>JAHTLZ010000327.1:13777877-13800844 GCA_023846285.1 Phrynocephalus versicolor | reverse complement strand
ATAAATAAATAAATAAATAAATAAATAAATAAATAAATAAATAAATACTACAGGTAAACCCATGTATTTAGGGAACCTTGCTTTCTCAGGAGGCTTTTGGCAACCTTTAATTTATTTTTATTTATTTATTTGCAATGCCTCTTGCCAATGATTTCATCTATTACCTTGTTGTTTTTTGTTTTGTTTTTCCCTTTCTTCCCTTTGCCATTAATTTTCTCTTGATTCCTTTGTTGATCGTTGCACTGTGTTTTATGTGGTTTGTTTAACCCCTATTTTTCACTGCCCGGAGTTCCCCCGGGAAGACGGGTGGTATAAAAATAAATAAAATAAAATAAATAATAATTAAATAAACATGAACACTGCTGATTAGTAAAGGACATGGGAAATAAGCAGCTGTTCTAACATTACACACAGCTGGTCAGCACCAGGGCCAGGACACAGAACTAATATTTTTGCTATTGTGAGATGGATGCCAGGATGCATGACTAAATAAACATGTCAAAAATAAGGTCTACATATGGATCCATGCAGATACCTGCATACTGAGAAAAGTGGTGATGTGATTGCTTCATCCAGACTGTATTACATACCCCTACTGCAACAACCAACATTTATTGTGCTGTTTGTTAAAGGACAAGAAGGAAACGTGAGCTGAATTTCAACTTCTGTTTGTGTCAAAGCAATCATGTTATTCTTTCATTTTGCATCAGACCTCACACAGATCCATCCAATAAGACTATGTGGATTGCCTTTATGGCCCATTTGAAGGCCACTGCCCAGGAATGGACATAAAAACACATTCTGCAGTGTACAAAATACTACACAACTCAAATGTGAGGCAGAATATGTTGTATCTCATGCTTTATTAACGCTTCCCTATTGAAATGGGGAGAACTGCATGTAACAAAACAACAAAACAAATGAAACATAACAAAATGACAAAACAGTGTTTCATTATTATTTTTTTGTGCCCATCTCTATTTTTCACTGCTTCTTTCCCCCGCCTCTTCCAGGTGCTGCCTCTGAATGAGTGCCTGCCAAAGCAGGTTAACCTCAGAAGCACCAAACATCTGTTTGGTCAAAAAAACAGTAGTCAGCCTAGCTTTGATCAGCACTAGAAAATCCCTCACCATCTGATTGTAAAGGAAAAACAGTTGCGGTTCAACAATTTAGATCCCTATTCTACCTGTATCTTACTCCCGATACTCCTGTATCCTCCACCACCCTCCTTGTCATGCACACTTAGAAGGACTATGGATAATGCCAACATGTTGTGTCGTTACAGTTGTGACCGACCCTTCGTGACTCCATGTCCATGGAGTTTTCTTGGCAGGAATGCTGGAGTGACTTGCCAGTTCCTAGTTATTGTTAAACGACCACTGCTGGAAACCCTCACCATGAACAAGGCTACCTGAGGCTTATGAAGGCTGAACAACATCTGGGGACCAAACGTTGAATACCAATGATTTATTTCTTTATTTACTCATTTATTCAGTTCTATCCCATCCTTCCTCCAGTGAGCACAATCTCAGGCACTGTAAACAGACTCTGAATCTCAGACTCCAGCAGAAAGTTTTTTATCCTCAGACTTGTATTTTCTGCTTTACAATCTATGCTTCAATTAAAAAACACAATAAATAAAAGGAGTATCAAACTGTGGCATTAAAGGGACCACAGAGCAAATCAAGCTAATGCATTCTCAAGACTAAATGCCTGCAGGCTAGAATACCTGTACTTGTAATTCACATGTTGATAATTAAAAAGTACAACATTCTTCCAATTTTAAAGGTAATGATTAATTGAAAGAAGTTTTAAAGTTCTAGCACAAATGTTAAAGAATTTTTTTTTAAAAGTGAGCCATATGCTGTGACTGACACTACTAGCAACAATAACAGTACAGTAATACCTCGGATAATGACTGCCCCGGATAATGAATAATTCGGATAACGACTTTTAATTTTACCCCCCCCCACAGCCCACAGCCCCAGCCTCCCTCCACATTTGTCTTTAACTGACCTTCAGGGGGAGGCAACATGCATAGGTGGGGCCCCGGGGGGGGGAGAACCGGCACACGCTGCCCAGCTCTCACGCTGCCCAAATGCCCGGTGGCAGCAGCGGCAGCAGAGGAGGAAGAGGAGAGGTGGGTGCCGGGGTGGGGGGGAAGTGCCAGGCCACATGAACATCCTGCGGTGGCAGAGGAGGAGGAGGAGGAGGAGAAGTGGGTGTCAGGGGGTGGGGGGAAGCCCCATACGACCCGTTTGAAGAGCGGCAGCAAGGCTGGGAGGTCAGGGCTGGGAGGGAAGGGAGTGGGGGGAACTATATGTGTTTATTTCAAAGACTGACAATAGTGTTAATACAACCAATTAAACTATCAAATTAAGTCCTACCTTTTCTAAAGCAACTGGGTAATTTAACTGGTGTTTACTTTAATTTGGATGTTTTGTACATCTCACCAGCAACAATGCAAAAATCACTTATGGGTCAGAGCCAGGAAGGAAAGCTGTTGCCAGGCAACAAATATAACAATGCACTACACAGTCAAAATGTTGTTCCTTCCCCCATTCCAAGATCTGTATCGTGCAGCCTGATGGAGAATCTCAAATCAAACTTCACAAAAGATAAGGGAGTGAGGAAAGAAAAACAAGAAAGGATTTTGAGTTCGGTAGGTAAGAAATTGAAGTTTTAGACATTCTTTCAACTCTAGTGTTATCTCTAAGGCTCAAAACATGGGCAAAGGGGAGAGAAGGAGTAAAATAATGGATGATATTTAAAATTTATTTCTTATTTAATAATTATATATTAGACTTTTATACCACCCATCTAAAAAAAGCTACTCTGTGAGGTGTACAATCAAATCAATATAACAATGTGACCATACAGGAGAACAATATAACAAAACAAATACTAATAAACAGGAAATAGATTATACATAAATATAAATACTTACACAGAAACAGAAATATTTCATTTTCATTGTAATGAGACTTTCAGTGTAGTGCCATAACATAAATTTGAAATTCAGTGTAAACTCTCTTTTTCAGTGTAAACACAATTCAATGAGATCTGGAAGTTGACTGATGGCAACTGGACTTCTTTTCTTGTGAGACTGAAATGTTTCGCTACTCATCCAAGCAGCTTTGTCAGTCAGAATGAAGAAGCTGTTTGGATGAGCAATGAAACATTTCAATTTCTTAAGAAAAGAAGTCCAGTTGCCATGCCTCCACTTCCAAACAAACTCACCTGGATGGCTGAGAATCTTCACAGACAAATTCAAGGAGATATTTTTAGTTTATTAACCATGAATTTAATATAATGACCCTTTCCAATCTCTGGTAAATTCTCCCTTGCAGCTTTTTCTCTCTGTTTTAATAGATACCTATTATTAGGGATTACAGTGGACCATCATATAACAAATGGTTTGTACAGTATAACATAAAATCTGTACAACATAAAAAATTCTGGAGATAGGAGAAATTTGCTTAACAGAATCATCTATGGGGCGAATTTGTACGACATAAAAATGGTCGCAATTAGGGATTACTGTGTTTTCAATGCATTCCTATGGGAAATTTGTATAAAGGAAAATTTGCTTAACATAATTTCATTTGGAACGAATTAAATCCTTTGTACAAGGTACCATTGTATCTGGTATTGTCCCGAGTACCTCCTCTGGATTCCAACCTTTTTTCACATCTTCCTGAGGCTCAGTCTCACTGGTTTTCTCACTGTGACCTGTTGCTGGCTTTCTCTCTGTTTTAATAGATACCCATTATTAGGGATTACAGTGGACCATCATATAACAAATGGTTTGTACAGTATAACATGAAATCTGTACAACATAAAAAATTCTGGAGATAGGAGAAATTTGCTTAACAGAATCGTCTATGGGGCAAGCCTCGTGGCGCAGTGGTTAAATGCCTGTACTGCAGGTAAAACTGTGTTCATGACCTGGGTTCAATCCCAGGTAGCAGGCTCAAGGTTCACTCAGCCTTCAATCCTTCCGAGGTCGGTAAAATGAGTACCCAGCTTGCTGGAGGGGCAATGTGTAGCCTGCACACTGTAATTAAAAATTGTAAACCGCCCAGAGACTGCTTGTGGTGGTATGGGGCAGTACATAAGCAGAATACTTTTTTCCTGACTACACACTTGGGAAAATGCCTTTCCTTTGGCTTAGCCTTGGGTGGCCTATTGACTGGCATCTTGGGTGGCATTCCCTTATTCAATCATAGAATCATAGAGTTGGAAGAGACCTCAAGGGCCATCCAGTCGAACCCCCTGCCATGCCGGAACCCCCATTACAGTATTTCCTAAGGTTTCCTGCATGAACTTTTTGTGTGACATCCCTGACATTACTGTAAATCTGTGACAAGAGGCTGCCCGCTTTGTCAGAGAATCTCTCATCTTATAGGCGTCCCGTTTTTCTTTTTCCTTGCCAAATATACTGAATCTAGCGCTACTTGTCGTCGCCCATTCATACACCTGCTAACCAGTCTTATTTCTGTAGCCGGGTGAGTGGGTGGGAGTTATCTGACTGTGACGGATTTGTTCTATCTTACAGCTGATCTGCAAGCAAAGCTAATAGGTAGATTGTTCCCTTCTTCCCAAGCTCTCACAGAGATACTACAGCCAGCTTAAGTTTAAGCTTATACAAAAGACCAAGAATAATGCATTTAATTTGTTCTTTGACAGACTGGATGCAGATCAATGCTTTAAATACCAAGGCTTTAAGCTTCAAAATTAGTATCTATTCTGTTTCACCCAAAAGTTATGTTAAATACAGTGGTACCTCGACTTACAAATTTAATCCATTCCAAATGCATGCTCTTAAGTCGAACTACTCTGAAGTAGGGGTACCTATCTAAAAATTGAAAAAAATGAGTTAAAAAATCCAAAAAATGGAAAAAATATTTGTAAATCAAGCAGACCATATCTAAAATTTGTAAGGTGGCAATTAAAATGCCAACAGTTTTCCTCTCTTAAGTCGAGCTGCTCTTAATTCGGGGTACCACTGTATTTCATCAAGACCAAGAAGGTGCCCCATTAAGTCACAACAAACATATACTGAAATTCATGGTTATCATACACTTGAATATACAATTTCCTTATATTTTAAACTGAACAGTATGTCAGCAGTTATGGCAAATAACATGGCAGGATTGGTATAGGGACTAGACATGGTTGTTTCGTTATGGAAGGGGACTGGTTCCGATATGAAACACGTAAGCACAGCTGGTGCTCGGAACGCAGTCTCACCCTCCAGAACAAAGTCAGCCACTGTCTTACCTTGCTTTACCCAATGCTGGGCAAAATTCCAACCAAGAAGAAGCCTCCGATGCATCATCTTTCCCTCTCCCTGATGCTGGGCAATCAGGAGCTGTGCAAGGACATGCATCATCCCACGTCCTTCTCTGATTGGCCAGCGCCAGCGAGAGGAACAGGTGACACATCAGAGGCTGCTTCATCAAAGACTTCTAAATTGACAATTCATATTCTTACAAAATGACACCCTACAACTAACACAAATTGATGATTTTTTTCCCAATTTTTGATTCATCGATTCATTGGCAAACCTATTCCTGGAGTGTATGTTCCTATATTATTTGTATGGAATTGTTTTGTTAGCTTCTTTCTTTCTTTCTTTCTAACTGGAGTTGCTTAGAATTCTCAGTCTGCTTTAGGCTATTAAAGCTGACACGCTTTACCTACCGATTGGAAGCATGTCCATTTAAACTCAATGGGGTTTATAGCTGAGCAGACAGGAAATACTAGTGGTAATTTCATTGTTTAGCTATAAACCCTAACAAGATAAGCAACAAATATAGCACTCAATTCCCAGGCCATTAATGGAAAAAAGAACAGGCTTGTTTGTTGTTCATTATCAAACTAGAGGAAACATATCCATTCATCAGGTATAACAAAAAAATTTCCTGATCCATATAAACAGGACATTATATAATAGAATGAATAATACTGTCAACCACAGTTTTACAGATTACAGACTAAGACTATTCCAACAGTAATTTCTTACATTGGCCTTCAAAGAAAGCAAATGAATTGCATTAGAACTTAATCTCACAAAGGTAATGAAAGTGAAGCAATAAAATGCCTTAGAACTGGTTTTCCAATAATGTAAGAAGTAAACATGAAAGATGGCCCCATAAATAAAGTCTTAACACTGAGTCAGGCTTAATACTAATTCACTGGCCCATGAATATTTATTATGAACATTCCAAGGTAAACAGGGGAGAGGGAGTACGCAAGGGTAACTCAGGACATTTTACATGTGTCTGCTCCTAAACTTCCAACAGAAGGGAAGGCATGTCTTCTATGATTAATCAGTTTTTCCTCCCACAATGGGATTTTCACAGAAAAACACATCTGAGCAATCAGACTGAGAAATTCAGCTTGCATTTACCTTCACATGGCTCATCATGAAAAATATGCTAAAAGCAAGTTCCACAGTTGAGGAAAACCATGTGGTAAGAAACAATGATATCTTTTACACCTCTGAAAATATGTGATAAATGTATTATTTAGCTTAATTCTCAGATAAATGTTACTGGTTCTTTAAGATTGCTACCATCTGTGGCCCTTAAAGGATGAGATATACCTCATTTTAGTTTTTTAGTTTTTGTTGTTGATTTATGTATATTTTATTTTATTATGTACCTTGCATTTTGGTTTTTAAAATGTATCCCTTTGTTTGTTATTACATGTTGTAAACCGCCCAGAGTAGCCCTTGGTATAGATGGGCGGTACAAAAGTCAAATAAATAAATAAATAAATAAATAAATAAATAAATAAATAAATAAATAAATAAATAAATAAATTGTCAGGAGATGGACTCTTTTTGAAATCACACCTCCTGCAGAATGGCATTTATTGGGATTTGGGATGGCTAGTAGATCTGACATAGAATAGGTCTGTGCTAAGCTTTTGGGATTGGATCATCTATGCTCCTAATGCACTGTTGAACTAGAGGCTCACTAACAAAAATAAGAACTGCATTGTAGCCTCTCTGCCACCTGCCACTGTTAGATGAACTGGATTGTTTAAGATCATGTTAAAGACACAATGAATGAGATTCTTTGAAAACGGCTTTGCTATTTTCACCATTGTGGTCGTAGTCCCAAATGTTATGGTTGTTGAAATCTCCAACTAGAAAGTGAGTCTTTTGGTCTTCCATAGCAGATAGCTTCTTAAACTAGAATAATCCAGTATTTTTCAGTGCATAAGACTATGTTTGCGTCTAAAATGGTTAGACTAAAAGTTGAGGGTCATCTTAAACCAAGGAGAGAACCACACAGTTGGAAAACTGCAGTTTTGGGTTGGGAAACACCCCTTTGCAATGTATGCCATATTGGCTCCCAAAACTCCAGCTGAGATGTTGTCCCTCTGGGCCTATAAGTGTCTGAGCACAGAAGAGCACTCAATGCAGTTAACTATCACTAGAACATCTAGACCAGTATTGGTGAACCAATGACACGGGTGGCACTCCGAGCCCTTTCTGGGGGCACCCAACATCGCCCCTTCACAGCCACCTGTATTCAGATTAAATTGCTGTATTGGCACTTTGCGAAAAAAAATTAGTGGGTTCTAAATCGCAGTTTGGGCACTCAGTCTCTAAAAGGTTCGCCATCACTGATCTAGACCACAAAAGCACAACCATGCCAAACTAATAAAAACCATTAATCAGAAAAATCAAGACAATTTCGAAGCAAATGTACAAGGATGTGGCATCGCACCCTTCCTAAAATTAAACTGAAATTTGAGCTGTTGATACTTGGCAAAGTGATTCTTTCCTTTGAGTGAAAAACGTAAATACAGTGGTACCCTGACTTAAGAGCAGCTCGACTTAAGAGTGGAAAACTGTTGGCATTTTAACTGCCACCTTACAAATTTTAGATATGGTCTGCTCGACTTACAAGTAATTTTTTCTTTTTTTTTCTTTTTTACCTTATTTTTTTTAATTTTTAGATAGGTACCCTGACTTAAGAGTAGTTCGACTTAAGAGCATGCATTCGGAACAGATTAAATTCGTAAGTCGAGGTACCACTGTACACGTATCTATTTGAAACACAGTCTCTTGCCATTTCCCATAGCTGACACTGACTCCGATATAAATTCCCTTCAGGGGAGCAAACCCCATTTCCTATACCACTTATTTCCTATATTAACAGTGTTATCTGGCTTTTTGAAAAATCAATTCCAGCTCCCTGTGTTTTCAAAACCACAATATGCAATGACCTTGGAAGAGATAATTTCTTCAATGCAACATGGAATTCTATTGTTCCATTACCTGTGCTTTCGTCAGTACTTTCCTCCGAGACATGCTCATTTTGGTGGACCCATTCTCCATTGCACTTGAAGAAGATCTGCATTGCAGGTGCGGCTCTGCAGCGCAGCACTATAGGGTTGCTTTTAATGATGTAGGCATCATCTGGCTCTTGTATAAAATGAGGCAGTGTTCCTGGAGCTGATGGGATAGATTCTGGAAGGGTTTCACTATTTTCCGTGCCTGTAAATGCAAAAGAAATGAAACGTCACACATAATGACCACGTCCGAAGCCTAGACAAACTAAGTACTTCCAATACTACATGTTGCCTATGCATTTGCCTGGGGTGAATATGCTGGCATAAGTGTTTACAACACTTAAAATATATGTGCATAAATAAGATACGGGCATTAGAGATGTGCATTCAAACTGGCATGGTCTGAAGGCATGTAATGCAGCAATGTTGCAGGAACTCGACAGGTAAAAATTTAGGGCCTGACTACGTGGGGGAATTTAGAGTAATCCAGGTTCTGTTTAAAATACTGTTATCTTTGGTGAAATCTATTTTATCTCACATGTGAGCAATTCATTGTATCTAACACTTCTACAGTCTTCCCATTCACACAAGAGACTTTCCTCTCCAATAAGAACAATCCAGCTGGCACTTCAGATTACTCCAGTGTGTCCCCCTTTTGTCTACGGATACTTGTTTCCACCATTCATTTTCCCACTTTTTGTCATGGCTCTATTCCATGGGCCCAAATATATCCTTTGCAGTTGTTATTTAATGTACCCTGTTTCCCTGAAAATAAGACCTCCCCCCAAAATAAGTCCTAGCAGGATTTCTATGCATTTGTTAAATATAAGCCCTACCCTGATAATAAGACCTAGTGATGGGCATGGCTATGGTTGTGTGCAGGGCTGACATTCAAGCGTATTATACTTAATAAAATAAGACATCCCCCGAAAATAAGCCCTAGTGTGTCTTCTTGAGAAAAAAATAAATATAAGACAGTGTCTTATTTTCAGGGAAATATGGTAGTAAGTGACATAGTGCTACAGCAGTACATCAACCTAACATGAATATTCCATCTGAATACATCTGAAATAATTCTGTGTTACTTAGGAAAAAAATTACTTTGTGGGTTATCACTTGAGATAGACACTTACCACAGTTTGGTACTTTGGAAAGAGTGCCACAGGCTTCCCTGTCCCACCTCCTCATGGGAGGAGGGGTGGAATCCAGGGTGCCTGCATAACACCTGTGGACCTGATCCATTGAAGTGTGCCAAAGTGCTAAAGCACAGAAAATACACACATCTAACCACCTAAGAGAATGCATCCCAGAGCTCTATTTGGGAGTAAATTAACCAACCACACAGACTCTAGGATAACCAAGAGCACTCTTAATTGCACAAGACAAATTGCAGTGCCAGAAAAGAGCAGAACAGAGAGCTAAAGGGGTGAGATGGATCACTCTTACTGAAAAAAACAAATGTTTCCCAAAAACTAAGGCAAAGCTAAAAGTGGAATGCCACAAGTAGTACTACAGATTCAGTCCAAGCAGTAGTACATAACAGTCCATCTAAAAGTCAGTCTCTCAGGGAAAACTTGCCTGAAGAGAAAATAAAACGTGCATAAAACTGTACAGTACTTGGTGACATCGGCCTTTCAGACGTCTTTATTCTATTTGTAGGAAGAGAAACAAGGAATTTCACCCAATTTCTTATGGGAAAAGAGACATTATTTGACCCTTTCCTCCCAAATGGGGCAAATTTGCAGTGATCCTAGTACAGCCATATTATTTTTGCCTCAATATTTTGTTTTGTTTTTCATTTGCATAAAAATATACTTTAAAAACTTAATTGAAACGAAATGAAGAAGACCAAATGAACAGCTAAACAAAATTGAATTTCACTGATTTGTCCATCCTCAGAAGATTTCCAAGAAAGGAAGGTCTTTGGCTAATGACAGAAGGATACGGGAAGGGAGTCAATCTCTGGGTAGTGGATTCCAAAGGTTGCTTTCATTAAGAGTTGTCAATGAACATATGAAATAGAAACTCAACTAGCAGACACCTACTAAGAAGATAGGTGGCTGCAATATGGTTCTTGTCTTCTCAAGGCTCTTTGTTGAAGTTAAAGAACACACAGCTATAGACAGCTCCCGTGTGGTCACCCAAATAAATGCAGCCACCACCACCACCACCCCATCAAATTAAATGATACTAGAGGCAACAGAGCAAGAAAGGAAGCAAGTTACTATAAGTTCCAAGTAAAGATAGAGGCTGTTCTGGAATGTTGGTGCCCTGAGAGTTTATTGAAGGCTCTCATCATTTAGAACTGCTACAGCCATCCTAGGGGACCAATTTATGAGAGAAGATTAAATACAACCAGAATGAATAACAGGGGAACTATGATAGCCAAGAGGACCTAACAAGCAAGAAAGCAAAGTCAGTGTGTAAGGGGGGTGGCGACTAAAATATCATTTAAAGAGTAAAACAGACATGAAAGATGTAAATGTTCAAAGTAAAGGAAATGACTGATATCTAGGAGTTCCC
Source organism: Phrynocephalus versicolor (assembly GCA_023846285.1). NCBI lineage: Eukaryota > Metazoa > Chordata > Lepidosauria > Squamata > Agamidae > Phrynocephalus > Phrynocephalus versicolor. The sequence continues at coordinate 13,790,008 of JAHTLZ010000327.1, read as the reverse complement.
TTTACATTTCTCATAGCTCTGACTGATACGCCCAATTTTGCAAACTAGAGAAATTGGAGGAAATAACACCACTCCGACATTTTATAGATGAAAACAGACACATACCTCTATATGAACTAGAGTGATGCAAAGATTTCCCAAATTGGCTCAGGGAATACAAAGTGACACCAAGTAGGGTAAAAATCTGTGTGGTTGTGAAAATATTTATAAAACAAGATATAAAGTACTTTCCCCTGTGCCAATGCCTGTTTGGCAAGTTATGAGTTAAAAAGTTATCCTCAAGTGTCAGCTAATTAGGTCCTGACTGAAAGAGTCAAAGGTTCAGATTGTTGTAGGCCTGGAGTCCGATTTCCCCTTTGAAGACTTATGTCAGAAGCCTGGTTTCACAAATATTTACTTAAAGTACTCAAGGCTGTGTTTTTCTAAGGCAGAAATACTTTGAATATGTCTTACATCAGGCCTGTCCAAAGTCCAGCCCAGGGGCCAAATCCGGCCCATCAGGCCATTCTGAGTGGCCCGTGGCTGGCTGGCCTGCCCTTCCGTCCCCCTCCTTCACCCCATGTTTTTTTAAAAGAAAGTGGGTGGGGCTTGCAGTGGGGTGGCAGGGTTGGGGAGCAACCGGCCCCTGACACATTCACAGCCACCAAATCTGGCCCTCCTTAAAAAAAGTTTGGGCACCCCTGTCTTACATGATTGTATGCTAATTCACTGGAGATACATAGCAAAATGCCCTCCTTTTTAGAGCACTGTTACTCCATTACCTTCTTTAAAGTAACCCTGCTTGTTTCTTTGACTCTTCAAAGAAAATCTGTCATTTGACTGTTTCTGTGACCTTTCCTTGCCCGTCAAAAATCTCCCTTCCCAGGTTACAAAGATGCAACAATAGAATGCTAGAAGAAAGTCACTGTTTTACCCTTTTGAAAGACATTTTTGAAGATCAATATTTCAGTTCCTGCAGACTGGATTCCTTCCAACAAAAGCAAGTAAGGTCAACCATTCTCTTTCAAGATAAGCAAGATAAGCAAGACTGGTATTTTCAATTTATTTGATCTGAGGACATTTAAGGTCCCTTGTTTCTGCAGGTGGGTAGTACAGTTTTACATTTATAAAATAAAACCACAGTTCAAAAGCCCTTTGGCTAAACTCCCCAAATTTGGCACATGTCCAGTTTCAAAGTGATAATTTTATAGCTTCCAAATTGCCCTCCATTTTTGGAATTTCGTTGCAGAATGCTGATTTGCTCTCCCAGAACAAAAAGATACAGTCCAGAGCAGAGACCTGATCAGGGACTTGGTCAATCCCAAGAATGCAGCTTCCTCCCACGAAGTAGTTATCTTCCTACCCCCTCTTTAGCTGGTGTGTAGACTATTGACTTTCTTTCCCAGGCAGATGGTCATTCTGGGCAACTTATGGTGGGAGCAAACACAGGCAAGCCAAAAGCCCCTCACTCATGAGTTAACCATGAGGCGAAAGTGGCAGAAATGGAACCTTCCAGGTGAGAAAGATGGACCTGGCTGGCATTCCATTAGGGATGGAGGGCGAGAAAGAAGCCTCAAACTAATTGAACATGGAGATGTTCTGGGTGTGACAGAAGAGAAATAATACTTAAAAATTGGTAAATCTGTCCTATAAAAACCATTAATTCTGAGAGTCTTTTATACATTAAAACTCATTTTTTGAAAAACTACAGTAAATGGAAAATACTCTTAAGGAAATAAATGGAATTACTGGTGTTAATGAAGACACACAATATGCCGTGAGCAAAATACTACATTCCACATTTGTTGTCATTTTATGGAATGTGATTTTGTGACTTTTTACCATTTTTACTATCCTATAAAAGCCATAGAGCATATTGTTGCAGAAAATATGTCTTAAGTATCTAAGGGAAAGCAAGAAATGCGAATTTGATCATAGCAAATTACGACATTACTCTCCTAAAAATATTATTTGGAGTAAAATGCATTTTTCTAAGGTAAAAGGTCGGGAGATAAAACAGTTTTGTTGCATACATACAGTGAACATATTTATGAACTCCATTCTCTATTCTGCCATACAGAAAATTGGGGCACAGAGGGTGGATAAATTCTTACACACATTAACATATCGGGCAGAGGTGCTGAATTAATATATTTAGCAGTTTTATGTATCACTCACCAAACACTCCTTTGGGAGAAGACAGGGTTGACCCCAAAGTGACAACCCAGTTTGTTAAACACCAGAGACACACCTTGCACAACCATGCTCTGCTCTTTCTCCACAAATGTTCCCCATTCTCCTTCCCTTTTCACTGAATTCTTGAACACTATACACACTGTGACCAAAGAATAAGAGACAGCAGTTGTGACTCTTAGTAGGCTGGTGAGCAATGAGCTCTGTTTCCCCCCCACTTTTGTCTGAGATATGGTATCCGTTGAAATGAAAGGGCGAAATAAGTAACAGTAGCAATCGAGGGGGCCAACTCAGGAAGGGAAGCTCTGAAATTCTCTTAGCCACCCTCCTGACTGAGCATGGCCAAGGAAAGATGATGGCCCAGCCTGGAACCAAACGGAAGCACACTGGGGCAAAAGGCAATGATTTAAGAGGTTCAAGTAGGGCCGCTACTGCACTTCCTTGAGCATCCGCTTTTTATTTTGCATTGCCTTATCTCCTCCTACGGTTATGTGGTCGCTACAGCGGTTCGACAGTCCGCACTTCAACGGTTGCTTAGCAATCGGCTTTCCTATTCGCACTTGGCTGAACCGCTTTAAATTATGACAGGGAAACAGCAGAAGCGGTGGGAACTGAAAAAAGGCGCTGTAGTATGTCCACAAATACAATCAAATCGCTTTAAAAGGAGTTGCAGGAACCGATTTTAAAAAAACACCATCACCAGTGGTCATTGTAAGAAAAACCGACACAGCAGTCAAAAATGGGCGTGGCCAAGGGGGTTCTTCAGAAAAAGTGATTTGAAAAGTGGACAGTGATTTTTAAGGCGATTTGTCTTCAAGGAAAAGGCATTTCAAATCTAAAGTGCGGTAGCGGTACTCACCTCTGCAAATTGAAAACAAATGTTCCAGTCCCTTCACAATGCCAGCAACAAATTTAAAACAAATGTTCCGGTCCCTTCACAATGGCAGCACTATTGCAGACATTAAGAGATGGAAGACATGGCTTGCTGTTCATGCTATAGCTTCTTGGAGACCATTTCAATGAAAAGGGCATAGGTCCACCTCAGCTGGGCTGCAGAATCCCTTTCAGCCTTTCCAAACTTGCCATTTCCACCCAGACTTCAGAGTCTTCTTTAGGTTAAACCAGGTCTGGCCAAAGTCCGCCCCGGGGGCCAAATCCGGCCCGCCAGGCCATTCTGAGTGGCCCACAGCTGGCTGGCCCGCCCCTCCCTCCCCCTTCTTTGCCCCATTTTTTTTAAAAAAAAACCTTCTGCCAACACTGACACTGCCGGGAAGCTTGAGGGCTGGGCTGGCCGGCCGGCTGGTGAGCAGAAGCTTGTGGGGTGGGCGAACAAGGGGGTGGGCCACCACCACCAGCACCGCTGGGAAGCTTGTGGGGCTGGGCGTGCACATGGGGGTGGCACGTGGGCAGGCCGCTGCCACTGGCATCACCAGGAACCTTGTGAAGCTAGGCGCGGTCAGTGGGTGGGGCTTATGGATCAGGGAGCAACCGGCCCCTGACACATTCTCAGCCACCAAATCTGGCCCTCCTTACAAAAAGTTTGGGCACCCCTGGGTTAAACAGAAAGCACATTTGTTGTAGATTTTGGAATGCAACAAAGAGAGCAGGAAAAGTGCATTTGTTATTCAGAGAGTGAACTGAAAATGCAATCAGATGAGCCTTGTCTACATCTTATTTTAAACAAGGAGCACAGATACCCATTCTCCTTTTTTCCCCCTACATGAGGATTTTGTTTTTAAAAATACAATGCTTAAGATGTTGATGGAAGCTGGAGATTTCATGTCCACATAGATCCTTAATACCTCTAATACATGGATTTACAAAAGCCTCCAAGGACATGGTATTTAGCACAGACTGACAATAAAGAAAACAGCAGGAGTGGTCAACAATAAAACTTGCATGCTGATTTGTTCTGTGGCCTATAAAGAGTCTGAAGAATTACACAGGGTATGTAACGGCTAAGAATCCACTTAGAAATTATTTTGTAGCCTGAAATGAAAGTTGTGATTCACATGACTGTGGCGTAAATCCACATTTTTCAAAAGGTCTCTAGCATCCCATGCCCTGGATCGATGCAAATCAAAACTCAGACTGATGTTCTGTATCAGGAGTACACTTTTTCTTCTTTTCTTTCCAAATAGCATGCATAAATAAATAAATAAATAAGTAAATAAATAAATAAATAAGTAAATAAATAAATAAATTCAATCAAAACTTTATTACGGTCAATGACCAGCAACAGGAGATAATGTATAATAAATAGTGATAAAATAATATTTTAAAACTGCCCACAAATCCGTCCCGACCATCACGAAACTATACCTTATTAATATCTGAGGAGTTAGTGATGCCAATGAGCCAGAGAGCATGACTGAAATAGATATATACAAAAAGGCATCAGAGTACATATATATATTCTATTGTTGTGCATGTGATGCTAGTAATTGCTGTAGGCAAGTTTTAAAGCTAGGTAGACACAATCTCTCCTTCCTTCCTTCCTTCCTTCCTTCCTTCCTTGTTGGTCAACCGGCTGGCTAAAGAGTAAAGAGAACCTATAAAGTACCTTATGAATTGTTGTCTGTGAAGATTCTCAGTCATCCAGGTGAGTTTATCTGGAAGTTGAGTCATGGCTACTGGACTTCTTTTTTGAGAGATAGAAAAGTTTTGCTGTACATCCAAACAGTTTCACCGATGAATTGTTGTTGTTGTTGTTCAGTCGTTCAGTCGTGTCCGACTCTTCGTGACCCCATGGACCAGAGCACGCCAGGCCTTCCTATCCTCCACTGCCTCCCGGAGTTTTGTCAAATCCATATTGGTTGCATCGATGATACCATCCAACCATCTCATTCTCTGCCGTCCTCTTTTCCTTTTGCCTTCAATCTTTCCCAACATCAGAGACTTTTCCAAGGAGTCCTCTCTCCTCATGAGGTGACCAAAGTACTGGAGCCTCAGCTTCAAAATCTGTCCTTCCAGTGAACATTCGGGGTTGATTTCTTTCAGGATGGATAGGTTTGATCTCCTTGAAGTCCAGGGGACTCTCAAGACTCTCCTCCAACACCACAGCTCAAAAGCATTGATTCTGCGGTGATCAGCCTTCTTTATAGTGCAGCTTTCACTTTCATACATCACTACTGGAAAAACCATGGCTTTGACTATCCTGACCTTAGCTGGCAAAGTGATGTCTCTGCTCTTTAGAATGCTATCTAGGTTCTCTACAATGAGGGACACTTTCCTGCTGATAAGAAAGGGTGCAAATTCTGCAGAAGTGCCCTGCTTTTCTAGGCATGTAGAGGAATTTCAAAAGGGCTTCTGTGATGTTTAAAAAATTAGAAGGCTCCCAGATTGTTTTCTGTGAAATGACAGCTGCTCTATTTACAAGGAAAATCATGGCAACACACGGTTTACTGTTGTTGGCTGGCAAAGATATCATAGTCGACTGACAGGCCTTTTGAGTCACGGGGCTCCCTCCGTACACCAGAAAACAGACATCATTCCCAAAATGCATGAGGATCATGAAATGAAATGCGATTTAATTCTCCCGCAAGAGATAATGGGATGGCTAAAATGTTCTGATATGCTCCAAAGGCCGAATAAGCCATTCTGAACGCTTTCTTTTCCTTTCAGATTTCTGTGGCGATACCGCTCATGTTTCATTTTCGGCGGAACTTGCAATCATAATTGGGTTGCCAAGATAACATCCTTACAAGTGTGATGCGGTAAGACAATGTCAAGAAGAAAAGAAAAATTAAAAACAGAGCATGATGGCGGAGCTGTTTAAACAGAGATGACTTTCTGATATCAGGTTGTAGCAAATAATGTCATTGTGAGACTGGGAAGACAACGGCTCAATGTCAAGGCATTAAGGGGAGCTGTGTTAACATGTCTCTCCGTGACAGCATGATTCACAGACAACATCTCAACAGTGTCAAGGGGTGCCGATGTGAGTTGCATGGTGGATTTCAAGTCAAAGCATGCCACTGGAATCTCTAACTCCTGCCTCATCTTCCAAGTGCCAAAGCTTTGTTCGACATTCCTTAGTGTCTGCAGAAACAATACTAGGCTATGGTTACAGGCTTTCCATTGTAATGCACAATGAAAAGCTCTGGGCTTAGTAACATTGGATTAGGTTTCCTTTGGATAATAAGGTACTAAAGATTCTTACCGTGTCTAGAGCTCTTGCTTTAAAGCCTGTAGAAAGAGACCATCACAGACCCCGCAGTTCCAAGAAATACTGCACCCTCAGCCAGATCAAAGTACCATATATACTCGAATATAAGTCGAGTTTTTCAGCCCTTATTTTGGGCTGGGGGGGGGAAAGGTTCTCAACTTATATTCAGGTGAAGGAGAAGTGGCAGGTTTTGAAAACTTTTTCCCCCTCTAACGAAGCAAGCCTCTGGGTGTGTAGAGGGAAAACCCCAAAGCAAGTGCCGATGGTGGACATCTTTCTTCAGCCACAACCATCCTGGCACCTGTCTGAGAATCCAAGTAGGCACCTAGGGATTAGGCCATTTTCACTGAATCTGATCATTAGACCCATCCTGATATTGCAGCTGATAAAAAGCTTCTGCAGAAAGGGTGCTTTCTACTGAACTCTGATTGTGGAATTACATCATTGGTTCACCAACAGGTTTCTTTAGGTAGTCTCTTTTGGGATAATGGCAGTCTTGCATGCAGGGGTATCACCAGGTGGGAGTTGGAGCCTAAGGTGATTATTCTTTGTGGATAAGTTCTGTTCAGTAGCAGTAGTAGAGCATGAGTTGCTTGAAGAAACAAGGAAGACTACATGTATTTGTAAATCAAATAAGAACAAAGTCCAAAGTATATTTAAAGGAGCCATACCATAAAGGAAATACCTCCGAGTATATAGTCTTTAAAACCCTAAACCAAGTTTATAAGAGTCTTCTCATCCTCCAGGAGAACAGTAGTTCCTGCTTTTCCAGCTCTCTGTCTTTCCCAACTGAAATCTTCTATCACAGCCCATTCTTAAATTTTCCCCAATAATCTAAAGGGGTGAAATAAGTATGAGGTTCACTCCACACCGGGAAACTCCATTTTAACCTTTTCCGTGTGACTGAAACTACAGGCTGATAATGGAAAGTAAAGGCATTTGTTTCTAGCTAGAGATGCACCTAAAGAGACATGTTGCTGCATAAAGGGCTAGTTTTGTGTGCAGCCAGGGAGGAAGAGGAGACTGGTCTAAACTCCTTACTTTTCTGTGGTTTTCTACATTGTGCTTTACTAAAAATGAATAACTAATACAGTATATAATATAATATAATATAATATAATATAATATAATATAATATAATATAATATAATATAATAATATAATAAACAGTGCTGTTCAACTTTGAACAGGCCAAGGTCTACTTTTTCTGGCCCAAAGTGTCTGAGGACTACTACACTAAAACCTCTACTTACGAATTTTATCCGTTCTGAGCACATGCTCATAAGTTAAAACTTTTGTAAGTAGAGCAGCAGTTTCCCATAGGAATACATTGAAAACAATTAATCTGTTCTGGAGGGAACAGATTTCAATGTGCCATGGCCCTTGAACTGCCCCGGTTAGCTGAGACAGTGGGCTGGCAGACCCAGAACTTTGCTGGGGCAGTGGTGGTCCTTGGGATGGGGGAAGGAGGGGTGGAGAACTTATCCCCTCACTTTTTAAATTGATGGCCGGCTGGCTACTTTTGAACCCTACGTGGGTGACCGGTAGCCCGCGGTCTACCTGTTGGGCAGGCCTGTAATATAATATAATAAATACCTTGGCTTAAAAGTGTTTGCAAGACAAGCAAACATTTTTTTCTAAATGTTTGCCTTTATCAACAAGAAATGTCTTGATATACAACAGCACTAGAGCAGGCTACATGAGCCAATAGTGGCGCTCTCTCCCTTCCTCGCCTTGCTGGATTGTGGGTGATTATCTGGAATGTTCTGTCTCAAGCAGCCTCCAAAGCAGGTGTTTTTCAGGCATGGTATGTTTCCAGCCCCTGATTCCTCCACACACTCAGCCATTCACTACCAGCAGCACATGCTTCCCATTTCTTTATTTACCAAATAAAGCTCTTCTTTTGTCTCAAATCCTTTTTAATTTTTATATTACCTATTATCATTAATAGCAGCTATATTTCAAACTTTTTAATGATATTCGTGTAAATAAAAATCAGGCTTAACTTTCCAGTTCCTTTCTATCATTAATCTTGCGGCTGTTAATAAGTTCGACCTTTTTTTAAATTGCCCAGTTCTATTGCACCTTATCAAATATTGATAAAGGAGCTCTCTCAGGGCAAATCTCTATATTTAACTCAGTTATTTCTTTTATAGTCTTGAAAACTAATCTCCAGAATTTCAGTATATCCTCACATTCCCATCGTATAGGGAAATAAGTACATACTTCCTGGCACCCTCTTCAACGAAAATTAGAATATCGAATATCTACATGACTTAATTTCACATGAGTTAAATACAGCCTCCGGACTAATTTATAAAAGTTTGCCTTTAAACTTATAAACATTATCGTTGTGTACTAGCCAGTGAACCATTAGTCCAATGCAATGTGCTAGTTAGTATTTGGCTGCTCATCATTAAATGACTGAGGATGAAAGGTTTCTGAAATTTATTTATACAGTTTATATGCCGCCCACTACCCAAAGGTCTCTGGGCGGCTTACAACAATTAAAACAAACAGTTAAAAACTATTTAAAACAATGCACTAAAATTGTACCAATCTACACAGGGCTTAAGGTCAGACAGGAAGGTCCAGTTTGTGCTACCTGTAGCATTGAGCCCCATTCGGTTTATCACATGTGTGGCAGCACTTCCCAGCCACAGTGTCTCTGGTATGGAGCATCCGTGTAGGAGCAACTTGGTGTGCTGTCATGCAGGTGTCATTCAGGCATCACTTAAGTCAGGCATGTCCAAACTTCAGCCCTCCTGATGTTTTGGACCACAACTCCCAGAATTCTAAGCTTAGATTGCCAATGGCAAAGGACTGTGGGAGTTGCTGTCCAAAACATCTGGAGGGCCGAAGTTTGGACATGCCTGGCTTAAGTGCATGTTTACTTCTGCTTGAAACCAAACAAAAGTCTTTTTTAAAAAAATTTTACTGCCTTCATTTACTGTTGATTTTGATGTCATATATCATCTTGAGCAACTTTTGTTTTTTCCTAGTTTTCCAAGGAGGAGGAGGTAGAAAAGGAAAGATCTTCAATAAATAAATAAATAAAAACCTGACAAGTTCTGCTGTATCGGACAAAACTGAGCCAAACTGCCAGATCAGATTTCCTTTCATATTTTAAATAAAAGTTAGAGGCTCCATAACATCTGAGGCCCTAGATCAGGGACGGTGAACCTTTTAGAGACCGAGTGCCCAAACTGCGATTCAAAACCCACTAATTTTTTGCAAAGTGCCAATGCAGCAATTTAACCTGAATTCAGGTGGCTGTGAAGGGGGTGATGTCGGGTGCCCACAGAAAGGGCTCTGAGTGCCACTTTTGGCATCTGTGCCATAGGTTCACCAACACTGCCCTAGATCATACTTCAATTTTTGTGCAAATCTGGCGCTCCGCGTGGTCTACTTCATTCAGTGTCCTATTTCTCCAGTCCAGGCCTGCCCAAAGTCCGGCCCGGGGGCCAAATCCAGCCCATCAGGCCATTCTGAGTGGCCCGCGGCTGGCTGGCCCGCCCCTCCCTCCCCCTTCTTCGCTTATGGATCAGTGGGTGGGGCTTGCAGTGGGATGGCAGGATCGGGGAGCAACCGTCCCCTGACACATTCTCAGCCACCAAATCTGGCCCTCCTTACAAAAAGTTTGGGCACCCCTGCTCTAGTCAGTGCTTCCAGCCCTCAAGTGGACCATGACAACAGCATCTTTCTCCAGCTTTTGCTCCCCAATAACTGCCATTGGGAGGATCTTGATTCAGAAATGTGTGTGTCATATAACCAGGGTGATAATTAGCAGCTAACCAGAGACCCAAGAACTGCAATGCACACCTGAGTAAGCCAACCTCTGATATCAAAGCCACCCTTCCATCAGAACCTCTCCTGCTGCCTAGGGATCCTTGTGACATATCTCTCCTAATCCCTTTTATCAGATAGCTGGGCGACAGGTAGAAAATTGTTCTGCCACTAGGTAAAAAAAATAATCATTTCCCTTAGCAATTTTCTGCAAGGACCCCCTTCCCCCCCCACCCGCTTGAATGTGCAATAGGTTGTGGAAATGAATCTACAGTAACACAGAGGCAATGCACATGGCAGTCACCAACCAGAAACCGATTCTCAAGTCTAACAGAATGTCGATAGTGGATGGCTGATTCCTGTTAATGTGTATTAAAGCAAGGCTCATAGTATTATGAAAGGCACTGCAGTACGAAATGTACAATGTGTTTTAAGAACTTTCTTTCAAAATGCATTCTCTGTGCCTCCCGGACCAGTGATTATTCATTCCTTTTGCACATTGCACAAGTGATCTAGGAAGCACTTGTTATCGGTGAGATTTTATACTTGTGTATGTGGCCAGCATGAAGAAAACTCTTTGGGGGACTGTAAGGAGATCCGAAAAAGAAGAAAAAAGAATCTAACTTCCGAAATGGACACCTACAAGAAGCTTAACCATACAACTTAGTAGTGATGTTACTGTTATATTTCAAATGAGAAAATTAGGATTGAGAACGATGCTAACTAGGGATGGGCACCCTAACGAAAATGAAACACTTTTTCATCATTTTGTTAGCTTACAAATCGTTTCATTAAGCTAATGAAATGAGAGACCCCCATTTCTTTTCTGATACTAATGAAACAGTTGGGGTTTTTTTGTTAAAAATGTAACAGTTACTGCTAAACTAGGCAGTTGATTGATAAAACAAAAGTGAAAACCTATAATTTCCTCCCTCGAGGACGGAAGCTGATAAACCCAAGAGTCTTTCATGAATTGCCAACCCGTAGTTCCTCTTGATAACCAAACACGGCCACGGGCAACCCAGGAGGCCATGTAAAGCATATTGTAGTTCTCAGGAGATCCTAGGCCTCTCAGCAGATGCATGTTTAGGATCATCAAGTGGCATCGCCACCACCACCACTATTGGAATGTGGTGGATGGTAGAAATGCCACGTTTTGCCTGCACTGTGTTTCCATCACAAGCTTAAATATTTCATTGATGTTTTCTGTTGTACTCCCTTCAGCAGTTTCATGTGAAATTTACACTTTGGGGAAATTAAAAGAACCATTTTGCATAAACCCAATTTATAACAGTTGCATCAGGGCAGAGACTTTATCTCCGCCGATGAGGATTAATATGATCTTTAGAAAACACAAGTGGCTTTCCCTTGCCAGGCGAGATGAATGTGTTATCCCACCGTAATCCCGCATGTATTCTAAATCTGTGTCTCACGTATGCATATTTATAAAAATGATATATTGCACTTATTAAATATTAAATGGATTACAAACTTGAAGACTCCTTCATGAATTTATTTAACATCTCTCTTTTAAAAAAGAGAACATGGAATACATAAATCTCTTTGTTCTGTAAGTTCACAAAAGGTTTCTTCCAGCAGCATTCTAAATCAGGGGAAAGCTTCTAGCATCCAATGTGCAAAGAATATGAACTTGGGGCCAAAGGGAGAGATCTTACTCGAAAGGTACTACAGGGTAATACTGCTAGACTTATGTGCGCCAAGACATTTTTTATGTGGCTAGGTCTCTTCTGTTCAAATATTTATACATAGGGAGCCAAAGATGCTCTTACTGATCTGTTATGTAACTATAGGAAACTGAGCCCTCCTATCCACCCTTCAGATGTTAGTAACAGAGTTTATTGCTGAAAGGTCAGTCTTCCATTTGGGTTTGTTGAAATAGATAGATAGATAGATAGATAGATAGATAGATAGATAGATAGATAGATAGATAGATAGATAGATAGATAGATAGATAGATAGATAGATAGATAGATAGATAGATAGA
>JAHTLZ010000327.1:13741888-13764583 GCA_023846285.1 Phrynocephalus versicolor | reverse complement strand
GTGTGTGTGTGTGTGTGTGTGTGTGTGTGTGTGTGTGTGTGTGTGTGCAGGCACAGCCACACCCAAAACTAGGTCTTATTATCGGGGTAGGGCTTATATTTCACAAATGCATAGAAATCCTTCTAGGGCTTATTTTGGGGGTAGGTCTTATTTTTGGGGAAACAGGGTACACTACTGACTTACATCACATCTTCAGACTTCTCCCTTCTTCACTATGCTTAAATTAAGAAAGGAAAAACCTGCTGTAGGTCTGCATTATCAGCATGTCCAACCAATGTGGTTCCCCCCCCCCCCGCTTTGGTTGGTTCACAACATCTGTCTCCTGAAGATGTGAATATCCTAGGGAATTTTTTTAAACAACCAAGGAGGGGGAGGGGACCAGAAAAATCCCCAGGATATTCACATCTCCCAGAGGTGATTTTTTAAAAAAACAGTTTTATTTCTCCTTATGCTATGATATTGTAAAATTTATGTAATCCCCACTCCTAACATTAATACCTAACATTATCTCTCATTTCTATCTACAGTAATTCCAAGGAAGCCATTTTGGTTCTAAATCAGTGTCTGGTATTAATAATGAACTGAATGAAAGTGAATAAATGGAAGTTTTATTTAAACTGAGCTGATTGTTGTCAGTCAAAGGCCAGATCATATAATAGGGTTTCAATTTGTGACAGACAGGATTGTTGTTCTTGTTGTTGTGCCATTACATTCATGACCCACTCTTTGTGACCCCATGTCCATGGAGATTTCTTGGCAGGAATACTGGAGTGGCTCGCCAGTTCCTACTACAGGCGCCTACAACAACTGGTATTCCCTGGTGGTCACCCATCCAAGTACTAGCCTGCTCAGCTTCCAAGACCGGGGCAAGATCGGATGTGCTCAGGGCATCTAGGCAGCTGACAGACATTACACTCCCTCTAAAAACACAAGTTTGCAGTTTGGGTAGGCCCTTAAATTCCTTCCTGAGCCTGAGTACTCAGGTCTCAGCAACAGCCAGGAGAGTATTTGCATAGTTAAAATCAGCTTCACCATTCCTGGAGAGGTGTGATCTGGCCAGTCTCACATGCCTTAGTTACATACAGTACTGCACTCTTATGTTGGAGCTCCCTTTGGAAAGTGTTCAGGAACCAGGAGAGTAGCTTGGGGAAGGCAAGGGGGTTGGGCGCCCTGGGTGCAGCAATTAGGGGCACCAAATTGCCTACTGACCCCCCGCCGCTGACCCCCACCCACCATCCAGATTATATTTTGCAATGTGGGGCCCAAAAACTAACTGTTGTCCTGGGCAATGGAAGCCCTAGCTATGCCTCTGTCAGGAACTTCATCATTCCCTGGCTGCATTCAGACACACTGTAAACTGGAGCTTAGCTGGTTACAGCAATCACATCACATCCTTGGTACGTACCCATTTGTTTCCAGGCACAATTCAAAGTGCTGGTGCTAACTTAAAAGCCCCTGAATCCAACCTACCTGAAAGAATCAAGTTCCCTTTGTGAGCTTGCCCAGGTTTTAAAATCATCTGAAGGAGCCTTTTCTCTTGGTCCCTCCACCTGCGTGTTCAGTAAGGACACGCAAGTGGGCTTTCTTTCTCACTGCTCCTAAGCTATGGAACTCTCTCCCATGGGAGGTTAGCCTGGCTCCCTCTTTGCTGTTCTTCTGCATGGAGGCCAAGGCTTTGCAGGTAGCATTTCTTTCAGTGACTGGCTGCCTTCAAGTTGGGCTGCTGTTCTTGTTTAGTTTAGTTTTTTCCTTCCCCCCCCTCCTCCTCCTCTTCCTCCTCCTTCTTCCTCTCTCCCTCTCTCTCTCCCACCCACCCATCCCAGCTTTCACATTGTTTTTAATACTGTAATCTGTCTTAAATCCTCTTGAGGAGAATGTCAGCCTGTAAATATTTTAAACCAATAAATCAATAAATGGGTAAATAAAATTCCTTCTCAGTTTAATGGTGTCACCGTTTTCTAATTGCATAAATAAATCTAATATTACAAAAGGAATGAGGTTGTCCCTCATGAAGTTACAATTAGCATGAATCAAACCAAATATACATTCCTTTTAAAGTTATTTTATATTTTCTTTCCTTTAATTTCTTTTTAGTGTCTCATGTAATGCATGATCTGAAAAGCTATTCAGATAACAGCTAACTGAAGTAACACAGTGCAAGTCAAGCAGGGAAATGGTAAATCCCTTATGATCTAATTAAAACTAGGCTAAAGAATTCTGCAGATAATTTCTACATCCTCATGTATCTGAAGCAAAACAGCAGCAACTAATAATAATAAATAACACTGGCATTAACTTATTCTAGACAGAGAAATTTAATGGTAAAATTCAGTTTTTCAAAAAGCTTTCACTTTATTAATGTGGGATATTTTGCTTCCATGCCCACAGTTCAAAATACCAGGAAATGGCCCAATACTGAAGCACTATACCATGCCTGTGTTGCCAATAGGAGAAATAATGTGAAACTTGACACAGCAAAGGGCAGCCTGAATGTTGACAACACTCATGGCAGCAGTCAAGATGGTCTACAGGATACCCTCTTGTACTTATTACCATTGTTGAAGAACAGTCAGCAATTGCTTTGCGTTTGGGTGAGTAGTAGTTAACAGTGGTTCCCAACCTGGGTCGAATGACCATTTCACAGGGGTCGCCATGAGCCAGTGAAGAAAAAGGCACAAACGGTTTAGGTATGGAAGAGGAGGGGGAGGAAGGGGGAGAAGAGTGAGTTACAGCTTGATAGGTTAGAGGGGATGTCAGTCAAGGGCACCGGAGGCTGTGATTGGCTGAGGGTGCCTGTAGAGGGAAGTTCTCTATGGCCCCTGGGGCCTCCCCAAGGGGGCTTGTGGCCTCTTCCAAGCAGGGCAAGGGGTCACCACAACACGAGGAACTGTACTAAAGGGTCGCGGCATTAGGAAGGTTGGGAACCACTGAGTTAACAGATGAAAAAAGCAGTCCACTTCAAAGCTCTATGAATGTTTGGCCTGCATGCAACATTCTTGCTAAGACAAAAACATACACACTCACACGCATCTCCATCTGAGCCAAGCAGTGGCAGCCAGGATGGATCGCCAGAGACCGCTGTCTTAGGAGAGCAAGGAAAATCATCAGGGACGATTCACACCCTGGTCAGCACTTCTTTACTCTCCTACCCTCAGGTAGGAGATACAGAAGTATAGCAAGCCGTACCAACAGGCTAAAAAATAGTTTTATCCATGGGCTGTTAGACTGTTGAATGAGACGTGATAACTCGTGATAGAGTTGTGGGGCACGCAAATTGTGCAGCAAGGACACAGAGTGAAATGAGATTGAGTGGCTTTTTAGTGGGATGGTGTTTTGGGGTGGGGAGAGAGAGGCTCAGTCAATTCTGCTGTACACGGGCTGTACACTGACAATAAAGGTTATTATTATTGTTATTACTTTCAGGTTTTGGATGACACCCTGCTCCCCTCATGCAGACATGCAAGGGTCCTACACAGCTGGGATGAAAATTAGAGGGAACAGTGCCTGCGTGTCCCCTTGTTCTTTGAAATCAAAAAAGAAGAGAGGTTATAATACAATAAATGTGAACAGAACCTAATTGTTTACATGTGGCAATTAAAATGTGGTTGATTATGGCAAGTGCAGTTCCAACAGCTTCTATTTTAATCTATAATTCATGGATCATACTGAAGACTTCTGTCATTCAGGAATAGCATATTGCCAATAAATCTATTGCTTCTAATGAATTACTCTAGGAATCCCAATGTTACCAAAATGTTACTTGCAGAAAACAATGTGATGTCCAGTAATGTCGTTTTTTCGAAAATGTTGTCAACGCTGTTTATTTGTCATTGATAAAATATTAGATCTGCAGAGCCATTTTGGAGGATTTGTGCCTATTTCTATAGTTTTACTAAGTGTATTTTGCTCCAAAATGTTAGCTTGTCCTATTTATAAAACACACAAGAAAGCAGAACAGCAACAATAGCATTACAGCTCATCATGTAACTTTCAAGGTTACGCACAGTATAAATGAAAATGTTGCAGTGTTTAAGGCTAGTGCTGTTCATCATTACTGTTATTAAGCTATGATTACACTGACCAAAATGTCCAAATGACCAAATATTTACATCAAAATAGATTTCAATACCAAACTGTCACAAGTTACGATGTTTGAGGTTATTCCGAGCACATGTTAAGGCATGTGACTCCCATATGACAGGAAATACAAGCTCTGGCATCCTAATTAGTGGTTATTCACTGTCAAAATTTATGCAGATACTAGTTGGCATAACTAATCAGATCCTAGCCAATGAAAATAATGTTTGAGATAATGTTAAAACTGGTACTGACATGCAGAGAGACAGCATACAAATGCTATGAAATGTAAGGCAAAAAGAACATCTCTAAATTATTGCTTTTCTGCCACCATGCAGGTAGTGAAATTTTAAAAAAAAAACACGAGTTTAATATGCAAAACAGTTCTAAATGAAATCCCAATTATTTTTGTTGTTTCACCGCATAGATTTTTTTTCTATTTTAAAAAAAGATGATTTTGCTGTAATGCCCTCCAGTTAATTATTTCTCAAGATACAAATTGTTCTCTGCAAATCTGTTCCCATCTCTGTTTTTCTCATTTAAGTACTACAGAGCTATTACTTAGCTCTGAAACAGCAAGGAACTCCTGCCAATTTGAAGAGTCCAGGAGGAACGCTTCCATCCCTCTCTCTCGTCTACTTCTACAATGATAGATCTTTATAGCTGACTTCAGAATGTACTGCGATGTTGCCAACACTGGCTATGCTCAAAGAATTTCTAATTTACTTGAAATCCAAATACAACAATGGAATGAACATTTAGGAAAGAGAACTGTCACCCTCATAGATGATATGAATTGTCACCCCCAAGTAGATGTCGAAACTAGAGATGGGCACGAAACGAGCGATTTTTCGTTTTTGTTTTTGTTTTTAATTTTGACTCCAAAATGAAACGAAACGACCTGAAACACGAAAAATTTTGTCGACCGCTTCGTTTTCGTTACGGCAAATACATTGAATTGTGCTAAATGGTAACGAAACAGCAATTTTTCATTTTTGTTTTTGTTTTTTTGTTTCGTTACCTAACGACATGAAAACGAATTTTTTTGCAAAAAAACTCACAAAAACAAAAACGAACTGAAACGGACCCCTAAACGACCAAACGACAAAAGAAACACCATTTTTTTGAGTCGTGTCCATCTCTAGTCAAAACATTGCCAGCTCTTTTGAACATGACAGCGAAGGCCAATAGAGTTGGGTCCAAGAGACGTTCTTCTGGCTGTATAAAATCCAAATGGGTGGACACCTTGAGCCTCTCTTTGACCTTGTTAATGAAACTGGGTCATTTCCCATAGCTGAAGGCAGACAACCTAAGCGGAGCAAGAGAGCCTGCATGGTACACATACCTCTCTTTTTCATGAGAGGTGAATGCCCAAGAAGCTTAGAAGAAGCAACAGACCACCTCTACTGCTTATATAGGACTCAACGGTTTGATTTGCATGCAACCTCCTGCCCCGAAATGCAGTTATAGCAGCTGTTGATCAGATGTCCCTGTCACTTCTCAAGATCACACAGATACTTCATGACTGGAGCTCACCAATGTAAAGCAAAGAAATCCTATCAGCAATGCCGAGATATTAGACAAATGGCAGGAATTAATGATCACACTGGATTCTTCACCATACTGATTATCCGGAAGCTGAGTCATTGCAACTGGACCTCTTTTTTGTGTGAGATCAAAACGATTCACTACTCATCCAAGCAGCATCGTCAGTCTAAGGAAAGTTGGTGCGAGGTGTCCAATGTATAGTTCACCTTGGTGTCACACCACCCCAATCTGAATAGGCTTGTTAGGTGGACAGTGACCTGAATAACCTTGCTAGCTGAACGAGGTGAATTATAAATTATTATAAATTACAGATTGCACTTTATTATTGTCACATTAAAAACACACAGTAAAATCCAGTTGTTAGTCCCAAGCAAAGCAGATTCTGCAGCCAGATAATCAAACCATGGTGTGAACGTGGATTTCTAGCCAACAAGAAGTACAACTGATGGTGGGGTAGTAATCTCTCTGCTCATTAGGCTCTCTAATGGTGGCTATCAAAAAGCTACACTTGAAACCATATGGGTCACCCGACTTTGTTTTCTCCTGTTGTGTCAGCTGCTTGTTTTTGCCAAGGAGGGAAAATAAACATTTTTCAAAATTACCCTCAACTAACTGGACTCTAGACAAATGAGGAAATAATTCATCTAGCTTTTTGCATGCAGACAACTTAACTGTAATTGTGTTGTGTCCTCAAAATTTCAGTAAAAAGAAAATGGAGATATTATCCCTCGCATGAAAAACATTCAATAGATGTAGTTGGTCCCTTCCCTTCCATCATCCACCACTACAGATATGGCATGTAAGTTTTGTCAGTAAGGAGCCCCGTGCCGTGATGCAGTGGTTAAATGCCTGAACTGTAGGTAAAACTGTGCTCGCAACCTGGGGTTCAACCCCAGGCAGCAGGCTCGTGGTTGACTCAGCCTTCCATCCTTCCAAGGTCAGTAAAATGAGTACCAAGCTTGCGGGGGCGGGGGGCAACATGTAGCCTGCAATTAAAAACTGTAAACTGCCCAAAGACTAGTTGAAGTGGTATGGGGGGTATATAAGCAGAATACTTTCCTTTGCTTTGCTTCCATTTCCTTCCTTCCTTCCTTCCTTCCTTCCTTTTTGGGAGCACCACTGCTTTGGTTTACCATGAAGGGGGCAGCTCTTTCAGATGTCTTCAGTTTGGGTATCCTCCCTCTCCACCCACACCCACACTTTTTTCCTGGTGCAAATTCAAAAAAGGCTATAATTTATTTATATTTGCACTTATTTGTTATATAAACCAAGTTTTGAACTAAAAACCAGGAGGCAACCAATTAGTGATGGCGACAATTATATGGTGAAATATGGTATTTTGTGCCATGTGTGGCCCACTCTCTGAGTTTAGACGCATGCTGCTGAATCATCACCTGAAGCCCAAACATTCTTTGGAACACTGAATTATCGGCATGTGTTTTTTTAGCATCTACATCAAACGTACCACTTTCTTTAAAATCCCAAAGAAAGCCAGATGGTTGGCAAGGATAGAAGCTGTTGAGGCTGAATATAAACATTCTGAACTGATTAAGAAGGCCCCGCAAGAATGGTCAGTGCGTCCTCTCTCCATCTCCGAGATAAAAAATGAAGCTACGTCTTTGCAAGGAAACATCAGGAAATTAGGATTTATTGCCATTGCCTGTTTCTGGTATCGTATTCTACAGAAAACTGACTATGCAGACTAGTTTCTCCAATGAGCTGATGTAATTGTAGGTAAGTCAGTAACAAACATAAACAGCATTTTAAATCTTTTGGAATCTACTAGGTATTAGGCCCCATCCAATGCTTTTGCAGAAGCTGAAATGATTGCTTCAATGAATGTTTTCCTTGCTGACTTCCAAGAAAAAAGGAAAAGGCTGTGAAGGCTTTGAAGATGATAATTCCAACTTATTAGAGGAGGATCTATTTAGAACTGCTTTGTTGGAAATCATTGACTATATAGTGAATAAGCTAAAACCTCATTTCCTGGCACTTGGAAGAAATTAATGACAAGTTTAGGTTTCTAAATGGGGATAAAATACACAAGATAGGCATGAAAGATTTCAAGACTGAAGCCCATGAGATTTCAGAGACATATAAAGATGACAAAATCAACATGAATTCCTTGACATGTAAAGTTTTAAACACCACGCCTTAGCTGTTCATGACACTATGAAAATGGTGCCTGCAGCAACAATCTTGAACCTGATTTGCAAACATAGACTTGAAGAAGGATATCCAAATTTGACCACAGCCTTAAGGATATTTCTAACTCTTCCTATAACTGTTGCTTCAGGTGAAACAAGTTTTAATTGAATGCAATAAATCTGACCCTAGAGATCTGAACTTGTTCAAATACAGTATTTCTTGTTTGTTTATCAATCTCAAACTTTAATCTTGTCATTTCCTCTTGTACTTCATATTTCCTTTTATTAACTATGCTAATCACAATAAAGATTTATGCTTTCTGTCCTCCTCACATGCTTCACTATGCACTGACAAGCTCAGATAATGAAATGTCTCATTCCTCTTCCTTAGAGTGTTATTGGTTCATGAAAAATCTTTCTTATATTCTTGAATTTGATTGCCAAGATCCAATTACTTTACTTGAATATAACTGTAACTTTTGTTGCTCAAATGTCATATGTTTATCAGAAAAAGGAAATTAGAATCTCAGCAAAACAACAACAAAAACCCAAAAGTTCTAAATCGTCGCTTCAGAGCAAGGCCACAGAGACTTACCAAGTAGAGCTGAATGTGTCATGTCCAAGACAGAAAATGTCATCAGTCGCCTAGAAGTATTTCAATTTGAAGATGCCTTTGTGGTATTTCTTATTAAGAGCCACCTATGGACAGCAGGTTCCGTAAAATGACTAAAGCTCTTGTATTGAAACCAGTCAAGGACTCCTTACTGACTATGGAAATGTTCAGTATTATAGACATCACACAGACAGCTTTGCTTCACAACTGGTTAAATTCTCCAGACTGGCTATCATGACACAACTGGACATCATTTCAAGAGATCTCCTATGTCATTGAGCAATACTGTATTGACTCCAGTGTCAGACTTGACTCTTGTGGTGGTGGTGGTGGTGATGGAGGTCGAGGAGGATGAGGAGGATGTTGTACTGGTTGTTTCTACAATTTGCACATTTTTTTTGCAAAACATTTGTGTCTGTAGGAATGTTTTCCCCTTTTGAAGCTAAAAAATAAGTAAATGCATATACAGTACGTATTTTGATGGGGGTTCCTGCATAGCAGACCTTCCCAATGGTCCCTGAGGTCTCTTTCAACTCTACGATTCTATTATTCATACTAACGCACATGTCTAATGCACATACATACATAGCAAGCACAAAACAGGCTGAATGACCGTAAACATTCAAGCAGCACATGCAATGCTGCTTGAATGTTTGTGGTCAATGCTTTAAATTTGTTATACAACAACAAATATTTGTTTTATGCATCTAATAGATAGGAGCAAAACAGAGCCTACTCATCCCTCCAGAAAGAAAATGTCATTGCCTTATACTGAGGTGTGGGGAGAGGGGTTCTTGGTATTTTTGTTTTGTTGCCATGATCTTGTTGACCCCAAAGGAAAGGATGAGCTCAATCTGGATATATGTACATTCCCAGTTGCAACTACATAAGGCAGTGGTTGCGAAACATTTTTGCCTTGCAGCTGCCTTCATTTTCTGGCTACTAGCTCTGGATCCCCTTGCTCAGAGGTACCATCAGGGCTCTCTCTCCCACCAGAAACAGGGTCTTGCCTGCCTGCCCACCCTCAGTCATCCCAGGACCTCCCCACCCCCCTCCAGAACCTGACATTAAAAATTCAGGGGGCCACCCAGTAAGCACTTCCAACAAGGACCACAGAGAAGGTGGTCCATGCAAAGGTGTGCACCTCACAGGAAACCTAATAAGACATGGATCAGTGCCATTCTGCAAACCATCACAGCAAATAAAAGGGGGGTGAGCCGCATGGCCATCACAAAACACAATTGCAAAAATAGGTTACAGGCGATACCTTTATAGGCCACTATTAAAAATAAAAAAGAACATTGCAAGCTTTCGAGTGCAGTAAAACACCCTTCTTCAAAGCAGACCAGGGGCTGGCAACCCCGTCACATTGTGCTCTTTTGAAATACAGTGGACCCTCGTATAACAAACGGCTTGTATAACATAACATTTGTACAACATAAAAAATTCTGGAGAGAGGGGAAATTTGCTTAACAGAATTGCCTATGGGGCGAATCCGTACAACATAAAAACGGTCACGACGATTAGGGATTACTCAATGCATTCCTATGGGAAATTTGTATAAAGGAAAATTTGCTTAACATAATTTCATTTGGAACCAATTAATTACTTTATACAAGGTACCACTGTATAATGAACACAAGATAATGTGCACATTTAGAAATATAATGAGCACAAGATCATGTGCATGTTTAGAAAAAATATCTACAGCTAAAATGGCATAATTTGACAACATGTTAGATGTGCCTTGGTCAGTGGGAAAAGGTATTAAAATGTACTCTTTATTAAGTGGGCTTAATAAGATGAGTCCTCTTATGAAGAAATACATGCTTGAACCAAGAATGGCAGAAGAAGGATTCAGAGAAATACAATGAAATTAAAAGAGAGATTTTCAGACACCCCCCACCTGAAACACAACCCCCTCTCTGCTATTTTAAATAATTACATGAAGATTCTGACATTGATAATGTCCATTGATAATGGTACAACTGATTCTCATATTGATGGCGGCACAGTGAATAAAATACCGGGCTAGCACTCAGGAGTCCTGAGTTCAAAAATCAGTTCAGTCACAGAAGCACACAAGGGAGGGGAGGGTGGCCATAGCAAGCCGGTCTTTCAACCTCCCGCATGTACTAAACACCCAGTAGGGTTGCCTAAATTTAGAAAACCCAGTCATCAGTAGAAAAGGATACCAATATATTCAGCACCTTCCCTGTCAGGTTCTCACTAAAAGCTGTCATTTGTTATAGCTAACAAAGCCCTGTGTCTCTTAACAGAGAAAGAACTTGCTTGAAACATTACACTTGAAAGCTAAGATGGATGTGAATGACATATTTGGCTATTGTCTTAGCTGAATCAAAAACAGATTCGTGAACGTTAACTAAGATCTACAGTGTGAACCTTTGTTATGGAGTCAGGCCCCCAATTCAAAGTAGACAATGATTGTCAGTTCTGGACTGTCTCCACACCAACGCCTTCTGTGAAAAGAAAATGCTTTATGATATGACTGTCACAGTCATGATGATGTCCCGTTGCCTTTTTCCTACAATAAGAATCCTTGCAGAGAATCACTGTATGTTTGAAGGATCTGGGGCCCAAAATGGATTTGTTGTTCCAATATTCAACGTTTACTCTGATTCCTGGAACAAGCCTAAGCACATACAGTTTTTACATACCCGATCTCTCTCTGTGCAAAGTGGAACCCTACACTGGGAGCAAAAGTACACGAAGTAGAAAACATCCTGTCTGTGAAACTTGTAATATCAAGTTTTGTTCACAATAAGGAGTCAGGACGGGATTGTTGAATTATTTGGATTACAAATGCCATAGCTCCTCCATCCTATCAGACACTTAACTAGGCCTACCTCTGACCAACCTTTGTTGGCCGAAGGGACTGTAATTGCCCTGGACTGCCCTACATTCCCATCTTCCATCAAGGGATCCACCGCCCAGAGACTACTTGAAGTGGTATGGGACGATATATAAGCAGAACACTTTAGCCAGGCTTACTTGCCCCTTGAAGAAGCCTTTTCTGCTTCTCCCCTTTCCTCTACCAGTTGAAGGCTTTGACTAACTCTTCCCTGGTAACAAGCCCAGGATGTTGGTGGCAGAACTTCGTCTCCGATCCTTCAATGGCTCTCTTTCTCTCACTCTCCTTTCATGCACTTCCCAAAAGGAGGGCTTCCATGGTGGCTTGGGTGTTGTAACCCAGACATGTCCAAACTTTGGCCCTCCAGATGTTTTGGACCACAACTCCCACAGTCCTTTGACACTGGCAATACAGGCATGGAATTCTGGGAGTTGTGGACCAAAACATCAAGAGGGCCAAAGTTTGGACATGCCTGTTATAACCTCTGTGTCTCAGCCTTGGGTATATGCAATGACACCACCCTCCCCATCCACGGATCTCCGGTCTCTACCACCTCCCACTTCTCACTTGAATCAGGTATCCTGAGCAGTCTCACCACAGCTAAAAAGTCTCCCACTTGGACTCCCTCTAGTGTGTTTCCAGCTGTCTTCGCTCCTTCCTCTTCCTTTTCCCCCTATTTCCCCTTTTAATCCTCTTCTCCCCTACCTCCAGGGATCCTTCTTCCCATTCTCAATCCTTTTCTTTGCCGTCTCAGGGCCAAAATGAATACGCGAGACATCACCATTTGGGATAAACATCGGGCCAGATTTATTTAGCCATCACACGCCATCAAGCATCACCAGCAATACCATGAGGAGGGGGTAGACGTAGTGCGGATATGACGTGGGTCCAGGGGGCTGACTTGGAAACCCCCCCAAATGTGTTGCAGTTTAGCGCAAGTGGTTAGTGCCTAGGGGGCGCCACTCCGTGAAGAAGGGCCCCACTTAGTCCAAATTAGCTATATTACCCCACTGGGCCACTAGGGATCCTTCTTCCCATTTGCAATCCTTTTCTTTACGTTCTTCCCCTATTCCCACTTCCGAGACCACCACCCCAATGTCCAAGGTGAGCCTGATGTAGGAAGGATCTTTCAAGGCTCTTGAGGGGTGTGATGGCCTACCGGCAGGGACAATAATCTCCTCAACTCCTTCCTCACAGGGACCCTCTCATTTCTAATTACTCTTACTATGACAAGTAAAGGCTGCCGCCATCATATAGCACATTAAACATTAATGACTAATGCTTCTTGGGCAAGATGGCATTTGAAGCGCCTTCTTATTATCTCAGTTATGTGTGTCACTTAGAAGGGATCGGGGAAAAATAGGCTAATGGCCAGACAAGACTCTTCCTTTTATCTCTGTAAAATCTACCACTCACCATCGAGAAATAATTGATCTTCCAAAAGTGGGAAGTTAGTGGTAAATGTTAATATCGCTGCAAATGACAATGAGCTGGATAAGAAGGAAAGCATGCTTCTTTTGTGGATACTGAAACGGTTCACAAGGTGAAATACAAGGAAGGGGTAGATGAATTTGTAAACTTTGATGGCTGTTTTTTCTGGATTTCAGCTTGTTTGATCCAGTTTCCATGTCAGCTGGTATCTTACTTTAAAAGTCTGAAAATGGGTTCATTCTCATCACCTTTGTCCTAATATATTTGTTTCTGTATGCACATTTTGCTAGTGATTTGCCCTTTTGCTAGTGGTTTGCCCTTATGGTAGCTCTTATCTTTTATGTCTTCCAGTCCATTTTCTCCGCTATGTACATCATTTTGTCCAAAGGACTGCATTACAACATTCCGTTGTTCTGACATATGAGAATAACAACAAGCATCATATTACATATTAATATTACATATTAAATTCAAAAAGTGCAAATTTGGTAAATTCTCATTTAAAAAGTAAACAAAATCATCTCTAATCCCTACCTGATTTAAATATATGAGGAAGAAATTACAGCAAAATGTGGTACAGTTGATCAGTTGGGCTCTAAGAAAATGGGTGAGGTCCTTTGAGTTTTGGGGGAAGCAGAGGTGTTTCTCCCTGGAAAGAAAGAAGTTGTTCAAAATACTACAGTATTACTTTCAGTTTTAGTTAATCATGGCTTCCTGAATCGCCAAACTTGGAACTCGGTTTAATATCAGCCATGCTTAACTAAGGGTATTTGTACACAACCCCTAAACTCCGCTGCAAATGGCTCCCAGCTCCGGAGCTTAAAATTGTTTCCCCACCAGCTCTGGAGTTTACAGATAATTAAATGCGACCACGCCCACCTAAGCACGTCCCAGTGCACTTTTCAGGTACCTGCTCTCCGGAGGTGAAAATTCCTGATGCGGATATAACGTAGTGACTGCCAGGCTCTCCTTGCTTCTGTTTGTTCTTTTTTTGCCCCCCGCCCCTTTAAGAGATCTGAATGCAGTGCCGGGATGGCAGAACAGAGGTGAGCAGCATTCTTTTCTTCCTTTTTTTCTATCTCCCCTCACGCAGCCAGCAGCCAGGAGTGCGGAGGGGGTGGGAACGCAGGAACAGCGACAAACCCCTAAGATCTCTGATCCGAATTTAAGTGGCCAGAGGATCTTAGGGGTCATGTGAAAAGGCTCTAAAACAACCCAGCTTCAGAAAACAAGGAGACTGATGTGTTTTAGAGTAAGGTAGCACTGATCACCTGTGTATCCACTTAACAGTTGTTCTATCCAGACCACAGCTAGTTAGCTTGCTAATTAGAATATCATGGGCACTTTGTCTAAAGCTTTGCTGAAATCATGATATATATCATATTATAACAGCAACATAATACAATTATCCATAGGTAGGGCTAGATATGAGAGGAGGCATTCTAACAGAACTGCAAAAGTGGGAGAGGACGTTTGACCTTAAATCTAGCCTTATGAGATCTTTAAGGTCTATTGTGACATTTTCTTGTCAGATGTTCAATTCCCAACCCTTAGCTCAAATGTTGTACACCAAAAGCAAGAAAAGCCAAGAGCGACTACAGGAGTCTTTAAAACCCGTTTGCCTTTTCTCAGTGAGGTGGTGCAGATATTTTATATGCAAAGGATGAAGGGGGGGGGACACTTTCAATGCTACTCCCTCATGAATAATTGATCCAGGCTCTGCCCTGGATCTATAGTCTGCCTGAGACAAAGACAGCTTAAAACAACGAAAAAAGGAATAGTAGAGTTCTCTTCATCAAACGCAACCTGATCCTGAAAAGAGTCCTTCAATGACAGAGGCAGGTTCTGGTCTTGGTTTCTGCCTGCTCTCTTCCATTTTTTAAAAATTGCAGTGGAAATTATCCTGAGCAATGAAAGAGCTGAGAGCCACTCTTCTCTCTAGATGATCGGGGATGTTAATTTTCATTGCTGCAAATACACAGTTCACTTTCAGACTGATCTCTGTTTCTTTAACTGCTGTGATAACGGCAGCCAGGGGTGGACCTGCAGTCCTTGGGCAACAACAGGCATCTTAGAGAAATGTAAAAAAGGAAGTTAGAAGGAGTCTCTAAAGCCACTGAGTCCAACCACGTGTTCAAGGCACAAATTTAAAGCAAAGGGTGTCTGCCAAACCGTTATCTAAATTTCCTCTTGGATACCTCCAATGTTGACACACTCAAAGCCTCTTAAGTTCCATTTGTCATACTGCTCTACGAGTCAGGACATTTTCCCTCATTTTCAACTGAAATTTGGTTTCCTATCACTTGGGTCCATCATTGCATGTCCTATACTTGGGAATGATGGAGAACAGATCCCAGCCGCTTCTGTATGATAGCCTCTCAAGGATTTGGAAATTGCTATCGCATCTCCCTTTGGTCTTCTGTTCTCAAGGCTCAATGTGCCCAGTTTTTTTTCCCAGTCTTTCCTCACAGGCTGAAGTGCATGTGTCTTTCACGCAAAATTCAAAACAGAACAATGAAACAAAAAACCACTACAAACTACAGCTTCAGATTAATGTTGTCCTCAAAACAAAAGAAATAAAAACAAAACTACCTTGAGAACTTTGACTGTTCTCATACAGGCTGACAGGATGAAAAATGCTTTCAAAAAGAATCCCCAACAAGGATGAATATATGACAGTTTCCCATGAGCGAGGTTCATGATTCTTCTGGTTACCTCAATTATCAAGTGGCTGAAGGGTGTATGTATGTGTCTGTGTGCATGAAGTGTATGTATTTCTTCCCTTTCATTGCACAATACTTTCTGTACCAGCTTCCTACCCTCTTCTTCCACAGCTGCCCACACCTTTGTCAACAAAGAAGAAGACTCCAATGACAGTGCCACCAATCTCAGTAGCGGCCACAAGGGGCGGCAAACCCGGTCCACCCAAGGGAAGCAATCAGAGCAGCAAGCTATTATTAAGCCTGACTTAATAATAGCAGCAGTAATACCTCATATCAGCAGGATGGTAACAAAATAAGTAATGAAAAATACACCTTGATACTTAATCTTCTGTTAGACTCACTGTCTCCAGCTCTCCTTAGGCAAACAATATTATTAATCTAGTGTATTCATCATTGACTATGGAACAACTGAAATGACTGTTGTTCCAAGGAGAAACAGCATATTTGTCAAACTAGACAGCTTACTGGTAGTCTTGCCCTGTCAGGAAAAGAACAAGAATTTATAGCTGGGATACACAAGTGATAGGACACAATAGAAGAAAAAGAGGAGGCAGAAGAGGGGAGGAAGGTAAATTTAATTCTCAGTTGCTTACCTATATTATCACTGCATGCTGGTGCAGTGATGTTATTGTGCAGCATAGCAAATCAACATTCTACAAGACAATTAAAAAACCTTAACAGTGTACTGTTCTTCAGATCATCAATAAGCATGGCACAGCTGTAGCAGACAATCTACTCCTGCTGTGTGCCAAATTTGGGGAACTTTATGCACAAGATTTCAAGTTGTTTGTTTGTTTGATTGATTGATTTCTATACTGTAATCATCTGGCAGAAAGATACTCTGGGTGGCTTACAAAATGCTTGTTTGATTTAATTTAAACTGTTTTGCTCCCTATGCAGAAACAAAGGACTATAAATGTTCCCAGATTTAAAACAGATCAAATTGTGCACCAATACTGGGCAATTTCCTGGAATTGTATTGTGGAAAGGGAAGCACAATATCCGCTATTCATAAACCACATATTTTTTAATAATTGCATTATCATCCACCACTAGAGATACCACATGTAAATTTTGTCAGTAAGGACCCCCGTGGCGCACTGGTTAAATGCCTGTACTGCATGTAAAACCGTGCTCATGACCTGGGGTTCAATCCCAGGTAGCAGGCTCGTGGTTGACTCAGCCTTCCATCCTTCCAAGGGCGGTAAAATGAGTACCCAGCTTACTGGGGTGGGGGCAATGTGTAGCCAGCATACTTTAATTAAACTGTAAATCACCCAGGGACTACTTGAAATGGTATGGGGTAGTATATAAGCAGACTTTGCTTTGCTTTGCTTTTGTTATTATTTACATTCTCTTCTTCACAGAGGGCTTTATATTCCCAAGACATCATCCACAGTTACATACTTGATTGCAATGTGGGCCACACAGTTACCCTGAAGAGTGTCTGAGGAAAAAAATAGTGGGTGTTCTTTGCTACAGAGATGTTCCGTGGCTCCGTGCCATAACACTTATCTTCCATTATGAAGGCGCTGTCCAAGGTATCAATAACTAACAAGGACGGAGAGCCACTTTTGTCAGAGTGTATTTTTGCTAAGAGCTTATCAAGTATATACTTCCTAAACCAATGTATAAAAAAAGAACAAAGTTAAGCTTTTGGTATTCCTAGTTCTCTGAATTTTGTGCTTTATGGTCGTTTCTCATAATACCGTACATATAGTGCATAATATATACAGTGTTTCCCATAATATACTTAGTGCATTTCTCATCATTCTGTATATCGTATAAGAAATGCACTAAACTATAGCCATGACCCCCTCTGCATAAAACAGCAGTGCACTAAAGAAAACTACTTGCAAACATTCATTCAAAATGGATGAATTTGTTCATTCATATTAAAAGTGAACTTCTCAGAAGAATGCAAGGGATGTGCAAAGCTACAGAACAGCAGCCTATTCTTCCTTGCACCTTGAGGAGTAGATAAGAAAAGGGAGGGCTGAATCAATAATCTGCTAGAAGAATCTTCACAATTTTTCCCTCTTCCACCCACAGCCTTCTTTGGGATTTTAGAACTTGCTTTATTGGGGTTTCCCTTAAAGCAGGCATGCCCAAAGTCTGGCCCGGGGGCCAAATGCGGCCTAAAATTTTGAGTGGCCCACAGCCTTTTCTCCCTGTTGGCTCAGCCTGTCACTCTTCCCTGCTGGCCAGGCCCTCCCCATACAGGCTAGAGACATCAGCTTGCAGTTTTATGGTTTGCCTACCCTCCCAGCCTCCGTCCATCCCCCAGCCACCTGCCCTACCTTCCCACCCCTGGCTCCGTTGCTGCAGTGTCCTCCCCACCTCCTTGCAAGGGAGGGCAGCATATGCGAGCAGCGGTACATCTTGGGTGCATGTGGGCTGATTTCCAGGCCATGCAACAGCCGCTGGACCCTTGATTGCCTCAAAACCAGAGCGTTTGTGGCTGTTGCAGTTGTGTGTGAGCCTACACACTTTCTCCCCCCTTTAGGCTGAAAGGTCGGCCCCTACACATTTTCACCTCACCAAATCTGTCCCTCCTTGCAAAAAAGTTTGGACACCCCTGCCTTAAAGGGGTGTTTTGGGGGAACATGTGGAAAGCTGGAAAGGGAAAGAGGCTCGTCTCCATACTGGTTCTACTTGCAATTACCGATCTACTAGCAAATGCCAAGTATTAGCTCTTGTTCATGCAAACGCCAGGTACATGCAGTTGAAGTACGCGCCTAGAACAGAAGCAAGCAGCGAGCAGCAAGAGTGATGACAATCGGGATTGACAACGAAGAGCAGATTGGTCAGAATCTCCATTATGTGATGTAAAGCTGTTTAATAGAGTGCAATAAAGCAGAGAGACTTTTCTACCTAGCCTCGACATCTCTCACAGGAGCTGGAGCACCTCCAATTACACCAAAAAACTGTTTTGTCAATGC
Organism: Phrynocephalus versicolor; assembly: GCA_023846285.1. Classification (NCBI taxonomy): domain Eukaryota; kingdom Metazoa; phylum Chordata; class Lepidosauria; order Squamata; family Agamidae; genus Phrynocephalus; species Phrynocephalus versicolor. The sequence continues at coordinate 13,746,230 of JAHTLZ010000327.1, read as the reverse complement.
AAGAGAAATAAATCATGCAAGATGCATTTCACCTTTAGGAGGGCCAAGCCATCACACAATCCATCATCTTCCATCAGGAAGAATTTTAGCAAGCAGTGGCAGAAAAGGAGTCAATAAAAAGTGCTTAAATACTACCTGGCTTTTACTTGCTCTGCTTTTAATTTGGTAAATAAATGCCTTCCGTCGGGCATACACCCTGCAGTCTTGGCAAGGACGTGGATTAAGTGCTCTGTTAGCTCCACAGTGTTCAATGGATCTCTGAGGTATAGCGAGCTATAATGGCTCTGAGACATCCCATTTAAATATCTCTGCTGCTTAATTTCAAACATCAAAAAGTGCATGCGAGGGTAACAAAATTCAGCCGTTAAACACACACACACATTCTTGTTTGGTTTTAGTAGTAGGAATAGGAAATGTACTTCTTACTCACAAGATATATTATTTTAATAATATCCAGTGCCTTGCAGATTAAATCAGGTTTAGCCTTGGAAGATCACTCTTGCTTTTTCTTAATTAAAGATAATATTTTGAGGTGCGGGTCTACTTGAAAAAGAAGGTTACATGTCCAAGGGAAACAGGTTTGCTTATTAGTTTAGTTTATTTGATTATCCATGTTGACCATAAGAAAATACATACAAACTGCACAAAATACACAATAAAACAGCCATCTTCCCACCCACCCTCCCAAATAAGGGAATGAGATTAGCTGATCACATAAGGGCCGGATAGGATGCTTGGCTGCCTCTCAGATTGGACCAGAGTGGCAGTATCTTTTCACCCATCCCATTCTCTTTAAGGCCAAGGGGAAGTTTATAACCGGTTGCAATTGGCAGGTAGTGCAAGCGGTAAATTTAAGTCAGGTGCAATGTGTTGAATAATATTCTCCAGTGAGCTGGTAGCCCTCAATATGAATTAAGAGATGGATTAGGGACATTAGGAACATTTAGGTATAAATGTGTTCAAAGGTTAGGAATGAGGGCTGCCCAGAGCACAGGTTTTGGGAGGGTGCTGAACAGGTGGGCAGTGCCCTTCTAATAATATAAGGAGTCATTAACTGATCCACTTGCTCTACATTCATGCCCCCTAGTTTAACAGATGTTTAACAGTTGAATTGAGTGAATTTCATACCAATAAATTGTGGCTCAATTTTAATCCCACAAACGTGTCTCGTCTGTTTATTTCTGGACTAGGAGAGCAAATTCTTTCACTTTTCTTAAAAGTGGACACAGAGAGAGAATGGGAGAGGAACTCGAAAGTAACCTTCTTACCAAATATTCTTAATTTTTCTTTTTTTCTCTCTCCCAAAATGTTCAGAATGATTTTTTCTAAACTGGATAAACTTAGGTCTATTGGCATGCAACAACACATGGTGTCTTGTGGGCTCATACAGTAGACAATGTTTGTCCTTGGCAAGGGAAATGGTCATATCACTTAGAAAGGCAATCACTGTGGCCTTAAAGCACCTAGTATATGCCCCTACTTGGGCAGAAAATTGAAATTCAAGTCTACAGTAGGGAGTTTTGTGGCACAGTGTTTAAACTGCAGTACTGCAGCCAAGACTTTGCTTGTAACCTGAGTTTGATCCTGATGAACTCAGACGGTCGGCTTGAGGTTGATGCAGCCTTCGCCTTCTGGGGTCAGGAAACTGAGTACTTGTTTCACTGAGAAGGCAATATCTTACCTGCATAAATTGTAAACTACCCAGAGAGTGCTCTAAGTCAAGCACATCCAAACTTCGGCCCTCCAGGTGTTTTGGACCACAACTCCCAGAATTCCAAGTCTGTGTTTCCAATGGCAAAGGACTGTGGGAGTTGTGGCCCAAAACATCTGGAGGGCTGAAGTTTGGACATGCCTGTTCTAAGTGCTTTGGGGTCATATATAAGCAGAATACTTTACTTATGTTTTGCTTTACAGTTGTCATCATGGGTAGATGTGACTCAACCAGCCTCTGTATAAAGTGCCTTTATCACTACAAACACATGCATGTACAGTACGTTCATCAGTGAAGCACAAAATATTTGAAATGCATTGAATAATATCCCTTAATATTTCTGTTAAAATATCCAACAAGATCAGTGGTTCCAGCAACAAAATTTATTTCTGTGAGAGCATGTGTGTATCCCCTGAATCCCTCACAAGGGCACTCCTTCCTTGGGTTCAACCAAGAGATAGTTTCTTTTGACCTGTTAATAAACACAATTCCCAATCCAGGTGCAAAATGACTAGTACAAGGTCATTTAGCAATCTTTATTATTAAATAGTGATTTGACTATAAGCTCTCCAGTCCTTGGTGTGACACTCTTAACAATACTACTTCAAGCCAAACCTAAAAGCACAGCAACCTTGATGAGTTTGCCCATACGTTTATTTATTCCATCTATATTCTGCCATTCTTACATGATGAATATTTTTGGGTTATGTGCTGTCAAAGTGCACCCATGAATAGCAGCCCTTATAGTGTTTTCAAGATATGGGAGCTCTTTGAAGAACAGCATTACCCTTATCAATGCTCCCCAGTATGTTACCATTGCCAAAATGAGATTTGAACCCAAGTCTCCTATGCATTAGTTTTTGTTTCCACTACACCACAGTGGTTCTCAAAACACTGGGAAAAGTGGGAAAATCTCTCACTCCCAACTTCTTAATCCCACCCGAGTGTTCTGGGGTTTTTCCCATCAGGTTGAGAAACTATGTGCATTTTACAAAATGCATAGATTTATGAGATGGATTTACACACCATTGAGTTTGCAAGACATAAGCATGGCTGTTAATGATAGGATGCTCTGGAGATAACCTGATGGCACATAAAAACAATATAAATTTATTTGTGCATCTTATCCAGTTTATACTTTCCCCATCTATTAACCCATAAATGGGAATTTGTGCATACATATTCCAAGTCATTCACATTTTAAAATGCGTACACAGTTTTATGCACATTTTATTTTCTCTTCAGGCAAGTTTTCCCTGAGAGACTGACTTTTAGATGGACTTTTATGCAGTACTGTTTGGGCTGAATCTGTAGTACTACTTGTGGCATTTCTTTATTTATTTATTTATTGTGGGACTTATATACCGCCCGTCTTCCTGGTGGGGAACTCTGGGCGGTTTACAGCATATTAAAAAACAACAAATTCCACAATGTAATAAAAAACTAAACAGATAAAACAGCAAAGTGCAGGAGATGGTGATGGCGGGAGGGGGAAAAAAGAAAGAAGATATTCCACTTTTAGTTTTCAGAGTGGCATTTTTTCCTTTATTATTATTATTTTTTGCTTGTTTTTACCTTTATTTTGCCTTCTTAATTATCTGAGATGTCTCCTCAACATTATATTTTTTCCTGCAATGTTCTAGATAACTGTTCTGCATTCATTATCTCAAACTTTGTATGTCATCCTTTTAGGTTGTAAGCCACCTTGGATCCTTTTCAAGGAGAAAGGCAGGAAAAACATATTCTAAATAAATAAATAAATATTTTTTTCTGAAAGAGCATTAAATCTGTGAATTCTCAACATGAGATGCAAGTCGTCTTGCAACACATCTCAGTTGCAATTTTTTAAAAAAAAAAAATCTACTTTTGACACTATCCTTCAATCGATCAACATTAGTTTCTATCCTTAGACAAGAATGAAGTTGATGCTCATTGGGTTTTGGCATTCAGGCAATGAAAAGAATAAACCTATACAGATTGAGGAAAGCAGCCCTTGCCTTAAGATTTGGTTTCTGACTAAAGTCATAGAATCATAGATTCATCATCGGGTTGGAAGGGAGCTTGGAGGTCTTCTAGTCCAAGGCAGGGGATCCTTGGATTGCTTCATTTTTCGAGCATATTCTTCATTTTTGTACTGTTGTCACTACAGATGGGCACAAATTTAAAAAATGATGTTTCGTTTCTTGTTTGTCATTTGGAGGGTCCGTTTCAGTTCATTTCTGGTTTTTGCGAATTTTTGCAAAAAATTCATTTTCATTTTCATTCGTTTCATTACCGTTTCGTTACCATTTATTTCAATTTTTGTGATTTTTTTGTAGCATTTAAAGCAGTCCACTGTATTGCAGTAACGAAAACGAAACGCACGACAAAATTTCCGGTGTTTCTGTTCGTTTTGTTTCATTTTGGGGACAAAATTCGTTTGTCATTTCGTTGCATAACAAAACGAAAAAATGAAAACAGAAACGAAGAATTGTTCGTTTCGTGCCCATCTCTAGTTGTCACTATTATTGTTAATTACCAACAAGAAAAAGACCTAGGAAGTTAAACACAAGTTAAACATCAGCCAAAAGTGTTGTGTGGCAGCATAAATAAATAAATAAATAAATAAATAAATAAATAAATAAATAAATA
>JAHTLZ010000327.1:13672363-13741878 GCA_023846285.1 Phrynocephalus versicolor | reverse complement strand
ATAAATAAATAAATAAATAAATAAATAAATAAATAAATAAATAAATAAATAAATAAATAAGAATACACTACAATGTATCAACAGATGCTTACTGCCCTGATTAAGGAAGGAGTAACTTGGTTTAAGAGTGTTTTGCAAGACAAGCAAATATTTCTTCTAAATTTTGCCTTGATCAACAAACAATGTCTTGCAATATAAGCACTGGAGCAGGTCACAAGATCACAAGTGAGCCAATCTCTCTCTCCCCCCCCTTCTGGATTGTGGGTGATTTTCTGGAATGTTCCACCTCAGGCAGACCTCAAAAGCAGAGAGAGGAAAGAGGAAAGCAGGTTTCCCTGGCACCAGACAGGAACATTTTATATTTAATTTGCTTTTAACATCCTTTCTTTTTTTTTTTCCAAACCATTTCTAGTCATAGGGCAACTAGTCAATTTTGTATAGGGCTAAAAAAAATTGCATTTTATTATTGGTTTAGGTACCTGGCAGCAGAATCTGTTCTGCTTGGGACTAACAACTGGATTTTGCTTGTCCACATTTGCTTGTCCACACCGTGGCACTTTTCAGCCAAGAATCACAAGGCAGCTGTGTGTGACCTCTGTGAAGGATTTAAATTTGTTTTTAGAATTCCATGAGAGAAACTGTCACTGCCAATCTCACGGGAAATTCTGCCAAAAAATTGTCCCATTGGATGCAGGCAAAGACTGAAAAAGGAGCAACCGACAGGCGGGGCAGCAGGCCCTTTTAAAATCTTGCCTTTCCCCAATATACTGATTTCCCCAACAGGAGTGATGCAGATGTAAATTTAGGCCAATCCACCTTCTGCGGTACCTTAAGGGTTCATCAGTAAACAATGTGGCTGAAATGGACATAACATCAGAACTGATAAAGGCCACAGAGTTACAGAAGGCAAGAGATTACTGGAGTGGAAACCACTATAAACCTTTTATGAAAAAGAACTAAATAGCTAAAACAAGAGACTCCAACACTATTGGGAAATTAAAATGTAGTCTGTGTATAGAAAAATATTGTAAATATACCACTTGAACTTTCCTGCTTTTATCCTTAGAATTTCCACCCCACCCATCCCTCATCCTATGTAGGGATCCCGACGATATGAAATAAATAAATAATTTAAAACAAACAAACAATGCAATCGCAGCAATGCTCCGTTCAATCCTGATGCTTCTTTTGACCATACAGTCAGGATGGTGAGTTATTGTGGGAACTGGTTTCCATTAGTGAAGTATGATTTGCTATCTGCATTTAGGCGCTTCCCGCACCATCCTTCTGATTTTTACCTACCAGGACTTAAGTTTAATAGGTCAAGGTACTATGAAAAAAGCCATGGAATTGGAGTGTGCAGTTTCTTGTGCAGCCTTTCAAATATTTAGTACATTCCTATAAAAAGTGCTCAAGAAAAAGGATGGGTTCCTCTCATTTAACCCATTATCTTGATGCTTACCTGATGGCAGATCTGACAGGGGATGCTGCCTGTGCTGAGAGCCTTCCTTCCTTCAAAGACATGTTAGGAGAGTTAAGCAAGAGACTAAAAACTCATACTGGTTCATCAGGGAGAATGAGGTTTAGATTGTTCCTCAAAGGGGTGTTGTTGTGTGCAGCAGTGGCCACAACACTGGACTGGGGAGTGCGGCTGAAGAGATAGTGGCATTCTTGGGGGGGGGGGGGTTCCCCAAACTGGTGCCAGTGACCATATGGAAAGATTTACTTAGGAGTCACGAAGTCAAGTTTATGTGTAATAACAGTGCAGTGGTCTACAAGTATGTATGATGCTTTCAATAAGGAATGTGACTGGGATGAAAATTTGTTCTGACACAGCTGGAGGAGAACATTGCATTTTGGCACAACACATACCAGGTTTGAATCATGATATTGCAGATTTGCTTTCTTGATCTCAGGAGGAAAGGCTTTGAACACTGACCCCCAGAAACACAGCAGAACCAGGACCCATTTCCACCTGAAGCTCACGCCTTCAGGGTCAGGGCTGCCACTGTGGCTACAGGGCTTGAGGTTTATGGATGAAGAAATAATGGTGATAGGATGGTGGAAATCTGGGATATATAAAACCAACCTTACAATGGAGCATCTACTCATGAATACAGTAGGACTCCCCGTATCCACTGATTCATTGTCCACTGACTCAGTTATCCACGGTTGGCAGAGAAAAAATAATAATTCAGTAGCCACAAAGCAAGCTATTGTCACAAACAGCATATGTAAAGCAAGCTATTGTCACAAATAGCATCTGTAAAGCAAGCTACTGTCTCAAAACAGCAGTCAAAAAGCAAGCTACTGTCTCAAAACAGCAGTCAAAAAGCAAGCTACTGTCAGGAAACAGCAGTTTGGTGTTCTCTCTTATCCACAGTTTCCATTATCCACAGGAAGGTTTGGAACCAATCCTCAACAGATACCGGGGTCCTACTGTAGTCTCTTTTTGTTCATTTTCGGTTCTAAGGAAATTGTAGTGGACATGTGGACGAAGAGCTGTGCATTGGGCTGGGTTGTATGATGAGTCAATGGGATGGGGAACCCACCTCGGAGTCGAGGTCAGAATGTGAGTCCATTGGTTAGGTGGAAGATAAATTAAATGGTTAGATGGTTCTATGCATGCCCAGCCTGGAGCTGTTCAATCCCATTCTCCGGGATACAGGCTGTGGCCTATGTTCATGTTGCTAACCCTATCTCCCTCTCTCTCTGATCTGCCATATAGAAAGGCTGATGAGGATCCAGCCGCAATGCTAGCACCAGGGTTATTGACAACTGCAACCAATAATGTTAATGCCAAAATAGCAAAAGAGATACTGCATGTGTGGTTATTCATGTTCTGGTCCTCAGGTCGCCATTGCGATTGCTGGCAATTAATGCTTTCTACCAATATTTTCACTGGCATGCAAATCATAAAATGCGTAATGGTCGCCTTCATCCTACCCCCAAACTCAGGCTGCAAAGCTTATGTCTTGCTGTCAGAATCGGTGATGTGAAGAAATCTCAACAATGCTCATTTCTCGCTATCTTGCCATAGTGAGATATCCTGTCAAGGATTTTCTAATCCCAGTGAGACTTCTTGTATTCAGTGCAACAGAGGAAAGGAAAGCAATTTTCTCCAATTATGTTTACAAAACATTCTAGAACATGCCCCAAAGGACAGGCTGATTGATCAACGACACCTCTGGTACCACTTTGGTTAATTCATGCAAGAAGGCAACCGTTATTGTATTTGCTGATAATGTACTTTTGTTTTTTAGAAATGTAAAAAAAAACAGAGTTGAAATGCACAAAATTTCTTATAGACTAATGGAAGGAAAGCTATTTTGTAGCGAGGAGGAGAGGGGAAGTATGATTCTTCCCTTTGTGAGGAAAGGAAGACTAGAGGTGTACTGCACTGTCCCCCTCAAAAACCTGAAGGGAAACATGAAACACTGGACTTGATAAACCTGAGTGTGGGGACAGCAGATTTGAAAGTGGAGTATCAAAAAAGTCTCAGAAAGGAAGGACAGGTGGAGAAGGTGATATTGGCAGGAGATGAGGAGTAAACAGGAGGAAGAGTAATGAGGGAGGTGGCCATTGAGTGCTAGGAAGGAGTAGAGGAGGAAAACAAGAAGGAAAAGAACTGGGAAGAGATGATAAAGGTAGACCCCTGGACGGGGGAAACGGGGTTCCCTTAAAGTTCCAGGAAGGTGGTCCAGGAGGAGTGGTGGAAGAAGAAGAAGGTATGGAAGACACCATATCGGTGTGAAACTACAGAGGCAGAAGGAAAGGTAATATTCCCACAACCAGGAAACCCAAAAATCCCTATCTTCCCCTGAGACCAGTCTTGGGGTAACATCCTACCAGACTTTGAAAGGACACAAGCAAGAAAGTTTAGGAACTCACCATCAGATGGGTCTTCCATTGCTGAATGTGAACTTTGAGCCAAATGCTCCAGGCTGTGGTACTGAGATGCTACTGCTGATGTCCAGTTTGCCCTCAAGAGAGGGATGTAGAGACTGCCAATAATGGACATTTAACAGCATATATCTTGGGGAGGAGGGTTGAGTTGGGTTACTTTCAGTTCTGTAATTGTTTAATAAACCCGTTGACTTGAAAACAGAAGCTGCCTGATACATCTTAATTGAGAGGACTGACTCTAAAGAGGGAGCACGCATGCAAGTTCGTTACCACATGAGGAGCAAAGGAGGTTCAGACTAAACATTAGGAAGAGCTTTCTAACAGTGACAGCCATTCAACAATGAAACCGGCTACCTTGGAGGGTGGTAGATTTTTAAGTAGTGGCCCAATCATCACCAGTCAAGGGTGCTGAAATCTATTGGTTTCCTGCACTGGTGGGGGCTGGACTCAGTGATGAATGGGTCCCTTACAACTCTACACTTTGATGATTCTATGAATTATGTATTTACCTAGCTATCCATGTAAATAGGTTGGTACCATGCCAGCATTTCTAGCGGAGATCTACTACCACTGAAAAATGGTAGTCAGTAAATCTGGGATTTTATACATGAGAAAATACAGCATATGCTTTGTAAGTGAGCCACGGCCCAACCCTATTTTCTCTTATTCGCTGCCTACATACCTTTAATGCTGAGACAGCTGGCTCCCGTGAAAAACTCTTGTTCTACAGTGCTTACCATTAACTCATTTAAATTCCACTTTGTTTATATCGGATGGAAAATTAGCATTTCCTAATGCAAAGGAAAATGATTCTGTACCTTGAATACTGTCTCATTCAGCAGTTTATTTAGACCCAAATTAGATCCCCAATGCCTTTATTGTTTCTGAGGGATTAACAGTACTGATATTATGCTATTAAAAGTTTTATCTGGAAGTGGGGGAAACTCTTACCTCTGGCATGCTAATTAGCTCAGAGTTGCACAGGTAGCCATATGTAAATAAACTTGCCCACTTATCCTACACTTTTTACTTGATTAATCATCTGGCTTTTAAATTATGTATTAATATTTAAATTTACATGGAAATACACCGTATCTATTGGTCAAAAAAAAAAATCAGTATAAGCAGTTAGCTGTTGTGAGTTTTTCTTCCTGACGTTTCACCAGACTCTGTGGCCAGCATCTTCAGAGAGCAAGATGCTCAGGGAACTAGGAATTAGAAGCTGATATTTTTGAGTGTGAAATCTATGAACAGATAGATATGAACCCTATAATAGCAAGATGTGGAGGAGAAATATAGGAAGGGCTGTCTCTGGGTATTGCTAGCAGGCAGGAAAAAAGAAATAACCTATAAAGTTGCCAAATGTGGTTGTCTAGCCATTAAATTGACAGAAAATTGGATAATTTAATCTGATAAAAGCAAACAGTGAAGGATTTTAGAAGAAGGTTTTTATAGAATTACAATTACAGTATAAATGGTCTGCATTGTTTTTTAACTGCTGATGCTTTGTTATAGCATTCATATTGAATATTTTAGGATGAATGGCCACTGGCTAATAAACTTGAATTGGGAGGAGAGGTATAGCAGATGACAGAATTGGTATTGCTGGTAAATCTCTAGAATATTTTCTGAATCTCACAGGTTTGATAATAGTATCTATGAAACCACAGCTCCTCCCTTAACAATTTAGCCCTATAAATTTGGGTCTTTGCCTCATCATTGCAGAGGATGATGAAGAAATACAAGATAGTTTCCATCAACATGCAACAGATACTTTGGTCTAAGACCGTAAATAAAATATCTAAATCTAAAAAACATGCAACAGGGTCAAGTATTTTAAGGTGATATCAACAAAATTCTGTTTTGGCACAGAACTGGGCAAATAGCTGAGAAATATCAGGGTGGGCAAAGCCGTGCAACTACCAGCAGAATCAGGTATGGTATACTTCTTGCCAAGGTTGGCAGGGAACAGCTGAAATGCAATGAGGTGGTGCAGCCGGAGGCCCTAAGGGTCAGTAGTATATACTGTACAGGGTTTCTGCACTTCTGAGGTTGGTAAAATGAGTACCCAGCTTGCTGGTAGGGGTGATGTGTAGCCTGCATAATGTAATTAAAAACTATAAACTGCCCAGAGACTATTTGAAGTGGTATGGGGCAGTAGATAAGCAGAACACTTTTGGCTGCCATTGCAAGTTGTCCTGGTGACTCTTGTGCTTTGGCTCTTCGCTCCTCTACTCCTAAGAGCCTTGTTCTTGGACAGTCTGAGTGGTCCAGAGCTGCCTGCATTGCTTCTGAAGGTCCTTGTGTGCTCCTGTGATGCCTGCCTTGCCCCAGTGGTTCTGGTCCCACTTCAGTGTGCTCTGGTTGCTCTGACCTCCATCTGCTTAGTCCTCATAGATGGTCTTCAACCCATCCCCATGGTTCCTTTACTTATGTGAGCTGACATGCAAGGTGGTATCCTTAAGCATAGACTATGGAGCTGCTTCTGGGCAATGGTCCCTCTCTTGTAAACTATCTGCCACTCAGTTCCACTCTGGGACTGCTGTCTCCCTGGGGAAACTTGACCTCTGATCTCTGACCTAGCTCCAACCCTCTAGTCTGGGCGTCTTACCTATTCTGGATTGCTGGAGTGAATGCAAGTCACTCTTAAATATTTGGCCTTTTAAAACAATTGGCTCTTTGTTCTTTGCTTCCTCGTGTGTGTGTGTGTGTGTGTGTGTGTGTGTGTGTGTGTGTGTGTGTGCATGCTTGCATCTGTGCATGTGCTTTGTGTCTCGTATTGAAAAATTACACTAGTTCCACACAGAGACAATTTGATGAGAAAAAGGAAAACTCTCCTGCAGTGAGAAATCTCACGTGGCTTGAAAATTTCTCACAAAAGTCTCCTCAAATTCAGACATCCTAAGCTAATGTGAATGAAGAATTTTGCAAATGCTCTTTAAATTGATAGTTATCTGCTAAAATGAAGGAACTAGGTCAGTGGTGGCGAATCTTTGACATGCCAAATGTTTTGGACCACAACTCTCAGAATTCCGAGCCTAGATTGTCAATGACAAAGGATTGTGGGAGTTGTGGTCAAAAAATCTGGAGTGCCAAAGGTTTGCCACCACTGAACTAGGAGGTAACCCAGGACGAACTGTGGGTGGAAAAAGTGCAGGCTTCATGAGGCCTGGTACAAGTTCCTGATCTCAGCATTTAACATTTCTCCATGGATGTCTTTTGCACCTGACTCTGGTTGATAGATCTCAGAGTTGTAGTTAATTTTTTCTTTTTTTTTTCTTCTTTCCTTCCTTCCTTCTTTCTTTCAAAAGAACAGCTCAGTGCTTTAATGACCTCGATCTACCACTTCTCAATTAGAAAATAACCAATAGGATTATTTCTTTGTCAAGCCATTCAGCTGGAAATTGGGTTCCCCCAACCAGCTTTTTTTCCACAACAAAGTTTTTGTGTTGTTGTTGTTTTTAAAGCCCGGTGGTCATGGGGTCAAGATTTTTGGACATGGTTTATCTTGAAACTTAATCTGGATGTAAAGGGACGTGTGATAGTGGCCTATGTTAGGAGCCCCTACTTCCTTCCTTTACAATCATCCTAGAAGGTAAAGTTGTCAGCAAGGCAAGTGAGGGATTTGTAGGGCCTTACATTCTTGGTGGAGTTAGACTTGCACATCTAGTGAGATAGTTTATTTCCATCATTACTGCTATGTCTCTCCTCCCTGAATGGTTGGCAAGTGGCAACCTGATCTAGGAGGGCATCATCCGACTGTACAACCTGTCTAGGAATTCTGTAGGGCAGTGGTGGCGAACCTTCAGCACTCCAGATGTTTTGGACCACAACTCCCAGAATTCTGAACCTAGATCGCCAATGAAAAAAGGACTGTGGGAGTTGTGGTTCAAAACATCTGAAGTGCCAAAGGTTGGCCACCACTGCTGTGGGGGATCCTCACAGTGGCAACTTCAATTACAACACTGCAGCCATAAATTTCATCCCACCAGGTTTTGGTAATGCCTTTTAAATCACAGTAAACATCTTGCATAAAAGCACCAGACCACCTTGATTGCCCCCCCACCCCCGTGCATTGCTACGAGACATCTCAAACCATGGACCATTCCCACACTGATCAGGAGTTCTGATGAGGACTGTGTTATATTAATACTTCACAATTTATTATTTAACAAATCTTCTAGCCCAAAGGCCTCCTGCCTATCAGGCAGAATTTCAGACAGATACTCATCAAGAGTGATGGGTCAAGACAGTCATTAGCATGCAAAGACTACATTCTCCTGTTTTAGACTAGGCTTAAAAACTGGTCTTAATAATGTCTGGTGGTAATGGCATCGAGATTTCTCAGTAACTAAACTGCCATCCGTGTCATTGAGTTTGCCAAACCGTTTGCTCAGCTTCAAAACAAGGAGTTGTTCACAGTTCTAATCTCCTAAAAACCCCAAAGCAATAACATACGCATCACAGGGAAGGATTGCTAATTTATGTAAAATATTACCGAAAATGATCTCTATGACAGGTTTGATATAAAATGTTAAATGCAAGCCATTACTCACTGAAGATAATTTGAAACAGTACCATGTCAGGGGAGTCATTAGATTAGCGGATAAGAAGCAGGAATAGTTATTCATATATTTAGACATATTTGCATAATCATCTGGAGGAGATAAGAAATGCTCTCCTGGGCCCAACTAGGACACAACAGATAGAACAGCAGTTTGGAAACTTTCTTCATGCATTCATATTCACTTCTCACTCCCTTCTTTGAGTTCCCAGGTTTGTTAGAAAGAGCAGCATTTCCGTGGCAAGATGGGAATGAGTCAGCTAAAGACAAAAGAATACAAGTTCCCCCAAAACATTTTGGGGAACTGAAAGGATAGGAAAAATCATTATTAAGGAATAGCAAATAGCTTTCCTTTATTCTTGGTGCAGGAAACATCTGAAGACGGAAGGCCGTGTTTGTAACCTCCCCAACTCCTGGGGAGCACTTCCAGTGCTGCCAAATTTGGGGGGGGGTTGAACCCACCACTTTCCCACTTCAAAAACGCATGGTCCTTGTGTGCCTTGTTTACAGAAGAAGCATTTTTTTTAAAAAAAGAATGCTACACTTCAGGCATACATGTTGCATGGAAAAGTAGCAGGGTGTCACCATGATGAATTCCGTCATGGGGGTCCTTCTGAAGTTAGGGAAATGAAGTAGGCTGAGCCTCAATGTACTGAGCCTCGTGGCGCAGTGGTTAAATGCCTGTCCTGCAGGTAAAACTGTGCTCACGACCTGGGTTCAATCCCTGGTAGCAGGCTCAAGGTTCACTCAGCCTTCCATCCTTCCGAGGTCGGTAAAATGAGTACCCAGCTTGCTGGGGGGGCAATGTGTAGCCTGCACACTATAATTAAAATTGTAAACCTCCCAGAGACTACTTGTAGTGGTATGGGAAGGTATATAGGCAGAACACTTTGCTTTTGCTTTGCTTTTTGCTACCTGTTGTTGGAGGTTTTGCAATATGTACATTTTAGTCTATGCTATATATCAGGGCTGTTCAACTTTGAACAGGTCAAGCTCTACTTTTTCTGGCCCAAAGTGCCTGAGGGCTACTACACTAAAACCTCTACTTACGAATTTTATCCGTTCCGAGCACATGCTCATAAGCAAAAACTTTTGTAAGTAGAGCAGTGGTTTCCCATAGGAATGCATTGAAAACCAATTACTCTGTTATGAAGGGAACAGATTTCAATGTGCCATGGCCCTTGAACTACCCCGCTTAGCTGAGACGGTGGGCTGGCAGACCCAGTAATTTGCTGGGGCAGTGGGGTGTCCTTGGGATAAGGGAGGGAGGGGTGGAGAACCTATCCCCTCACTTTTTTATTGATGGCCGGTGGGCTACTTTTGAACCCTTCACGGTCTACCAGTAGCCCGCGGTCTACCTGTTGGGCAGGCCTGCTATATATTTTAAGATACTTTGATTTAAAATTAGAAGATCATGAAATATGATGCTGGAACAGGTGCTTCAAAAGAAAGAAACACAAGACAACATCAAATACAGAAACACCAGGAGAAATGGCATGTAAAGACATGGATTGCATCAAATCCAGATTTGGTTATGCTTTTAGAGTAGGCGCACTGAATACATAGATTAGACATGGCTAACTTATGCACTGATCTTCAGGGATTTACATTAAGAGTGGTCACGCCTGGATGACATACAGCCACAGGTTATACACACAGTTTAACTTATGGAACTGAAGAGCTTTTAAATACCTTCATCAGAGGTCCAAGTTCTAAATTAATTATGCAGCCCACAGTGGCAAACAGGTTTCTGCAGAGTTGAGTATGACAATGTTAATAGCCATGCTCCCATAGAGAACCCATAGTGTGTGACTACTGTGCTTTGCTATAATTTAAATTCAAATGGAACAAAACCGAGCTGGGGGGAGGGGAAGGAGACCAAAACCACCAACCACCATGGCAAAAGAAAAATCTAGGGGGGGGGGGGAACTGAGCAAAAGCACTCAGAAGGTTTCCCAAGTTTACAGGACATGGCTGAAATTCTATGCATCAAATGTAATTGATAAAGTCAGCTATCCTGAGCAGATCCTAGACAAAGATGACGAGTTTAAGCAGTTTCTACTTTCAGCTGTGTATATTTTTAAAAACAACATTTAAGCCTGGGGGCACAAGGAGTGGGGACGGGAGCCTTAAAATATGCTAGTTAAATTTTCTGGCCAGTTATATCCATCTCCCCCACAAGCTGTGCATTCTCAACTATAAACATCGGCTTTTAAATCCATAAACCAGCTAATTAGATATTTGAAAATGGAATCCACACATCAGTAAGTTTGGAGAGATTTGGCTGGGATGAACGAACTGCCAGAGAAATCATCCACATGCAGGGAAGGTATTCTCACTAGGTTGGTATTTTATTTTATTTAGCTAACCCAAAGGAACGATTTCTGGGTTTTTTTGTTTTTAAAAATAAGAAAAATCTCATTAGAGTTCATGCATCTTATATCCCTTGAAGGTTCACTTCATTGTGCACTCTCTGTGTTAATGGCTCTCTTGTTTTGTACTCTGTGCTTACCCAAGACCTTCTGAATAGCTCCATCTGGAGCAGACGGGCTGGCATTCAAGACAGCTGCTGCTTTAAAAAAAAATCTCTCTGATTAGCTGCTTGAGTCTTTTGCCTCTGATTATCCCAGATACTGGACTAACACTGTCTCGGACAGATAAGCAGCTCAATACCATCCAGTACTCCATTAAGGAATTTAACTGAATCTGCAATATATCACAGTTCACTACTTTGGAAACTAATTTGGTATTTGAAGTCAAGAGGACAGCAACTGGTTGGCAGAACGGATTTGAGGGTTACAAGAAAGAAATCACAAAATTAGTTTTTAAACAAGGTATGATTTATATGTGTGTGTATATACCTTATATACCTCTCTCTCTCTCTCTCCACATACACACAAACATACATACATAGAGGGGGGGGGAGAGAAAAGCTGATGATGACAAGAGCTGTGGTGGTTTTTCAACAACAAAACATGTCCAGTTTCCACCCAAAGCTCCTAAGATTCCCATAGACTGCCTTTCATTCAGGGAAGCCATTAGGGCAGTAGTTCCCAACCTTCCTAATGCCACGACCCTACAGTTCCTCATGTTGTGATGACCCCTTGCCCTGCTTGGAAGAGGCCACAAGCCCCCTTTGGCAGGCCACTGCTGCAGGTGGCCATAGAGAACTTCCCTCTACAGGCACCCGCATCCAATCGCAACCTCCGGTGCCATTGACTGACATCCCCTCCAACCTATCAAGCTGTAACTCACTCTTCCCCCCTTCCTTCCCTCCCTCCTCCAGACCCAAGCCGTTTGGGCCTTTTTCTTCACTGGCTCATGGCAACCCCTGTGAAATGGTGGTTTGACCCCCCCAAAGGGTTCCGGACCACCAGGTTGGGAACCACTGCATTAGGGTCTGCATGAGTGTAGGGGGAGGGCAGTCTTAATGTCTCAAAGTTCAGCCGTGCTATTTGTTTGTTTGTTTGTTTTGTAATTTAAAACACACCTATCCTGTGGGTCCCCAGAGACTTCTCCATAGGAAAGGGATTCGAAGGAATTCCATCCTGGACCTTTGGGGAAGGGGATCATTTGGAAATGTTTAATATCTGAAATAGCACAGTGGACAAGGCCATCAGCCCCATATGAGATACACTTCTGGTTCTCAGGCTAGAGATAGGATAGAAGCCAATATCTGCCTCAAACCAGCTTTTCTCTCAGGCCAGGCTAAGGAATGTGCAGCCCTTCAAATATTTTAAAAAAAAACCCTACCACTTTCACGATTCATCGTAATCATTGGCTAGGCTCCGCAGGATGAGTGGGAACCAGTCCAGCAACATCTGAAGAACCATACATTGCTTTATTTTTTTTAATTTGAAGAGTAACAACAACCAATACATATTCATTGGTTCATTTGTTGTTTCATTCATTCATTCATTCATTCATTCATCCTCTTTCTCACATACACCCTCTCTCACACACAAACTAATTTCCACGTAGGCCATAAAATTTAGATGCAGTCCATAGTCTGTATACAATTTCAGATTGCATTGCCTCAAGCTTTTAATGATATCCTGGGAGAGGAGTTGACAAAATGGTAATTAGTTTCCAGAGAAGTTAAGGAAATGATGTGTCCTCTATTGGTCTCGTGGATGAGTCTCATTCTCTGAACCATCTAATTCTTTTCAGCCTTCAGCTAAGGTTTCAATGTTTAATGTTGCCCCCTCAACCTAGAACACAGACCTTTACTTCTTACATGTTCCTTAGTGCAAGTAGTTCTTAGTTTTGACTGGGTAGAGTCTAGTTCTCATTAGTTCTAATGCAGAACTCAGCACTCACACTGTGGCCTCCTGGGTTCTTAATAACTGGTTTATTCCTGGATTCTTGGGCAATCTCTTTGTCAATTTAAAACTCACCTACTTTCAGTCACTTGCAACTGTTTAAGATTTTAATCAATCACAGTTCTACTAGGATAATGTTCGAATTCAAGTGAATCTAATGCTACAAAATTTTCTAATGCTTTGAAATGCTGAATACCATTCCAAACAGTTTATTTTGCTTCATTTTGGATGATACAAAGAGTCAGTCCTATGGATGGGAGTAGCGATGGGCACGAATAAAAAAAAATGGCATTTCATTTGTCGTTTGTCGTTTGGAGGGTCCGTTTCAGTTCGTTTCCGTTTTTTGTGAATTTTTGCAAAAAAAAATCATTTTCGTTTTCGTTCATTTCGTTACCATTTCGTTACCATTTATTTCAATTTTTTGTGATTTTTAAAAAGATTTTAAGCAATTCACTCATATTGCAGTAACGGAAACGAAGCGCACGACAAAATTTCCGGTGTTTCTGTTCGTTTCGTTTCATTTTAGAGACAAAATTCGTTTGTCAGTTCGTTATGTAATGAAACGAAAACGGAAACAAAAAATTGTTCGTTTCATGCCCATCTCTAGATGGGAGACCACTAAGCAACACTAATGGTCTCCAAGTAAACTAGAAGAAAATTCTTCCTAAATTCCTAGAGATCCACTACTCTAACAGGAATGCACAAATGACTCAGTTCCACTTTCTTCCATTTCTTGATAAATTTTAATCAAAAGCAAAACAAAGTTTTGGGAAGAAGAAACAGAATTCTTACCATCCCAGAAATGAAATTCTCTCTCTTATCTAGTATCTTACTCCTTATATCAGTCAATCACATGGTTGTGTCTACAAGCAGAATAGAAAAGGAATGATTTTCTTCTACTGTTTTTACATTCCTTAAAGCTGGGCATGTGTGCATTTAATAACAGTGCTCTGCTACCCTTTATCTATATTAGTACATTTGTGGTAGTGTCTGTCACATATTTTAAGCAGGGCTTTGCAGAGGGGAAATTTATAAGAGATAGCAGAACCACAATTTAATAAAGATCTTGTTTGCAAAGGCAATCCGGCTGACATTTTGAAACCACTCTAAAATCTGGGTTGATTTACCAATCCAACAAGACCTTATTTTAAAGCTACAGCAATATGCAGATAATTGTGTTAAACTTTGTCTGGATTGTCTGGATGTTTAAATGTTGGCTCACTCAACTAATTATATTGTATTTGCTGTCCTTTGGGGGAATTGTTACAAATATTGACCACAACCATTCTATAGAATTTTTTCTTTGACTATGCTGTCTTGTTTCATGCTGTCAAGCCACTTCTGACTTATGGTGATCCTGTGAATAAGTGGCCTCAAGTCATAGAATACTGAAGTTAGAAGGGGCCTACAAAGCCATCAAGTCAAAATATCCTGACCTGCTCAGCTTCTACAAACCTAGGGCAGTGGTTCCTTTATGGAGTCAAGCCAGCCTACATTTGGTCTTCCTCTTTTCCTTCAGCCCTCAACTTTTCCAAACGTTATTGTCTGTTTCAGTGAATCCTGCCTTCTTAATGATGTGCCCAAGTAGCAACAGCCTCCGTCTTGACATTTTGGCCTTCACCAGTGGTTCAGGCTTGATTTTCCCATTGGTTTGTCTTTCTGGCAGTCCAGGCTATCTGAAAGGTTCTACTCAAGCACCATGTTCATGTTTCAAATTAATATTTTTTTTTCTTGCCAGCCTTCTTCACTGTTCAGCCTTAGTCTCAAGTTGCACCTCCTTTTCACTTGATGATCTTCTCTAATTCCTTCATCGACACCCTTCCAGGTCTCAGCTATCTTCTGATTTCGTAGCTACAGTTCCCATTGGAAACTAAATTGAACCAAGGCATATAAAGTCTTTAAAAATTACCAGAGTTATATGACATATTAAACAATTTGTCAGCATTTTAATGTCACTACCTCCCCAGGGCCTTTAGAAATTCTCTCCTCATTTCATCCCGCCCAAGGGATTTACCTTCCTTACTGCTTCTCATTGATTTACACCCATTAAATGTTAAAAAAATAGCTGGTCTTTAATCACTGTCATCATAGACATCATGTTTGCTCAGATCAAGTCTCAGAAAACAAGCTGGCTGGCCTCGTACAAGTCTATGACTCATTCACCTGAGGCAATGTGCGATAGCACTTTTCAAGTACTGTACTTGAAAAAATTGCCATAGAGATGAGGGGCAGGTTGTTCTCTATCACACCAGAGTGCAGCACATGTAACAATGGGCTCAAGTTGCAAGAAGCCAGATTTTGGTAGAATATTAGGAAAAAGACTTCCTAAGTATTAGAGCAGTATTACAGTGGAGGAAGTTACCTCAGGAGGCAATGAGTATTCCAGTGCAGGAGGCCTTCAAGAGAAAAACCAAACAACCACATAATACAGTTTTATAAAATTGTGTCTGTATTTATGTTTCATTTATGTTAAAACTGCTGGTCTGAGATCACATTGATTCCAAAAATCAGCATCAATTCAAGTATAAAACTTCATTAGGCCACAAAGTAATCTCTGCCCTTGGAACAATCCAATGCTCCATCACAGTCTCGCTATGGTGAACACTAATTTTGAACACTCCAGCTCAAAATTTGGCAACCTTTGATACTGAAACTACAAAGAGATTTATAGAATAAATAAACTGATTAAAAAGCTGACTGAGATAACAAGTAGAGCAAGCAGATAGGAATCTGGGCTGGTGGAGCAAGATAAGTAGCTAGGCTGAGCAATCACATCTCTGTTTCTCTGCTGATATTTCAGTTAGACACAGTGAGTTCCCATTTAGGGAAAGGCTGTTCTAGGCAGAAAGTTAGTTGGCTTTTACTGTATATGTTTACTGTATATTTACTGTCAGGTTGATGTGGCTCAGGAATGAAACACTTTCTTCACACAGAAAGCTAGTAGGTTCATTCCCCATCATCTCTTTTGACAATAATATGGTAGAACCAATTGTCTGATGGACATTGTTCCCGACTTTCTGTTGTTTCCAGCGCAGTCCTCAAGCCTATAAAATCTTTTAGAATTTTGCTTTTGTCTTCCAAGGTATTGGGTATTCCATGCAATTTTATGTCACCCACAAATTTGAGAATTTTCCCTGCACTCCCTCATTCAAGTCCTTAATAAAAAAAATAGGCATGAAGACTGCTGAGTCTACTTGTTACCTCTTCCCAGTATGAGAAGGAGAAAGTGAAAGCATTTTACCATCTATGGCTGTTACCCCACATCCACTTCATACTGCAACAAACTAAAATGTGTTATAAATCTTGTTGCAGACAAATGGTTTTGTTGTTGTTCCTGTGTTCCCAAGGATGCACTTTATTGTTACATAACTTCTGTGACCCCACGGAAGAGGTCCACATCAAAGTGCATTGTTTTGCTTTCCTGCAGCACTTTTTTAAAAAAAAATTTAAACCCAATAGGTAGGTATATCAGCAAGCATATTGATTTTCATTTGTCATTTGTCGAACATCGAATACAGCACTACCTCAACTTACGAATTTAACCCGTTCCAAATACATGTCGAACTACTGAAGTCAAACTACTCTTAAGTCAGGGTACTTATCTAAACAATTCAAAAAATAAGTTAAAAAATTTAAAAAATGTAAGTCGTGCAGACCATATCTAAAATTTGTAAGGCTGCAGTTAAAATGCCAACAGTTTTCCGTTCTTAAGTCGAATTGCTCTTAAGTCAAGCTGCTCTTAAGTCGGGGCACCACTGTACTTCTTTTTTGGCTTCATTCTGTGAATAGTGGCTGGCTCTCATACTGTGAATTTACTGTCATGTGGCTGCTCCAATTAGTGCCACTAGGTGGCTCTATGGTGACGGAACAGTTATATTGTGGATTAAATGGTACCCCACGGCGGCTATACCGGTTTTAAAACTGCAACGGAACCGTGACAAGGATTCCACCACCCTGAGGCCAGGTACATTGAAGACGCACTGGGTCACGCTTTGGGTGGGGGCGTGATCACACTTTATTTTGCTAAAATTGTGACAGATGTGGAGGAACAATATTAAGATCCACATCTTAGAGCAGTTTTTACAGCAACAAAGTGGGTGTGATAGTTCTATCCAGTCCACACCTAGTTAAATTGCTTGTCAAAGGCTTTTCTGAAGTCAAGATATGTCTACAGTTTGGGGCATACTCCTGTTTCTTATGAACTGTTATAGAAACATGTAGTGTTTTCACCCTAAACAATAAAACAGTTGGGTAATTTTTAAGCAATGTATGGCTTTTTGATTGCATAAACATTGTACAATTCCTCTACCGTATGCATTTTGTCTAATATTGTCATTTTTAAAGCGCTTTTCTTTATATAATGCATATTGAGTCTATTTTTCATTACACTAGTATGCATGCTTGTATACATGGTTTTGATTTGGGAATTCTGTTGCAAAATTCACTGCAAATGCAATGTACAACTAATTTTCAATCATGTGTTCATTAAAAAGAGGAAGACTAGGTAAATCAGCGTTAAAATGTGGGATAAACTAATTTATCACATATCAGAGCACAACAGTTTGATCATGCACTCTCTATAACATATGTCATGTTTTATGCAAAAGTAAGGTAATGCTTTATTGTACATTGCTACAACTCAAACCTATAGGCAAATAACTCATGACATTCTCATAAAAAGCTGGGGGATATTTTAAAGGAGGTTCAACACAAATAATCAACTGTAAGATTTTGGTCTATGAATAAATCTAAACCAGGATGCTGTGCTCAAGTACAACGGTGTATGAATCCATATGAATAAAACAAAACACTAGGAATAACAAGGCAATTTGTCATGGCCCTTTCTGAATATCAAGTTCAGTATGTCGATATTAATAATAACCAATGGTTTATGTGTTTGTGATTAACATTTTCCCCACCATTATTTCCTAAAGAAGCTTGCTCAATTTTTAAAATTAAAAATGCAGGTTATTCTACCGATTATTTTGTTTCAACATTCAAATATAGAAAGCACATTAGTAAAGAGGCAGCAGGGAAAAATATCCTTAATTTTTCAGTATTACTCTCTCTTCCTGCAATTAGTTCGTCATAAACCATGTAATGATACCATTGATTTTGTTTTTATACCTTCCCATTGCTTTCCATTGGCCCCTGCTCTGAGCCAATCACCTTTTCTCTCCATGCTGTTACCATGCAGAACACACTCAAATCATTTGACTATTGCTTGGATGGGAGACCAGGGAATACCACGTGCTGTAGGTGCCTGGAGTAGGAACTGGCAAACCACTCCAGTATTCCTGCCAAGAAAACTCCATGAACATGGAGTCACAAAGAGTCAGTCACGACTGTAACGACACAACACAGAACACACACACACACACACAGAGAGAGAGAGAGAGAGAATTGTATTAATTTTGATTGCTTTGCACTGAGTTACATGGGTTTTCATTAAGTTACCTTGTAGCTTTAATGTAATGTTGCCTGTTAATGCTGTAAGATGTCCCTCAATTCCTTGTTCTCAGTACTTGAACATGTCTCAGTTGTACTGGACTGTGTTTTATCCCTCATTACTGTAAGCTGCTTTGGGTCCTTCTTTTGTTAGTATTTAAAAATACTCTAAAATAAATAAAATAAATATTACACTCATCCTTTTATATTTTCTGTATAGGTCTTCCAGATATTATTTCCACCTTCTCTTCATTTTATCTTGTTAAGATAAAATGCTTCCCTGTTGATCCTTCAGAAACCCCAATATGTTTACATTTTCATTTGATTTCTTAAATCTTCTTATGTATAGCCCTCATTGGATTTTAACCCTGCGCGAGAAAGAGAAAGGTAAAGCAATTGGATCAGCCGGTTCTGTGCAATACTAGGCTCGCATGGTTTGTTTTGTAACCTACTGGTTCCTAAACAAAATGCCCATCCCTATTTTAAACTCATCAGAAATGTTATTTCAGATATATTTCTATCCCATTCTTTTTCTTCAGTGAACTCAAGGAAGCATGTGTGGCTTTCTTTCGCCTTTTCATCCTCGTAACAACCCTGAGAAAGGACATACCTCAGGCTGGGAGAGAGTGACTCTAAGTAAGATTCACAACTGAGTGCAGAAATGGACTTGAGTCGTAGTCTAATACTTTGATAAATCCCACTGGATTTTATTTGTTGTGGTTCTTTTCAAAACCTAAATAGCTACAAAGTACAAAAGGAAGAATAAGATGGTAGGAAGGGGTGCTTAACCCTTTCTCCGTCACTGGGACCTTGAGGATCATAATAATCACCAGCATTGCCACCATCTTAGAGTGGTAGTGCTGGAAGGCTCCCTATGGATCATTGAGTTTAGCCCTTGTCAAGGAGGCACATCATTGGAATCCACCTCTCAAAAACTTGCTCTGCAGCCAGATGTCTAAACCATCCTGAGAACATAAGAACATAAGAACATAAGAAGAGCCATGCTGGATCAGGCCAAAGGCCCATCTAGTCCAGCTTCCTGTATCTCACAGTGGCCTCACCAAATGTGTCCAGGAGCACAGTAGACTACATATCTGTCTCCTGATACCACTCTCCTACATCTGGTCCTTGAAGTACTCTGGTTTTAAGGCTGGAGATGACACATCTCCATCATGGTTTGTAACCTGTGGTGGACTTTTCCACCAGAAATCTGTCCAATCCCCTTTTGAAGGCATGCTGGGTTAAAAAAAATTCTTTTGTCTGTTCTCACTCTCCCAAGCGGAAATTTGAGTGGATGTCCCCTAGTTCTGGTATTTTGTGAGAGGGAGATGAGTGTCCCTCTCTCCACTTTACTCATGCCCTGCATTATTTTTTACATCCCAATCATATCCCCCCAGGAGCCTTTTTTCCAGACTAAAGAGCCACAAATGTTTTAGCCTTTCCTCATAAGGGAGGTCCCCCAAGTCATAAGGGAGGTCCCGCAGCTACTCGGGAGTAGAGATGGGCACGAAACGAACAATTTTTCATTTCCGTTTTCATTTTTTTCATTTCGTTACGTAACGAAACGACAAACGAATTTTGTCTCTGAAATGAAACGAAATGAACAGAAATTTTGTCGTGCGTTTCGTTTCTGTTACTGCATTATGAGTGAATTGCTTAAAATCCTTTAAAAAATCACAAAAAATGAAATAAATGGTAACGAAATGGTAACGAAACGAACAAAAACAAAAACGATTTTTTTGCAAAAATTCACGAAAAACAGAAACGAAACGAAACGGACCCTCCAAACAACAAACGAAATGCCATTTTTTTTATTCGTGCCCATCTCTACTCGGGAGTTCTTAGATATCCATTTCCCCCATGAGAAGAAACCCAAACATTATGCCAGTAGCAAGCAACAGGACCATAGCTCCAGGAGCAGGTTAAATCCTTCTTTTGCACATCTCCAATCCTGCTGCATACTCTTCCAGTTGATGTCTTAATGGTACTTAAGTAAAAACACTTAAGTATTTTGCACACAAATTAGTTTGCTATTTAAAGCAAAGTGTTCTACTAAAAAGAAAACACCTTAAATATTTATTCAGCTCCCTTGGGTCCAGTGAAAGACTGTTGCTCATGCTGCATTGTGATGAAGCCATCCTAGGAATAGATAACAGAGAGAATGTGTTGTCGTATACTACCAGGTCCCAGGTCTAACATTAGGCTGACAGGAGGTGGTGATGGCATCTGCCCTGGATGCCTTCAAAAGGGGATTGAACAGATTCCTGGAGGAAAAGTCCATCACAGGTTACAAACCATGATGGAGATGTGTCATCTCCAGGCTTAAAACCAAGGTACTTCAAGGGCCAGATGCAGGGGAGTGGTATCCGGAGACAGATATCTAGACTTGTGCACTCCCAGATGCATTGGGGGGGGGCACTGTGAGATACAGGAAGCTGGACTAGATGGGCCTTTGGCCTGATCCAGCATGGCTCTTCTTATGTTCTTATGAATGAAAAGCCGTTTCAGCCAACAGTTGTGATGGGCACAAAAGGAAGCAAGTAATATGTGCCACATGGCCTGCTTTGTGTCCCATGAACCTTTTTATCACATCACCCTGAACACCTGACAATCATTTAGTTTTTAAATTAAATATTATATTTCCCTTTCCCATAATCCACTGACTTGGCAAAAATTAACCATTCAAGAATGCAAATGAAATCATTGAGACAATTATACAGAAGCAGCACCACATTAAGAAAATCTATGACAGAACACTTAGTTAAATTTTATATTAAAGATTCATTGCAAATTAAATATTTATATGTATTCAACAGATCCAGGCATAGTTCAAACCCATCTGTTCCTATCAACTACTCTTTTCCCTTTATCTTAATGCATCCATATGCCACAGAATAATAACCAAATCATTTGCCTTTAATCCTCAGAAAGGAAGGTCAAACTGGAATCTGAGAGACAACGTTTGCCTTCAAAGGATAAGATGATTGGGGTGGGGTGGGGGAGCTTAAGAAGATTTATAATGGGATAACATTCTCAATTGTTTGCTGCATACCAACTTTCATAAGGCTGGTTAAATTAGGCCTTTTGTTAGCTAAGCACAGATCTTTCTACATGTGTCATGTATCTTGCAACCTGGGCTGGGAGCTTTGTTAATAAGGCGATATGCCTAACTAGATTTATGACAGGATTCCCCCTGTGTTAGCATGTACCTTATTATTACAAACTATCACATAAATTCCATCTTCAAAAGCATGGATCTTTTCCAAATGGATGAACTAATCATTTTGCATGTTATGATTCCAGGCGGCCAGGAGCCTCATTCAAACATTACACCACCCTATGAGAACTCATCCCTAAGCCCTAAGCACATCCGATCTCGCCTGATTTCAGAAGCTAAGCAGGGTCGGCCCTGGTTAGTACTTGGATGGGAGACCACCAGGGAATACCAGGTGCTTGTAGACGCCTGGAGTAGGAACTGGCAAACCACTCCACTATTCCTGCCAAGAAAACTCCATGGATATGGAGTCACGAAGAGTCGGTCACGACTGTAACAACACAACACACACACACGAGAACACACCGCAACTTATGGCATCATCAGTCTTATGGGACATATGCTGTATTACATGATTTGAACCATTATTTGTAAGTGAATACAGTACATACAAACCTATGATGGAGATGACACTCCCAGAAGTATAAGATGTTGTGGTTCCATACTTTCAGTTCATCCTAGTACATTTTTTCCTCTTTGAAATACAATTTTAATTATTCTAAATCTCTCAATAAAGGCCACTGGATGTTAAGAATAATAAAGAATATTTTATTAGCTGCATACTCAATAAAAGGATAGCAAATAATATAAACCTATAAGCCTATGTTAGTTCCTTCAAAAAAGTTTTTCTCCTTTCCCATCTCAGATTTTATTTATCTGTCTTTTATATTTCTTTTTCCTTCTGTTGTTTGTTCACAATTCCCAGACTACTTCTCACTGCATTCAGCATATTTCTGATGAACACACTGCATATTTTGTTCATTAAAGAACTTTTCCCTGCTAAATTCCTAGGGAATATTCAGCTTGTTTTCTACTTTGTGCTTCAATTCTGAGGTTTAATCTCTTAGACGAATCTGTCCACAAATTAACCACTAAGAGGCCTTTTTTAAAAGTGCAGTTTTAAAAAATGTATTCTGCTCTTACTACAGCCTTTAGGAGGTCTCATAAAGTTCTGATCATTACGTCCAGGGATGAATTTTCTTTAATAGGTTCAATATAGTAGAGCTTCAAAACTGGCACATTGATCCTATGCAGGTGTAGTCAGCATAACATGAACTGAGTGCAAAGGAGGTTAGGTCAATGTGTATTTTGGAGTGGAAGAATTAATTTATGGTGCTCCAGATGTTCTGGAAGTTGAGTCATGGCTACTGGACTTCTTTTTATTGAGAGATAGAACCGTTTCGCTGCTCATCCAAACAGCTTCATCAGTCTGAATACAGCTAGTGTGAGTCCTCCATCTTATAGTCAACTCTGACCTCTTGTCACCCTTAAGATGAACAATGGCCTGAATAGGCTTGTTAGGTAGACAATAGTATCCATAGCCTTAAGGTGAACAATGGCCTAAGGTGCTGAAACCTATAAAGTATGGGTCCTTAGCTATGGCCTTGGTGGTGAAGGCTTTTGATTTGTCTAGGTATTGTTGAAAGCACACCCTGATAAGTAGCAGATAGACTATGCCTGAGGCCCCCACCTCTGTTGAGAGAGGGGGTTTCAATGCTCACATGAATGGCTTCCCTGACTCCTCTCTCAAACCACCTATCTTCTCTGTCTAATATTTGTACATCCATGTACATTCACCTTAAGAGCCTATTTCAGACCAGGGTGACAAGAGATCAAAGCTGACTATAAGATGGAGGACTCACACTAGCTGTATTCAGACTGATGAAGCTGTTTGGATGAGCAGCGAAACATTTCTGTCTCTCAAGAAAAAGAAGTCCAGTAGCCATGACTCAACTTCCAGATAAACTCACCTGGATGGCTGAGAATCTTCACAGACTTACTGCTTCAGATGTTGTTACAACATAAGAATCATTACTCTACTCAGATGAATCAATATTAAAGAATTATGGGAGTTGCAATCTATGTGTAAATAATAATCCTACATTTACCAAGGAGGTAATGCCATTATAATTAATGGAGCATACTTCTTCTGAGTAGACATTTTATTTAGCTAACTGTGCTACCGTTTCCTCTTGAAAGGGACAGGCCATGCTTATTATATTCAGTCATGATTAATTTGTGAATACTTATGTCAGTCCTGATAAAATGTATGCTTTGTCTATGGAGACATTCAACATTCATTACAACTGTGAGTTCCTTCAAATTGTCTGTGTGATCTGTGTAGGCACAGTCACACAATCAATCTTGACTGCAAACTCATAAACAGAATACACATAGGTACAGAGTACAGGCAGTATCCCTAACAATGTGGGTATTTAATAGACATTGTAGGGGGAAAGGCTAGAATACATAGACTTTAAGATAGATGAAGCTGTCTTCTGATATGTTTAAAAGTGCACCTATGTCAAATCAGAAGTGAAAAGTCTTGATTTGGGTCAACATTGCCCATCTCAATATGGCGAGAAAACTTTTTTGCTGATTTTTCCACCCACACCTCACCTTCAGTTCCTTTTATCTTGAGAATTAGTAGAACTTTGCTTTTACTAAGGTGGTTACTTCACGACCTTTCTCGTCCTGGTATGTAGTTCACTCCGTGTTGAAATCGGTCGCGGTCACGTGGTCTCCAACTGGTTCTGTCCCTGCTTCTGTGTACTCACGGGTGTGATGAATGCAACTGTCAGGACTGTATCCGCACATCCTCCTACCAGTTTGAGCTGTGTTTTTCCGCATGCTCGTTCTCCTTTGTCTGTAACCTCCCCGCACCCTATAACAGATGTTTCGATTCTTCGAAAACTAGCCATCAGACACTCGTGGCGCACTCAATGCCTGATGGTTTTTAGACAAATTTATTCATTGCATTGAAACCTCCATATGACATGTTCGTGATAGGGCCTTTTCCTCGTTCTGCCACTAGATGTGTCATTGATCTCGTATTGGGAGGAGAGTAACCACACAGCCTCTCAAACTGGTACGAGAAGTGGGGCGAAAAGATTCCCGAGGCCAGGGAGGGGAATCTCTCAACCTGCTTGGAGCACAGTTCAGGGGGCATGGTTGCGACAAACTCGTCATGACCCTCAATGGATGTGCAGTTACGTTTCTTCGAACCATTCCACAGCGGGTCCGGGAACAGGGACGAGATGGACGTGCAGTAACAGCCTAAGTTGCATTCAGATCAAATCGAACCCTTGCATCTCTCTGGGGCTCCTAGCTTGAGGGACCACATGGTCCACAATTTGCATGTCACATCCTGTGCAGGAAGGCAAAGGAGCCCCTCCCAGCACTGAGAGGCTGTTCGGAGCAGCCCTCCGCAGCATTTAATAAAAAGCCAATTCAAAAGAAGGCATATGATTATCTCAGCATAGAAACATTTGGTACTGGCACCTAAACATGAATTATTTTCACTCCCCCCCTTCTCCCCTTCACACTAAAATCCAGTATGAAATGGATCATTTTCCGAGTACATCCCCCTCTTGTAGGATTGTCAGAGAAATAATGGCCCGTTATTCAATTCTCTATTGTGACACAAGCTGAGAAAATAATTTCCATTTATCTGTCATTATCAGATATGACTGCATGCACTCTGTTACACACTTGGGACACATTTTCAAATGGATCTGAGGTTGATGGAACAGACATTAATAAATCTATGGTAACCACAAAAGCCTTAATACAATGCAGAGAGTATTTATGGATATGTTTCTTATATTAAAATGGAAAATCTCTTGTTTCCCATTCATTGCACTTGATGCTCTTAAACCATACATTCTTTCTTTCCTTAATTTGTAATTCACACTGTGTAATTTCTTTTTAAAGGAACTGAAATATATTCCTCCCTCATTGTTTTTTCAGCCACATGCCACAGATGCAACATGGTATTTTCTTCACCTTGAGTTGACTTCTTTTACAGAAAAAAATGTAACTTGCAGGTGAATTTTACTTTTAAGACCAGCAAAAGGACTGCATTTTTAAGCATTTAAGAACACCAGGCTAGCCTACCCTCCCCCCCCCCCCCCCACAGCACCTGGCACCTGAGGCCACTGTTTCTTTCTGCTTACTTGTAAGACTGGGCCCGGCACTAGAGATGAACTAATGCTTCATACTGAAGGATAGGCCCCAGTGTATTCCCTAAACATGTTTGAGAAGAATTTATTTTTATTTTATTTTTTATCTTAGAGTATTCCTACCCCACCTTTCTCCTTGGAAAAGGAGAACCCAAGGCAGCTTACAGTAATGAGGGATAATAGACAGTCCAGTACAATTAAGACGTGTTCAAGTATTTGAGAACAAGGAATTGAGGGACATCTTGCAGCATTAATATATATATATATATTTATATTTATTATTTATTTATTTTCAGATTTATAAACCTCACCTATTTTCCCAAGGGAACTCTGGGCGGTGACAACATTACATTAGACAACATTACATGAAAGCTACAAGCTTATAAGTACAGTGGTACCCCGGCTTAAGAGCAGTTTGATTTAAGAGCAATTCGACTTAATAGCAGAAAACTGTTGACATTTTAACTGCCACCTTACAAATTTTAGATACGGTCTGCTCGACTTACAAATATTTTTTTCATTTTTTTGATTTTTTAACTTATATATTCAATTTTTTAGATAGGTACCCCGACTTAAGAGTAGTTTGACTTAAGAGCACGCATTCGGAACAGATTAACTTCGTAAGTCTATGTGAACCTATAGATTCATATAAAATACACATGGTAGTCCATCATTCGGGGAAAGCTTTTCTGAAGAGAAAGGTCTTTGCCTGTTTCCAGAAGGAAACCACGGAAATACAATGAACTGCAACTCAGGAAAGCACCATGCTTTTTACAGTGGGTTCTTAGATTGCACTGTGAATACCTATAGAAAGAGCATAACTGTAATCTATAGATAGTATTGGTCATCATAGACAACCAAAGAACTTTTTATGTACCTTTATGTATTTTAATATAATGAGGCATACATCATACCTTTTGTACAGTGGACATCAATTATAGAATCGAGTATAGTATTCATTCGAAGCTATGTATGCCTGACTTGGTATTGAAAAGAAGAAAGAAAAGAAATACAAATACATCTCCACAAAGCTCCCCCATCCATTTTAATTACCTAACACAACAACAAGGAAATAACTTTATGTTCTCTATCATTAATTTAAAATACTAAATTAAGATTAGGGTTCTTGTCAATGGAATCATGCAAGACAGAAGAAAGCCTCTTAAACCTTTGCTTGAATACATTGGGCGGGACCCCCTCTTAGTTCAAAAAAGCTCAAGGTTTACACTAATTGCCTCAGAACTCCTTGGCTAAAGGGAACTGTATTATTCGGAAGGTGCCAAAGCAGCTGAGATTAAAGACTGAAATTGAATGCACAAATCTTGTTAAACTTCCTATTGGATTTGCCAAAAACATTTTCACAAACACTTCAATGTGTCGTTTGAAACTCAATTCTCTGGGAGCAGGATGGGGATTAAGAACATTGTGAGAGTTGGGAGAAGAAGAGCTGAATTAGAAGCATAAGTTTCCAGCAGCGTTGATGTATTACTTTTATTAGACAGTTTTACATTCAGCATATTTTAGACAAAGACTTCTAATGCATATTTCATATTCCTTCTGTTTTTGAGAGTGCTCAAGAGGACATTTCAATAAAACTTTATAGGCAGGCCCAGAAGATTCTGTATTACTAAATCTCTAATTGCAGTCTAGAATAGATTTATGTGGTGCCCCTTCACTTAGGACAGAGAAGAAGATACAAAAAGGCATTCCAGAAAGAAAGTGGGCTCTTTTTCAACACAAGGAGTTTAGAGGTAAGGGAGGGGAAATATTTCATTTCTTCTTGGCGGGGGAAGGTTGGGCAAGTAGTTATATGGTTTCAAAATCCTACAAAGTTGTGTTGGGCATAGAACCTAGAGAAGCAACAATGAATGTGAATTCCCTAGGACAGTGACAGCGAACCTTTTAGAGACCGAGTGCCCAAACTGCAATTCAAAACCCACTAATTTTTTTGCAAAGTGCCAATACAGTAATTTAACCTGTATACAGGTGGCTATGAAGGGGCGATGTCTGGTGCCCACAGAAAGGGCCAGCTTTGGCTCCCGTGCCATAGGTTCGCCATCACTGCCCTAGGAAATGCTGAGAGATTTGTTTCATTTTGTTTTTGAGAAGAATTCATACAGTATAATTCATAACCTTCTGAAACTGACCATGGATAACCATGCAATCTGCAACACAAGGACTGAACATTCCTCATCTGGTTTTGCAATTAAACAACAAACATGGATTTCAATAATGCACACAAGAAGTGCATGAAATCATACAGGTCCAGAGGAGAGAAATGAAGAAATTCCGAGAAAACATACATGACAAAAATAGATAATTTATGTGAAACATGTTCACCCCAAGTCAACAAACACAGCATCCCTTAAAAGTTCTTGCAGATGTTGGTGGGCAATAGAAGTGCCTTCTTTCAACCAGTGAACAAAGTTGCAAGGCCTCCAATTGTTACTTTTGCAATAAATCTCACTGCTAATATCTGACAAGTATTTGGGCATTTAGCAGCCAAAATCCTTTGGCTTAGCAAAGTAAATTGCACCATCAAGCACACTGAATCAATGGAGATTTAGTGTGCAACCTTCTCTGCAGGATCCATTAATTCCAATAAGCCTACTCTGACTGCAATTTACTAAAGTAGGTTGCACTTACAGGAGGCACCTTTAAATCAATGGAACTTATGGAGGAGTTGACTTAAGAATGTCCATTGGTTCAATGGGTCAGCTCTAGTGTGGTTTACTATGCCATAAAACAGACTTTGCATAGCTTTATTTTAATAATACTCAGAAACACAATGTTTGTTTTGTTTTGTACTGAATATCTGCGATGTCAAAAGCATCGCACTTCAAGAAAAACATAAACACGAACCATACTGTATAATTTCAAAGGTAGCACTTTCAGATGGTTTGACGCTAATGCTATAGTATCTCAGCTATGAGAGTGGCTCACAGATACTAAAGATTCTGTCTCGTAAGCCAATTTATGAGATAGGTAGTAGCTGGAGACAAAATTGCAAATGGAGAACTGTAGATTGCTTTGATTCAGAAAATTGTTGCCATTAAGTGGTTTACAAATAGCCCAGTGTTTCTGCGTCATTATTCCCAGCGTGTCAAAGTCAGTTGTTTCACAAATTTAAAGTGCTCCCAAATTCCTCGCAAATCTCATTTGTATTCTAGTAGATCTATTCAGCATATCGAGGAATATAATTTACATAGCTCTACCATTATACACTGTGACTGCCTGAACTGATATATGCTAACCCGATATCAATAATGACAACACAAAGGGCAAAGATTGTTTAAGATGTGTACTGTATAATGCAACCCTGTACAAGTGCTTTGCCACTGCTTGATGTTTATTACTTTTACGATATGCAGAATAATTTCAGATTACGCTACTGTTTGAGGGAATGTTATGACTTTCATACACCCTTAGCACTGAAGGGAGTTATTATGTATATGGTCAATGCCAAAAACAAAGGAATGGTCTTTGAACAATATCATAACAGTCCCTTTGCATTTTAGACTCTGCTTTCTAAGCCAGTGTGAATATTTAGTGAAGATATCCAAATGAAATTTGGAATTGACAGATGTGAAGCTCTGTCTATATATTGTGGCAAGATTCAAAAACTAGATGCAAAAGAGTTTACAAGCGGAGATTTTATAAATTCACTCTCAAAATTATAAATATCTTGGTATACTAGAAGCAGATAACATCCTGCACGGAAAAGTTAAAGACCCCCAAGTCCATAGGGTTTAAAATTATTGTCATGATAAACTATGACCAGAGATGAGATACTCCTAGTAAAGTAAGGGGAACGAGTAAGGAATAGACAGCTGAAGTGGTGATCCCTGACATAGAACTATTCTGACATGTGAATTATGAAGTATTTATAAAATTACTACTCAAACTTTTGACGTTCTGTACTTTTAGACTATGAAGTACTTTTCCATGTTATGTTTCTAAACAAATGTTTCTGGAAAAAGTAGCAGTCTGAAGGGTCAAACAGTGAACTATAAATGAATCGGCTGAGGTGGGACCAGAGGAAGGAAATATCAGCAGAGCCAGGACCAGAGGAAGGAAGGAAAGATGGGGGGTCTGTGGGCTGCAATACAACGCATATCACATTCATCATGAATGGTGAACTTCCAAATCAAACTTCAGCCCATTTTTGCAAGCACTGATCATGATTTAAAACTTAATATAGGCTGAGAATCAAATCACAGCAAAACCTGTAGTTGTACCATTACACAGGTAAAAGCATTTTGAAGTAGATTCCAGGTCATAAAAGTAAAACCACTACGATAAGCTATAAACTGGGAAATACAACTCCTCACCCAATTCCATCCCGCCTCGGAATTTTTTTTCTCTCTCCTTCTCAGTCTGGTCTCTGCGCTGAGGTGGCTATGAAGCAGAAATTCATCCATTCTTCCCTCCATGAATCAACAGTGAGTCTCAATTGTGACAATGTCTCAGGGCAATTTCAATTTATATTCAACCATTAAAGATTAGATGAATCTGTTTCATGGCAGCTTCTAATGCAAATTGCCTTTGTGCCCTTCTGTGTTTTAGAAGCGTGTTCGTGCATGTTTTTCCTATCCACAAAGAGAAGATATTCTCCAATGTTGTAGTGTCTCCCTGCCCACTTAAGAGACCGTAAGTTAACTCTTTGGCTTGTATGTACAAGATCATGTGTTTGTGTGTATGTGTTTAAGGTTCAATTAGCCTTTTGTTTGGAACTCTATGATTGCAAGTACTTTACCATTTTAAAATGTGAACAAGAAGATCCTTTTCATTGTGACTGCACAAAGAGAAGTATTATCTTTTGAAGTTGGGACATTAAACTTATAAGTCCCAATAGCCACAAAATGCAGACAGAATAAGACATTTGTCAAGACCAAGCTGACACCCAAACATTTTTAATCACAACAAAAACACCTCCAAGTATTATACTGTTGCTAGGAACACCCACCCCATCCCATCTATATCTGATTTATGGCATATCAGAGATATGAATTTTACTGTTATGGTAGTTGGAGATATTTTCTCATCTTCTGCAAACCAGTAGCGATCTACTAGTAGATCCTTCTGCCCGACCACTTCCCATGACCCAGATGAGCAACTGGAATTGAACCAACACAAGAAGTGGCAGTAAGAGCAGATATTTCAAAATATATGAGCTTAACAAATGCAAATGTACCAGAACACTACAGTTATGTACCATATACAGGCAGTTCCTTAAACACTGGGAGACACTTCAGTCAAGGCACATATTCATGGAAAATACAGTGGTAGCTCTACTTATGAGCAGCTCTACTTACGAGCAATTTGACTTAAGAGCAGGAAACCGTTGGCATTTTAACTGCTGCCTTACAAATTTTAGATGCGGTCTGCTCTACTTATGTATATTTTTTTAAAGATATGGCACCTCTACCTATCCATCCTGAAAGAAATCAACCCTGGATGTTCACTGGAAGGTCAGATTTTGAAGCTGAGGTGAACATGGATTAGGAAAGAGAGGATGGTGAGACAGGTCTGACTCTGAAAGACAAAGTTTTGAGGAGGAGTATGAATTGAATACAACAAATTCCAGGCTCAACATTGCTTATGTGCAAATGTAGGGCTTTTGCATAAGCCTCCTGTTTGTGGATCCCTTAAGCCTGAGTCTGAGAGTCTGTCCACCACTCATGTAGATAAGCTAAATAACCAACTATTGGTGTTAATCATTGTAAGATTACTTTGTATATTCTTTGCACAATTTATTATTTTTCCAAGCATCGTAATGTGTCTTAATCAGCCCCATTTAAAACCACATAAACAATAACAAACAGTAAAGTTGGTTGTGTCTTATACCACGCTGTTGCTCCAGAAAGCAATTAATTTCATGACCCTTGCTGTGAATGGACAAGCTCTTGTCAGCCACACACACACTAGATTGTCTTGGAATATTCACGCTTGGGTTGATGCCCACAAAAATTAACAAGCTGTTTATATCGTCCACATCAAGGATGCTGAAAAGCATGAATCTGGTTATTATTAATGGGTAAGTATAGTCTGTAAAATGAGCCACAAAATTAATTAATTTCTGAAAAATTGTTACAATGCATGTAAGCAAGACCAAATGAATGTCATGGCATAGGACTCTAACTTCTGCCTAAAGAGAGAGAGAGAGAGAGAGAGAGAGTTGTGTTGTGTTGTGTTGTGCTGTGCTGTGCTGTGCTGTGCTGTGCTGTGCTGTGCTGTGTTGTGTTGTGTTGTGTTGTGTTGTGTTGTTACAGTCATGACTGACTCTTCGTGACTTGGCAGGAATACTGGAGTGGTTTGCCAGTTCCTACTCCAGGCGCCTACAGCACCTGGTATTCCCTGGTGGTCTCCCATCCAAGTACCAATCAGGGCTGACCCTGCTTAGCTTCCGAAACCAGGCGAGATCGGATGTGCCTAAGTAGTAATATCCTAAAAGACAGGGGATTCCTCTTATCAACCTGTTGCCCTTTGCCTAGAGCTTGATGAATAAATAGGTTTCAAATATCCTTTTAGACGACAGCTCTTCAGAAGAAGAAATCATCTGAAAGCTTCTTGAATCTGCAGTAAATGACCATGGACATACCTGTCTTGTATTAGTGCCTACACATGAACAAGTAACAATGAGCATATTTGAAAACAAAGTCAACAAATAAACTTCAGTACAAAAAGAACGCATAAGAAAAAATACCACTCAAGATGGCTACATTTTGGTACAAGGGGACAGAACCAGAAGAAGACCACGTGACCGCGACTGACATCAACATGCAACGAACTTCCTCCCGGGACAAGAATGGACGTGAAGTAACCGTCTAATAGAAGGCCATTCTAAAGGCGGGGGCCGCTACCAAGAAAATCTACATTTTAGTAGAATC
This sequence comes from Phrynocephalus versicolor, assembly GCA_023846285.1. Lineage (NCBI taxonomy): Eukaryota > Metazoa > Chordata > Lepidosauria > Squamata > Agamidae > Phrynocephalus > Phrynocephalus versicolor. Next base: position 13,709,512 of record JAHTLZ010000327.1, on the reverse strand, counting down.
CTTCCTTTGCCTCTCTTAGCATTGTGAGTTGCGACCCATAGCAGAGAGGCCATGGAAGATGAAGTGGAATATGCAGCATTTCTATAGGAGAGACACTCACACAACAGAAGTCTGAGGCCTAAGAACCAAACTTGCAGATGCAGCCACAACACTCAGGGCTAGCAGAAAATATTTTATGTCTGGAGGCAAAGAATAAGACTTGCCCCATTCTAGGCACAAAAACTAATTCGAATGGTAAATGAATGTTTCTTAAATACTGTGGATAAAATGGATTCAAGGAAGCAGGTTAGCTTAAGGGATATAAATTATTATTATTTCTTAAACTTATACCCCGCCCATCTGGCCACTCTGTTGTGATGTTTTGAAAATTTCAGAAGTGATGCTTCAAAAACATCAAAGGCTTCGGTTATTTAGTATTGCTTCTGTTTGTTTGGAGAAAATAACTAATGTATATTCCTTTGCTTCAGAAGCAAAAATTAGAAACAAATGTGTGTGAGAATGATAATGTTTATATTCTCATTATCGTAATCTTTCCTAGAAAACAAGATATTATTCTCTATTGAGACTGTCAGTGGTAGATAAGTGAGATAAAAATGTTTTTATGCGCTTGACAAGTAGATTAGTAGAGTTGTTATTCACTTTATGCTTCATAAGAAAGCTAGCCAGTGTAAAGAAAATAATAGGAATGTTTAATAGGATTGAGTTTCCACGATAAGACAAGCCACAGGTGATGTCACTAGGGAAAGTGTATAGAAAGTATCGGATCTAGGAAACAGAAGAGATTGGCATTAAGACCTGCAACTCCTAAATTTCATGGTGTCGTGATCCTAGGACAGTGGTGGTGAACCTTCGGCACTCAAGATGTTTTGGACCACAACTCCCAGAATTCTGAGCCTAGACTGCCAATGACAAAGCACTGGGGAAGTTATGGTCCAAAACATCTGGATTGCTGAAGGTTCGCTACCACTATCCAAGAAACAGGAGATTTACAATCCAGACATTCATATGTTTACCAATGCAACAAGATCTTATGGCTATGGGTTCCGTTCCTTAAATTTGAAAATATGGCTGATAACTTTTCCAGACTACACACTTAGTGATTATACATTTTTCACCTTTTTGAGTGGTATTTTTTTCTGTATAAGAAATAAAGATGGGATAAAAGCATATAAAATAGCATCAGTTTAGTAGATTAAATATTCTATTTAGAAACGAATTCACCGTAATATATAACTTATTATTCTTCCCAGGTGATGAGTGAAGCGTATATGCAAAGCTAACCAAATGCTAGTTATCTCAAATAGAGCCATGCCACCCTGCTTAAAAGATAGAACTTCAAATCTCGCCACTAATTTTCCTCAGACTGACAAAGCTACTTGGATGAATAGCGAAACATTTCAATCTCACAAGAAATTAAATCCAGTTGCCATGACTCAGCCTCCAGATAACCTCACCTGGGTGACTCAGAATCTTCACAGACAACTTCAAACTTCATGTTTTCAGGATGGTTAGTTGGTTCGTCTTTCCTAGAGTCAGAATGCAGATTTTCAAATTTGGTTGTGGCTTTTCAAGATACTTCTAGAAAAGATGATTTTTCAGAAAATGTTTCATGGTGTCCTTTTGCGTGAACAGCAAATGTAGCTGCTTCAGAGGAGTGGCTTGTTCCTTTTTTATCTGTTGGTCCTTTATTGCTGTCTATATGTGTGTGCTTAGCTTTACAAACCATATGGCAGAATTTAGACAGTTGTCCCCAAAAATGCAGAAACATCATGAGAAAAGGTGCTTGTTATTTCACTCTCATGCTGGAGACAGAAGGAAAAAAAATTGATTTGAGCTTGAGGAACCTTTCAAATGCTGTCTTGTCATTTCAAGATGGCAGGTCTTGGCCGAAATACAGAAAACTGAAAGATTATTTTCTGCATGCCTACTTGATACAAATTAACTGTTAATAATATCAAAGCCCATTTGATCCGGCATATTGTTTCCCTCAGTGATTTACTATACGCAACTAAGAAATCATGCACATCTTTCACACAAAAAGGACATTAAAAACTATGGTCCACTCTTTTTGCTGTTCTCTCCAGGCAACTGGTATTCAGTCATCAGCTGAATGAACCTGCAGATGGCATATGGTACACCAGGACTAGGAACTGATTTAGAGATAGTGCCTAAAGGAATTCCCCTTATCTTCTGTTCAATTATTAGCCACCAAAAAAGGAAAATTCCAAGAATACTCTTTGTATTGTGTGGTGAAGTGTTTTGTTTTTGTTTGCCACAAATCCACTGTAAGTTAGGTTAATTGCATGACATCCTGATTTGAATATTATAAAGGAAACACTTTATTCAATCCACTAACCCTATAACAATCATAATTTGGTCATGTCCCCATTTATTAATGCTGCTAGGAACAGCTGGCAGGAAAGCACCTGCCTGAGAAATGTTGTTACACTTTTTATTAACACCAAACGCGAGTGGACATGTACCAATTTAAGTCAATAGTTTCAAAAGTATTTCATGTGTTATTCCATTCCAGTACTACGATCACGGTGGCATTTCAATACTATTACTGCTGGATCCACCTGCCCTCTACAGAGTTCATATTTGACCTGTGGTGTTATATCCCAAAAAAACATCATCTTGAAACATACAGTTGCCAACTTCAGATGTAATGGTTTCTCAATATACCAATAAGCCTGCCTGAGTCTTTGCTTATACAGTGGTACTATGTATAAAAGAATTAATTCATTCCAAATGAAATTATGCTAAGCAAATTTTCCTTTGTACGAATTTCCCATAGGAATGATCTGAAAACAGAGTAATCCCTAATCGAGACCATTTTTATGTTGTACGGATTCGCCCCATAGACGATTCTGTTAAGCAAATTTCCCCTATCTCCGAAATTTTTTATGTTGTACAGATTTTATGTTATACAAACCGTTTGTTATACAAGGGTCCACTGTATATTCTTTTTCTAGGAGCCCCTTGGTGCAGTGGTTAAATGCCTGTACTGCAGGTAAAACTGTGCTCATGACCTGGGGTTCAATCCCAGGTAGCAGGCTCAAGGTTCACTCAGCCTTCCATCCTTCCGAGGTTGGTAAAATGAGTACCCAGCCCTCTGGGTGGGGGCAATGTGTAGCCTGCAGACTGTAATTAAAACTGTAAACCACCCAGAGACTACTTGAAGTGGTATGGGGCGGTATATAAGCAGAACACTTTGCTTTGCTTCTCTGCCTATTGTGAGAAAGCAAGAGGAAACTGAAAGGTTCTTAGTAGAGATGGACACGAACCGAACAAGTTTTTGTTTCCGTTATTCGTTTGTCGTTTTGTTACGTAACAAAACGACAAACAAAAATTGTGATGAAAATGAAACAAAACAAACAGAACCACAAAAATTGTGTTCGTTACATTTCGTTTCCATTACTGGAGGCATGCAATGAAATGAGCTGTTTTAAATGTTAAAAAATGCCCTGTAGATCCATAAAAACGCAGTGATAATTATTTATACTGTCTGATGATACCTACCGGGGGGAGGGCTGGGGTCCTTAAAACGTGCATTTATGTCTTTTCTCAGATCACTGTATTTTTTTCCTTTAAGGGGAGTTAGGGACATCGACCCAAAATGGCTCCCAGATGCCTAATATTGATTTCTTGGGTATTAAAATGCCCTGGACATCCATAAAAATGCAGCAATAATGCAATAATTATTTGAAATTATTACCTACCAGGGGGTAGGGGTCCTTAAAACATTTGTTTTTGTCTTCTCCCATCGCGATGTATTTTTCTTTTCCCTTTATGGATGACAAAATGGATGTCACCACTCCAGCCACAACATGCAGGCAAGCCATGTGATGGGATCATGTAAATTCTTGGACAACTTCAACCAATAGCATGTCCAGGTGGCAGACTGGGCAGGTCTGGCAGCCACAGAGGGCATAAAAAGCTCTGGCAGCCCCCATCCTCCTTGCTGTCCCCGGTGGGAGTTAGGGTGGGATTGCTATCTCTGCGACTCTAGCTTCAGTCCTGCAGCCTCCCTGTGTGCATGTGTGCGTACCTCTCAGTGAGTACCCTCCCCTTCCCCATAGTGCAGTCACTCTGCGGCTGCCTTGCACCCTGGGCAAGGCCCGCCGCTGCCTTTGCAGCCTCCCTGCGAAACTAGTCTATACTGTGTCTCTGCCAGCATCAATTTTTTTTAGCATTTTCCCTCTGGTCTGTGCTGTTGGGGGACACCCACGCACGGAAATGCTTTTAAAAATTGTGCAAAAAGCAGGTAGAAATGATAAACGAAAAAACAACAAAACAAAAACGAAAATATTCCCAAAAATTCGCAAAAAAACGGAAACAAACCAAAACGGACCTCTCAACGACAAACGACAAACAAAATGCCATTTTTTATTTGTGCCCATCTTTAGTTCTTAGTTTGATTTTAAAGTAAGCACAATTCCACATGACATACAAGTGTAGAGAACATTGATTTTCTTAATTACAAAAAATAATTTTATATACTGCAGAATTAGAATTGAAGGCACGAAGGCATGGCTGCACGGAAACTGTGAGTTCTGCAGATATAAATTGGGGGGGTTGTATACAATAGCAGAACCCCATGCCCACAGAGAAGGATCTTAAGTTTCCGTTTTATATTACTTTTTACAACATGAGTAGATTTCAGGGCAAGATTGCACGGTTCATTTTGAACCAGAAAAGTAGAGGTTCCAGATTGTTTCAAAACTAAGTGTAAAGCAAAGGAACTGGTACATCCACAAAAGACAAAATACGAAGTCTGGAACTGTTACAGACTAAAGAAGAAAAAAGCTCACTCCTGAAGAAGGTTCTGCCGAAATGCATTGAGCCAGAGCTTTTTAAAGATGGTTTAAGAAAGAATAAAGCTCTTTTCTACTTTTACACATCCTGAGACTCCTTTTCCTTTCGTATTTTGTCAAAACTAAGTGTGAATGATTCCTAGAGGACCAAGGATCTTGCAAGCTTTGGACAGCTCAAGTGTTTGTTACTGAACAGTCACCGAATTTCACTGAATTCATTTTAAAAGAATGTTTCAACATAGCAAGACTGCTCATCAAAAAAATTCAACTAGTACAAGATTTTTCACTCCTATGTGAGAACAAAAATACCAATGTATTTTCTTTTGTCATCAACAAATTAATGAAGCCCATGATATTTTGCACAAAAATATACCATTTGGCATATTTTGTTAATTTACATTAATAAGCAAAATTTAATAGTTGTTGCTCAACAGTGACTCTGACTAAAATATACCTTGTGCAAAATTAATATTGTTCTTTTAGCGAGGAGTAAACAAGTATTTATACATGGGGAAATGTGCAACATTCTTATAGGAACACAGTTCCTATAAGAATTTGCCATCTAAGTGAACATTGACATCAAGACAATATAGAAAATGTACATTTTCAATTACATTAGAAAATGCAATTGATTTGCAGATGCCATGATTATAAGTATCCCATTCTTTCCTGTGAAAACACTGCTCTGGGCATAGCCACTGGAATCATACAGAAATAGGGATACATGAGAATCACCTTTAAGTTCACTTAAAGTAATAAACCCAAAGTAATAAAACTTTTCCATATATCAGAAAAAAATGTGAGATTTAAAAACTGAATGTGGGGGAAACTTTAATAAACTTTCCTCTTTAATCCTTTTTTAATATTTGTATGTTTGCAGTATTTAGCTTTCATATAATATCTTTGGTGTAAGTTGCCTTGGATCCTATTAAGGATAAAGACAGAGTAAATATAATTTATTAATTAAATAATAATAAATAAATGTGAGTCCTTATATCTGCAAAACAGAAGTTGGATATCATATTAAATCAAAAAGCAAGTACAGTTGTATTGGTAGTTGTACCTAGTGATAAAAGAGATGGGCACTTCCCTGATATGCAGTCTCCTATGGGAGAAAATACCAGCTATTCATTTTTTCTGCTATAAAAAAGGCCCCAGGCAGAGGAATTGTTTTAGGGCAGGCTTGTCCAAACTTCGGCCGTCCCGATGTTTTGGACCACAGCTCCCACAGTCCTTTGCCATTGGAAATACAGGCTTGGACTTTTGGGATTTGTGGTCCAAAACATTTGGAGGGCGGAAGTTTGGGCATGCCTGTTTTAGGGGGAACCAGGTCCTTCCTTTCATTGAGCCTATAAACTGGTAGCTTTGTTATCCCCCGTCTCATGTAGGATCTAAAACTCTATTGTGCCTCCTTTGAAGTCTGAAACGTCAACCACATCTGGCTTGATGTTTGTACGTTCTGCTGGAACCTGAAAGATAATCTTGTATTTTAAATGACATTTCATGGCTTTGCCTTACCGCGAAATTAGCAAGATGAATTTGCATTGGGTGAAACCTTTCACGTTTTCTGAAAAGCAATTTAATACAACTGTTCAGCTCTTGGAAGAAGTAAAGATTTGTGATTTATATCCAGATAATATGAAGTTAAATGTGGGTCGGTTTAAAGGTCAGGAAGCATCTGTTAAAATAATAAAACAAGGTATGCTGTGTCTGATTTGATCGTAAAACGAATGAGAACTTCCCTGTTAAGTATGTAAACATGAAAGCAGATGGAAATGATCAGAGGTTTACAGTGCCTCTCGAATCTACCAATGATAGGCAAATCAATATTCAGTCCATACCGCTACTACATGGTCTCATCCATTACTTAATTCTATATCTGTATTAGCATGTTATTTTTTTTAAACTCCTACATTACATTCAACTCAGTAGATACCTCCATGAATCTGGTACCTGGCTGTAGAACCAGAGGCCAGAATTTGATTTTCGATGGTGCTTCCTGGGACAAATAACCAGCCTGTGTAGCCTTCAGCAGGTTGCACACTCAGAGTGTCCCTAGAAAAACCAAAGTGCAAGCCACCTTCAAGTACTCTAAACCTTGAAAAACCTGGAAAGGGTCCTTTGTAATTCTGTTGGCTTGACAGCACAAATTCTTCCTACCATCAACATCATTTCATTTTGATAAGTGCCTGTGTGAGATGTACATTTTCAAACATTTAATCAGTAAGAAGCTATGCTATACTATTTGCAAATTGCAAAATTTATTTGATAAATTAAAGTTTAATTTGTACATGGTTTAAAAGGCTTAGATAAGATTGTCTCGTGCACAAGCTGGCAAAGTTCAGATTCCTCAATGCACATGAAATTATCCCCAAGACGATTCCTTTCATAATTCCTTCAGAAGCCCCGCCTAGCTATATGAATGAGGTATATTATGCTTGAGCTGTTAATTAATTGTGATTTAATCCCCCAGGATAAAGGGTAGAAATGAGCTAACATTTCTCATGTAAAGTTTCCTCCCCTCACCCCCAACTCTTTCTTTGACTTTCCATAGATGTTTGATCCCTCTGTCTTGAAGAAGAGAATATTTGACAGAAATTTCTCTTAATCCTATCCAGCACCCTTTTCTTCAACACACACCTTAACGTACTAAGGGGGCTGCGTGTTTCAGAGACACAGAGAGCAATATCATCAGGAGGCCAAACTCCATTATGAGCCTTGAATTTCCGCAGGGTCACCCAAGGTGGAATAGTCATCGGTGAAGTATCAGAGTCAGATGTATCCCCCTTATTTAGGAGTTATGACCACATCAGCAAAAGATGATAGATGGTTCCAATGGCAGTTGAGAGAAGGAATTCTCTAGAGGGAAGCTAATGAGCAGCAGGAGTGGCTGAAGGTGACATTGGCAGAGGTCACAGAAAAAAGCAGTGACACTCAAGATAACTGTTATTAATGCTGAGATGAAGAACTCAGTGGTAACCCCACTGCCAAACATTGCATCCAAACTATTGCTGGAACATCAAAAGACTTTTGCATCACCGTCAGCATCCATCAGGTCTCAGTGCTCTCGCCACTGCTGTTCATCAGAGTGATGGACATCACCAACCACAACCTACAAATACCTCTGCCATGGATGCTCCTCTATGCAAATGACATTCTTCTCACATCTGACAATGAGGCAGACCTCGAGCAGCAGGAGCAAGCTTGGAGAGATTGTTTTCCAGTGTATGTTGCATATTTCAGAGCGTAAAAGAAGGTATGGGATGGTGTATCGAGTTCTAATGCGAAAATCACAGTAACATTAGTGCAGAAGTACCTTGAGAAATCATCCTCTCCACTGAGCTGTTGAGAGAGCACTAGAATGAGCAATCAAACATGACCATGGAGCTGTTTGGACAAGCAGTGAAATGTTTCAATCTCTCAGGAAAAGAAATCCAGTTGCCATGACTCAGCTTCCAGATAAACTCACTTGGATGACTGAGAATCTTCTCAGACATGATCAACATTCCATATGTAAAGACCAAGAAGCGGATCAAATTGGGTCTAGTATTTAATTCCCAGATGAAGTAGGGAGCATTTCCCCCTAGCATCCTCTTGAAGAGTTTTCCCATCTTGTTTAATCCCTCCCCCCCCCATAAGTAGTTTTGTATTCTCTCATTTAGGTCTTCTATTCTCTGTGGGCACAGTTTCCTTGCTTTCATATCTATCTACAGCATCGTTCCATTTTGACCAACAGCGCTCTTGTGATGCCAGTGTAGTGAAGGCTGGAAGTTCTTCTGTGTTTAATGGTCAATATTTGTAGCTGGGTGTGGCCTTCCAGATCAAGCCTGAAACTCAAGCCATACAACTGTGGAAGCAGTATATGGTAGAAACGTTAGTATTTTGAAAAAGAAGGCTAGCTAGATATTTTTTTCCAAAACGCTTCATATTTTAGAGGGTCTCAAAAACAAAAGAATGGACCTCTTTCATATTTTCCCATTCGGACAGAAAACTCATCTGGTGGCAACAGTTTTTCTACACTCTGGAGGTGAAAACCAACTTTATAAAATGATCTAAGAAGGTCTTCAGTTACCATATTCCACCAAATTTTTGCACATGAACAAATCTACCTCAAGTGTGTACACTCTCCTTTCACAACATGACAAACAGAACATTTCCCTTAATAAGGTTTTTAAATAGTATTGGCAGTCTTCAATAGCATGCATTAGCACCTTGAAACAGTTTTCTCAAACACTCATGCATATAATGAATCTTGAACCTCATGTGAATAACTTTTTTAAAAGTCTCCTAATCTTTGCAGTAAATCTTTCTGCTACTTCAGCATAAAAGGTTCATCTGGTACCCATTTCTGGAATGTGGTTCAGATTTGGGAAGCTTTAGTTTTATTACAACCAGCTGTTTCGGGCCTCTAAAGAGTCATATGCAAATTGTCTCTTCAGTATTTTAAAGGTTCTGACATTATCACTTCTCAAATACATAGGAACACGAGCTGCTCATTGATCCCATACAAATTTCACAAACAATTAAGTGTCTATGTTTAGCATGGAGTCCTGCATGAAGAGTGAAGGGAAGTCAAGTTGGACCAGGATGAAAGAGAACAAACAAATAGGAGAGAGGAAAGGACAAACTGGATAGAAGTGGCAATAGATGAGGAAGGTAAAGGAGACCAGAGGCTTGCAAGTCACAGAAGAGGCAATTCGAAATCATGTAGGGAGAAGCCCGATGACTCAGGTCTAACAGAACAAAGGCACTTTTCAGGAACACTCAGGCTGCTTTCACACAACCGCTAAAATCCGCTGTAAAGTGCTCGCAGATGCAGAGCATAAAAGCATTTTCCCACAAGCAGCGGACTTTAAAACAAATAAAGTGTGACCATGTCGCCCACTTAAGCAGAACCCAGCGCATTTTACAAGTACCTGGTCTTAAGGTGGTAAAATCCTGAAGTACGAGGCCTGAGATGGATGTCGAGGTGCCTCATAGGTATATTTCTGATTAGAGGAGCTTGTCAAGTAGCTATGTTTGGCTGCAGTGCATTTTTCCCCCTGAACATTTTGAAGCAGATCATCTGTCTCTGCATTAAGCAGACCCTGATTTATCAAAGGGGAGGTTTTCATTGTGAGAGCATGTGTTCTCAGTCAACTCTGCTGTACGCAGCCAGGAGACATGGCACAAGGAGACAGCAATAGCCATTGAGCCTGCTTGTGGAGTCAACTGTGTGATGGGCCGAAAGCATTTGTTGCTTTGCCACCAGCATACCCGCCTGCTGGAAAGTGTTGTCGATGAGACTATTGTCCTCTGGAAGGGATGACAAGAGGGGGGGACACGTTATCCCAAAGGAAACACTGGTATGCTCCCATAGCATAGAGCAGCTTCAGAGTAGAGCCAGTGCCTGATGTTATCAATCCACTTACTGTCCCTATCTGGTGGAGTCAGAGTTTGGTGTTATTGTTGACATGACTGGGGAGGCATCAGCACAGATAGGATAAGGTGCTGGCTGCTTCAGGAGAAAATTGGCCTTGGGGGTCATAGACCTTATAAAAATTGTCAATATGGGAGTTGCTTGGGGGCTCTCGGAAGCGGAGACTGCAAAATGGTGTCTGGCTGCCTGAACTGCTTTATTTTATAGTTGCCGATTTAGAGGTGGATTTACAGAGCAGCTGAGGCATGGTGGTAGCAAGGCTAGAGAGAGGGCTCCCAGAGAAGAGGCCTTCAACGAGACAAATGGGAGCAGAGAACTCCATCCTTAAAGTTATGACAGTGAGAGCAGGAAGATGCCTATTCCTAAGCCGAATAGGCACTTGGAGTGGCCATCTGGTAACAGGCTCTTGTTACAGCAAACAACAGAGCCCTAGAGGCCATGAGCAGTTTTGTAAGGGGAGGGGCGCTGAGGAAGAAACGGGTTTTCTAGTCCCCTTTCTTTCCTTCTTCAGGAGAAAGAAAACTGGAAAGAACTTACAGAAAGGCTTGGAGAAGTAACAGCGAGGCTCACAAAGTAGTGGTTTCCTTTCTCTCTCTCTCTCTCTCTCTCTCTCTCTCTCTCTCTCTCTCTCTCTCTATCTATCTATCTATCTATCTATCTATCTCTCTTTCTCACTTACTCACTCACTCACTCACACACACACACACACACACACCAGCACGGGCACACCACGTTTGTACTTCCCTTTCCCGGTGTCCCGCTCCACTCCTAACCCCATGCCCACCACTAGATCTTATTATCGGGGTAAGGCTTATATATAACAAATGCATATAAATCCTGCTAGGGCTTATTTCTGGGGTAGGTCTTATTTTCAGGGAAACACAGCAATACCCAAACAGGTACAGGTTATAGATTTAAGTGTGGTTTTAGAATGGTAGCAGTGGGATCAGTTGCCTGAAAAAATCTGCCTGGGCCCCTCTCTGCAGGCTTTCAGTGTCCTCCACGTTTTGGAAGCTGCAACCAATGACCAATTTACTGCAAAACATTATTTGTCTGTGTGGTTTGTTCCATGCTCCCAGCCTCCAAAGCCATCACACTTAAGCCATGAGCAAGAACTAAAAAATAATTATGAACACTGTAATTTAAATAGACATCCATTTCACTTTGATGAGAGAGACTGTGACAAGAATGTGAAGAAATGTTGCTGCGTTTCTTATTCTTGACAAGACCGGCTGTCCTTGCACACTGAATGAGCCTGTCTTGAATTCATTAAGAGAATGAGAGCTCTCTTCTTTGGAACCTGAACAAGAAAAAAGGTTCTTATTGTAGCTGCAGCAGTAGCTGCTGCTGAGATTTCAGCAATTTGGAAAATATGCCTCTAATAAAAAACTAATATTTTTCCCCTTGTGAAGTGAAGCACACTGTAGAGTCGTGTAGAAATGCTGGCAGTTGGTAGTGTGAATGGTGATGATAACTGGCATATATTTGCCAAATAGGATGATTGCAAGATTTTAAAATATCCAGCAGGAGAGTCCTTTCCTCTTAATTGGACCCCCTTCTCTTCAGCTGGCCATAAAAGAGAGCTGATCCCAGGGCAGTTGGAGGTTGAGAAACAATGAGATGCTGTGAGTAGAATCAGGGATCTGATGAGTTAGACATGTCAGGGATTCTGATCCTTTATGAAATGTGTTGATAACATAGAAATGCCTACATATATTCCCTTATCTCACTTTTGTATTTTTTTAAGTTCATGCCCCAAGACTCATCTCTGTGGTTTTTCCATCTTGCAGTAACCTTCATTTGAATGTGTTCCATTCTTTCTTTAATATGTAATAAAGGTGTAATTCGTTTTAAAGATGTAACAAAGTTTAGTCCCTTCTTAGGGGGGAAAAAAATCACCATGCCCATTGCCTTCGACTTGGTTCTGAAGCAGAGAAGTAACCAATTAAGGAGAGCCATTGCGGTCTCACCAGCATTTTCTGCATATTTTTGCTGCAGTGAACTGCGCAGTAAAAGATCGTGTCCTAACCGCAAAGGGAAGTAATTTGCTGCCCCGACCGACCACGCCCCCAGAAGCGCACTTTCACCGAATTTTTTTAAACCGCTGCTAGGAATTGGCTTTAAAAACTTCCCTTAAAGATGCACAGTTCTTTGCTACTCTAGCAAGGTGTGACCCCAGAAAATACGCAGTAATGAGCTTTGTACCCCCTTTTCCTGCCACTTCTTGCATAGGAGACTTAGAAAATTGACCCAGAAAAAAGGGAAAGGATGTGCAGTAAATAAGAGCAGTAAAATACGACCCTGTTGACAGGACACTAACTGTGCATCAAACACCACGTGACCGCCCTCCCCCAAAAAACTACGCATCAAATTAAGATGCGCAGAAAACTTTAGTGAAACCGTGGCCACTTGAAGTCCTGTTGAAGTATGTCTTTGTTTACTTGCCAGCTCCAACTAAGGGGACAGACCCCACGATAGAATTCCTTCAATCTCCTTTTTTTGCCTTGAGAGATGCACATGTTCTCTTGGTAGGACTGAGAGGGTTGTAAGTAATAATAAGAAACTCTCCGGAGGTACAAATTTATTCAGGAATAGCTCTGCTGAGATGCTGATAGCTGTGATTTCATTCCTGAGGGTTATAGGTTGGCAAATTGCTAGCAAAGAGAAGAGGACTTCTGAATCTAATTATCTGCATTTGTTTATAAGTGAGCATTTGGGAGACAAAGAAGTAAGAAAAGTGCAAGGTAAAATTAATGGCACATTTTGAAGCGGGCGGGGGGGGGGAGGAATTTAGTCTAGACTCTAGCCTCAAGAAGAAAGCATTCACCTCTCCTGGTGACATATGAATCCCCATCCTAAGGCACAAAGGAGAAACCAGAATATATTTATGACCTGCATTTTCACATTCAAAATAAAAAGGAATAAGGAAAATGCTATGTTTTGTTTCACTCTCTTTTGCTGAAGTTGCTACTGCTCTTTGAAGGAATAAAAGCCCTTGAACACTTTCATATTTTCAAAGGGTAAAAGAGCTAAAGAGCTTCCTGCATTTCAAAAACAAACTACACACAGGCAATTCAGTTAGTGTCTGCAGAAGATGCTTGCTTAGAAAAAGCAACAACAGTCACAAAAAAGCACTAATGTTACTTATTCAGAGGACTTTTCTGACCCCTTTAGTAGCTTATGAGTCTTCAATTCCGCCTTCAAACAACTTTCAGACAGATATCGGAGACTTGTGTGTGCAGTTTAAATACAGGGAGGAAAAGTGTTGTGGCCTATGCATAACGAATGCCACCAATGTGGGCTTCTGAGGGCAACAATCCATTTCTATAGCCGCACAGAAGTAGCCCCAAAAAAGAACTACATGATAGAGGTTGGAAGAAGAGGATGACAATTAAAATGATAATTAGCTCTGGCAATGACAACAGCATTATTAACATCAATAATAAACATGAAAATGTGCTGACAGTAGCCTGTTATCAGCTATCAGCTGACAACAGCTTGTCAGTGTGTATATCAATGGGAAGCATTTATCTCTGAAGTGTAAACAGAGATGGTTTTCAAGAAGTTGTGATAATACAATTATGCCAGAAAATGAACTTACTGGTTGTAGTTATACCCAAGACGGTGATTAAGGATCGTCAGACTTTATTTAATTCTCCTGATGTACACTGGATGAATCTCTACATAAATGCCAGCTTGCTACATCTTTCTTTCAAATCTTTTACTGTAAACTGTTTCAACAACAGTCAGTATGAGATCTGTAATAGAGTACCCTGAGGGATGCTTTAGCATTCTGAATCTACCTCTTTGTGTTACTATTTCTGATGTCATATTTGTGTCTACTCATCCTCCTATCTAAAAGAAATGGACACCAATATATTTGCTCTTTATAGAATAGAGATGAACACTGAAGGCTAAGGACAAGCATGAGGTTAAATAAATCACAGAATCATAGAATAATAGAGGTTGAAGGGGCCTCTGTGGCTGTGGAGTCCATGAAGGAATCCAACTCCAAATATACCTGACCAAGTTTTTCCTCTTGAATGCTTCCAGTGTTGAAGCACACACCACTTCCAGACATAACTGGTTCCACTGCTGGAACGTGAATGAATGTTAAACCAGTTAAAGTGACAGATTCCACTGTCCAAACAATACCTAGCTTTACAATAGAAACTAGAAACATGCCCATCCCCCTCCTTTTTGGGGGGGGGGGGGAATATATAAAACTACTTACCCAATCTGTGAAGATTCCCAGTCATCCAGGTGGGTTTATCTGGAAGTTGAGTCATGGCTACTGGACTTCTATTTGAATAGAAGTCCAGTAGCCATGACTCAACTTCCAGATACTTACCCAATCCTACCGATTACGGCTTTTCCTAAACTATACTTTGGACTCAGCACTAAGCTCACAACCTACAGTTCGATATGTACAGTCTGATATTATGGATGCACCTGTTGTAAGCCAGTGCCTCATCAATACATTATTTTCACTATGGACACAATTACCTATCTTCAGTTTAGGTGCACAAACATCACCCTCCCTCAGAGCTTCCCCTGTATGGAAAAAAATGGGAGTAAAACAGGCTTAAAATCAGGGTACTTCAAGGGCCAGATGCAGGGGAGTGCTATCAGGAGACAGAGATCTAGTCTCGTATGCTCCCAGATGCATTTGGCGGGGCCACTGTGAGGTACGGGAAGCTGGACTAGATGGGCCTTTGGCTTGATCCAGCATCGCTCTTCTTATCTTATCTTATCTTAATCTCTCACAAGTCCATTGCATGGGGAAGCCACAAAACATTTTTCAAACATTGGGAAAAATACACTCAACAGTTATGCCTGGTCCTTGATGTTTATTCAATGGAGAGGAAGGAAGCTGCACTCCAATACCCGGCTGACTACATCTCTTCACTTACTTCAGTGAATCATAACCATAAAATCATAGAAGAATGGATTTGGACATGGTCTAAAAGCCATTGGATCCAACCCAATGCTTAAGGTAGGAATCCAAGTTAAAGTGTACCTTACAGATGATGGTATCTTCTACTTCTTGTATGCCTCCAGTGTTGGAGTGCTCACCCCCTTAAGAGGTAATTGTTTACATTGTTGTGCTGCTTGAATAGTTTGGAAGTTTTCCCCAAGAGTCAGCTGAAATATGGCTTCCTGTGTCTTGAGCTCATTATTATGTGCCCTGCACTCTGAGATACATGAGAACAGATCCTGCTCCTCCTCTGTATAACAATCTCTCAAGTATTTGAAATGCGCTATCATATCTCCCCCCAAGTCTTTCTTCCTCAAGTCTAAACATGCCTGGTTCTTTCATTTTTTCCTCATAGGACTTGGTTTCCTGTCCCCTGACAATCCTTGTTGCTCTCCTCTGATCTTGTTCCAGTTTATCAGCATCCTTCTTAAAGTTCAGTGCCTAAAAGTAGACCTAGTCCCAGAGGCGTAGCTAGGGTTTTCAGCACTAGGGGACAAAGTCAGTTTTTGCGCTCCCCCAAAGGGATGGGGAGGGGCAAAGGTGCCACACAGAAGGTGGCAGTGGTGGCTGGAGAGCCCTCCACACTGGCCCTGGAAGGTCACCCACAACACACCTTCCCATGGCTCATGGGCAGGGAGCTGTTTGGCACCCAATTTGGTGCCCCCAGATGCTGCACCCGGGGACAGATGTCCCCCCTTCCCCCCCCCATAGCTATGCCACTGAATACCCCTGAAGATAACTCCTTCACTATTTGTGCAATGATTGACCCCAAGATGCAAAAGAACCAGCATACAAAATATTAAAGCAATGCTAATTTCTTGTAAATCAAAAGAGGTAGAGACAAAAAGAAAGGTAGTATATTAACCAAGGCCATGATTCAATTGGAACAGAGCAGGAATACGTAAATGGCAGATATAAATTAAATCTGTAACTTTCTTTATAGGAACAGGCAAGTCAAGTAGCAAAGTTATCATTGGAAAAAATCTATTAGCAGTAATGGAATGATGATCCTCTTAGATTCATTGATGCTGACAGATTAAATTCATTCAATTCATTTTTTATTTGGTGAGTTCATTTGACACATGATAGCATCTAGATTCTTTCAGCTTTGAAAACCAACCACATGGTTCTTGCCACTGAAAGTAGACTTCATCATATATGTAAATATCTTGTTGCCTCATGTGCTCCCAGAGGCATCCGGTGGGGCTACTGTGAGATACAGGAAGCTGGACCAGATGGACCTTTGGCTTGATCCAGCAGGACTCTTCTTAAGTTATGTTTTTAATACTTTTGCATCTTATTCTACTTTATTCAACTTACCAGACAGGCCTAAAACCATTCTTCTATTAAGATTATGCATAAAATTCATACCAAACAAACTCATATGCAGCACAGCACTATACATACGACTGATTTCCAGTGCTGTGTGTGGTATTTGTTTCCGGCTTAACCAATCACAAAAGCTTTCACCTAAAGAGAAACACGAAGCTCATCACCCACAGTTTGACATGTAGTCTAATATTATGAATGCACCTGTTCTAATCAATAGAGCATTTTCAGTATGGACACAGTTACCTCTCTTCAGTTTAGATGAACAAATATCATCCTCCCTCAGCACTCCCTCATACAAAGAAAGGAATAATCTGTTATTAGACCATTGCATGGGAAAGCCACAAAACACTTTCCAAACAGTGAGAAATATAATCTAAACAGCTGTGTCTGCCCCTTGATAAATATTCAGCCAAAACTTGAAAGAGAGAAAAAGAAATCGCACTCCAATGCCTGCCTAGCTACAGATTCTCACCTCCTTCAGTGAGCATCTTGGGAATCATGTAATCATAACATCATGGAATAACGGATTTGGGCGTGTAGAGGGAGAAGCAGAGGGTTTTAAAACATTTTTTTCTCTCCCAAAGCAAGCTCCAAAGTCCACCAGGCCACGAGCGCATCTTGTCCAGTGGCCCCCCACCAAATGCCTCTGGGAGAGTAGATATCTGTCTCCTAATGGCACTCCCCTGCATCTGGCCTCTGGTTTAAGCCTGGAGATTACACATCCCCATAATGGCTTGTAACCTGTGATGGACTTTCTATGTTCACATCCTATCTGTAAAGTGGGAATAAAGGTCAGCCTTTTCGCAGCGTCAATGCACACACACGTCATGGAGTCACACAGTTGGAAGAGACCTCAAGGGCCATCCGGTCAACCAAAAGTCATAAGGTGCTTTTCAAAAGGCAAGGTGGATATGTTAACATTGCTGTAGATGGTTTTTTTTTCCAAAAACCAATACAGACTCCTGTGGTAAAGACTAGTATGATTTATTTAGTACGTTTCTATGGAGCGCAGTTCACTGCATCAGAAATATGATGCCAAATTAACCTTGTGTCAAATTTTAATGTACCACAGGACTGTTTGTTTGTACAAGAGACTGACATGGCTACTCATAATATGTCAAGTTAAGACCAATTCTTATAACCTGGAACAACTCATGTGATGAAGTTGTTGGACTATAGCACCCACACCACTGATTATATTGGCCACAGCTGGTACACCACTTTGCTGGCCTTCCTGTAAGCAGAATTCTCCTTTTCCTCACTATCTGATTCTTACTCGTTTGGGTGGCCATCAACAGATGCAAGAGGGAAAAAATTCTGGCAGAAATCGTTTTATTTTGTTTTGCTTCACATAAAACAACATAACTTTGAAGCTGTAGCAACCCAAACCGCTATATCCCCAGTGATAGGAAAACAGTGCAGCATTGGGCTATCAAACGGTAAATGGGATTTAAAGCAAACTGTGTTCACTTCTGCAGAGTACAACAGACTGGGGTTACAGAGACATGCTTCTGCTGACCTTCTCTTCCTCTGTTCAGTGGCTCTTTTGGCCGTCATAACTCTTAAGAGATCTACTGCTATTACAAATATAAAAATAGCATCATGTACAGGAACAGCATTGAGTCAACCCAGTTCAGGGAAGGGGGGGAGAGAAGTCCCTGGTAGCATCTGTGCTTTATATGTAAAGCATCCCTGGTTAAATCCCTGTCATCTTGAGACAGCAGGGGATAACAACAATCTCCATCCCAAATCATGGAAAGATATTATCACTCATAAGAACATAAGAACCAACAAGAGCCATGCTGGATCAGGCCAAAGGCCATCTAGTCCAGCTTCCTGTATCTCACAGTGGCCCCACCAAAGGCATCTGGGAGAGCACGAGACAAGACATCTGTCTCCTGATACCACTCCCCTGCATCTGGTCCTTGAAGTACCCTGGTTTTAAGCCTGGAGATTGCACATCTCCATCATGGTTTGTAGTCTGTGATGGACTTTTCCTCCAGGAACCTGTCCAATTCCCTTTTGAAGGCATCCAGGCCAGATGCCATCACCACATCCTGTGGCAGGGAGTTCCACAGACTAACAACACACTGGGTAAAACAATATTTTCTTTTGCCTGTTCTCACTCTCCCAGCCCTCAAATTGAGTGTGTGTCCCCTAGTTCTGGTATTTTGTGAGAGGGAGAAGAGCGTCCCTCTATCTACTTTTCTCATGCCCTGCATAATTTTGTACATATCAATGATATCCCCCCTCAGGTGCCTTTTCTTCCAGACTAAAGAGCCCCAAATGTTTTAGCTTCCATTTCCTGTTGAAGAAGAAGCAGTACAACGTGGCACAAGCCAACTCATTAGCATGTTCCAATAAACCAATGCACCTTTAAATACAAAGATTGTTAAGCAACACATTTAAGCCATTAAGATTAAAAACTGTACTTAGAAATATCATATAATACATTTTACAAGATAAAAGCTGGGAATATAATATGTAAGGCAGCTGAGGAATACCACATGCAACACATCCACCTCACCATTTGTTTGTTTGTTTGTTTACTCCATGAAGAAATCAGTGCCTTCTGAGCAAACAAGTGGCCTTTCCCCCCCAATGTGCTTTGCACAGAGCTCATTATAAGAAAAAGAACTGGAACTTGTGCCCACATTCATTAGACTAGTTCAGCATCCAACTTGGCATATCCTCGGATTCATTATCCACTGATTCAGTTATCCACGGTTGGCAGAGGAAAAAAGTAAATAAATAATTCAGCAACTGCAAAGCAAGCTACTGCCACAAACAGAAGCTGTAAAGCAAGCTACTGCCACAAAACAGCAGGTTTTTTGGGGGGGGTATTTTGGTGTTCTCTCTTATCCACGGTTTTCATTATCCATGAGAAGGCCTGGAACCAATCCCCAGCGGATACTGGGGTCCTACTGTAGTACCACCGAGCTTTAACCCATTTACAAAGAAACACACAAACCCTATTAAAACCTTTACTGAAGAAGGATTCTGTTTGAAATGCAATTTCTAGTCCAGGCGGCTTGAACAAAACTTCATGAGCTGCCATATTACAGCTCACTGGGTCAATAGCTAGGGTTAAGTGCTCCAGCTAGTGCTGCATCTGAGCACTATGCAGCATGAAAAGCAAGAGAACAGAAGACCCCCCCCAAAAAAAACCAAAAATACTCTGCTGCTTCTCATTCTTGTGTCTGAAAGCAATTCCACAACCTCCAGATAGCTAAACAGACAGAATAGCTGCAAAGTGCAATTGAGAAGCTTTCAAAATGTCACAAAGAGTTCACCAACCCCACTGTTTTGTCGGGTGGGGGGGGGAGATGGATTCAGGTATCAGCTACAGCTTGTCCTGAAGCGTTTACAGCCAAGCACTCCTAGTTGGGCACAGCAGAGTCAAACTTCTTTTAATGTATTATTATTTTTTTAAAAAAAAATCTCTGCTACTTTCCTTTAAACCGTACGGGAAGGGCTGTCACACTGAGTAGAAAAAGGGAACACAACACTGCCCTCTGCTCTGACTTCACATCTCAGTTCACTCTGAGGGCATACAGCTGCTGTCCAGGGTACTTAAACACAACAGCTCAGAGTTCAGACCAAGTGCCTGCAATGTGTTGTACTCTCTTCAAGTATCCCTTTCTGTATTCCAAATAGAATTCATTTGGGATGGAGAGATTGGTGGTGGGGGGGAGGAGGAGGCTGAAGGATGGCAAGCAAGAGTCAAGAAGCCAAGGGTAGGTTTTATAATTACTCATCTGCTATGTTGTAGGCATGACCCTGAACTCACTGAAGACAAGGACAAAGCTCGCAGTGGCTGTATAAGAGTCTTGCCATCTTTGGTAGGAGACCGTAAGAGACACAGATGCATGCAAGGTTAAAGATTTTTGCACCCAAGATCATGCCTAAGCAATTGTGAACATTGGATTAGAAAGAAGCAACAGATGTGTTGCATCAGAAGTATCTGGGCTCATCTTTCGACTGAGAAACACAAAGCAGTGGCTAGAAATTTATTCATTCCATTGCCAACTCAACTCTCTGGAACAGAGGTGGGTAGCAACAGCCAGCAGCACTGTTCCCCTGCATGCCTTTCAATGGCAAAGAAGCCCATACATGTAGCATACCCAAGCTCAGTCATCTGGGAGGTACACGACCACTAAGCCCAACACAGGTTTCTAGTTCTCACTAGGGAGACCTTGGCCATCAGGGGCTGTGTCATCAAGTAGCCTATGGGAAGGACATGGAAAATAAGGAACTGACCAGCAAAATAACAAGTCACAATCAGGGACTCCAGGGCTGCATTTCTACTAAGCAGGGACCTTCACCCTTATTGAGGTGGCTTGCTTTCTAGTGAATGTGCCGGGACTTACTTCCAAGGGAACTTCCATTGGACTGCACTGCTCAAACCCTCCACCTGCAAACCCACCAACGCTGCACCTCCCAAAGATACTGGGTGTTGATGGAAAGTGCGCAGGGGCCCACAAACACAGAGAGACACACACAGAGACACACACGCCCCTCTCCACGTCTAAAAGCCCATGTCTAAAAACCGTTCCCTATTCCTCCCGCGGTGGTACGTTTCTCCCAGATCCGCGGCGCGTTCTCTGCAGCCGAACCATCATCTCCCATCAGAAACCCATGCGATGACCGTCCAGGCCCCCAAGAAACCGTCCAAGCGAGAAGCCCTTCACTTCCCGGACTTGGATGGAGACTGAAAGCCACGTCCGCTGCTCTCGACGGACCTCCGGGGTGGGCTGGGGTGGGGAATCCACCCTTGGTCCCTCCTCGCTCTCGGGTGAGACGTCCATCACTTGTGGACTCCCAGCGACGCGGGATCAGGGTGGACGGCAGGCGGCGATCCGCGCAGGCAAACGCGCCCGCCTGGCCACCGCGGACCCCCCCACCACCACCCCAAACCAGACAGACAGACCGACAGACAGCCTCGGGTCCAGGCGGGCCGAGTTGCTTCCACTCACCTCGCAGCGCCCCAGAGGCTCTCCCGCGCGGTCCCGACAGCAACCCCAGCCAGACCAGGAGCACCGCACTCCCGCCAAAGCCTCCCCCGCCGCCGCCGCCCATGACGGTTCGCTCCTGAAGGTCGGCCGGGAAAGAGGGTAAAAATCCACCAAAAAGGCTCCGGGAAAGAGGCAGCGAGGCACCCCAGGCACGGTGGGCGCGCGGCGGGCAGCGGGCAGCGGCAGCGTGCCGCGTCCTCGCTCACTTCCCACTCTGGTCCAGACTCCAGGCTGAGCATCTCCACGCCTGCATCCCACGGAGGCTCCGCCTCCCCCGCCTCCCCGGCAGCCAATTAGAAGGAGGCTGGGCGGGGTTTTGGCGGAGGCAGGCGGAGGGAGGAGCTGACGGGCCCCCGCCCCCGCCCCAACAGGCTGGATCCTGATGGCAGCGGACGAGCCGCTTCGCTTCGTACGTGGTTCGGCCCAACCCAGGTCGCCACGCTCCCGCCGGCGGTTCGTTGGGGCCAGAAGGGTCCAAGGAGCGTGGCAAACGTGTTGGGCCGGCGTCCGAGCGATAAGACTTCGGCCGTCGGTGGGGAAGCAGGGGGGCGGCGGCGGCGGCGGCGACCTGGGTTCCCACGAAGCAAAAACTCCAGTGGCGCCGCGGCGACCTTCTCTTCGCCTGATGCGCTCTGTAGTTGAGGATCCGTTACTTTTGAGTAGACGCTGGGGCGTGGTGCTTGGAGCGGGCGCGTCCGAAGGCGGAATTAGGTGGCGGGTTTTCTCTCCTTCTTTTCCCGCCGCCCCCACCCCCGCCCATTACATGCTTTCCAGCCGTTCTTTCTCGCGTTCCTTTTCGTTCCCCTCGTTTCCAGCTGGCTCTCGGCTGACTTCTGGGTCGGGAAGGATTTCTGCAGGTATGCAGGAATTTGCGTGGCAGGCGACACCTGCCGAAAATCCTGCTTCAGTCCACGCCAAATGACTTGTGTCTGACTTGGGTGCTGCATTCAGCGACTCCTCCAGAAGTTTCGTTTTCATTTTTTTTTTATTCCTCCCATGTATTATTTATACACTGTTTGGCCTCTTTATAAAAATTACTTTTGTTACCTGCTGTCAAGTCACTTCCGATTGATGAGGACCCAATGAATGAAGGCTCTCCAAAGTGTCCTGTCCTCAACAGATGTACTCAGATTTTGTATATTCAAGCCTATGACTTCCTTTAGGGCAGTGGTTGGAACCCTGGGTTCCCAAATGTTCTTGGATTCAAATTCCCATAAGCCTTCACCAGTAGTTGTGCTGGCTAGGGTTGCTGGGAATTGCAGTCCAAGAACATCTGGGTACCCAAGGTTGGGAAGAGTGTCCATCCATGTCAATGCTGGTGTTTTTTCCTGCTTTCTACCTTTTGCTACCATTAGTGTTTTCCTGCCTCTCTTGATATGCCCAAAGTAGGACAGCTTCAGTCTCACCATTTAGTCTGCCTTAATAAATTTAATCTGTCTTAATATATTGGTCTGTCTTACTACTTACTTCTCTGTGCTGTCTTTTATCTTTTGGAGTTATGTTTGTTTTCTTATCAGGCAAAACCAAAAGAATAATTTTAAAAATGAACGAGACAAAAAAACTGTGGCACATTACATACTAACAGCTAATCAAGCTCCACAATGTTTTTGTCTTTTATTTATTTATTTATTTATTTTGCCTGGTACTCTAGCACAGACCAACATAGCCACCTCTTCTAAAACTAGGAAAAGTTTGTGTTATCTTATTTGTCTCTTTGCAGACACCTCACTCGCTGAAATTCCATCTTTTATGCAATTCTTAAAGATAGTGGAGCCTCCTATGATGTGGTCACCCTCCTGAGCAATAATAAAGCTCTCCAGATATTTTGGACTATGGTAATCCCCTGCCTATCGCGGGTTTTAGGGACCCGGCCCGACTTGCGATCATTGAAAATCTGCAATATGCAGATGCTGGGTCGGGTCGGGACTGGGGGGCCTATCTGGGGCCTCCTACACTTACCTGAGGCCTGGTGCTAACCCGAATGGGCCTCCGACGGTCTTTCTGGGCCTGTTGGAGGCCCCAGAAGCGGTTTCTGGTGATGTGTGGAATATTTCTGCATTATTCTTCAGTCTCACCTGTTGTGAGCTCATGAAATTTCAGTAGTCTACACTAGGGCTGATGTGAAGAATTTTTGAGGGATAAAATGAGACCCGCAGTTTCTCGAAGGAGCATAGGTCACTTCCATTGCAAGTGGATTCCCCAACTTTGGGCAATGAACCAAATGCCCTGTATTGCTGACGCAGATGGAAGAAATTTAAAAACTCTCCCCTAGTATTTTCTGCAATAGACATAGGTCCATCAGCACTGTTAGCCAACTGTCTACATGGGAAATCAAATTCAGGATATAACATGTCAGCAGAAAAGGGGAGAACAGAAGGAGGTGAGGCTCCAAATTATGCTCCCATAGCCTTAGGGTCTTGACACTGCAGTACTTTATCTCCCAAGATCTACATACTCAACTAGATTTGCAGTGAGTCCACCTAATTATGTGATCTTGGATAGGTTTCCAATAGAATATTTTGTCTGGGCCATCGATGCTCAGCCAAATCCCTTGCTACTTAAATAGTTATGACAGAGGAAAGAGGCTGTGAAAGGAAGAAAAATATTAACAACTTGTAAGTTTAATCAGTGCATTAGGAAACACCAATAAGTTGGAATGTAAAAAGTGAAAGGAAGAAAAATATTAAAAACTCGTAAGTTTAATCAGTGCATTAGGAAACACCAATAAGTTGGAATGTATTCTGAGAAATTGGAATCAGCTAGGGAGATATTAAAAATGTCATTTCTAAAGAAAATTCTGTTTCACAATTTGATCTGAGCCAAGGCTGAACTTTGGAATCCCTCCTCTCATCTCTTACAAAAAAAAGCATGAGAAGACTGAAAATGGCATTGCCTCTGAGCATGAAGTTGTTTGATCTTGGTGGTTTTATTTTGATTTATGCCAAGGCTCCCCATACCCAAAATGGGGCGGAAAGCTTGAAGAGAGACCTACAGGGAATCAAGCAAATAGCAAACGCTTCTCCATTGCTGCCTCTGAAGCACCTCCTGTCATGAAAATCATTCTCTCTGCCTTCCTCCTGTTAATTAGAATAGTTCCATGTTTAAACATATTGATTGTTTGATTATTTTTTTCCTAATTTGGACCTTAGAGGACTCCATGGACACCAGCCATATTAAGCCTCTGACCTTGTGTCATAGTCAATTCTTTTTAAAGGCTGAGCAACCCTCTAAAGTGCCTTAGCAAAATGTCAGACATTTTTTCTCCTGTTATGTTGTTCTTAACGTCTCTCTCCTTCCCACCCCCTGTGCCATTAAGACTTCGAAACAGACGCGAACTACGAAACCAGCGGTTTGTTCCAGTTCATTTTCCAGCTTAAATGGGGTTTGGCACTTCCCAGACCCACTTCCTCCAGTAAACTATGATTTGGCAGTGTGTGCCCATGTCTACTTCTGAATTATGGAAACCGTTTCCAGGGTGTTCCAGGTAGAGAATACACAGAAGTGGTTTACCATTCCCTTCTTCTGGAGGTGTCCTGGCCCTGTGCAGCTTGCCCAGGACTGCACAGGCTGGATACCTGAAGGACCGCCCTGCAAAACTACTCTGAAGGGTATGGGGTGGTTCGGAGCTGAACTAAAGACACTGTGGCTCCACCATACCATGAGCTGCCAACCAGTGCTGGGAATTGGGGTCATTCAGAAAGTGGATGTCAGGTGTTGGTGTTGGGGTAGCGGAGTATCCTGAGCCCCCTAGCAAATTGTCTGGATAGGGTGCAACTGGTTCCCTTTTATTTTCGTATCCCACTCCCAATTTTAATAAAGTTTGGAGTTTACAGAAACCATGAAAATCTTTCACGGGGATAGGAGTACTCACTACAGCCCTTAGGTTTCTATTATGCTCCACAATCACCAAAATTGAGGCAACATCTTTTCCCCCCCTAAAGATAGGGCTCTCACATCATCTGTGTACCGGAAGGAGGGGTTGGCTTTTTTTCGTTTAACGTTCTGAATTATTCCACATCACTCACTCCAAACTCTAGTCACCATATGGGCAGTCATAAACCATCCCTTTGGAGGAGATGAAAACTGATATTATTTTCAAACTGATTAACCCAAGATGAATTGCAACACAAGTGTTTGCAGTTCTTTCTCTATGTGTTTACATCTTCTCTGATTGACAAACACCATAAGGCAAAGTTAGCATAATGAAAAAGGGGGAGGGGAAGAAAACCTCCCAACATGTTTGGGTTTACATGAACAAAGAAATTTGAAGGATTTAAAAACCCAGCTAGGTGCTTCTAATTTAGACTGTCAGTCGCTTTAAAAATCACAATCCCCTGACAGTTAGGAGCAGTATAATCCTTAACACTCCGTTAGGGTCTTTGAACAGGGTGGTGCACAAAGATTTAAAGTTTC
This sequence comes from Phrynocephalus versicolor, assembly GCA_023846285.1. NCBI lineage: Eukaryota > Metazoa > Chordata > Lepidosauria > Squamata > Agamidae > Phrynocephalus > Phrynocephalus versicolor. The sequence goes on along the minus strand of JAHTLZ010000327.1, from coordinate 13,683,538 downwards.
AAATTTAGCGTTCCTTGGAGGAAAAACTATTTCAACTTTCTTTCTTCTGACAAAGGGATATTTTGAAGTTATAATTCTGTGTAATTTTAAAAACATAGATCATGGTACCATTTAGAATACTGATGTTGCTGAGGCTGCCTGGATAGTTCATTGGTTTGCATATTTGGCTATGGAACAAAAAGCTGGGAGTTCAATTCCCCACTGGCCAGTTATTTCAGAACATGGCCAGTTATTTCAGTCTTTCCTCATTGGGCTTGGTCTCCAATCCCCTGATCATCCTTGTTGCCTTCCTCTGAATTTGCTCTAGGTTTTTGCCACCCTTCTTCCACTGTGGTGTCCAGAACTGGACACAGTACTCTAGGTGAGGCTGAACTTGTGGAGAATAAAGGAATACCAGTACATCAGGGGATTTGGAGACTACATTTCTGTTAATGCATCCTCAAAACACATTTGCCTTTTTTGCAGCCACAGTGCACTGTTGGCTCATACTCATCTTGGCGTCCATGGTGATTCCAAGATCCTTCTCACTTGCAGTATCCCCCATCTTGTAACTATGTGTTTGGGTTTCATTCTGTCTGGTCTTGATCTGGGATTTCAGCTGAAGCTTTTAACTTAGCAAAAGATTCATTACACAATAGAGCAGGGCTGTTCATTTGTTCAACTTTGAACAGGCCAAGGTCTACTTTTTTCCGACCCAAAGTGCCTGAGGGCTACTACACTAAAACCTCAACTTACGAATTTTATCCGTTCCGAGCACATGCTCATAAGTAAAACCTTTTGTAAGTAGAGCAGTGGTTTCCCATATGAATGCATTGAAAACCAATTAATCCATTCTGGAGGGAACAGATTTCAATGCACCATGGCTCCTGAACTGCCCTGCTCGGCTGAGACAGTGCGCTGGTAGACCCAGAACTTTGCTGGGGCAGTGGTGGTCCTTGGAGTGGGGGAGGGAGAGGGAGGGGTGGAGAACTTATCCCCTCACTTTTTAAATTGATGGCTGGCAGGCTACTTTTGAACCCTTCGCAGGCTACCAGTAGCCCATGGGCTACCTGTTGGGCAGGCCTGCAATAGAGCATAGGTGGTCCATGGTCCAGGCAGAAGGTTGCTGTGACATCCTAAAATGGCAATCACCCAATTAAAAGGAGTTTGAGGCATCCATTTGTTCTGGTCCTCATGGAATAACATAGTAGGGAAATTATTCTGGCTACTTGTGCAAATAATTTGTTTTAAAAGCACAAAAGAATTAACGTTAATAGGGTTTTCCCCCCCCCAAGAGACATTCTGACCCCCAATCCGATCTGGAGCTGCAACTTGTAGCTTCTTGGCAAATATTGGGGAATCCTTTGACACCATTCCTTATGAGAAGCTCTGACCTTGCCCTCAAGGAAAGTCACAGAAACACACACAAGGAGGAGGGATGTACCAGCGTACCTGCCTCAGTGGAGCCAAAAGACTGTGCCACATTTTCTGTCAGCAAAATCTTCAAAGTCATGGAATATGCAAACCTCTGATCAAAGAAAATACGACGATGTACAAGGAACTCAAATTAAATCCCTTGATGTAAAACCCAAAATTGCACATTTCAGCTGGATGCTTTCTCGTGCCATACAAAGTAAGTAAAAAAAACCCCCTCCTTTTCTCCACATTTTTCCTGCCAAGAGTGGCATTCCTGTGGGGGCCAATCTGTTGTGGGTCACACGCCCATGATATGTGGGATAATACAGCCAACAGTGAATGAAAAAAGAGCCAAAAGTGACTATGTTACCCTTTTCTCTTACACTTTTAGATTCCCCAGAAGTGGAATATTTCATTTTTATTATTATTTGAAATTATTTTTATTATTTGAGTTACTGTACAAGTTTTATTGTAAATATACAATTTTTGCAAGGTTAATCGATGAGAATTCATATAATAAATTGGACCATTTTGAAAGGGTGCATTTATTTTTTTCTTTGTATCAAAATGAGACACACATTTAAAATGGTGCAAAATTCTGCTCCAAATGATTTACAATTCACCGCCATAGCCCACTTGTGAGAGATGATGGGAGCTGTAATCAACAACACAAATATATAGGAAATTGCCTCATAATGAGTCGCATGTGTGTGTGTGTGTGTGTGGTGTTATAGTCGTGACTGATTCTCCGTGACTCCATGTCTATGGAGTTTTCTTGGCAGGAATACTGAAGTGGTTTGCCAGTTCCTACTCCAGGTGCCTACAGCACCTGGTATTCCCTGGTGGTCGCCCATCCAAATATTAGCCAGGGCCGACCCTGCTTAGCTTCCGAAATCAGATGGGATCGGATGTGCTCAGGACATCTATAGCTTTGGTCTAGTTAACTCAGTAGTTGACTGGTAAGGGCCTTTCAAGATTCTGTTACAGTTTAGCAAGTTTTGTATGCTGCCTTTAAGAGGCTTTGTCTGGAAGGGGCCATAGAATCATAAGAGTTGGAGAAACCTCAAGGGCCATCCAGTCCAACCACTTGCCATGCAGGAACCCCCATCAAAGTACTCCCAACAGATGGCCATCCAGCCTCTACTTAAAAACCTCCAAAGAAGGAGACTCCACCACTCTCCATGGCACCAGGGCTGGCCTAGACTGGTTAGAGTTCTGCTAATCCAGAAGGTCTATGGGCCCCAGCTTCCGTTGGTGGTGGTTTTGTGTGGATGGGAGCATATCGTTGGCAAGGGAGATAGACAGTAGGCCAGTGATGGTGAACCTTTGGCATTCCAGATGTTTTAACCACAACTCCCACAGTCCTTTGTCATTGGCAATCTAGGCTCAGAATTCCAAAACATCTGGAATGCCGAAGGTTCACCACCACTGCAGTAGGACCTCTCCATGGCAGAGCATCCCCTTTCAGAGGGTGGAATGTGGGACTGACAGGCATGCTGTGCTTGCAGAGGATGCCATAACCTCCCATATCAAGTAGAAGTAGGTCTCTTAGTGGTCTTATTCCAGCGGAGTGTATACAAATCAAGCGGCTGCCTAGTTCCAAGCTTGACTTGGGAGCATCTGATGAGAAACAAGTAATCGGGTGCATGTTCTGCTCATTGTCTGTAACCAAAGGACTTGTAGCATTTTAGCATTCATCTCTAATTGCAATTAAACTCATTCAGGGAAAATCAGAAAATGGCTTTGTGGTCTCCAAAACAAGACAAATGCTGGGGTAGATGATTCTTTTCTTAGAGCACTGCATTAGCTAATTGAATTATCCCCGAAAGCTTGCAATCTGCTATTTGCTTGATTTATCTTATTTTATTTTTGTCATCTAAGAAAGTTACCACCTTCACCTGCATTTTTACTCTTAAATTCATATGACCGATTTGGACTTTTTGGCCCAGGGCTGTGCAACGGGCAGTCTCAACCGAGTCCAGAAAGAATTATTCTAAAGGGGGAAAGCTGAGTAAGAATATATCAAGAGGTTCAACTATCTTTCTCGTGACCTGAACAAATGCAGGACTACTTCTCTCATTACACACACTATTCATCAGCTCATCCATGCAAGCTTGTATTACTAACCGACATTTAATGGCTTAAATATCTTTTTTAACTCCAGCAGCAAAACAGATTGCTTTCACCCTCAGCTAAACCTGATTTTTCCCTTCAAAGTTGAAACTACTGCTTTAGCCTTTCGGAGAATAATTAGCTTGTATAACTAACTGTTTTCACTATTGTGGGGATGCTTATGCGATCTGACCTTTTGAAAACGTATGACCAATATTAATAATGAAATTGGAAGTATTTTTATATAATAGACTGCCCCACCCCATATCCAGAACGAGTGTGAGTATCAAACCTTAGCTTGGATATTATAAAGCATGCATCTGAAGAAGCAGGCTGGGTTCACGCCAAAGAATTCTCTCCAATTGTTTGTGCTACGGGTTTCTTTCTGATACAAAGGAGTAGCGTGAGTGACAATTCTTGCCATTGGGTTCTAATTGCCCTTCCCCGCATCTTCATTTGACGATCGTCCTCCAGCAAAGGTGAGGATACTTTCTGCAAACTGCTCACAGTTTCAGTACAAAATGCTACCCTTTCATTTCGCAAGGCGCATACAATCTGTCGGGGTAACCAGGCATTTTTTCTTGCGAATATGTTCCTTTCATTTTCTATGTCCAAATCAAAGAGTAGGTCACCCGTCTGCTTTAAAATGGCTTCAACCCAGACTGTGAACATCATTACATGATAATAGAGCATGGTTTTTTAAAGTAACAGAGGGAAAAGATGCGTGTCTTCATGTCCCTATGAAGGGCTTTCGAAAATGAAAGAAGAGAAACGCCAGAACTACTTCACCACTCTCCTCCTTAAAAACAAAAATGCTAAGATGAAATTCAGTGTTCTAGAAGCTCTTTGAGAGAGAAAGAGGAGAAAAATGGGGTGGGGAAGAGTGATTCATGGAGTTATTAATGGCCTCTGAAAAGTGGAGAGCATGGAAGTCAATAAGGTTCAAACTAAAATTTGAAGAATATGTATGTTTCTTCCAGTCACCATATTTTCATCTGACTAATGAAATTCAACAGGGATAAGGGCAAAGTACTATAGCTAGGGTAAAAAAGAGACCAAACACACAAGATGGGGGACACAAGGCTCAGTAATACTGCTTCATCTCCATGGTAACTACCCATTCTTACACTATTAACATATAAATCACCAACAGGTCAACAACGGTTGTCATCATGAGTGAGGAATCATATCTAACATTCTGAAATTATTCCATTTGTGAGGAGGTCCATTCCCTGCTTCTGGTGATCCCTCACCCGTAGACCCCTCAAAGAGCGGAGACAGTAATGAAAAAGAAACATCTTTATTAACATCTTCTTCTGGAACATGTATAACAACATTATCTTTGGTCAACTCTTCACCTAAATCCGCGTTGTAAACTGGCGAAGCCCAAGTGTCCATCTGTAGGGTTAATAGTCCGGAGCTATGGGTAGCCTCCCGAAGCGCTCCGCGTTGGTCGGCCTCCTCAGGGGAGGCCACCGACCACTGCATAGCATTCCACAACACAAGTGGAGAGCCCAGTCTGGTTCCTTCCAGTTGGCCCATCCACATCCTTCTGAAGGGGCCTTCCTCCAGGGACCCACCACCTCCCAAAACACAAAAACCCACCACTCCTCTGCTTCTGTCACCTGTCTCCATTCTCTGCTCCCCTTCTCTCTTCCTTTCTTCTCTCCCCTTCCCACACTTTCCTCACTCTTCATATTTCCCGCTTCTGAAGCACCTCTCCTCTCTGGGGTTTCTCCCTCTTCTTTCAATAAAAATCCCTCTCCGACGTTGTCCACCTCAACCCTCCAATTAATTTGTTTGTCTTTCATCAACTGAACAGCCTCAGGCGCTGTGCCCATTTTTTCTAGTTTAGTGAGGACGACCCTCATCCCCATGCCCCCTCTCTGTGGGGCTATGGAGGATGGCACACCCACCTGAACAGTGTCTTCAGTTCAGGCCCTCGACACCATTCCTAACTCATAGAGCTCCAAGCAAGGAAAAACACATGTCAAACCCAAAAGCCATGGAGGTGCCTTATTTTCCTTGAGACTCCTTTAAACATATAGGCAGGGGAGGAACAGCTTATGTCATGTCATACTGAATCCTCAAGATGCAATGATTTGCCAAATGCATTTCCATTACTAAAAATAACTGAAACAACAGATGCATTCAAGGTAGCAGCATGAAAAGCCACAAAGGAAGAGTATGGGGATTTTAACTTCCTTGCTTCTGTGAAGCAAACACTGGAGGAACAAGACAAAAACGATCTGATGCCATAATAAGTCAATTTTTTTAACAATAAGAAAGCAGGATTTTAGATGGGTTACATAAAAGACTCCAGGATTTCAAGATAATTTTACCAGTGATAAAGAAGATGAGCAACTTGTTAAAATTACAGGCCGATTGAACACATTGGAGGAAAGGTTAAGAACACAAGCTAAAGGTATAAAGGTTTTGCAGGGAAGAAAAACTTTTGTGCCTGACTGCTTAAAAAGCAGAGAATCAAAGCAATAGCAAAACTTCAGATAAAGGCAACTTGAATGCAATAAAGAGAAAATATAAGAATTACAGGCAGGTTCTTTTCCATGTGAAGGAAAGCATCAAGGAAGTTGTCCTCGCCTTAAGCTGCTATCTCACCTGGGGAAGATCCTGATCTTCGGAAGTTCCAGCTTTTCCTCTTCCTCCCATCACGTGACTGAAGATGTGGGACAGCAGTTAGCATGTACAAAGTTTTTTTTTTTTTTTTAAAAAGTGCTGTTCAGCCCCATGGCCAGAAGGTGCTAGGATAAAAAAAAAAAAAGGACCAGCTGACTGGTGCTAGGGATGAGGGGAAGTTTTTAAAAAAGCATGATTGCCAGCTGGCTGGTGCTAGGAGGGTGGGGTTTTTTTAAAAAAATTAAAAAGTGACAGACCAGCCAGAGGACCAACTGACTAGTGCTAGGGATGGGGAAACATTTTTTTAAAAAAACAGCACCAAACGGCCCCAGGAACAGCCTGTCAGTGCTACTAGAAAAAAAAAGAAAGAAAACCCAGAACATGGAGTCCCACAATGTCTGCCTCTTTAAAAAGTGGATTTTTTAAGCGAGGCAAAAAATTCCCTACCTCTCCAGTAGGTCTTGGAAACCTCGCTTAAGGGAGCGTTACTGGGTTTTCTTTTCTTTTTTTCAAAAGCGCAGTGACCGTGGGGATGACATTTTTGAACACGGTTTATCTACAAATTTAATCTGCATTTAAAGGGATGTGGGATAGAGCCCTTATTTGGGTGTAACTTCTGACTCTGAGATAGTCCCCCAAAAAGATCTTGAGCACCCAACAAACTTGCCCCTTTATATTATGGGACATATAATATTACCTCCATAACTTGTTTCCGATAATAGCCTATCTCTAATTTATAATAAATATATAAAACTGTACAGGAATCTAGAACCTGGGTATCTACCAAACTGATTTATTTCATAACATGTTGTATGTTCAAGACAGCTGACATGAAAAACAAACTTATAAAGAAATCATGATAAACATTTTTAAGAACATATTTTTAATGATGTAAGCATCCTTAGGTGCTTTCTAAGGTGAAAGGTGGGACAGAAATATTTTCATTCAATAAAAATAAAATAACCTCTAATCCCTTTCTCCTCTTCTTTGAATCTCTTCCTGTTTCCTGCTTCCTTAACATTATTATGTCTTAACCTTATTCTACTATCCAATCAAGGAGCATGTAGCAAAAATGATGATGGTGTGATACCTTGCCAAGAAGTTGGCTTGGCCACATCTCCCTTGGACAAGATTTCAGAGAGAGAGAGAAATGTGTATTCATTCCCATAGCAGCCAATCAGAGGCTGTTTTACTTTCATTTCTGTTGAATTAGCATCCCTTGACCACAAGATAGGCAGAAATCTCCCACTTTTACACCCGAGTGCAAAAACTGTATTTTTGCAAAAGGTGAAAATCTTAACCAAAACAAAGCATAAAACTCTCTCTGGGCAGTTTACAAGTAATTATGCAGGCTACATATTGCGCCCCACCCCAATGAAAGCTGACTACTCATTTTACCGACCTCAGAAAGATGGAAGGCTGAGTCAACCATGAGCTGGCTACCTGGGATTGAACCCCAGTTCGTGAGCACAGTTTTACCTGCAGTACAGGCATTTAACCAGTGCACCACGGGGCTCCTTACTGACAAAACCTACATGCGGTATTTGTAGTGGTGAATGATAATGCAATTATTTAAAAATATCTGGTTTATGCATAAGGGATATAGTGCTTCCGTACCCTCAATAAACCTTGAGAGGACTACCTGGGATCGAACTCTGGGTCATGAGCACAGTTTGGGCTGCAGTACAGCAGTTGAACCACTCTGCGGCAGAGAGCCTGTCAAAAAAGGTAGCTCTTTCATTTCAGATCAGGTCCCTCATTACAAATAACCTTCCCCGTTGAGTCATTCTTGTAAATGCAATGCTGAATGTGGTCTTTCCACTTTTGGATGGCTGTGTCCATTGGCTTGATCAATCCTTTCTGCTGTTCTATTGTGTGAGAACACAAGTGTTGCTTTTTTGCTCTATGTCCTGAATTGGTTTGCTATAGTAAGATGGAAATGGGGGAAGGGGGCGTCAGCAGAATAAATAATAGAAGCAGGGAAGAAAACCACCATGATGCTCAGCAGCTTAGACTGGAAACTCTTTCATAGCCCACAGGAGGCTGCCTCCAATGCAAAGCCCTTTTCCAAAAAGCACATTTTCTTTTGGTAAATAGCAGAAACTTGCCCGGTACAGATCTTAGCATCCATGTTGCCCAGGGTTTATGGCAAGTCTTTTCTTTTGGCAATAATGCACACACACTTGTTTGCTCAGCATCTTTTTTTTAATATTTAATAAGAGCTACAGAAAAAAATCTCTCAATAGCCACCACATTGCACAGACCGGTTCCCTCCTTTATCCATCCCTTTCATTTCCATTTTCTTAAAACCGTGCTTGCTTTTCTTTCGGTTCTCGCATTTAATAATCATGCTTCACCTCACATAAAACAGAGAAGCAGTCAGGCAACCAACCTGAAAAACAGGAAATGAGCCTAAGATCCAAAAAAAAAAAACCATCTGCAAATCCTCTTACCAACCCAAAGAAGGATAATACAGCAAAACATCTTCCCTCTTGACCACAGCACGAAGGCAAGCATGTCACAAATTCTACAAACATGTTTGAAAAGGACCCACAAATATTGATCAGTGTCACCCAAGCATCAAGTTTCATGCAGCACCATATATGCTTGAAGACAAAATGGCAGGAGTCGAGTTTCTTAGTTTAGTAAGGTGGTTACTTCACGTCCCGTTCGTCCCTCCTTGCTGTCCCACTTGGGACCGGTACAGAACAAAAAAAAACTTACTTCACATCCATAGCATGACAGCAAAAAGTTGTCTCAACCACACCCCTGGAACCTGGAACAGAGTGTGACAAGCCATACTTGCCCCTCGGCTGGGGATTCTTTTGTCTCTGTTCCTGTTCTGGGACAAGGTCCCATGAGGTAACAACTGTCACGCAATGAAGGCAATCTTCCGCTCATAAACTTGCGTCCGTCCATTTCTCTCATACTTTTGAGTGCTGTGGATCGACATTTCGAATAGATGAAGCACAGCGGGCGGGGTGTGCCCTTTATTTTTATGGGTTTTTTTTTTCCAAAAAAGCAGATCTTGTCATGAAACAAGGCCGTGAAGTAACACTTGTCACGAGACAAGTTATCACGACCATGAGTAAACAGACACAGGGACTGAACAGGGACAAAACCATGTGACCGCAAAGAACGCTGTCACAGTACAAACGTAATCATGGAAGAAAGTAGGACGTGAAGTAACCTTAGTGCCTAAGTTGCACTAGACTACTCCCATTGAATCAGTGGCCCTTCTGTACGTTCCACTGCTTTAAAAGACATGACTTGAGCTGTGACGTAGTACTGGATTTCAGCCATTCATTGTGTTTAATTGTTTGTAAAAGTGTGACAATATATTTGGAATTATTTTAATATTTGCAATTTCAAATCATTTGCAAGCTGCATTACACTTTGTTACTCCACAGCAACTATAATAGCAGAGACATGTGGCACCTCAAGGGATGCAAGGTTTTATTTGTTACAAACATTCCCGGACTGCAGCCTGCTTCTGTCAGATGCGCCAAGCATTTATTTATTTATTAGGTTGCATGATTGTTTGGGAGTGTGTTGCCAACAGAGTGAGGGGATAGAGAAGTACAAAATGTGCTGCTGTGGATACTTATCTTAAATATGGTCACTAACCAATAGCCATTACAGATTTGCACTACCACCAAGATGCAGATTCAAAATTCAGAAGGAAAGCCCTTTCCAACTGAGATTCAGAATTCTAAAAAAAAAAATGTGGAATGTCTGGATATTCAGAGTCAGACCTCTGTTACAGTCCAATTTTTCTTTCTTTCTCTTTTTATAGAGGAAGTGGGCTGAAGACATGTGGGAATTGGTGACAATTGTATTAGAAGCATACAGTGGTCGAATAAAATAAGACTGGTATTAATTAGGAGTTGTCACTCAGTATGGTCCCGGCAAGAAGAAAAGAGGTGAAGGGGTGGGGGAGCTTATTATTCAAGTTGTCCATTGGGTATAAAAGAAGATAAAACCTAGATTTGAGTACAGGAGCCTAGAATTGGTTTCTTTGGCTGCCAAGGTGCTTTAAAATACCTCAGAGTTTTCTTGCAGGACCCCAGCACAGCATAACCAAGAAGAACCAAGACTGAATCAAGACTAGGACAGGAAATAGATAATTTACACTGCCCACGAAGAGGGAAATTGCAAGCTTTGGGTTCTCAGCTACCCCCATCCTTCCCCTCTCTCTTCCAAGACTCAGGAAACTTAGGTTAATATAACTAACTGAAGTAATAGAGAGCTGTTGAATATTTTATAAGTCTAAGGGAGGTTAGTCATTATGTATGTACCTCAAGGTGCCTTATTCACAGCTATTTACAGCTAATTACAGCAGGAGCATGGAAGGCAAATAGTCTTTGCTGGAGTAAAAGCAGACAGTTTTTCTTCCCTGTATATACTTAAAATATGCTGTCCTGGACTTTTTTGCTTCTGTAAAAAACGAGAGACGAACCCTATTCCAACCCCTATTACATTTTTTGATTAGGACAAATGGTGCTAGAAAAATGTGTCATATTCCTGTCAGGCATAATATCAGTGTCTTAACCCAATTACATGCCAGTAGTGTGCATATACAACCAGATTACTTCAAGCAGATGGGAGTGCTGGAGCATTTTGAGGACTCTGTACTTAGAAAACCCAGAGAAGGGTCAAAATAAGTCAGAATCAACTTCATTGTGCCCAGTTATTCTGACTGTCGGTGGTCAGATGTAGCTGCCTTTCCAGATATGACTACTGTGGATTCTGCAGCAGCCTGATTATGCCTGACAGCAACTGGACATAATCCCCTGGCCATCGCCTTGCATGACAATGTGGCTGTGAAGCATTTTGTGTGTGTGGTGCCCAGGAAAGATTCATGGGGATTGTGAATTTCCACTGCTTAGGGCAGGCATGTCCAAGTTTCAGCCCTCCTGATGTTTTTGGACCACAACTCCCAGAATTTTAAGCTTATCTTGCCATCATCATCATCATCATCATCATCATCATCATCATCATCATCATCATCATCATCATCATCATCATCAT
>JAHTLZ010000327.1:13652135-13667135 GCA_023846285.1 Phrynocephalus versicolor | reverse complement strand
ACTCTAAGGGGGCTTCGACCAGGCTTGTCCTGGGAGGAGCTTCTTTCTCCACTCACTCAACAGAGACACGTTGGCCAGCTGCCAGGCTGGCCAATCGGGCATTGCCAGCACAGCTGGCGAGATTGGCCAGCGGCTGACCACTGGGTCAGCTGGCCACCAAGAATAACCCCTAGGTAAGGGCCTAGCAGCCCATCAGAGGGGTTTTTGTTTCCAGGCTGTGCTCAGAGCAACACTTCAGGACACCACCTCTGCTGAAAACAGGCATTCTCGTGCAGCTATTAACCAGTGCTGACTACAGGGAAGCTAGTATCTCACAGGTCCTGGAGAAACACAGTGAAACATGGAATTATTACCTGAGCAAATGCTCCGCTTTGCAAAGATATCATATCCATATTTCTTGCCAAGAAAAGAAAAAAAAACCTTCGTTTTCTTAAAGACTACACATAGGTTGGGGAAGGTAATAGAAGTCCTAATTCTAACTAATTAAGTTGGGGATTCCAGAAGGTATGACTGTCTGTGCCTTTCACCTCTGGAAAACAAAGGGAAAATGTCTCATCTTTAAGAGGGACAAAAAAAAAAGAGGTTTCAGAAGGAATGATATGACATAAGCAATCAAAGAAAAGGAATTTAAAGTTATGCCAACATATGGAGACCATGTGGCTCAAATAATTTCAGCTATTGCTGTTTTCACGTGCCTTCACAATGTGGTTAGGTTAGGGCTAATTAGAATCCAAAATTATCTGAGGACACTTTTTTGCTAGATGGACACACAGTCTGACCTTCTGTAGAAATTTACTATATTTCATGGAAGGACCACAATTCAGTGCCACAACATTGCCTGCAGCATAACCCATGCCCTGGCATGTCCAACTTGAAGAGGTGCAAAGTTATTTGAAAGGTTCTCTCTGCCCAAAACAGCGGCTTCCAGTAAAACATTTAGCTAAATGAATAGAATCTGACGCGGTCTGTCTCTGTTTTCAGACTAAAGTTTATTTGACAACAAATTCCTGGATCCAAAACACAAGGAGGCACACCTTTCCTTGCTTGATAAAATTATTTCTCCTTGAGTAGGTATGTCTTTTATTTTCATCAGCAAGGCTCCTTGGAAAATATCACAGAGAAGACCACTTTTCTCTATTTATATATAAGGAGCTCTGGATCTAGTTCTGAAGATGGTTTTTAATGTAGTAGAGACATTTAATATTCATTAATTAAATTACAACAGATGTTAAGGCGAGATCTTGCTGGGAATGAATAAGCAGAGAGAGAATATAAGTGCAATGTAATTAAGGCAAACCTGCTGGAAAAAAAGCAAATAGTCTAAAAATTAACTCATTGCACTGCAATGCAACATCAGGGAATGTAATCACTACTGGTGTACAGTGGTACCTCTACTTACTAATTTAATCACTTCCGAATGCATGCTCTTAAGTTGAACAACTTTTAAGTAGAGGTACCGTATCTAAAAAATTGAAAAAATAAACAAAAAATGTAAGTAGAGCAGATAGCAGCTAAAATTTGTAAGGCAGCAGTTAAAATAGCAACAGTTTTCCACACTTAAGTCAATTTGCTCTTAAGTAGAGCCACTCTTAAGTCAAGGTACCACTGTACTAGTTTGACTCTGGAGTCAGAATTGACATGACAGCATATGATTATTCCTTCAGTCTGCACAAAATTGGAGCATCTGTATAAAATGAAGAAGTTTAAATAAATTTTTGTAAGAATCCAAAGGAAATATTCTCCTTCTCTGTGTTTTGCATTAAATGCAGAATGCGATACACTTTACTGTTGAAAAATAGAGTTATTTATGATAGACTTCTTGGATGAAAAAATGAATGTGTTTGACAAAGTGTTTGACAACTTGCACACTATACTACCTGGATTTCTAGTTCCGAAAGATGCTTCAGTCAAGATGGGATGTGTCACTAAGGTATTTGTTAACGCGTCCAAGAAATTTACACAGTATGTTATGGATTTTTTTTCCAACTGGAAAATGAGAAAGGTCACAGCAATGGATTTGACACATCTGCCTGTCTCTTAGGTACAGCTTCATTGAATTTACCATGGCATGTTTATATCACTCATACACAAATAATACACATCACAGTTGGTTTTTTTTACTCAGCTTTATATGAACACTGTATTTCCCTCTCAATGTTGTTGATACAACTATTTTTTTATAGAGTGAATCAAAACCAGGTAGTGCTGGGGAGTTGCAGCAAACAAAAAAATCCTCAAGAAGCCCAGCTGGGTACCAGAACTCCACAGGCTTGGATCCACTAAAATGCTCCCCAGAAGATGGGAGGATAATATGGCATCAATAAATTACAATACTTCAAAGCAGTTTGGAAACAAGAGTACAGTAATACCTCGGATAACAAATGCCCCTGATAACAAATTTTTCAGATAATGAATCACAATTTTCAGGTATAGGGCTGCCTATGATAACAAATTTTCCCTATGGGCTGCCTCAGATAATGAATCCCAATTTCTAGGTATAGGTCTGCCTTGGATAATGAATTTTCTCTATGGGCTGCCTCAGATAACGAATTTCCAGCATGCATCAGTAAAAAAGAGTTATCCTGGGCTGCATCATATCTGTACCTTTAAAGTGCCCTTTATAAAGAGTTTTGAGCAAAAAAAAAAAACAGGTATCTGTGTCATTTCCCTAGGCTCCAGAATGAATTAATTGGTTTCCCATTCATTCACACATTTTGGATAATGAATTTTTTCAGGTAACAAATTGCCTCGGAGAACAAATTAAATTCGTTATCCGAGGTACCACTGTACGTTCTACTCCCACCATTTTAAACCATACACATAAATCTGGTCCCTGAGCTATGGAAGTTCTTTCTTCAGATCTATATGTCTTCTAGAAATTCTATCAAAAACCCAGAAAAGAATAAGCAATTAACATATATATCATTTGCTTCTACTGTTCTGATCAGTTTGAGCAACAGATAACTGCGGGCAAAATTAGATTAACAGCTTCTTCTCTAAATTCTAAGGCCAGATTGTCCGGCACCAGAAGGGCAGGACATAAAAATAGTACTAGCACTGTCAGCATAGCAACAAACATTTCCTTACTGCCTTTCTCCAAACTACTATTTAAAGTGTAAATGGAACACTGCCTAACACTTAACTCTCTGGTTTATAAAGTGACGTTCTAGATAAAACACAGATACTGGTTGCATGTATTTTATTGCTATTTCTTTCGTTTATTTTTTTCCTCCTTTACCCTATTCATTCTGCATTTGATGTTAACAGTTATTTGATGTTATCACCTCTGAAGTCTCCAATCTAGGTTTTCTGAACATGGATAGAAGGATAATTCAAGGGAGGTACCCATCCCTGAACAACAGTGGAGTGACATTCAATTGCCACTTACTTGGGTTTTGTCCATATAATAATGGGGGAGAGACCCCTTTTCGTCCACTTCAACAGCAAAACATAGACCACATCTAATGTGCTATGATGTTCAAAGCCATCATAACCTAACAGGTAGTAAAGGAGTTATCAAGGATTCAACCTAACTGGGCAAATGTTCAGGTAGGGGAATGCAATCAAGACAAGGGGTGCAAATATTTCAATAGATCCGCTTGTTTCAGTTTCTGCAATTGGTTTTGATGTTTCAGGAGAAGAGTTCATAAGGTAGCTTCGCAATTCCCCCCCCCCCTTCCTGGTACTCACATTTCACACAAATGAATGGATCTGAAATTTCCTCCTCTTGTTTGTCTTTGCTGGAAGGGAAAAAAGAGGGGTTTAATCAGGAAATCTATGCATACATTTCAATGGAAGGGGAAAGTTACCGGCTTCATTTCCCCTAAGTCAGAAACATTGATTGAGCCAATTCTGGCAGATTGATCTTTACTTGAGCTAAATTGCCCAAATCAGGTAAAGATGACCCATGCCGAATTAGGTTGCCAGATCATGGAAAGATTTGCTAGTTGTATCTTTCTGCATACTCTCTCCTTCCCTCCAGCACTGTGAAAAAGCTGTGTAAGCAAAAAGAAGAAAGTAGGGATGCTTCTCTCCCTTGAAGACTGGATAAACTTTTTCATGGGATGCCTGAGACTTTTCTTCAAGTGTCCTTTACAAGGCTGTTCTTTCTGAGTGATTTTTCCAGTAATCATGTGGAAACAAGGTATATACTAGCATGCTCTAATAGAAAGCTGATACAGGATTTCTTAGCAAAAAAAAGAAGAAGAAGAAGAAGATAACCCCTGTGGTTAAGAATATGAGTATTGTATTGCTTTGCCTCAATTATGAAATAGTCCTAGGTGTTTTTTAAATCCAAACATTTTAAAAGTTTCAGAGAGGGTAGCTGCATTAGTCTTTTCAAGAATCGCAGGCAAAAATCAAAGAAAAAGAAAAGAAAAGAAAAGAAAAGAAAAGAAAAGAAAAGAAAAGAAAAGAAAAGAAAAGAAAAGAAAAGAAAAGACACAAAACGTGTGGCACCTTAAAGACTAACTTTCATATTTCAATGTAACGTTTCGTGGACAAGTCCACTTCTTCAGACTTCAGACTTCTACTGCTGCTATATGTCTGAAGAGGTGGATGTGTCCATGAAATGTTACATAACATTAAAATATGAAAGTTAATCTTTAAGGTGCCACATGTTTTGTGTCTTTTCTTTTGTTTTTCTTTGATTTGTGCCTGAAAAACATTTTAAACAATTTGGGAATGGGTGATCTTGGCTGTAACCCTTTGAAACCTTTGAGGTGACTGTTTACAAGATGGATTGGGGCATTTCTGTAAGGAAATGAGACAAAATGACTGGTCTAGTTGGGAAGCATTTCTGCAGTGAGCAGGCAATAAATTAGCCCGAAATACAAAACAGCATATGAATAGTCAATATATACTTAACACAAATATGAAACTAGGAAACTAGGAAAATATTGCTGCAATCTCATTAGATTCAAAGTCTCTTAATCAATAAGCAATCCAGAACACAGTTGCCCTTTTGTTATGCCTCTGTATTTTGCAATGCAGTTTTCCAAACCGAAAATGCATGCAAGAATGTGAAGGGGGCTCATGATCAGAGTAGGTGTAGGGGGCACATCCTATGGGATTTTGGGTTGGCCTGCCCCTTCCCCAATGTTGATCTCAGTGAAACAAAGCAGAATTTAGTAGTAGCTAGTTACAGTACTTACCCACTGGAGTTTAGTAGCATGTCAAAAGTAATAGCAAGTTGCTTGTTGGTGTAACAAGTAACATTTTCTGGGTACTTTCAAACATTACTTTTCCAATAGCAGTTTAAGGCATTTTAGAGGCATGGTGATGGGAGATGTGCAAGTATTATGTCATTCCCTTTTCACTCTTGTACAGCTAGAGAAACATCCTGCTGCTGCATGAATTGGACAAGATGATATTTCTGATGCTATGATTCTGTTCCTTTTTTAAAAAAAAAATCCTTAAGTGCAACAGCCAGATCTGTCACTGGAGAGGACAGTATTTCCCCATATGCTTCTGGATGCAGCAAATAGCACAACAAAACTTTAATAACATGGACAGCAATTGTTTCTACAGGCAGAGCAATGGCAAGGAGAGGTAACTTATAACAATCTCAAAGTAATGAGTTCAGGTTCTTTTAAAGTACAAGTACCTTAAAAAAAAAATCCAACTTTGAAAGAAACATACAAAAACTACAGGCCAGAAACCTACTTGCAAAAAAATGCATTAGCTAAAAGTTCATAAAGAAATGTGTAAATGTATAAATGCTATGTTTGTAAAAGAGAAATTGGCCCAGGACTTCTTGGTGCCTGCAGATTCCTAAAGGAATTCTCCGGCTCTGGATGTTCTAAACCAAATGAGAAAATCCATATGCTTATTGAGTACAGACAAATAAACATGTCTACAGTACAAAAGTTCAGTCGTATTGTCATGCTGGATAATTACACCTCAATGCACTGGAAAGCTTATTTAGACCTCACAAAGGCAATTTATATAATTGCCCAGACTCCACGGTAGCCATAGCCATAATTGTTATGGTCATAGAGTATGAATATACAGTCAGACCCCCGTATCCACTGATTCATTAACCACTGATTCAGTTATCCATGGTTGGCAGAGGAAAAAATTAAATAAATAATTCAGCAGCTACAAAGCAAGCTACTGTCCCAAGCAGCAGCTGTAAAGCAAGCTACTGTTGCAAAACAGCAGGGATTTTTGGAGGGTGTGTTGGCATTCTTTCTTATCCACGGTTTTCATTATCCACAGGAAGGCCTGAAACCAATCCCCAGCGGATACCGGAGTCCTACTATACAATTCTAGTTCAAGAATTGTAAAATTCTCAGGTTGTACTTTTTCACCAAATAAGTTTCTTGAAGATATTCCAGATGTGGAAAGTTTTAGGAATTTACTTGATTCTTCTTTAGTTGCAGAACAGAAGCATGGCAGATAAAGGGGCAGGGCTTTGACTCTGCTATGGCTGGACACTAATACCAAGATTCCTGTTATCTCACTGAAGAATTTTGCTATTAAGCTTGGATGCCATCTATTGCAGATTTGAATGAGTACACGCTCTGACAGTGAAAGTATTTAAGATCAGTTCTGAAGAGATCTGAGGCTGGAAAACCCCTTAAAATTTTAAGGAGAAACATTTCTCCATTGTCTCTGTGCTACAATCATCAGTTACAATGTATACTAGTAGCCAAAAGTGAAAGTAAACTGTATCTTATCTCCTTTTGTCTAAAATAATGGAACAAGCCAGTCTAATTTGGAGATGTTTGGAGTTACAGTAGGACCTCCATAGCCACTGATTCATTATCCAATGATTCAGTTATCCATGGTTGGCAGAGGAAAAAATTAAATAATTCAGCAGCCACAAAGCAAGCTATAAAGGAAGCTGTTGTCTCAAACAGCAGCTGTAAAGCAAGCTATTGTCACAAATAGCATCTGTAAAGCAAGATACTATCACAAACAGCAGCCATAAAGCAAGCTACTGTCTCAAAACAGCAGTCATAAGCAAGCTACTGTCAGGAAACAGCAGTTTGGGGGTGAGTGTTGCCAGATGGGATGTAAGAAAAGGCAGAAGAATATTCCACTTAAGAAACTTCTAGCAGCTTCTGCTTCTGCTTAACTAGCTAACTTTGTTTCATCTTTCAACATGTGATCCAAGCCTGTTATTTGGCTGAAGTCGGCAAGTTTCTTGGAGTCATGCTACTTTGTATGAACAGGTTTAGATAGTCTTTTCTTGCTTTCTGTGGGTCTGACTCTGAGTTGCTGAGATCTCTGAATTATTTGTTCAGCTTTTTTACTTTGGAACTTCTTCACATCATTATTATTCTTTTAGGAACTTGAAACCTACTTTTAAATCTGTTTGACCTTTTGAAATGTTTTTAATAAAATTAATGGAATTCTACAACGGTGGTATCATTCAGATAAACATGGGATTTGTGGCACTAAGGAAAGTGCCTTGCACCAGAAGTTTGTGTGTTTTTGGTATTTTCTACCTTGCAAGGTTGGTTTGCACCCAAAAGTAACAACCTGAAAGGTTTTCTTTCTCAATGGAGCACTAAAGAAGCAAGAGGGTTGAGAGAAGGGTCTCTAGTAAAATTTTACCAATCACTATCACACTGAAAACATCTGGCAAGAACCCACACCAGGATAAGTAAGGATAGTATGGCTAAATGGTCAATGGATCTTCTCTTTGGTGGCCCGGAATCATCATATGCTATGTGTTGTTTTGGTGGTTTTAACTGATATATAGAGAAGGACAAGATTATTTAATGAAAGATGCTAGTGTAAGGAGATCTAGAAGTGGGTCACAACATGGAACTTTCAGCAGGGGGAAAAATAATGATCCCCTACCTAGTTGAATAGTTTAACGGGAAAGTAACAGAAGCTTTTGTGATTAAAGCTTGCCACCTGCTGGATAATGTTGATATAACATCATAAAATATTGAGAACTGTTATATGTGCTTGGATTTTCCACTTGTTTTTCTACTATTACCTATATGCCCCAAAAGCCCAAGTATTGTACCATGGAAATAATAAAACTCATAAGCCATCTGACTGAAGCTTATCCAGACTGAGGCATTTGGAGCTTGGGAAGGAACAAACAGATTCTAATACAGAGGCAGCTCAAGAGAACCTGGCTGAAAGTTTTGGAAGAGGTAGTGTGGCTAAAGAAGGTAAATTGGTAATATAATTAAAACAAGTATTAGAATAAAGTAATATGGACTTTCGATATCAAATAGTTGAGAGAAGAATCCTACAGCAAGAGTTTCCATAGATAAATGTTGCTTTGAACCAATCGATGGCAGGAGTCAAGAAAGAGTTGAAAACGTTGACTACAACAGTAGTGTCCAAACTTCGGCCCTCCAGATGTTTTGGACATAACACCCATAGTCCTTTGTCACTGGCAATACAGGATTGGATATCTGGGAATTGTGGTCCAAAACATCTGGTGGGCCAAGGTTTGCCCATCACTGGACTACAAGAAACAAAGGAAATGTACAAGGAATTACTTTAAGGCTTTACTATCAGGGCTGATATCTCTGCATAGAAATTTGAAGAAATAGCTCAAAGATAGAGCTGGAAAGAAGAATATCAGGGTAAGAGGCATTCCAGAGGCAACCTCTTCATTGGATCAAGCAATCTGCTATCTTGGACTAGATCAAAACAACTTGTTCAAATCTACAATGGGCTCAGAAAGATATAGAGAGATTGCACTGTGTGGGATAGAAACAACGTTCAAGAATGTTTCTGAGAGAGTTAGCTGATTTGCCATCTTTTATAAGACAGATTGATTTATGAAAAGGGGGGGAAGCTAGACAGCTTAAGTAGGTATAAATAGACAATAGTCCAAAAATTTCAGATTTTTGCTTTCAAACTGTTTTATAGCAGCATAATATGCAGCCCATAATAGTGGTTCTGCTGAAAAATAACATCAAATGCACCTGGAGAAAAGAACAGGCGAGTAAATGGAGACAAATGTAAGACAGAGATGAAAATGAATTTCACTGTAACAACCTGGGGTGGATTAGATTGAATTTGAGATTAGTAAAAGGTTTTCAGATTAAGGCTAATTGGTGTGTAAAATAGACAGAAGTTGGGGGAGAGTTATAGGTGGCTGTAGGGTGGCCCCTCTCCCTCCCAGGTAATTTGGAAGAAGTGATGCTCTGTGTTATTAAGACCAGATGGAAGAAGAAAGAATATGAAGTTATGTCTGAAGGTTTAAGGGCATATGATATAACTGCATACAGCATAAATGATTAGAACAACATAAAATAATAAAATAAGCATTCTCAAATAAATATCAGCTTGTGAAATTAAGTGGAAGATCTTGTGAAGAAGGAAACAAATGTTCCTGTTTCGGTGGCTTGTTTATCAAATTTTGTGAATGGTATCAGAAAAGATAATTTAATAAGGGCTATATGTTTTAAAGACAGAACTAAAATTAATTTGCTTGCTGATGCCTGCTAATGATACATTATTAATAACAGAAGATCCATTCAAGGCAATAGGTCAGGTGGAAATGCATTTAAAGGAATATAGATAAATAACAGGTTTATAAATTAATTAGCACAAATTGGAGATAACGTGATAAAAGAGAGGATTAAGGTTATAAGGGAAGGATTAGGACCATATTTGGAATTAAAATATGCTCTACAATTAAGTATTTAGGTGTAAATATCTCCAAAAATTTGAAAATTTTTAAAAAAAACAATTTTGATAATTAAAACAGAAAATTAAAGACAATTAAATGATTTTAGGAGGATTGGATTAATATAGTTTGATAGAACAGCAAGATGTAAAATGAAAATGTTTACCTGAAATTAATTTTCTGTGTCTGATATTATTGATTAAAAGAACAAAAGAAAAAAAATTTAAGAATAGCAAAATATGATTTGTAAATGTGGTGATAGAAAAGCAAGGGTTAATTTTAAAAGATGGTATAGTACAGACTATAAAAATTAGTTGTATTAGGACTCCCTGATATAAAGTGTTAGTATATAGCCAGCCAAATGAGATTTATTTATTTATTTATTTATTTATTTATTTATTTATTTATTTAAAACTATCCCCCCACACCTTTCTCCATGGAAAAGGACCCAAGATGACTTACAGTAATGAGAAACAATATACAGTCCAGTACAATTAAGACATGTTCAAGTATCAAGAGTAGGGAATTGAGGGACATCTTAGAGCATTAAAAGACACATAATAGGCCCAGTAAAATGAAAGTAATAATCTTTTCTTTTCTTTCTGAGGAAATGTGGTGTTTATGCCCTTCCATGTTAAATATATAGAAAGGTGAACCAGAACAAAATTTGCAATCCTACTTTTGCGTTTTTCTTCTCCTCTGTCAAAATCACTAGCCAAGTGAGCCCTCACATTTCTTGTTGCTTTCTGTAATGGTCTAGAAAATCAGTTCTCGCTCTCCTCAGATGATTCCTCAAATGATCTTCTGACAATGAAAAGCCACGTCCATTGACCATGTTGGAAAATGAGAAATGTTCCTTCTCCCGTTTATCAGAGAGCAGTGAAAAATAGCCATAGACTATCCCAGCGTTAATGAAACACCCGAGCCAAGTTCAAACAGAAGTAACTGAGACTGTACCGTCTGTACTCTAGTTTTACTAAACCTCCATTTCCTCCTCCTTCCGTGTAAACTGAATCTGTCACAAATGCTTTGAATTAACGTTAGACACCCTCTTCAAAGGAGGTATGGGAAGATGTGATATTTTTGAAGTTCCAGTCATGATTGCTGCACATGCCTTTAAAATCCATTTATCATGTAGTTAACGGACTCAGTTTTCATAATGATTCAATAAGTGTGAGCATGTTTGTGTGTGCGCGCACACGTGCACAAAGAGAACCACACTGCCAGAATCCCAAGGGCAGAAATAACATTATGATGCTAATACAGTCTATTGGAACCTGCAGTAATCCAGATTACCATACATAACCGTTTCCAGGAAACTAATTTGAATTTATTGTGCAGCTGAATGAAATTATTATACGAATTCTAGATTATTAAGCCCTGTAGCAATGTGGGATCAAAAAGCATTGGGATGTTTAAAAAACTTTTTCCCCCTGCCTAAATTTATGGAACAGTTTGCACTTTAGCGAATGGGTGCTTAGCCATAGCAAAGCAAGCACAGTAAATGACAATGTCTAGGATAGGCAGGAAAAACTAGTATGCTAAAGAAAACTTTAAGTTCATAATCAACTTCTTTCTATCAGAAGCAGAAACTGTAAAATATTGCAACAATATAGCTCAGCTCAAGTGGGAAATAGCAGTCACACAGAATCTGCTCAAAATGTCAGGATAGATCGATGAAACGGCTAGTCAAATTAGGAGTTGTTGTTTTTTTAATAAGTTTTTATTAAATTTTAAACTACATACAAACAAAATAAAAACAAAATAACAAGTAACAATTAACAATACAAGTGTACCCCCACCCCCCGGGACCATCCATGAGTTCTTCTTTGTTACTCCGTCTTCTGTTGTTCTAGTAATCTTCTTAAAGTCCTCTTCTCCAGAATTGTCTTGAAGTATTCATCGTCTCTTTCCCCTTCCCTTCAACTAATACAAAGTCTATAAATTTTCCCCAGATGTCATAAAAAACATCTTTTTTCATTTCTCCTCGTTTAACTTTTAGGCTACAAGACAATTTATCGTTTATAGCTATATCCCAAAGTTTGTTGTACCAATCTTCCATCTTGAGATCTAGTTTTGACTTCCAATTTCTTGCTATAATTAATCTAGCAGCTGTCATAAGATTTGCTATTAGCTCCTTTGTTGTAACATCATAATCGTTACTGGTTAACAATGATAATAGTGCTATCTCTGGATTACAGTCTATATCAAACTTAATCATGTTACTTAGCTCTAAAAAAACCCTTTTCCAGAACTTTTGAACAATTTCGCATTCCCACCAAAGATGCATATATGTACCTAGCTTTTTTTCACATTTCCAGCACATCTTAGAGTATTCAGGATTAATTCTATTCAGCCTAATTGGTGTTAAATACCATCCAGAAACCAGTTTAAAATAATTTTCTTTTATCCTAACCGATAATGATCTCAAGATTCTCATATTCCAAACTTTCACTCAGTCTTCTTTCTTTATCTCTACATTAAGATCTTGATTCCAGACCTCTCTCAGAGAATCTAACTCCTTCATTTCCAATAAATTCCCTAGTATTTTATATATTTTACGTATTATTCCTTTCTCTATATTCTCCTGGTCAGATTCCAGCGATAATAAGAACTGTTCAAATTTTGTACACTCTCTAATTTGACTGTTTCTTCTGACCCAGTCCTTTGCCCATTTTCCTAAATGAATGTAGTTTATCCATATTAGGTCGCTAGATTGCAGGATATTTTTTATGTCGTGGGTTGATCTAATTTTGGCCATCCAATCTTTTAATCTGGCTATTTTCTTAGCTTTAAATAACTCTAGATAATGCATCAAATTTGTAGGAAAATTTTCCAGGTCTGTTACTAAACATAGTGGGGAGCCCTTCGGTGACAAAATTTTTCTATATGTTTTCAATGTAGTCATTAAACCATTCAAAAGGGCATTCTCAATCTTTACTTTGTTTTTAAAATCTGTAAACAAGAATTTGCAGACAGTCTCTTGGTCTTTCAGGTCACTGTATCTTTATAGGAGTTATTATAACTTAAAATATCAGCTGCTGTGGGACTAAAAGAGAGAAATGCTAGCCATAGTAAGGGAATCATCTACAAATAGATGATAATCTACAAAAATATAAAGAAAAGGCTGCCTTACAAAGCTACCCCCCAGCTTTCACTTTTAATATTTCCAATTGTTTGCAGGAGGAAATTGCTAGGAAATAGGCTGACGCCAGGTAGAGACATTAAATTGTGACAACTTGCAGAACCATAAAAATTGCCCAGAGGGCTACAGATTTCAGCTGGCAAAGACATCTCATATTGGAGCCAAAAACTGAGTGCCGGATCAAAAGAGGCCCTTGAGGGTGGCATTTTTTTTTTTGTGAATTTTTGCAAAAAAGTCATTTTCCCTTTCGTTCGTTTCATTACCATTTTGTTACTATTTATTTCAATTTTTTGTGGTTTTTTTAGCATTTAAAGCAGTTCACTTGTATTGCCATAACGAAAATGAAACGCACGACAAAATTTCTGGTGTTTCTGTTCGTTTCGTTTCATTTTAGAGACAAAATTCGTTTGTCATTTCGTTGCATAATGAAACGAAAAAATGAAAACGGAAACAAAAAATTGTTCGTTTCATGCCCATCTCTAATGGAGACGAACATAATGAACCCATCTCTTCTTCCTCCTCACCAATGTGTCTGCTTCCCTTTTACTTGCTTCCCTCACATGGTCTAGTAAAGAGAAAGAGAAATGGAAATTGTCCAGACAAGGTGTGGTAGGCAGATGCTTGACTATGATGACCCATCAAGTCAATCTATGTGAGCAAATGCTTTCATGCAAGAGCAACCAGGTTTCAAATGACCTGGTCTCTGGATCTCTATGGTGCAATGAGAGAGGATGATTGCTGTATTCCTCCTCTCTTTTGGCAGCATCCTGCATCACCAGTTCTGAACTCCTCTGCTATTTCCAATCATCTACACAACCCAAACCAACCTTAAGCCAAATGAATCTTTAATGTCTTCTTGTGATGCATCTGAGCTTCTACATGTGCTCGAGTTTGCCCCAAAAAAGGGAATGAGCTTGATTTGTATTCTGGTAGCATTCATGTGAAACAAATGCATCACTTTGTAACCACAACAGCGATGTACTTTCCAAAATATCCTCAGGCAAGATTTTCAAGAAAAATTAAACCCACCGGTCCACAAAGCGGCAGTTGGCAGGAAGCGTTTTGATTCTATAGCTGCACCGCAGCTTTACGCTGCGTAGAAGAGGAAGATGAAAGGTGCTCCCAAAGACTTCAGATCTTCCTCCTTCCAGTGCACATGACACAGGGCTTCCCATTCACAGAGGAAATCTTTTGGGTTGGTTATTACTGACACAAATTATTAGTCCACTGGGGATGCTGTCTATGAATATGGCAAAGAGTACCTTTTACAGAAGTAAAAGAGAACCGCTGTGCATGACTCAGCAACTGACTTGTGTGTGATAAGAACATAAGAACATAAGAAGAGCCATGTTGGATCAAGCCAAAGGCCCATCTAGTCCAGCTTCCTGTATCTCACAGTGGCGTCACCAGATGTGTCCGGGAGTGCACAAGATTAGATATTTGTCTCCTGATACCACTCCCCTGCATCTGGCCTTTGAAGTACGCTGGTTTTAATCCTGGAGATTACACATCTCAATCATGGTTTGTAACCTGTGATGGACTTCTCCTCCAGGAATCTGTCCCATCCCCTTTTGAAGGCATCCAGGCTAGATGCCATCACCACATCCTGTGGCAGGGAGTTCCACAGACGAACAACACGCTAGGTAAAAAAAATATTTTCTTTTGTCTGTTCTCACTCTCCCAACCCACAGTTTGAGTGGATGTCCCCTAATTTTGGTATTTTGTGAGTATCCACTTGACTCATGCCCTGCATTATTTTGTACGTCTCAATCATATATGTGTCCACTCCTACGTTTTAAATTCTCTGTGACATAAAAAGCAGCCTGGCATAAAGTTCCACAACTTATATGACAGGTGTCCTGACACAAAGGCAGAAACATTATCAAAAGCCAGTTTGCAAGAAGAATCTGGAAGCGGGGGCATGTGACAAAGATAATTCTGGGTTTATGTGGAGTTTTATTTTGATATTCTTGCTTTTGCCTTGGTTATGCTTTGTTTGTCCTCTAGCACATATTGCAAACCGCCCGGAGTGTCCTTACTGCCAGATGGGTGGTATAAAAATGAATGAATGAAAGTTTGAGACAAGTAGCAATTTCTTTCTAAAATCAAAGTTACAATTATTAGACTGGATGAAAAGACCAGTCTGCAAGAGGTTCACTTCTGATTCATGTTTTCAGTCCTAAGTCTGTTTTGGCCAATATCTATCTATCTATCTATCTATCTATCTATCTATCTATCTATCTAT
>JAHTLZ010000327.1:13634537-13648982 GCA_023846285.1 Phrynocephalus versicolor | reverse complement strand
TATCTATCTATCTATCTATCTATCTATCTATCTATCTATCTATCTATCTATCTATCTATCTATCTATCTATCTATCTATCTATCTATCTATCTATCTCACACAGGAAATAAAAACTTTCTCACCAAGGAAAGAGCTCAGCCAAACTCTTCAACCCTAGACTAACAGCTATTTTTAAAGTTGTGTCTTTTTCTCTTATAAAATATGGATGGTACTCACCATTTCATAAATATATATAGAAGAATATTTGTAAATCTTCTTTCAGTGATTGGGAGCCTCTCAGTTCCACTACTGGACATATCCAGACCAGGAATACACACATGACAGCCACCCATCTATCATTAATAAGCACCCATTCTAGGAATGTGCTAAATGCTTTGAAAGCTGCAAAAGAAACAGGCTTCTTCTACACATACACCCCGTTGGGATGGCTTTGTTGTAATATTATGACCCATTGAACTTCACTCTTAGCCGGTAAAATGCATAGGGATGCATCAAAACTCTGCTGGGATGGCACTGTTAATTGACAATCCCTTGCAGTGGTGGCAAATCTTCTGCACTCCAGACCAGATGTTTTGGACCACAACTCCCACAGTCCTTTGTCATTGGCAATCCAGTCTTGGAATTCTGGGAGTGGTGGTCCAAAACATCTGGAGGGCCGAAGGTTTGCCACTACTGCATATAGC
Source organism: Phrynocephalus versicolor (assembly GCA_023846285.1). Classification (NCBI taxonomy): domain Eukaryota; kingdom Metazoa; phylum Chordata; class Lepidosauria; order Squamata; family Agamidae; genus Phrynocephalus; species Phrynocephalus versicolor. The sequence goes on along the minus strand of JAHTLZ010000327.1, from coordinate 13,648,298 downwards.
AGAGGTGGCAAACCTTTGGCACTCCAGATGTTTTAGACCACAACTCCCACAGTCCTTTGTCACTGGCAATACAGGCTTGAACTTCTGGGAGTTGTGGTCCAAAACATCTGGGGTGCTGAAGGTTCGCCACTACTGGCATTGGGCATGACGTACAGTGGATTCACCTGCTCTTTTCTTCTGCGTCACCCTTAGTGGGGAAATCACCATGTCGGAAAAAGATGAGTTGTGATGGGGGCCTGCTATCCAGCTTGCTAACTGTTCTCTTTCAACCTTGGCCTAGTGCTGCTAATACCAGCCAATGGTATTGCTTATGAGTAACAATTCTTTAAACTTGCAAATATCAGGAAGGTTATTTCTAAGCCTTACACTGTGTTCCAGCCTGCACACCTTTTCCAGTACTCAAAAAAGTTAATTTACTGGGTTGCACACAGACACCCCTAGTATGCATTCTAGCTCGAAATTCTGGTGTAATAATCAAAAGTGCATTCCCCATCTTCTCACTTTTATTCAAAAGTAACTTTCATTTACTATCAAGTGAGGTTGAGTCCAAAGTTTGCTACTCCTTCTGAGAAAGCAAATGCAGCTGCAACCATAAATTATAATCCTTTGAAAAACAGTTTTGGCTTTTGTCAGATGTATGGATATAAACCAAAGTTTTCAGATTCAAATCCTGTAGGTCTCCCTTCAAACACAAGCCATAGTGTGTGACCTTCAAATCAATCTGATTTTACTTCCAAATAGAAATGTATGAGATGGGAAAGGAATCTACCCCATCTTTTAATATACAGACATGGTGGTGGGTAAGCCTTATAATAGACAACTGGATGGAACCAATTCACACACCTCACTTCATATTTTTAAAGCAAAAAGGGGGTTGAGCTGCATGGCCATTACAAAACACAATTGCAAAATAGGTTACAGGCAATACCTTTATAGGCCACTATTAAAAATAAAAAAAATCAAGGAACCATGCAAGCTTTCAAGTTTACACAACTCTTCCTCAAAGCAGGTCCCAGAAGTTCAGACATGGTAAAAGATGTGCTTTACCAGGATGTAACTTGTAGATGTTCTTAAAATCCATGGCTACAGTAGATGGTGTTGCAGCCAGGGCAGAAGTCTTGTAAGAGGCAGGACGGGCAGTTGTAAAAAGCTGCTTCTTAAGTGACACCCCCGTTCTTTAAACAAAGGAACATGGGTCATATACCACCCCCACTCCCAAGGGTTTGTCTTTCAAGTACAGTCTGGGGCATGGTTGAGTTAAACCTGATATAAACCTGATATATTGTGCAACAAAGATGTGGAAATAGTGCAGCCCTCCTCCCTTAACAGAGTGCTTTTTTGTCAAATCAAGTTCTACTACTTCGAGAAGAAAGGGCCAGAGGTTATTAATGCAGTGGATCCTCGTATAACAAACAGTTTGTATAACATAAAATCTGTACAACATAAAAAATTCCAGAATTAGGGGAAATTTGCTTAACAGAATCATCTATGGGGCGATGTACAACATAAAAATGGTGCATCTACAGATGTACAACATAAAAATGGTCGCAATTAGGGATTACTCTGTTTTCAATGCATGCCTATGAGAAATTTGTATAAAGGAAAATTTGCTTAACAGAATTTCACTTGGAACGAATTAATTCCTTTATACAAGGTACCACTGTATAACATTACTAGATGAGGAAAGATGTCTACAGGGGAAAATGCTGACTGCTTTTCTTCCATTCTGTAGGTTTCATTTTAAAAAATAAATAAAGTCAACATGTCTATTGGTTTTATGGGGAGATTATATCCAGGATTCTCAGTATGGTGCTGTGGACAAAGTGATGTACCAGGACTCTACAGAACTGGGTTCTAATCCCTCTTGGCGATGGAAACTCATGGAGAGAGCAGAACTGGTAAAACCAGTCCTTAAATAATTCACTGCTAAGATTGCTATAATTTGGTTACAACTTGGTGGCACAGAACACACCTTATTCAGGCAGAGTGGATTCAGTTTCTCAACACCTCTGCAATCCTGTGCTCAGCTGAGAACCATGCAGTGCGTTTCTAGAATGTTGTAGTCTTCTATCACCAGTGTGTTGATAGCATCCAGCTCCATCTGCTTTTTAAGAGTTACTTGGAACATGGTTCTTCTCAGCTGTGCAAATATCACCACTGGGCTACTACCCGGTCGTTACAGCTTTTCAATAAATTGAAGGATCTTAAATAAATGGCCTAATAGATTTTTTTTTCGGTAGTGCTGCTGCTGCTGTTGTTGATTCCTCTTCTGAGGTCAGGTGGTTGTGAGACTGAAAGAAAGTGTGAAAGAAAAAGATGTGTATGTAAAGGAACACAGGTTATAAATGTTAGAACTCTCTCCCACCCACCCACCCAGCTGATCAATACCGGAGCCTGGCATTTACTGGACTTCAAAAGATTCTAGGAATATCTGTAGTCACTAAATATTATGGTGGGCGGGAGTAGAATAAAGGAAATAAAATAGTGCTTTTTCAAGGCCTGCCAATTTATTTTCTGCCAAGGTATGTAATTGTAATCAGTGAAAAAGCAAAGTGTTCTGCTTATATACCGCCCCATAGTGCTTCAAGCACTCTCTGGGCAGTTTACAATTTAATTATGCAGGCTATACACATTGCCTGCATAAGGAGTTGCTACATTCATTATCTTTGTGATGAAACTGAATAGAGTCCTTTCTCAGAAGCATAGTACTAGAATTTGAAGTTATCCAGTAAAATAGCTTGGCGTTATGATAAACATAATGAAACTTGGCATGATGCTATATCAATGGCTCCTAGCTTGGATAGATTTGCCCGAGTCGTGGAGAATAGCCTTGTACTTTGTCCACTTGGATAACTGGCACAAGAAGAGACCTTAAACTTCCAAATGGAAGGATTAATTAATAGAACAGGGGCATCTATAAATAACAGTTGCCAATAAAAGGCAACTATTGTTATTATATACTGAATGATATAAAGAGGGGCATTTTTTAAAAATTAAATAGTCACCAATCCATTTACTACCATATAAGGCAATGGTGTCCAAACTGGCCCTCCAGAGGTTTTGGACCACAAGTCCCAGAATTCCAAGCCTGTATTGTCCTTGACAAAAGACGTTGGGAGTTGTGGTCCAAAACATCTGGAGGGCCAAAGTTTGGACACCAGTGATATACGGTATCTGATTACTAAGGATTCTCAGAATGACTCAAGTGAGGAAAAAATAGATCACACTGAAGATATGAACTTTTCAGGAGTGAACCAAACTACTCCAGATTTCCACATCTGAACAGGACCACATACAGTATATGTTCACATATACTGTGTCACAGCTTGTCATGAATAGAAAGGGTTATATATCCCTGAGTTTTTAGCATAGCTCAGAGAAAGACAACTGAGCTGCCAGCTATGATGAACAATTCAGCTTGCTGTCTATCGTATAGAACACTGGGGAGATAAGTATTTCACACACTAGCTGGGAACCTAAATGGGTCTTTTATGCCCTTTGCCCTTCTTATCTGTAATCTGCTTTGTTCCCTAGGAAGTTGCAAGTCCATAAACTTTCTATGCTTGAAGTGTTGCCTTTGGTCTCTGCTCAAGTGTCTGATACAGAATCAGGGCGATCAGAGCCTTTCCATTCAGGGGGAGGGGAGGGAGCTCTGATACAGACAAAAAGAATGAGCTTCCCTTTTCTTTAGCGTCTGCATCCATTAATCATCATCACTGATAAGGTTATATTCTATCCCACAAGTGACTAGCTTTCTTGGAATCTGATTCGCGGAGGTCTGATTAAATCAGGCACAACCTGCATCGGGAACATCCCAATAAAAAGAGCCCCATAATACTTTGAAAGAGGGGACAGCACTGGGACTGGGATCCCAGCACCAGAACCAGCACTGGGACTGGGATGTCTGTTTTGAGACTTTACAGACTTATTTCAATAGAGAAACAAAGGATATGCAGCTCAGATCCTATAGGATGTCTCTGGATTGGCCAAGCCTGGTGTGCATGTCAGGAGTTTAAGCGGCTGTTCTTCAAGAAAATATCAATATCTGGCAGTTGTGTTTCATTGATGAGGTTCTGTATGTCAGAGCTGAAATCTAAAGTTCTGATATTGATAGGAAGGGTCAGACAGATCAGAAGCAAGAAGACAGCTGAAACGTTTAAAAAATGTTTCTGTGTGTGAGAGAGGGTTTGGCTTATGCAAAATGTCCACAATAAAATAAATAGAAATAAAATAAATAGAGTAGCCCTAGGGCTAGATGGGCGCGGTATAAAAGTCAAATAAATAATGAATATAAAAATAAATTGAGAATTACATTGGTACACTTTCTGCAAACTAGAAACGGTAGAACTATCATGGTGATAGGACACCTTTCAGATTTGACGCGATATTAAATGGCCAGTCTTTCAATGTTCTGGAGCAAGCTCTGGGTAAAGCTGAACCCAGTGCAACTTTAGTTGGGTTTGGTACAGCCAGTGGCAATTTTCAAGAATTAAACAGTTTCCCCTCCCATTCTGTGGATCCCAAATGCTCTGCCAGGATGAGAGGGAGCCGTAGGGCTAGCTGAAACCTGTAGATCAGGGGTGCCCAAACTTTTTGTAAGGAGGGCCAGATTTGGTGGCTGAGAATATGTCAGGGGCCAGTTGCTCCTCGACCTTGCCATCCCACTGCAAGCCCCACCCACTGACCCATAAGCAAAGGAGGGGGAAGGAGGGGGAGGCCAGCCAGCCGCAGGCCACTCAGAATGGCCTGACGGGCCGGATTTGGCCCCCGGGCCGGACTTTGGGCAGGCCTCCTGTAGATGGAATCTGAAACTTACATTCCTCTTGAAACCAGCATGGCTGGTGACATCATCACAAGTGTGCAACATAATGGTGCACAACAAGATTCTAGCCTATATGTCACAAATAACATATTGTCAGAATCTGAAATCATATTAGCGTCCATAGAAGTGATCTAGCCAAATTTGCATTTGAAAAAAATAGTCTTACAAAAAGAAGCTGTCGTCTATGTTCCAAAGACCAAACACAATGAAAAAGAAACTTATCTGGAATCGATAGCAGGAAATAAAATCCTCCTGTGACAATCATTTTCAGCAATTAAGAAATTCAATTAACCATCTTCTGTCTGTATTCTCCTTTGTCCAAAAGAAATTCGGCTGCAGGTTTCTAGTTTACAGTATGCAGCACCAAATTGAAAAACTAAACCAACACTAACATTACTACAGGTACAGTCTTGTATGAATCCTTTCATGGAGTTGTTTATTACTAACCTGTTAATAAACCTGCTATGTTACCAATGAAACCGATAAAGTTCAGATGGAGAAATCTGGATTTCTGATCAATATTTAATAAGACAGCATCTGTTCTTCTGCTTTCAGTAGGGTATTTATTTATTTATTTATTTTATATAGCACAAAGACAAAAAAAGAACCATGCAAAAATAACAAAGAATCAGGAGAACTGTGACAGCAACTACCGATCACCAAATGCATCTTTAAACAGACACATCCACAGATTTCTGGCAGTGTCAGAAGTGGAGCCCACTAAAAATCAGGAATAAAATTAGATTCCTCACATATCACTCACTTTCACGTGGAAATCCATTTCTCACCTTGACAACTCTGCCTCTTGGTGAGAAGCAAGAGTCGACTACCTATTGGAGTTCCAAAATAATGCTCCCAATTAATTTGAATTATGACATGACTGTAACAATGGCCCCCTGAGCTCTTTTTAGCAGTGACTTTTGTAGCAAAGGTATCCATCATCTTGATGCTTATCATTCAGCAGGGAACTGAAACATTCATTTGAGTGCAGTTATTGTGATACCATAGGAGGATATGCGGCCATTACTGCAAGAGGTGAAATGATGACGTTTCTCAAAGGCTGAACATGGCTTATGATGTGAAAGGCATCCCACGTGCTGCAATTAGATATTTTTTGTGGGGTTTTGACTTGATAAATGTGCCAAACAAGGCAGGAGCATTCACAAATTGTTATCTCTAGGATGAAGTTCTGGGGACTGGAAATGCAGGAGAACTGCAGTCTGAGAAACAATAAGAAACCGAGTCAAGCAATTGTGGTTTTTCCAGTCTTGCAGTACCACCACACCATAGTGCATGCTCTAAATTAGTTATTAGCTATAATTGCCAGCACCAAACATCATTCTGTAGGTCAAATCAAAAAGAAGGGATGACCAGGGGTGTATCTGGGGCTGGCAGAAGGGTACATCTGCCCCAGGTGCAGCAATCGGGGGGGGAGCACCTGGAGGGATAGCAGCAGGAGGAAGCCATGCACCCTCCTGCCACCCAGCAGTCCTCCTTTCCCCTAAGGCTTGGCGATGGGACAACCTCCACCGCCGCATGCCAGGTGAGCGGCGAAGCAAGCAGTCAGGCAGGAGTGTGGTGGCCATGGCGCCCTCCTCCTCTTCTTCCTTGCCTTGGTGGGAGAGGTGTAAGATGCACGCACACGCGCCTGCAGGGTCCCCCCTCCATTGTTGGGAGGGTGTGATGGGGGGCAGCAGGAAGGGCACAAAAACAAGCTTTGTCCCCAGGTGCTCGAAATCATGGCTACGCCTCCGGAGATGACCCCAAAGAAAAGTTATAATGCAAAGACAAGACCTCAGTACCAAATTTGGCATAGATGTAGCAGAAAGCTCTGTGCCAAATTTAGGTTTGGGCAAAAGAAGTCCAGTTCCCATGACTCAACTTCCAGATGGCATTAAGTAGTTTGAACAGTCAATGTATAGCCTGCACACTGTAATTAAAAACTGTAAACCGCCCAGAGATTACTTGAAGTGGTATGGGGCAGTATATAAGAAGAATACTTTTCTTTTTGCTTTAATGTTGCTTTTCTTTGGTATCGAAATAAATATTGACTTTTCTGTTCTTTTGGCCAGTCTTCCATACACTTTGGCATAGTGCTGTCAGTGCTTTTATTGGCAGTGGTCTGAGTGGTTTTGCTGGTATTCTGTCAACTGTTTGTGGTTTGACATCCGAATGAATGCCCTTTTCAACTTCCTCTTCCAAGATACCTGCTTCCAGCTCAAGGGGTTCCTCCTCTCTTGTGTCTTGATTCTGATTCCGATTTGTATAAAGTAGCTCGGTATATTCCCAGCACATTTCTCTGATTGTTTGTTGATGGTCTAGTGCCTGCCCATCATGTCTACTGACTATTTGCTTTTGTTGCCATAAAAGGAGCTCTGATCTTCTTCATATATGCAAAACACTCTCTTGTATGGCTTTTTCTGGACTCCTTCCTCCAGTTTCCTGACTTGCTCACCCCATTTTTTCCTTTTCCTTTTCTCGCTTCTCTCTGAAACTTTGCATTTCATCTTCGTGCTTCTTCCTTAACCATTTTTGCCCTGGGTGACACGGAGCCTAGTTGTGGGCCTGCATCCAAACCAACATCTAATTCTGGTAGAACCAGGAGTGCTAATCAGTTCCTTGATGTAAGATGACAGCTAGCAGTAAAGCTGAGTGAAGAAAATGGCTGACACCTGCATTCAGCCAAATGCTGTTGAAGGTGTTACTCTACTCCTTCTGCCCCTCAGAGTTTCCCCGTCTTTCTTTCTTCATCTACTTCTGCGATTTTTTTTTATTTATCACTGCCATTGACATGTTGGAGAATTCTAAACCTTCTTCTCATCAGTAGGTTTCTGGATCAGAAATCTGGAGTTACATTAGACAGAATAAACAGAAGGCGGCCACATTACTCCTCTTTCATGTATGTGAAGATCATGAATTACTCTCTCAAGTGTTTCTCTCCACAAGGCAAATTTGGGCTTACATTCAGAGTACAAATTAAGTTCAAACGTGCCTAGCAGCATCAGTGTTTCTCACAGACTATACAACTTAATCCCCCTTCCCTCTTACAAATCAGCATATGCAGATAAGGCAGTGAAGTTTGTGAAATTGTTATACATAACTTGATTTTTTTTAAAGCCTTAGAAGAGGGTAGTTGACATGTGACTTCTGAAGAAGTAAAACAGAGAAGGCAATGGATCACCCTTTAGGTGTAATGCATCAACACATAAATAAGAATGTCTTCATTGTAGAAAACCAGAATGGACGAAAACAAAGAGGAAACTTCTGAAGTCCACCCCAACTATTATATGAATCTATTTCCTGTTTTAAAAGGAAATAACCACTCAGGAAGGGCCATAATAGGTTTATGTATAAGTATATCGGCTACAGTTTGAAGCCAACTCTTTCCCTGCTTGTTTACAGGAATTTGTGGAGAGGGGGCATTTAATTGGCAGAAATGTCCACCAGGCTGGGACAACCAACAGGCATTGATCCAGCAGTAATTTTTAATCTGTTACAGGCTACATATCCCATCCTAAGGCTTCTTGGAGCAAAAGAGAGCAACGGGGAATCCCAGGCCCTGAAAGGTGAAAAATAAGAATATTTCAATTGATTTGAACTATATATTAAATTAAATATTTCAATTCATTTAAATTTAAAACTCTGTTGGCATAAGCATAATTTAAGGGGCATTCAGTTTGCAACGCATAACTCTACTCTAATAGAATTCTTGCTGTTGCCTTTGCCGTGTTAATTTTATGTTATGTTTTACTCAACAGGAATCTTTAAGAGTTTATTTAGGGCATGACTACTCCGTTGAAAAGCTTTCAACCACAGTTTGTGCTTTCTTCAGTGTTGACAGAGTTTTGGAGATGGGCCATGAAAATTTCCCCCAGCTTCGGCTTGCAAAGAGGCTGAATAGTTGTGGTTTTGTTCTAATAAAATATATGAATTACCATACATGATTGCATTGATTTATTTCATAAGAACACCACTGTTTTCCATGTTGCTTTTCACCCTTCATAATGGATTTTTCTTTTCTTCTTGTGTGCTCTTTGTAGCTCTAATGTTATCTTTTAATGTTCTAAGATGCCTCTTCTAATTCCCTGTTCTTGAATATGTCTTAAAAGTTTCTGAACTATATATTGTCCATCATTATTGTAAGCCACCTTGGGTCCTTTTCCAAGGAGAAAGATGGGGTAAAAATATTCAAAAATATATAAATAAATATACCTCAGGCTCTATGGATATCCCAACCATGTTTGGTAGCAAAATGATATCAAAGACTCTTGGCTTCTCTCAATCCTGGATGGAGTTGTGTAAGTTTTTCTCCCCTGATGCTTCCTCAAAAGTCCCTTGCTAATTCAATATCCTACAATTAAGCAGCTATCTGGCCAACTATTTGGAGACAGAAACACCCAGGTATAAATCTTTGGTTTCATCCATATCAATACCTCTGCTTGTCTAATTGCTATTGACCATGGGAAGTAGTTTTTGATTGAGGCATGAGGCAAAGTGGTATTGATCACATTAAATGAACTTTCCTTCACATAAATCAATTGACTGGAAAGGGCGATATGCCAAAGTTGTCACCTTTGATATGTTGTCATTCATCTGAGTGTCCTCTAGCCTCCCGGACTGGAAGACTCAAGGCAGTATAAGGCAAATGCACCTCTTCTATTTTCTTCTGTATAAAAACTTTCAGCTACGAATGTTGTCATGTCAAGGTTGATGAAAGGATATTTTTTTCATTTGGGAGGCAATGGACACACCAGGGAAGGAAAGAGACAGCAGAACAGAAAGCATAAATACCTTTCATCCTTTGTACCCCCTGCCATGACCTACTCATTCACACACACAAAAATCTCGTATTTGCTTGAAAAATAGAACTGGACGTAGCATTGCAACGACTTAAAAACATGAATTTGTGAGTGTGGCTAAAAGCAAATGCACCATCTAAAAAAAGATATGTACCATACAACAAAAGTAATACAAAGGACAGAACAATATAGGATGTACATGAATAAAAAACAATATAGTACCGTATTTTTCTGTGTAGACCACACTAGTTTTTTATAAAATCATGATGCCAAAAATTAAGAGGCCTATATCCATGGAAGTAAGCCTTTCAGACTGGATGGGTGGAGGATACCCAAACTCACCTTGCTTCCCCCCCTGCTTTGTTTTCTGCATGATCCTTGAGTTTTTGAATTTCCTTAAGTTCTCCACCCCCACCCCCACCCCGCTGTTTTCTTTCATTTCCCTGTTCTAAATAGAGATGGGCACGACTCAAAAAATGGTGTTTCGTTTGTCGTTTGGTCGTTTAGGGGTCCGTTTCGGTTCATTTTTGTTTTCGTTGGTTTTTTTGCAAATTTTTCGTTTTCATTTTTGTTGCGTAATGAAACGAAAAAATGAAAACAAAAACGAAAAATTGCTGTTTCGTTAGCATTCTTTTCAGTCAATGCATTTGCTGCAACAAAAATGAAAAACATGGCAAAATTGGTCGTTTTTGTTTTTGTTTTGTTTTGAATTTTTTTCGTTTTGTTTTCATTGCGTAACGAAATGAAAAAACAAAAACAAAAACAAAAAAATCGCTAGTTTCATGCCCATCTCTAGTTCTAAACACTCATCTCATCTTTGGTGAGTTTGTTTTTGCAGGATCAAGCTTGAGCAGCACATTAAGAAATGTGCTATAAAAAGAAAAGAAAACAGCCCCACTTTTTTTTTTTTTTTTAGGGTGAAAAGCCATTTCTTAATGGGCTGCTCAAGCCAGACGGAGCCTAATCCTGCAAAAAACAAACTCGCCAAAGCCAAGAGGAATGTTTAGAATGGGGAAATTAAAGGTAATAGTGGTGGGGGTGGAATATTTATTAATTTTATTTATTTGAGAGTCTAAAGAGTCGGGGGCATCTAATGAAGGTGGTGTCTTGCAGATGGAAAAATATGGTATGTACATGAATGAAGAAATATTACCATATGAACCACCTAGAAAGCACCAGAAATTTTGGAAGACTGCTTTTAAGTACTTTTAAGTGCTTTTATTGGCATCATTAAAAGGAAGATGTGATGCAAATGTTACCGAGATAATAGAACAAATGCTTGATTGAAATAATTATGAACTTTCCTTTGGCACCTTATTGAAGAGATTGCCATTCTTCTGTTGCCATCCATCCATCATTACTTGGGTAACATTACTTAGGGAGAAATAAATATGCATTCTCATACTTCTGGGCTTGCAGAAAAGCAAAATAAAATAAACCTACTGAACACACAAATCCAAGAGATTCACTAAAATATGGGTAAAACAGGGATAGTGATTGTCAAAAAATATTGCCTCTTGGGATGTGAAGATTTATCTGGAAATTACTTATTCTCAGAAGAGTGGCTGTCTTTACCTACAATCCCTCGAAGTCTGGTGAAGACTGGGTTTCAGACATTTGAGTTATATAACCACAAAGAACCTCCCCCAATGAAAGTACTCTTTAGCAACTGAGTTGGAGAAACCCAAACTTGGAGGGATTTAAGAGGAGTGCCAGGGAAAGATTCTTTACAGGTTTGGAGCCTCTAGGTGCCTGGGTGCCCTATGGGAGGTTCATAATTCAGACATCAAATATCCAATATCCACCAAAAGATTCAGGGGATGCCTCCCTCCAATTCTGGTATCTCTCTTTGCTTCCGGGACCATTTTACAGCCCAGTAAATTAACAAATCAAAAATTGCTAAAAATTCACCAAATTGTATTGGTCGGGACGGGGGCTCCATTTGTGATGAATATGAATTGATGCATTTTGACAAATTGGCCAAATCTGTTAGAAAATGTGGTTCATTTTTCAATTCATCCCCATTTCTGCTGGAGACCCACTCATAGTAAGATGCATAATACCACAGTTTGAGAAAGTTAATGTTAGACCAATCCCCTGGCCAGCATTAATTCCTAGGGTTTCATTGCTTTCTATGCTGTTTTTAAGCAGCTCAGATTTCAGTTGCCTGCCTAGTAGATGGAGCCAATGTTTCCCAAAACTGCCACATTTACCCATGGAAGATTATGAATTTTAATTTTTATGTTTATGAGAGCCTGGGAAACTGTTCTTGGCTTCAGCATAGACTAGCTAGTGTTGCCTAGAGCCAGCTTAAGATATTTTGATCCCTGGCATTCTCCAATTTATTTTGAACCCATAATAGTTGGGGATTTTTTAAAAGGGGGGCTGCACTGCCCCAGGAAACAAAGAGAAAAATCGATTCCATGCGGTATCCAGCAGTAATGTTTCCAATAGAGAGAAATGAATCAATATTGTCAAAACCAATGAGAACATTTCCTCCAAAATATATTCCATGTGACCACAAAAATAAAGGATATAACAGAGGAGTGGAAGGAATTGATGTAAATGGGGTTCTTTTCTCAAGTGTGATTGAACCCAATGTTTGAAACATTTGGACCTGATACAGACTTGTGTTTGACAGACTTAGTAACAGACAAAAAGACTCTGAACAGCCATTTCTTAACAGTCATCATCTAACAGACACCTGCAGACTATCAATTGACAGATACTTCTTTCTATCTGTCTGGCAGGTTAACATTCTTAACATCCATTGGCTAACATCAGACAGAATCTGATTGGCTATAGAAGTTCTAATATGTAAATCACACAACTCTACCATTCTTCTATAAACATATCTGGAAGTTGAGTCATGGCAACTGGACTTTTCCTTGAAGAGATTGAAACGTTTCGCTGCTCATTCAAACAGCTTCATCGGTCTGAAAAAAAGCTATTTGAGAGTCCTCAATTTTATAGCTCACTTGGTTCCTTCCAGTTCTGCAGTTCAAAGATTGTTGTTGCTATTTTGGCAGCGGCGGCTGCTGCTGCTGCTACTTCTGTTGTCATTGTTAGGGCATAAAATTAGGATGTTATTGTGGTAGGGAAACCAAACATGATGTAAGTATCTTTAGATGTGTTTTATTAATTACTGCCTTTATCTGAAGCAAGAGTGAAATATGTTTGTGATTCTTTTAGGGATCTGATAAAGATGGCACCAACCAGTGCCTTAAGGGTGAGAGGTATAACCGATATGTATAATTTATCACTGTCATGGAAATGTACTGCCTCTGAATGGCAGTGTGGATGTCATGTCAAAATTGGTCCAAAAAGTCCTGCTAAAAACATTGAAAAGCTATGAGCTATAATGAGTAATAACTATTTAAAATGAGTCACCATTCTCTAACACCAGTGGATCTGTCCACTGAAAAAGAAATGATGTCTCCAAATGGCTGACAGAGTTGAATCACTGAGCAATTTCAGCTTTTTCTACTTGCATATTTATAGCAATATATCACTAGCACATTGCTTTTCCAAGTTGCCTTCCATTGCCAATTTTTTTGTGCCTATCTATCATTAATTTAAGTTCTGTCGTTGTCCATGGGAATCAAGAAGATAATTCTGCCTTGTAAAATCCGCAGCTAAGAAACAACTGAGGAAGAGGATGATAATGTTCGTCTTTGTGCCCGAGTGTACATGTGCAGCAAGTGCAAACTGGTGGTACCTTTAGAACAAAAAGTGAGAGAACTGGAGTGGTGACTTGAGTTGCTACTCATAGGGCTATCAGGAATTATGAAGTATACCTGGACGGAATTCTTGAGCAGCAGCAGCAGTCAACTGAAGCTCTGGAGATAGAAGAACAACAAGGAAAGAGAGAGGAGGAGAATGCCATGGAGATAGCACCATGGAAAAGAGTTACAGTTAGGACCAAAGGAAAGGGAGCCCTACCTTCACTGGTGGAACTGCAAAACCAATTTCAGGTTCTTTATGGAGGAGAAGTCTGGCAGACAGCAAGCAGACCAGTGGAAGAGGAAACCTCACAGAAGTAAATGAGAGGGACTGACACTAAGCCAAGCAGAGGCATGGAACCCATGCCCAGAGGAGGAGGAGGAGGAGGAGGAGGAGGAGGAGGAGGAGGAGGAGGAG
>JAHTLZ010000327.1:13616931-13628196 GCA_023846285.1 Phrynocephalus versicolor | reverse complement strand
AAATTGTGTCACAGGAAACATTGCTGCTACAAGTTAAAGAATCCCTACCTTGATTCTTCATTGTTTCTTCAAGTCATGCTCAAGCCATGCTCACAAGTAAAGCATATTAGTGGCAATTTGCCACTGTGCATGATGTTGTTCTTGCTGTTGTTGTTGTGTCATTACAGTTGTGCCCACTCTTCGTGACCCCATGTCCATGGAGTTTTCTTGGCTGAAATACTGGAGTGGCTTGCCAGTTCCTACTCCAGGCACTTACAGAACCTAATATTCCCTGGTGGTCACCCATCCAAGTATTAGTCAGGGCCGACCCTGCTTAGCTTCCGAGATCAGGCAAGGTCAGATGTGCTTAGCCTTAGGGCATACCTGTATGCAAAAAGGGAGTTGGGTCATTAAGCAAACAACTTGCCCACAAGCATATGAGGCACTTCTATGGATGAGTGCTCTCCAGAATGTCTTGTTCTCAGCAACAGTGCTCAGTGATTGTAGACCTGAACCTGTGACTTTCTTTAGGGACTCAGGTAATATGTACATACTTTATTAAGAAATGTGCAGTGTCATCCATTTTAAAATGTTTCGTTTCCAGCCAAAACCAAGGGATCATAAATCAAGGCTTTCCAAATTTAGCTATTCGTCAGAGTTAAACTGGGTTGTAACTCCAGCTTTTTAGTCTTGGAAAACAACTTATCTGCCCATGAAAACCAGGATTGCATATGTCAGTGAATTATCAAGTTTCAACTTCACATTGGTTCATCTCTAACAAATATGAACACTGGTTTTAAAAGCAGACATACTGAAAGCTACTAATTTTTGTTTATGGCTATTTTTCTTCCTTCAGTCCTGATTAAGCTTTTGATGCCGCATTTCTCATCTTTTTGATTTGTCAAGATTATTAGAGTTACATGGCCAGGAAGCATCTTTATGATCATCTGGTTTGACTGCAGAAAAAATATAAATGATTCCTTCTAATGTTGAAGAACATTTGCTGCCTCCACTTCCTTTGAGGGGGCAGGGGAAAGGAGGGGATGATAATGAACAGCTTTGTTGTTAATTTCCAGCAAGGCATTGGTAATGAACTATCTTTTCATTTCAGCATGACAACAAAGCTGTTTTTTTCTCCTCTTTGCAGCCCCTGCTCTCACAGTGGGAAGTGTTGTCTTTGATCTACCTTTCTGAAACACCTTGATTTCAATTGTGACAGTTTAGATTAGGAGTCTGCAGAACTTTATTTTTTTGGCTCACGAAAGTTAGTGCTCCTGCAGTGATAAAGGCATCTTATTTAGGTTGTTCTAATTATGAACCTTGATGCAGGAAACAGCCTTGCAAAACCAAACCCCTGTTTCTTTCCTTTCTTTCTGATTTTTGTTCTCAGTGAGGTGGTGGGTAAACTTGAACACTTCAAATTCAAAGAGAAGGGAGAACATTTTGTTAATGACTTTTAATAAAATATATACCTCCATACTTTCCCTTCTACAGTCACCAAGATAAGTTGAACACTGAATTATCTGAGGCTCCAACTGTACTGGCAAACTGAACTAGAGCAAATCAGCTTTGCTGCACCTTGTAAATCTCTGTACTGCAGCTAAAACTGTGCTCACGGCCTGGGGTTCAATCCCAGGTAGTAGGCTCATGGTCGACTCAGCCTTCCATCCTTCCGAGGTCGGTAAAATGAGTACCCAGCTTGCTGGGGGTGGGGCAATGTGTAGCCTGCATAATTAAATTGTAATCTTCCCAGAGAGTGCTTAAAGGGCTATGGGGTGATATATAAGCAGAACACTTTGCTTTGCTTTGCTTTGCCTTATTTTGTGCTACTAGTCAGATAAGACAATCATGTAGGGACTCTGTCTACACTGGCCTCTCAGTCAGATGTGGTTTATTCCACCCCCACCCCCTTTTTATGCTGCCCTCCGCCAGTCCTTGGGTCTCCTTTTATGGTTTTTTGTAAAGGCAGTGAGCTGTTTAAACTGCTGCATGATGTACTGCTTTTGAGCAACCATTTCATTGATCCCCAGACAAATCAGAACCACTTCACACCTCCACCAGGAAGGCCACTGCTAACGATGCATACTTAATGGTGTGGGGAAGGATTGAATAGGTGGGGTTTCTACACACCCCAGGCCACTGTCCTAGAATGGGGTGAAAAACCAAGGTGAACTATATAATTTGGAAGCCTCCCACCAGTTTTCCTCAGACTGAAGAAAAAGAAGTCAGTTGCAATGACTCAACTCCTGGATAGAGATGGGCACGACTCAGCGAAATTTTCATTTTCGTTTTTGTTTTTTCGTTTTGTTACGTAATGAAACAAAAAACGAATTTTGACCCCAAAATGAAACGAAATGACCCGAAACACGAAAAGTTTTGTCGACCGCTTCGTTTTCATTACGGCGAATGCATTGAATTGCGTTCAATGGTAACGAAACAGCAATTTTTCATTTTTGTTTTCATTTTTTCGTTTCATTACGTAACGAAACGAAAATAAATTTTTTTGCAAAAAAACTCACAAAAACGGAAATGAACCGAAACGGACCCCTAAACGACCAAACGACAAACGAAACACAATTTTTTTGAGTCGTGCCCATCTCTACTCCTGGATGTTGCTTGAAAGCTAAGTCTCCGTGAATATACCTTTCATCTTCTAATTCAGCCTCATTCTTAGAAAAAAGATTGTTCCTGACAGCCTGCCTTCCATAACTCATCTCAAGAGACCCTGAAGATACCATTACCTGGTACTGCCCATCCACAGCCCTGTCCAATAGCTATCTAGCTTGTGAGATGTCCAAGTTCTCAATTTATTGATTTCTTCAAAATAATTTTCTCCTTAAAAGGTCCCAAGTTAAATATCCACCCTTACTGGACTTTGACACTTTCTTTGCTGTCAATACCTGTGGTGTCAGGGCAAGAAGGAAAGAATGCACAGTTAGAAAATATGCCTAGGCTAGGGTAGACAAGACAGTTCATATTATCTCCTATTCCAAACCAGCCACACACACATGAGGGTTCTGAATCAGGGAGTGTCTTCACCTGCAGTAGTGCTTAGGGAGGAAACCTGGAAGGTGTGATGACAGAGGTTTAGTAGAAGGGGAATACAATCATGGGACCTCTTGTTATCCTACCAGAGGTTCCTCATCTAACCTGGTGGGGGATAATTGGATTTGTAGTCCAAAACCTCAAATATATCCACGCCTCATCCACTGTTTCGTTCTAATCTCTATTCCAACCTGGTACCTCTTTTGTGTGTGTGTGTGTGTGTGTGTGTGTGTGTGTGTTTTCATTTCTCATATAATTGGAAAGGTGAATATAAAAATAGAAACCAGTTAACTGGCCCCCTTTCTGCCTTTTCCACAAAAAGCACATGACATTGCCGAGCAGCTAAGCTGGTGACATTCTTCATGAGAACCTCCTTATCTGAAATTGAATCCAACACTGTGGAATGATCACAGGTGGGGTGCTGACCTGGCACAAAGCCACCTCTGTGCTGGATAAAAAAAGAGGGAGAAGGCATATATCACTCACTCAAATGCAAACTGTGACCTGGATGGAAAAACGAAGATCCTGGAATGCAGTCCATAATATGACTGAAATGTTTAAATAAACACCTAGCCTTCAGTGCTAAAAAATACACTTAACATTCCAAAGGCAAAATTGTATGGAAACATTAGGTTTTTCTCAGTTCATAGATTCGTAGCACCATAGAAGGAATAGCAAGGAGGGGGTCCCAAGGTTTATCGAGTCCAGCTCCCAGCCAATGCAGGGAGTCAACACCTAGAGGCTCTTTTTAAAATCTCCAGTGAATGAGAGTCCACCAACCTTCCAAGCAGTCAATCCCATTGTCAAGTGGTTTTCTCACCATTAGCAACTTCCTCCTAATGTTAAGTCAAAATCTCCTTTCTGGTAACATGTGATTAGCCCTTCAGATTCTTGAGTATGGGTATCATATTGCCTCTCAGTCATCTCTTCTTCAGGCAAAGCATGCCAAAGTCTCACCTTTTTCCCAAAGGACTTGGTATCCAAGCCCCTTATCTCACCAAGGTGGCTAGGCTCTTCTCCTTTTCCAGGTATGCCTTTGTCAGTACAGATGTTGCATGCCAGGTGCTCTACCAGCAAACCTGGAGGCTCTGCCTGCAGCTGCAGCTGGGTGTTTGTGCCCTGTTACTCCAGCTCAAAGCTTTGGGCAGCTTCTGATATTAAGCCCACAGCGACTTAGGGGGCCTCATGGGAGCAGAGGCACAAACAGGGGCAAAGATGGGGAAGAAAAGGGGCCAAGGAGAGGTGAACACTGAGTCACCACTTTGGGCTTGCCTGACATCATATCCAAGTACTGCATCGGCAGACTCATCAGCTTCCTCACCTCTGCCTGGAGTTGCTGTGGGCAGCCTGAGCTGGCCAGGCTGGGTCAGCTCCAGAAGCTGGTCTTTGCCTTTGGAGTGTGGATTGGCAGTGGAGGCACCAGCTCTTGTAGCAACATGGTGTGTATTCCTTGAAGGCCAATAGAACTCTTGGCATCTACTTGGGCTCGCTGTGCTGTTACTATGGCTGTCTGTGTGCAACTCTCTTGGCTTTGGAGGTAGTAGTAGTGGCGGTGGCAGCAGCAGCAGCTATATGCTGCCCATTCCCCTCCTGCCACACCTCATTCAAGCTCCCCGAGACAGGCAAGAAAAGTTGCATTAAAAATCTGGGAGCACAATGGACCCTGGGGTATGGAAGGGGATAGGCAGGGAGGAAAGGAGGAAACACTTTGTTTCCCTACATTCATTCATTCATTCATTCATTCATTCATTCATTCATTCATTCATTCATTCATTCATTCATTCTGCACTATCTGGCAACAAGGGCCACTCTGGGTGGTTTACAGGGTTAAACAACAGGTACAACCATTTGTGGGGAACCTTTCTCTGTTGGTACGCTTCCAGGGAGGTTACAGTTGAAGGCACACCATCCTGACTCTGCCACGTTGCATCCCTACGGGGAAGTGATCTTCTATTTCCTCTTCCCCTTTGCTTTGAAGCAAGACAAATGCTAAAGGACATTTGCTCCCTATTAGAGGCGATGTTTTCATCAACAATCCAATGTGTATATTCAATAGATAGCTCAATAAAAGGGAGCTGCTGAGGCAGACACATCTGACTTCCTTTGTTCTGTGTCTGAATCTCAGCTGGCTCTGAGAAACAGCATCTCTCTTTCCGTGTGTGTGTTTTCTTTGCTCTCCTAAAATCAGTTTGCTTGGCACTTTCCCAGCAAACACCCACAACCATTAAACACAATAATATATTAAAAAATACAATATGAAACAAAATAACACTAAGTCAGTCAAAATCAATAAGAGCAGAGAGAGACCAGAAAAGACAAGAAGGATATGAGCAGCGAGTCATAACGGAAGAAACTAGTCACCAGGGAAAGCCTTCCTAAATAGACATGTCTTAGGATGTTTCTTAAAAACAGACAGCGAGGGGGCCAAACAAATCTCAGGAAGAAGATGATTCCAAAGTCGGGGGGGCACTGAGAAAGCCCAGTTCCTCGCCAATGATTTACATTACAATGATGATTCTCAATCATCCCATATTTCAGGGTAATGTGTTAATGGGTTCAAGTTACAGGGATGCATAGTTGAGTTGAATATCAGGAAAATCTTCATACCTGTTGAAGCAGTATGACAATGGAAACAATTATCTTGGGAGACTGTTAGCAACTACATTGGATGCATTCAAGAAAAAGATAGACATTCATCTTGCAGATTTAAGCACTGAGTAATAGAGATGGGCACGACTTAGTGGAATTTTTGTTTCCATTTTCATTACGTAATGAAACGAAAAACGAAAACAGCTCAAAACTGGAACGGAAACGGAAACGAAACGACTAATTTCGAGCCATTTTTTGTTTTTCGTTACTGGAAAAGCACTTAATGGAGCTAAATGGGAAGAAACGAAAAAATTTTCATTTTCGTTTTCGTTTGTCGTTTTCGTTATGCAACGAAACAAAAATGAAAAATTTTGAAAATTAGCTCACGAAAACGGAAACGAGCCAAAACGGACCCCTAGACGAAAACGAAAATGAAAACGAACAATTTTTCTGAGTCGTGCCCATCTCTACTGAGTAAGTATTTGGACTTTATGGCATTATTAGGTCCTTTCCATCTCCATTATTCTATGATACTATCCTACATAATTAGTTTATACCGTACATAAAAATGAAAAACTTGGGAAAGCGTATCACGGTAGACTGTCACCACCACAGGAAAAATCTAGAAAATATTTTAAAACTCTTCTTTTCTTTCTACTGCTGCAGCACATACCTGATCTCATTACAGCATTTGAGAAGAGACAAAGGTTGAATGTTAAGGTCTTTGGTGAATTTTTGGCTGAGTCAGGCATAATTATATGCCTAACCAAATGACCCTAGATGCCTTGGGACCTTTTAATCTAGAAAAATGAATGGCCAAGGGAAAGGATATGATACAGCTTTATAAAATTATCAATCATGTGGGGAAAGGCTGTAGAGAGAAGTTGTATAACTTTTGTAAAAGCAGTAGAACTTGGGGCTATTCCTTTGTACTGACTAGAAGAATATTCAGAACAGGTGAAAGCAGTGGTTCCCAACCTGGGGGTCGGGACCTCCTTGGGGTTCAAACGACCATTTCACAGGGCTCGCCATGAGCCAGTGAAGAAAAAGGCACAAATGGCTTGGGCCCGGAGGAGGAGTGGGGAAGAGTGAGTTACAGCTTGATAGGTTGGAGGGGATGTCAGTCAATGGCACCAGAGGCTGCGATTGGCTGAGGGTGCCTGTAGAGGGAAGTTCTCTATGGCACCTGCGGCAGCGGCCTACCAAAGGGGGCTTGTGGCCTCTTCCAAGCAGGGCAAGGGGGTCACCACATCATGAGGGTCATGGCATTAGGAAGGTTGAGAACCACTGGGCTATAGAAAGTATCACTTCATATAGAACATAATGCCACTACGGGATATTCTGCCCCAGACTTAGTGATGGTAAGTATTAGTATGAACGTGTTGCTATTGTTTTTAAAAACTATCCTTCTTCCAGCTTCTTGGTAAAAATGAAAGAATGAAACTGAGACAGACAATTACCCCCCTAATGCTTCCACAGGCTATAGCACTGATATTTCCTACCACCTTATTATTTACTCTTCAAGGGTCTGTCACCTCTATACATCTGCAGCCATCCTTTTTAATTTATTTTATTTTATTTTATTTTGCTAATGGCACTAGAAAAAGAAATAATGCAGCATTTGTTTTATTTGCACAGTTTGGGTTTTAATTTGTGCAAAACATGTGTTCATTCTCATTCTATTCTCTTTCAAGGCTGCCACAAAATAAATAGCTCACGATCTTATGGGAGAGAATGCAGTAGCAAGCCTTTACCCTCAAAATAAGGAGGATTTATATTCTGTCCCTTGCATCCTTTTCTCCTGGAATTGGTCCTACAGGACAGCTGACGATCTTGTAGTGACTAGAAAGAGAGAAGAAATGTTTGTTGTTCCCATTTTTTTTACCAAGTGACTTTCAAAACTAATAACATCCTAGAACACAGTTATCCCATGCTTTTTATGTTTTTTTCCGCATCATAAAATTTAGTTATTCATTCAAAAATTCCTGTGGAAATGGGCATTAGGGAAAATTGCTTGGAAAAAGGATCACAAAAAGAGGCAGGCTAGTGGTGGCGAACCTTCGGCACTCCAGATGCTTTGGACCACACCTACCAGCATTCCAAGCCTGCACTGCCAATTACAAAGGACTGTGGGTGTTGTGGTCCAAAACATCTGGACTGCTGAAGGTTTGCCGCCTTAGCTGCCTGCAAAAATGAGCATGTTAAGGGAACATGTGACAAAATGTACATCATGGTGAAAAATACATACAAAAGACATATATCAAGAAAAGGTGATTGGAAAATGTTTACATTTGGAGGGATGTGTATAAAATGTATGATTGTTTGTTTGTTTGTTTGTTTGTTTGTTTGTTTGTTTATATTAAACCTGCATACCACACCATCTAGCAACAAGGTCACTCTGGGCGGTATTATGGCCTGTAACATACATAAACATTATTTTGTTCAGTTTTTTTAAAAATTCCAACGATTTCTTTCCCATCTTTCAATGCTTACAAGTCCTGTTTGTCTTGCTTGCCTCCCTTCGTGCTAGAATTTATTTAAAAGAACATCACTTTTTGGAAGTGGAGAAGCCCTACATCTAAGTTTAATTAGGCTCACTGAAATCAGTGACTGGAGTTCTGTTTTTTTGTTTAGTAACTCACGCTAGCTTTGGGCCATTGAATCACTGGGGATCTGGTATATTATCTCATCCAGATCTGCCCTTTATTCAAATGTGCCTGTCCTAATTGTGATAAGTAGTTAAGCAAAACTAAAATAAACCGATTCTAACTTAAAGAGAAATTGACTCATGAAATCACTACTGATTTGATAGATCTACTCTAGTGCAACTTGATATACCAAGCAGCAGCATTTTAGGTAATGAGAATTGTGCTAGCGTTGATTAACAGATTCCAAACATTTCAGGGGAACTCCCTCCAGCGGCGTGACAAGGTTTTGGAGCTCCTGGGGACAAACTTGTTTTTGTGCCGCTCCGGCCCTCCCCAACCCCATCCCATCTACCCAGCAAAGGGGGCAAACCTGCAGGCATGGAGCATGCAGGTGGGTGGGTGTGTTGGTGGGCAGGTGTTTGTGTGTGTGTACACGTGTGCCTTACCTCTCCCATGGTGGGCCCAGAGCAAGTCGAGGGAGAGGCGGGAGAGGAGGAGGAGGAGGAGGAGAGCACGGCAGCCATCATGCTCCCCACATGCCTGCCTGCCTGCTTGCTTCACTACTCGCCTGGTGCGCGGTGGCGGAGGAGGCGGTTGCAGCAGAGCGGGTCCCATTGCAAGCCTTAGCCTGGGGAAAGGAGGACTGCTGGTGGGAGGACACATGGCATCCTCTTGCTGCTCCCCCTCCAGCTGCCCCCAGATTGCTGTGCCTGGGGCAAATGCACCCTTCCTCACTCCCCCCCCCCCCAGATACGCCCTTGACTCCCTCTAAAGGGGAAAAATAGACATAGGTTTTTTCATAGAATCATAGAGTTGGAAGAGACCTCATGGGCCATCTAGTCCAACCCCCTGCCATTTAGGAACCCCTTCACAATATTTCCGACAGATGGCCATCCAGCCTCTGCTTAAAAACCACCAAAGAAGGAGACTCCACCACCCTCCGTGGCAGCATATTCCACTGCTGAACAGCTCTAACTGTCATAAAGTTCTTCCAAATGTTCAAATGGAATCTCTTTTCCTGTAGTTTGAAACCATTGCCCCGAGTCCTAGTCTCTGAAGCCATGGAAAACAAACCTGTTCCCTCTTCAATACGACATCCTTTCAAATATTTAAACATAGCTATCATATCCCCTCTCAGTCTTCTTTTTGAAAGGCTAAACATTCCCAGTTCCCTAAGCCGTTCCTCATAAGACATTTTCTCCAGATCCTCAACCATCCTTGTCACCCTCCTCTGCACCCGCTCGAGGTTGTCAACATCCTTTTTAAACTGAGGCGCACAGAACTGGACACGGTACTCCAGGTGGGGTCTGACCAGAGCAGAATAGAGTGGCACTATCACTTCCCTTGATCTAGACACTATGGTTCTGTTGATGCAACCAAGAATCGCATTGGCTTTCCTGGTCCAGAACCCATAATTTTCTTTGTTGCTTCTCCATTTCTACCATGGATAAAAAAGCGGGAAAGGAAAAAGAAAAGTCTGATAGCATTGAAAAACTGCATCATTTTATTTGCTTTCTAAAATAACAGAGCTCACAGAGAGGACACCAAAGCCTTTAGTTAGCCCTTTCATTCAAATAGGATATTTTGGACCTGGTACTGGAAAGCTCTTGGTCTTACTTGCAACAGTTTCCATGTTTTTTCCAAATCCAGTGTATGCACATATTAAAGAAGACTTATCTGAGAAGAAACTAAACATTGCAACTCTTTCCTTTCTGGCCAAAGAATTACAGTGCAATCTCAGTCAAGAGATTTACTGAAACTTATTTCTGCCTCTCAGGGAGATCATTTGTACAAGGGAAAGTTCCACAAAATACAGTAAACAGATCAAAGTGTGCCTGGCTCTAACACCCTGAGCAGAAATATGTTTATATTCAGAAAAGAGAATCAAAGAAAAACAAGCAAGAAGAAACAAGCAAACCAAAACTCTCCCAAGTGCACCTGTGTTATGGAAGCAAATGCAACATAGCAAATACAGTGGACTCTCATATAACAAATGGTTTGCACAACATAAAATCTGTACAACATAAAAAATTCCAGAGATAGGGGAAATGTGCTTAACAGAATCGCCTATGGGCCATAAAAATGGCCGTGATTAGGGATTACTCTGTTTTAATGCATTCCTTTGGGAAATTTGTATAAAGGAAAATTTGCTGAACAGAATTTCATTTGGAATGAATTAATTCCTTTATACAAGGTACAATTAATGTGGTGGTGGAGCAACTATAGGATGCAAAGGGCATCCTTTATTTTTTAGTAACCAATTTTTGCTTATGATCTACATACATGTCAAGTCAAAGTTCAGTCCTGTCTTGATTTCTCACCTACTGACTATGTTAATAATCATAGGATGCAGCTTTGCTGTAATGATGTGCCCCCAAAGAGCCTTGAGTCCAATTAATATCTAAATGTTCATTATTACAATAATAGGTAGACAAAGAGATGTGTTGGTATCAACCATTTCTTGCCCTACAAGTGAGCAGCAGAATTAGGGGTGTCTGGTGTATTTGGCCTTTAAAAACTCCAATATCATACATATTCACCCAGCTAATGTTTCAATTGGAACCCAATTATTTTAATTATACACATATAGGCATGAATTTTGGCACTTTCCAAACATTCTGGCATGATCCTCATTAGAGATGGGCTTCAGCTATGGAATTTATTTAGGAAACGAAATACCAGTTTCTGAACCAATCCAAAGTGGATCAATGAATAGGGAATCAGGGCAGCTCACATATTCCCAATGGCCCTGTCCTAAAGGAGATGAGAATACTTGAGGAGGTAAGCATCTTATGGACTATTACTGTTCCCTTTGCTCCAGCAAGAATTGAAGCGGAAATGAAAAGGGTTATCTTAATGTTATAGATGCTCATGGATAACTGAGGTAAAAACATTTAAAACAAATAAATGAGTGATTACATATATCAGCATTCCCAAATGAATAATCTTTATATTCCTATTTATTTATTTATTTATTTATTTATTTATTTATTTATTTATTTAT
>JAHTLZ010000327.1:13581687-13610181 GCA_023846285.1 Phrynocephalus versicolor | reverse complement strand
TTACTTACTTACTTACTTACTTACTTACTTACTTACTTACTTACTTACTTACTTACTTACTGATTGCATGACACAAAGGCTGATTTGAATCGGTACAGACCTTCTTGTATCACACAGTGGCTTTCCCTCTCTGCTGCTGAGAGGCATCTATTTTTTCAAGATGGAATGATTTCCCCATTGTAAAACATTCTTGTAAAGACAGGAGGCATGTCCGTAGGCAATATTTCATTGGTGTAGGCAAATGGGGCATGATATTCAGGCCAAAGGCATGGGGGGATGCAAAAGTGAAGTATCATGATTACTGGAGGGGGGGGCTGTGTGCCACTTTATTTGTTTATTGCCACTTTATTTGTTTATTTGTAGTTGTGTTATTATTTATTTCATGTTTCTATACTGCCCAGAGTAGCTAGCTACATGCTAGATGAGCTGTAGAGATGTCTAATAAATAAATAAATAAATAAATAAATAAATAAATAAAATGCTCAATTGAATTTATAAAATGGACCCCAGGGCAGAGATTTGGCCCCTAAACACCCCCAGATCTATCACTCTGCTTTAGAAGTAGTGGAAGATTCAATAGATCATGGAAAACATTTATGGATGTCCAGTTTTGCAATGGATATAGATCAGTAGGCAAGATCTATAGCCATTGGAAAACTTGGCATCTGCTAATGGATTACAGTTAGAACAAGACTGAAAATGCCCTTGTCATTTGGTTTTTTGTTTTGATGCTTTCTGTATTAGAGCTACATTTTAAAACAGGAAATAATGAAGTCCTCAGAACTCAAAAATGGAACTAAATGTATGAGGTGCTGCAAGAATATTCCATTAATGCATTATGAAGCCTATAAATGTCATATAAAAAGCATGGATATAGTGAGGATTCATAGTGCAATTTGCATCTATCATGCCACATTAGTAGAGTAGGTCAGTAAATTGCCCCAGACATCAAAATATAATTCTCTTTTTAATTAAAAAAGACTGACTAATTGCTTTGAAGAGGGAAAGGGACACCATTGCATTAAAAAAAAGGCTGCAGTTTGGCTTTTATGGGCTTAATTCTTAGGTACAGTCAGAAATGTTACATTAACCAATAACCTGGACTAGAGATGGGCACGAAATGAACATTTTTTCATTTCCATTATTCATTATTCGTTTCATTACATAACAAAATGACAAACGAAAATTGTGATGAAAATGGAACGAAACGAACAGAACCACGAAAATTGTGTTCATTACGTTTCGTTTCCATTAATGGCGACGTGCAATGAAATGAGCTGTTTTAAATGTTAAAAAACACCCCGGACAGCGATAATTATTTATACTGTCTGATAATACCTACCGGGGGGGTTGGGGTCCTTAAAATGCTTGTTTTTGTCTTCTCCAATCGCGATGTATTTTTCTTTTCCCTTTAAGGATGATAAAATGGATGTCACCTCTCCAGCCACAACATGGAGGCAAGCCATGTGATGGGATCATGTAAATTCTTGGACAACTTCAACCAATAGCATGCCCAGGTTGCAGACTGGGCAGGTCTGGCAGCCACAGAGGGCATAAAAAGCTCTGGCAGCCCCCATCCTCCTTGCAGTCCCCGGTGGGAGTTAGGGTGGGATTGCTGTCTCTGCAACTCTAGCTTCAGTCCTGCAGCCTCCCTGTGTGTGTGTGTGCGTACATCTCAGTGAGTACCCACCCCTGCCCCGCAGTGCAGTCACTCTGTGACTGCCTTGCACCCTGGGCAACGCCCGCCGTTGCCTTTGCAGCCTCCCTGCATACCTAATCTATACTGTGTCTCTGCCAGCATCAATTTTTTTTAGTGTTTTCCCTCTGGTCTGGGGCGTTGGGGGATGCCCGCGCACAGAAATGCTTTAAAAATCGTGCAAAAAGCGGGTAGAAACAAAAAACAAAAACAAAATTTTTCCAAAAATTCACAAAAAACTTAAACGAAACGTAACGGACCTCTCAATGACAAAGGAAAAACCGAAACGCCATTTTATTTATTCATGCCCATCTCTAACCTGGACTCTGAAGGTTGCGCATAGAAAGGGAGGGGAAGTGTATCCCATACAGCTGGTGCTTCTGATGTCACTCGTAACCAAAAACACTCCCTTACTCATATTTTATACGTATGTCTTTCCAAACAGTCTTCTAAATAATTTGCATTTTGGAATGTTATGTGCATGATCTCCCTGCCATTCCCTCTTTATCATCATCCCCAACTACCACCCATTTCCCTGCAAAGACCAAACCAAAAGAAAACATAGTGCAATGACAACTCAGGTTAACTGGGAAGTAACTAAAATGACTACTGGGCTGGAGGACCTCCCTTATGAGGAAAGGCTAAAACATTTGGGGCTCTTTAGCCTGGAAAAGAGGTGCCTGAAGTGGAATACGATTGAGACGTACAATATAATGCAGAGCTTGAGTAAAGTCTTCTCCCTCTCACAAAATATCAGAACTTGGGTCAGGGACATCCGCTCAAATTGAGGGTTGGGAGAGTGAGAACAGACAAAAGAAAAAAAATTACCCAGCGTGTTGTAAGTCTGTGGAACTCCCTGCCGCATGAGGTGGTGATGGCATCTGGCCTGGATGCCTTCAAAAGGGGATGGGAAAGATTTCTGGAGGAAAAGTCCATCACAGGTTACAAACCATGATGGGGATGTGTAATCTCCAGGCTTAAAACCAGGGTACTTCCAGGACGAGATGCAGGGGAGTGGAATCAGGAAACAGATATCTAGTCTTGTGCGCTCCCAGACACATTTGGTGAGACTACTTGGAGTGGGATGGGGCGGTATATAAGCAGAACACTTTGCTTTGCTTTGCTTTGGACTGGATGGGCCTTTGGCCTGAACCAGCATGGCTCTTCTAATCGGTGAAACACGACAAATATGAAACTGACAGGTTTTCATATGCTTAAACTGGGCCACAGCTTTTGAGGTTCATGGTTAGCTCTGAGAATGTCTCCTTTACTTTGTCCACAGAGAGACTTCATACAGCGGATCTCGCTCCTAATTAGTTATTTCTTTTCATTTCTTTGCATTTTTAAAAGGGTCCAGAGGAAAGGTGCAACATGTGCCAAATGAGGTCATCGCAGCAGGCAGGCCAATTAGCTAAAAATAAAACGGTAAACGCTCCCTCAGACTGGCAGAAGGAGCGGCTTCTAATGAAAATTTGCCCTCCCCCACTCCCAGAAGGACAGCAATCCCCTTTCCCTCCCAAAAAATTCCTGACCCAAGACTTCTTCTGACAGGCAGAAGGAGGATGACAAAACCCCCAGCTTCTAGGTTGTGTCTCTTTTAACAACCCCTGCTCCTCTCTCTTCCATGCTTATAATTACCTGGGCAGCAAGCATCTGCTTTTTGCCCATTAAGGGGCAAAGATTAGTAGGTTTATTTGCTATTGGCATTCTTGGTTATTTACTGGGACTTTCAGGTGGGGTGGGGGTGGGGGTGGGGGAAAATTGGAACCTAATTACAGAGCAGATGCTTGAAAGTAGTCTTTATTCACCAAAACCACAGAGGTCATTCGTTAAAATCTCACTTTTAATTAACAAACACCTGTTTTATGTTTGATTTTTACACTGATATGTAGCTTGCAATTTGCTTTCTTCAGTACAAGCAATTAGAAAGCACTGACAGTTACAGTTAATCTAATTAGAACATGGGTACCCTGGGAGGCAGTCACCAACTTGAAAAAAATTATACACACACGTAATTACAACTGCATTCCATTAGAGGCTGAGGGTAGACTGGAGTTCCCCTTGTTGTCCCCAGCCTTCACATAAAGTACAACATGTGACCTTCGTATAACAAAAGGTTTGTATAACATAAAATCTGTACAACATAAAAAAATTCCAGATATGGGGGAAATTTGCTTGACAGAATTGCCTATTTTACGAATCCATACAACATAAGAACATTTGTTCTTATTTTGAATTGTCAAACCATTCTGATTTATTGTATTTGTGCTTATTTGTTTATTTGTCCTTTTTATTATGATGATTTGATGATTTGGTTTGATTGATTAGTTTTATTTACTATTTTAAGTTGTTTAATCTGTTTTTATATTTTGTATATGTTTGTAAACTGCCCAGAGTAGCTTTTTTTGTGAGATGGTTGTGGTATATAAATCAAATAAATAAATAAATAAATAAATAAAAATGGTAGTGATTAGTGATTAATCTGTTTTCAATACATTCCTATGGGAAATTTGTATAAAGGAAAATTTGCTTAACAGAATTTCATTTGGAACGAATTAATTGCTTTATACAAGGTACCACTGTATGTAACTGTATCTACAAAGGGATTCAGATGAAGGATATAAATGATTTGGATTTGTGAATCACTAATCAGGCAACCAGGCAAAAATCAAAGAAACCAAACAACAGATAAGACAAGACAAATGCTGCTGCTTCAGTTTCAAGCAGCCATTTTAAATTATGAGTTTTTCTATAACTACTTTGTGGATTCGTTTTTGAAACAAAGGGCTAAGGCAATAATGTCCTTTTAAAATTAAAAAAGTTCTTCCTAATACCCTTCAATAATTCCTTATCTTTTGAAGGAAAAAGTTGAAAAGGCACCTTAAAGATTATTATATTTTAATGTAAGCTTTCATGGACACGTCCACTTCTTCAGACATATAGTAGCAGAATACCACCCAGAGTGGCCTCAAAATCATCCCACTAACAACCATTCAGTCTTATTATATACCCTGTGTACTTGTCATGCAACACGCCTGCCCACAAGTCATCTGCCACCTCAGTGGGAAAGAACATTGTTTTTTTTTCCTCACTGCATGATGCCTCGCTCAATCCATGGGTGGTAACAATTGAGAAAAGATAAAATTAAATAAAAGAAGCATGAAATGACATTTTCTATTAGATTCATTTTAAATTTTGTGCTAGGTAAAGCAAGAGCTGCTCTGGTTTAATTTCTGCCTGTATAAAGTGACTTTGGTGATGGTTAAACAGCGTCTGACCTTTTAAGACCAAAGTCACCAATGCCCTGGTCTCTGTTGCTCTCTTCGTTCAATTGGTGAGGGGCTGTATAAAAAACAAGGAAAATCAAATGCTTGAGAAGCATTATTCTTTCTGGTAAGATTTTACTGAGCATGGCTCAACAGCTTTGAAAATGCTGCTTTTTCAGTTTCAAGCAGCCATTTTAAATTATGAGTTTTTCTATACTGTGTGGATTTGTTTCAATTTTTAAAAGGGAGGGCTAAGGCAATAATGTCCTTTTAAAATTAAAAAAAAAGTTCTTCCTAATATACTTCCGCAATTTCTTATCTCTTGAAGAAAAAAAGGTGAAAAGGAGGGGGTATAAATCATATTTATACTTTTTTTTAAAAAAATCGTAACTTTGAAACCGTTTTGGCACCAAGTAACATAAATCTGTCTACTCCAACTATGCTGATTCAAAGCTGAGTTTCAATGTTATAAAGTTTTCTTTGAGATGCCCTCATTTTTAGAATTGCTTTGTAGAATGTTTTGTTGTCCTGACAAAAATATCATCACTGCACTCTCATGTGGAGAATATTAAATATTTCAGACAAGTGCTAGCATAATTAATAGAGATGGGCACGAATAAAAAAATGGCATTTCGTTTGTCGTTTGTTGTTTGGAGGGTCTGTTTTGATTCATTTTCATTTTCGTTCATTTTGTTACCATTTCATTACCATTTATTTCAATTTTTGTGATTTTTTTTAGGATTTTAAGCAATTCACTCATATTGCAGTAACGGAAACAAAACGCACGACAAAATTTCCGGTGTTTCTGTTCATTTTGTTTCATTTTAGAGACAAAATTCATTTGTTGTTTCATTACATAACAAAACAAAAAAAATGAAAACAGAAACAAAAATTGTTCATTTTGTGCCCATCTCTAATAATTAATGGTGCTACACACAATTTAATATCATCTGAAATGAAGTTTTGTATTAAAGTTTGTTAAGATTTCCCTCCTGATGTTTCAGACCACAACTCCCAGAATTCTAACCTTAGACTGCCAACAGCAAAGGACTGTGGGAGTTGCTGTCCAAAACATCTGGAGGGCCAAGGTTTGGACCTGCCTGACCTAAGACTAGACATCATCAAACAAACTAAGGTTACACAACTTGGATGCAGTAACTTTCTTCACTTAATCCACTTCTTAATACTGTGTTCAGTGTGGACACAGCATTGCGGCTCTCTGTTCTCTAACCAAGAAGCCAGTGTGCCAAGAAAAGATGAATGGGGCTTTGAGTTAACATTGAGGACATCTATTGTCTCAGATGGAGGACTAAAGGTTTCTGGTTGGCCATTGTGTATCTTGGAATTGATGAACATGTTTTACCATACGATGAACATTTTAATATTTAACATTCCTGTTTAGGAAAAGCACCACAGAGATGGGTAAAGGGGGTAAGGATAACGGTTCCAATTTGTATGCTAGTCAAAGAACCGTGAGCAGTTTTGCTCACTTTGACACACAAACCACTCTGAATACATTGAACATCCCTCTTGCTGTCTTGGTCATTCAGTCAGTCACTTACTCATTTTTTATGACAGCAGAGAAGCAGAGCTCTTTTGAATGCTTCTACACCCGCCTTTATGAAAAACTATCAGCTTGTCCTTTTATCTAGCAATATGTCTCCATAAGAGATCATTTTAATATTATGATCCATATGAGCAACATATGACCAGAAATGTTTGTTTTATTATCCTTCTTTTTGAAAGCAATAAATTGAGTCTAAGGGTATCCTTTTAGTTGCCAATGAAGCGGAGGAAAATAAAGAACCCAAGTGCCTATCACAGAAATTATTCACAGCTACACAGAACATTTAAATAGACTAGAGACACTGCTGTATAGTCAGCCTGCCTCTGATGATTAGTGTCTCTTTTCAAATTCAAAAGACCTTTTGAAAATTGGTTTGCGAGATTGTCTGCCTCTATATACGCATGTAACTCTGATAGCAGCCCTCTTTTTGCCAATGATTAAATGAATGAACCCTACGCAGGAATAATTTAAACATGCTACTATGTGGAGGGGAAATTAAGGGGAACTCCATTACAAAGGTAAACTGGGAAATTCAAAAGCTACAGAGTCTGTTAAAATGATGATAAAGTGTGCGTATACATGGATATATACATGTGGGAGTCTGATAGTTGGGGTTCAGCCTAGGAGGCATTCCGTTTCATGAGTGGGAAAGCCCACCTGGTGAAAATTCCTCCTGCCTAAATCCACATGCTCCAGACTCCAGACCTTGGAATCTAACCCAGCCTGGGTTAGCTATTATTTGCCTTTAATTTAGTCAGCTTGTTTATCCCTGACTTGGCGCTGCCTGCTCATCTCCACTTATTTACTCCTGGTTACTGGGTTAATTCCTGTTTGCTTTCCTGTTTGCTTTTCATTCCCCTTTACCTAAATTCATCTTCCCTTCATCTGTTGTCTTTCTGTCATTAACTCATCCTCCCCATTAACTCACCTGTCTCATTAACTCATGTCCATCTGCAAACAGCAAGGCATGGGTTATGGTAATCAATAACTGGGCAAGGCATGCTCTCTTCATGAGGCAATCACGAGGCAATCCTCTATACAGCATCCTAGCCAACCAGCATATGTTATTTTTTTAATTATATTTTTATTTATTTAGTAAAAGAGAAAAACAAAAAAGGATCGCTTTACACTGATAAGCCAACCAGCATATGTTACGTATGTAATGTTTCCCTTGTAACCAATCACTGATTCTGTGCATACTGTGGAATGTAAATGATATGTAATAAAACCCGAATGGCAAGGGGCGATGATAATCATCATCACTCCGCTGGTCGGAAAACTTGGACTCGAGTCTACGTTCTTTCATCTGGATGAGAGAACAGCTGAATACCTGAATTGTGAAGTAAATTAATTATCTCTAATCAGCCAGCTGAATGGGTAGAACCTACCTATTCTTTTTATCAACCATCAAAGCATGCTGCAGATGGTTCTAGGAATGACATGGAATGCACCACACCAGTTGTGTTGGACTCACACTAGAGCCTTAGCAATATGGCAATAAACCACAGTTACTAAAAGAAGATATTCAGGGTTTCAGAATAGCCCTGCTTGAAGGTAATAGAAACAGAACTTAGGATCTACAGCATGCAATGTATATTTCCTGCCAAATGAACCATGGTTGTTTCTCCCAACATACTAACAGATCATTTTGATGTGGTTATGCAACTAAATATGATCCTTGTTGCATTAGAATAAGTTTTCTCTCTCCAGCCATCATGGAAAAGGTGGAGCTAAGAGGAAAAGTGTGATGGCATCGAATCTTTCAGCTGAGAAAATAAATATTTTTCTACATTTACTCACCATAATTGTTCAGTCACCTTTAGTTCTATAGTTGAGCACTTTGGAAGCAGCCCTGTTATACTGAAGAATTCGAGCCCTGCAGAAATAGGAAACAACACAAGTTCTTACAGAACAGCAGAAGTCTATGGACACAACTCTAATTAATTTAGTCTGCTTGGCTTCTTGTCTTCCATCCTTTGTTGTGTAAACTACAGCATCTACAGCTGTACAGTCCTAGTCACCAACATTATGGATATTTCAGTTTGCAAATATTTGAGGCTTCAGCCTGAGAACGTTGACATAGCATTGCAATCAATTAAGCAAACAAGCTATGAGGGGTTTATTTACTGGGAATACAAAGCTTCAGAAAACTTGCCATCAAATGGAATGCATAATATACCTTCACGCTTTCATTCTGAATGCCACCCATATTGCATTTCTTCTAATCCAGAACAAATATGGGCTTAGTTAGACGCTTGTAAAATTGCTGCTGTGGGATACTGTGAAAGAACAAGCAATGCAGGATAGAGTTAAAAAGTGGAGCTAGACCATGATTACACAAGCAAAAGAAACACTATTTAATACACATTGATGTTCAAAGAAATGAAGGCTTAAAAGAGTCTCTCCATTATTTATTTTATTTTATTTTATTTTATTTTATTTTATTTTATTTTATTTATATAGCTTGTGTGCCGCCCACTACCCAAAGGTCTCTGAGCGGCTCACAATCAAAGTTAACAATTTAGACAATTAAAACATCAAATTGCAATAAAATTAAAACAATAAAACATTTAAATACAATAAATACAAACACTGCACTAAAATCGCCATCAGGACCCACAATAATCTGTTAAAAAGACTTCTTGAACAGGAATGTTTTTACCTAGCACCGGAATGACATCAGTGTTGGCGCCAGGCGGGTCTCGCTTGGGAGGGCATTCCATAATCTGGGGGCAACTCCCGAAAAGGCTCTGTTCCTACAAGCCATCCCTTTCACCTCCTTGAGGGATGGCTCTTCCAGGAGGGCCCTCTGGCTAGATCTTAATTGCCAGGTAGGTTCATATGGAAGGAGGCGGTCCTTCAGGTATCTAGGTCCTCCTAAGCATTAAAATGCTTTTGCTGGTTTCTGGAGCATTTTTTGCTGGATTCCTGGAGCATTTCTCCCAGTAAATGTTTCTGCTAGCTTTTCTTGTGTGCTGGGTCCAC
Source organism: Phrynocephalus versicolor (assembly GCA_023846285.1). Classification (NCBI taxonomy): domain Eukaryota; kingdom Metazoa; phylum Chordata; class Lepidosauria; order Squamata; family Agamidae; genus Phrynocephalus; species Phrynocephalus versicolor. The sequence continues at coordinate 13,600,667 of JAHTLZ010000327.1, read as the reverse complement.
ATTTTAATTTCTTCCCTTTATTTATCTCTCACATTGGGAAGGACAGCAAGTTGGTAGCCATGGAGGCACAGAAGAACGGGAGCTGAAGACGAAACCTTGGCTCCCACTCCACCTCTCTCGTCCTCATCATCTCTTCTATCTCTTATTAGGAGAAAACTCTGTTGCACGCTTGTGAAAGGAAGCCTGCTTGGCAGCAGCATTTCACAATGGTAGTTAATCAGCTGCATTCTGAACAAGGGTGTGCAGCACAAATTCTGTAGTCAGAGCTGAAGAGACAACACATGGTGTTACATCAAATGACAGGGAATCCAAAATAATTGTTATTGTTCCCTGCTGTCAAGGAAACTCCAACGTATGGAGACTAGAGATGGGTGTTTCATTTTGGAAGGGGAATGGTTCCAGAACGAAATGAGCCAGCACCGCTGGCGGTCGGAACTCAGTCCCCTCCTCCGGAACAAAAAACAACCACTGTTTTACCTTCCTGTAGTTCACGCAGGTGTGCACCTATCACACAATCAAAGGCCTACCTCAAAAGGTGACTTGGTTCAGTCCGGTGAGTTGCAGAATTTAATTTAATTTCAGCATTTATAGATAGTCCAATGTCACAGGGTCTCAGCATAGATTACAAACAAGTTGAAAACAATTTTAATATGCAAGGAAATTTAAATGATTTAAAATCAAACTGTACAAACTCCAACCATTCAGCTGTTAAAAATATTTCAGCCACTAAAATCCATGCAAGCTATGGTCCTCAGGTATCACGGGGTCTAACAAATAAGCCTGCCTTGACTTGGCACCAGAACAGTGCCAATCAGGGCTCCAAAGGGATGGCATTTCACAATCAGGGTGTTATGGCAGAAAAACGAAAGTTTTCATGGTGGGACACAGAGGAGGGCCTCTCCAGTAGATCTCAGGAATCAGGCAGTTTTCTATACAGACAACAACATCTACAGTGCTACCTTGTATAAAGGAATTAATTCATTCCAAATGAAATTATGTTAAGCAGATTTTCCTTTATACAAGTCCCCATAGGAATGCATTGAAAACGGAGTAATCCCATTTTTATGTTGTACGGATTCTCCCCATAGGCGATTATGTTAAGCAAATTTCCCCTATCTCCGGATTTTTTTTATGTTGTACAAATTTTATGTTATACAAGCTCTTTGTTGTACAAGGGTCCACTGTATAATTAAAACAAGTATTAGAATCAAGTAATATGGACATTTGATATAAAACAGTTGAGAGAAGAATCCTACAGCAAGAGGTTCCATAGATAAATGCTGCTTTGAAGCAATCAACGGCAGGAGTCAAGAAAGAGTTGAAAACATTGACTACAAAAGTGGTGCCCAAACTTCGGCCCTCCAGATGTTTTGGACCACAACTCCCACAGTCCTTTGTCACTGGCAATACAGGCTTGAATATCTGGGAGCTGTGGTCCAAAACATCTGGTGGACCAAAGTTTGGCCATCGCTGGACTACAAGAAACAAAGGAAATGTACAAGGGATTACAATAAGGCTTTACTATCAGGGCTGATACCTCTGCATAGAAATTTGAAGAAATAGCTCAATGATAGAGCTGGAAAGAAGAATATCAGGGTACGAGGCATTCCAGAAGCAACCTCTGCAGCGGATCAAGCAATCTGTATTCAAATATATTCTATGTCCTGTATGGACAGTGCAAGCAGACGGGAATGGATATTGAAATTCAACAGACTCAGTACTTCTGCCATCTGTCCTTTCAGTTTCCCATGTTTGTCAGAGTGTTTTAGAAGCTCATGAAATTGATCGTGCTCCTCCTGGTTGACAGAAAACTGGAAGCCTTCACTTCATGTTTGACAAAGATGACATCAGTTTCCCCCTCAATTACATCTGTCATATGCTCAGAAGACCCCTGACAAACTGAGGAGAAGCTGAATGCTCACAGAGCCATCTCACTGCTTCCGTGTCTGTGTCTATTAAACAATGGGCAGGAACGGAGATGAGCTACTGGAAAGTCTAGTACCATTTAGTTGGCATTGGGCTCAGCCATGGGATTTGCACCCTACATTCTCCTATCATGTACCTACTTGTACTGGATAGGAATGTGGAACATATTCAGGAAAAACAGTACCCATTAGAGATGGGCACGACTCAGCGAAATTTTTGTTTTCGTTTTCATTTTTCGTTTCATTTCGTAACGAAAACAAAAACAAAACATTTTTCAGAAGCAAAACGACAACGGAAATGAAACGAAAAATTTTGCCATGTTTTTCGTTTTCATTATGGCAGACACATTGCATTGAAAAGAATGCTAACGAAACGAAAAATTTTCGTTTTTGTTTTTGTTTTTTCATTTTGTTTCATAACGAAAACGAAAAATGTGCAAAAAAACCCGAAAAACGAAAATGAACCAAAACAGACCCCTAAAAGACAAACGAAAAATTATTTTTTGAGTCGTGCCCATCTCTAGTACCCATTATGTGTCTGTCTCTGCAGGGATCGTGGAGGGGAACAAAGAGACGACTCACTGTCTTTCCGGAAGCAGGCATTTTGGCATGCACCTTCAGTCCTTTTTTAAGGGGAAAGGTGGGTAAAAATATTCAAATAAATATCTGGAAGTTGAGTCATGGCAACTGGACTTCTTTTTCTTGAGAGACAGAGATGTTTTGCTGCTCATCCAAACAGCATCATCAGTCTGATGAAGCTGTTTGGATGAGCAGTGAAGCATTTCTATCTCTCAAGGAATAAGAAGTCCAGTTGCCATGACTCGACTTCCAGATAAGATCACCTGGATGACTGAGAATCTTCACAGACATTCAAATAAATAAATAAATCTTCAGGGAATCTGCATTCAGTTTTGTCAGAATATATCTCCATTTAATCTTAAAGAGATTGAAATGTAATAAAACAAAGGCTGGGGTTTGAAAAGCAGGTTCATGGAGAAATCTGAGCATCAGAGGGATAAAAGAGCAGAAGGGAAGGCAAAATATTGGCACTGTCTTGCAAAAGAGACTGTATAGCTTATGCCTGGGCACGATTCTAAACAGCCCTAACATTGATAACGAAGAGACATTTTAATCAGTTTCACTACATTGCAGGGGAAAAGCCAGTGGATTGAACTAAACTAAATGCTTTGAAAAATAATCAATGTAAGAATTTAAAAGGTTCGATTATTTAAGTTTGGACCCCAGAAACAATGAAAAAAATGAAATGATTTAATAGCTTCATGGAGGCATTACAGAAGCAATGTATCCACTTCCCTTTCAAGATATTTGTGCAATGTGAAGGGCACACAATGGGAGCATCTATAAAATAACTAGAAATACTAGAGATTTGGGAAAGGGATGTGTTTGCAAGCAATACATAATACAATGTTGTGTTTGCAAGCAACACATAATACAATGTTTTCATTAAATTTCCTTCATTTGCTTTTGCAAAAAAATGCATCCTACAACCACAAGGAATAGAATGTTGCACTGAAAATAAGGAGAGATACAACAAATCTGTCAGATATGAAACAGATCAGCGTGAAATCAAGTCAGAAAAATCAATTTAAAAATTACCGTTCGAGGCACCATATTTGATTTCACAGCAGCTATCAGAAATTGTGCTAGCATCAGTTTGTTTTAATCCTCACATAGGAAAGTTTTATATAGAGATGCATCAGAAGCCAATGGTAAGGTGATTAAATCTTTCCATAAATCAATACAGAAGGAGCAGTCCAACAATACATCAGCAAGCATTTTTATACCATGACCATCTAGGCCAGTGTTGGCAAACCTATGGCATTGGGTGCTAAAGGTAGCACTTGGAGCCCTTCCTGTGGGCAGCCGACATTGCCCCTTCGCAGCCGCCTGTATACAGGTTTAATTGCTGTATTGGCACTTTGCAAAAAATTAGTGGATTCTGAATCGCAGTTTGGGCACTTGGTTGCTAAAAGGTTCGCTATCATTAATATAGGCACACCTGATTCTTCAGCAGAGCTCTTCTAATGCAAGTAATGTTAAGGGCAAGGGATTAGACTGTACACTTGAAAATGCCCTCCTGTATTTAAATGGCTTGTTAGTTTCTGTACTTTGTTTGATGGCTTGGATGAAAATCAGGCATATATAACTTTCGACCAACAGACAAGTTTCTTCAATACTAAATAATTTTGTACAGTGGTGCCTCAACTTATGAATTTAATCCATTCCAAATGCATGCTCTTAAACTGAACTACTCTTAAGTTGGGGTACCTATCTAAAAATTGAAAAAATGAGTTTAAAAAATTAAAAAGGAAAAACATATTTGTAAGTCGAGCAGACCATATCTAAAATTTGTAAGGCGGCAGTTAAAATGCCAACAGTTTTCCGCTCTTAGGTCAAATTGCTCTTAAGTCGAGCTGCTCGTAAGTCATCGTACCACTGTATTATGTTGGTACCTTAGGGGAGATATTGACTTCTGCTAGATTTCTGTTCTTTATCTTTATTATTTATTTCCCAATCTTTATTATTTATTTCCCATCTCAAGACTTTGGAAATCACTATGATCAAACAATTGCTTTCTGCTTTCTGATATCTTGACTCCCGAGGTTATAAATCTCTCCTTTCTTTGGCTTCACGGGCTTTTTAGCCATATCTCTCCATTCTTCCAGAGAGCAGTTATTATTTTACAGCTGTAATCAAAAAGGTTTTTAAAGTTTTGTAATTTTGTAATTATAATAAAAGGGCCTCTCTTCTTATGTCTCTGTCATCACCTGTTTCTTCTCTCTTGTAGGCTCCAGTGTGATAATCAACACACCATTTGATGTAAACACCATTAATTATTTTAAAAGAAACAACTTGAATAATGAATTAACAATGCCAACTCAACGAATTAAATGTTTTCAGGCTGAAACCTTCGCAGCAATGATCAATCCTTAACTAAATTTCAGCAAATGACCTCTTGTATTTTCTGGAATTTACAGGAGTCTGCTTAGTTTGCTAAAAAAAACAAAAAAAAACGTGTAATTTGTATAAAAATAAAACAAATAAAAAAATAAAAAAATGTGTACAAAGTTTATTTTTATCACATTCCACAGCTAACAACCACATATCTGGTTATATTAAAGTCTGCCATAATAAATGTTTAGACAACTACTAGTAAAGACCCCATGCAAGGCCAGAAAGTGTGCAATACAAAGCCAGAAAATGCTGCACAGCTGAACTAAGTCTACATTTAGGGATGGGAATCAAACCATTAGAAGATACATATGGCCCCACTGCCATTTTGTGGGCTGCAAGTTCTTTATTTTTTCCTAGATAATCAGTTTCACTGAGGGCCATAGTTCTGCTCTTTAAAAATAGGCATAGCTTGCCCATACACTGTTCTAGCAGAAAAATCAGTGAATCCTCCACCAAACAACATTCAAGTTTCCTTCTCAAACCAGAAGTCTGCAGAAGTGAAATTGTTTACTGTTGGTTTCAGGTGGGAGTGGGTAATACACCTGCTCTTTAGAAGATTCTGAAACTGGAAATAAAATGGCCCAAATCTGACAGCTTCCCCACCCTACAACTTTATGTGAAGCCCAGAAAAGGAAGGGTCAGAGAAACTGCAAGTAATCCCAGCAAGTAGGACAGCGGAGAAGATGAATCACAAAGTGATCTGCTTATATAGCACCCCACAGTGCTTAATACACAATCCGGGCCATTTATAATTTAATTATGCAGGCTACACATTGCCCTCCACAGCAGGCTGGGTACTGATGTTACTGACCTCGGAAGGATGGAAGGCTGAGTCAACCATGAGCCTGCTACCTGGGATTAAACCCCGGGTCATGAGCACAGTTTTACCTGCAGTACAGGCATTTAACCACTGCACCACGAGGCTTCTTAATGCCATTTAATTTTTTTTCCAGCCACTTGGTGGTTTCTGCTCTTTCCACTGGTTTTACTTTGGGTTGATGCTGTGCTGTTTTGTGTCCTTTATTTCTATAATTCATTTGTTTAGCAGAGATCTATACTTATTAGGAGGCTTTTGGAAAAGCCTGAAAGAGTTCCTTCAGGAAAATTGGGCGGTATATAAATGGAAATAAATAAATAAATAAATAAATAAATAAATAAATAAATAAATAAATAAAGGGAAATGAAATGTGACTTTTAACTTTCCCAAATGAGCAGCTCAATGTATCTTGCCATCTCCTATGCAGATGTAGAGAACATGTGTGCCAGTTCCTACAATTTCTCTTTTAAGCCAAGGTTTTTGTTTTAGTTTGTTTTATTCTGTTGGAAGCACCAGGAACACTCATGCTTCTACCAGAGCTCTGTGTTGCCCAGTTTGAAGAGCAATCTGTTGGACTGACCAGCCCCAGGCTATGAAAGTTACATTCTGAATACTGCTTAGTGCAATTCCACTTGGCTCTATGTTTACCTTGGGCCTCTTTTCAGCTTTGTGCAATTTTAATTAATCCTTTATGATCTGAAGCAAGATATTTGCCAGGCAACAATGCAGAACTCCTGCTGTCAGCTTCTAACTGTCGTGTGTTTCCAGCTAAACAGTCTGTCTGCTCTGATGTACAAAAAGGTTCTTCATCTACCATGATGCTACACAGACTAATTAAAATTATGCAGCAGTATGTGACTGACTCCTTTTAAAAACAAAGGTGGTTTATGAAAGCAGCCAACTACTTCAAGCCTGCTATTAAGGGGAGGAATTGCTTGCTTATGTATGTAATAATCCCAGCACTGGTTTACAGCTTTGCAAAGAAATGTATCATGGGGACCTGATGTTAAAGCATCAAACAGCACACATTCCACATGGAAAGATGGACTCCAACTACCTGCACTGCATCAGTGACTATCATTTTTAAAAGTGTTAAATCATTAAATGAAACATTTCAGTGTTCCAACATCCTTCTGGTGTGCTGATGTGAACCAAAAGCACTGTAACTGAGATGATAATATTTGGAACACTAAAGAAGGAATATTGTGAAGTATGGCATTTGCTATGGATGAGGTACTAAAGACATCTGTTGTTATGGAGCCAAGTCTAGAAATTGTCAGGAATCAAAAAATGAATCAAGAGACATTCATGAGAAACTGCTGAATCACCAAAAATTCAACACTTTGTATTCATTCAGTTTGACAAACCCGACAAGTTTTTGGCAATTTTTGATTTGTTGATTTGTCTAGCTGTTTGGGCCTCCTTTTGAGCCCCTTGTCATCTGCAGCCTCTCTCATTTTACTGGAGGGGGCTCTCTGGGGGTGCATAACTAGAATATCTGAAACTTCACCAAACTTGCAGGGGTTGGGTTAGGAAACTTCAGAGGAAACTTCTCTGTCATTTTGATGTCTCTAGATGCCTGGATTGCACTTTCCTGGGGTGGCCTCTTTGGGAATGCAGGGCTTGGACATCCAAAACTCAAACTTGACCAAACTTGCAGGGAATGCAGAGAAGAAGAGTCAAAGGGAGCTTCTCTATGTATGTACAATTGAAGCAAAACAAGTGTCTCTATGTATCTGGTAGGGATTTCAAAAGATGAGACAAACCCATGAATCAATTCATCGGTTCATTAAAAATGTAAATTTGTCACCTAACTTCACCTGCTGCTTTCTGTCTGTTAGGAAGCTTGCAATCCATTTACAAGTGTGATCAGGTACAGACAGCTGTTTTAATTTAGTCATAAGGATATCCGGAATAATAGTGTTAAATGCAGAACTAAAATCAACAAAAAGAACCCTTGCATAAGATTTTGGAGATTCAAGATGTTGCAATATATAATTTAAGGACATATTAATAGCATCATCTATTGATCTATTTGCACGATAAGCAAATTGCAATGGATCTAATGACAAATCCGTGATAGATTTCAGGTGAGCCAACACTAGTCTCTCAAAAGTTTTCATGACCACAGAAGTTAAAGCAACAGGTCTATAATCATTCAATTCCTTAACAGAAGATTTTTTTGGTACTGGAATATTCAATGAATGTTTGAAGCAAGAAGGAACATAACACATCTCCAGTGATCTATTAAAGATGCGGGTAAAAATAGGAGCCAGTTGTTCAGCACAAACTCTTAAACAAGAAGAAGTGATTTTATCTGGACCTGGTGCTTTTCTTAACTTCTGATTGTAAAACAGACTTTGCACCTCCTTCTCTGTGATCACCAAAGATGGAGGACCCGATGACATGGGATAAGTTTACATAAGCTCAGTTGTTGTTGTTAAATCTGAGGTGGAAATTGCAGGAATAGATGGCTGCAGTTTCCTCTCAAACCTGCAGTAAAACATATTCAAGTCATTCACCAGTTGATGATTCCCTTCAACATGGAGAGGAGTTTTACTATGACCAGTAATGGTTTTAAGAGTTTCACTGTACAGTATGTATTTTGGCTCTAATGAGAATTCTGGCTTGACTTGATTAGTCTCCTTATTATCTCACTTTCTGGTGGTCCTTGGCATTTTTTTAAAGCTCTCCTCCATCACATTTCAAATGATATTATTTCCCTCCTGTCTTTGCTTATTCTTTTAAAAGTATTATTTCAAAAGGCAATAAGTAGAGGTGGCATGAATAAAAATGAACCACAATATTCATGAGAAATTACCAATTAATAAAAAAGCATTCAAACCAAAGGAATGATCCCAACAAATATGAAGCAGTGTATTTTACCCATTTTAATTCATTGATTCTTCAATCCCTTTTAGGAAGGAGGACTTTCTACCTGTGGCCTGCTCATGTCCATGTAGAAGCTATAGGAAACCATGGGAGGGATCTAGAGACTCCTGGACAGGCAGGTCAGGCTACCAAACAAGTGGCTCAAAGGGGTCTGGGGGGGGTTGCTCATTAAGAAGCTTTATAAGCAGTTACATTGCAGCCATTTTGTACTTCAGCTCTGAGTTTTCCTCTGAATGTTCGCTTGCTGGTGTCTCTAAGCTGTTGTAGCTGGGCCGTAGTTGCTACGTGCAAATCATAGAATCATAGAGTTGGAAGAGACTTCAATAAGGAGATTCCACCACCCGCTGCGGCAGCATATTCCACTGTCAGACAGCTCTAACCATCATGAAGTTCTTCCTTATGTTCAGATAGAAGGGTCTCAAGGGCCATCCAATCCAACGCCCCACCATGCACCCTTGTATTAAGTAGTATTCAGAATACTCAAGGGGGTGGGGACACAGGGAAGTATCACATCTCCTTCCTGACCATCTGAACCATTTTGACCAGACCCTTGGGATAATTAGAAGGAAAGCTATTAAAGTTCTATCCCTAAGGTAGAAACTGGTGCATTTATTGATCATCGTGGATACCATTCTAAGCCACAACCACCTCGTCTGTGGAACATTAGCACACAAATGAATTTGCCAGGCCAAGTGAAATCAACCTGCCTTTGAAAATTGACAGCTCTGTCAGTGAAATAGGCACCCCAACCTAATTACAGAGGGCAATCTTGCCTGCATATTTCCAGAATAAATTTTAACAAGATAATAAGGAAGAGATTACCAGACATTTGTGAGCAGGAATAGATGACAGCCAGAGACAAACAAAGTACACTGCTGATGTTAATGGGTAAAGAGGTTTTGGAATTTGCTCATATCCTTTAACATCTGATAAAGTGCACCATGCAGAGATACCCAAGATAATCTAATGAGAAACTGATTTATTAAAGTCCTTCCTTTCTGTTAGCAGTTATAGTCAAACTTTAAATGAAGGGAGAGATAGAACGGCCTAATATGCCCTCTGACTCTGCTAAATTTTTGCCTCAGCTGTGCAGATAAATGTAGTACCCATGTAAGAACATTTCTCATAAGAAACCAAAAAAAAAAAACACTGGGCAATTATTAATAAATTAAAAACAAAAAAATATAATTATAGATTTTAAAATATTTTTTAAACCCAAAGCTTGAAGTTGGGAAACCTGTCAGTTCTCAACCAATACTACATCAGGCTTACCTCGCTCTATACCTAATTTAAAATTACCTCAGTCACTGGCTGAAATTATGTTGGAGTAACTTTATATTCTGCAACATGGATAATGTCGTCATCTGATAACAGAAATCTTAAGTTTAATTACAGCATCCTATTTCCCCCACCCCACCGCACCCCACCCCCACACCTTAGGGGTCAGTTCTGCCCTTAGGAAAACTTTGGGAGCCTCTGGATGAGGAGAAACACTTTTAATATTCATAAATAACCTACCGGCAGTCACAATATGGCGGCAGGACTCCTGCTGGCATATTCTCCAATGTTAAAACCTCCCCTGCACACCAATTTGAGATCCCAAATCAATGCATTCTAAGGGCAAAATGTATCACAAAGGAGCCCTCAGAACCTTCAGGGGTGGACAGGAGGTTTTAAACCAGATTGTAAAGATTTTTGTCCCTGGAAGGTGACTTTATCAAATTTTGGATGTGACAGAAGGATTGCCATCACTCATTAACACCCATGGATGGATATCCCTTTCCCCCACATCTATTTGGGGAACAAATGACTCAGTCCAGAAGAACTATAAAGAAATTACACTAGGGGCATTTTCACACGACCCCTAAGATCCTCTGGCCACTTAAATTCGGACCAGAGATCTTGGGGGTTTGTTGCTCTTCCTGCATCCCCACCCCTCCGCACTTCCTTGATCCTGTCTGCGTGAGGGAAGGGAGAAAAAAGGGGACAAAAGAATGCAGGCTTACCTCCGTTTGCCGGTCCAAGCCTCCCCGTCGTCCTGATTCCTTCTCTTAAAGGGGCGGGAGGCAAAAAAAAAAAAAAGCAAACAGAAGCGAGGAGAGACGGGCACTCACTCCTTTACATCCGGATCTGGGATTTTTCACCTTCCAAGAGCAGGTATCTGAAAAGTGTGCTGGGATGCGCTTAGGTGGGTGTGGCCGCACTTAATTTTCTGTAAACTCCGGAGCTGGTGGGGAAACAATTTTAAGCTCCGAAGCTGGGAGCCATTTGCGGCGGAGTTTAGGGGTCGTGTACAAATACCCTAGGTGTTGAAGCTTTGGGAAGGAAAAAGAAAGGAGGATCGCTTTGGGACCAGACAGGCTGGTTCTCCTCACATGAGGCCCAGCAGCGAATCAAATCGCCCCACTATCTGGCTCTGCAGCCAGATACCTCAACCACTGAGCAATCCAGTATAGAACCAACATAGGTTTTAGCAACACTCCTTGTTGCATTACAAGGAGTGCAACAAGACTTATACTTGGTGGTTCTGCCTAGTGGTGCAGCACCTTCAAGTTGTTTCCTTGAAGTCTGAATTACTGCTTTGGCATTTATTTGTGTTTTGCTGGGTCTCTTAGGAATCTTATATCCTCTGGGTAAGGATTGCAGCTACTTTGATGAAGGTTAGGGACATTCTGTTGTCATGATCCCAGGTTCAACAGCTACATGGTGTTGACAACATAGATCATGTGTGTCTTCCCTATCACACAACACAAGAACTAGGGGGCACTCCATGAAACTTTTGGGTGCTAGATCTCAAACAAAGAAGATAAAACATTTTTTCACCCAGAGGATCCCTGTTCTGTGGAACTCCCTGCCAGAAGAAGTGGTAACAGCTGTCAACCTTAAGAAAGGATTGGACAAGTTCATGGAGGGCAAGGGTATCAATGGCTATCATTATGGATGCCTAAAGACAACCTCCAGGTTGGATAGATAGGCAGGATATCTCTCAATGCCATTTGCAGGGAATTGTAAGCAGGTGAAGACATCTGCTTGTGTATACCCTGAAGCAAATGGTGAGCCGCTGTGTGAGACAAAATGCTGGACTGGACTGGGCTGTGGGCTGTTCCAATGTTCTTATGTACTTTCATTAAACACTGTCTTCTTATATTGACAATAGGGGCTTCCATTAGCAAAATGGTTCAGCATGCCATGTTCCTGCCTAGGATTCTTCCCTGATGCCAGATTACTCCATACTGGTTTCCCTTTGAACCACCATGGAGTAACCTCCCCACCACCACCCCAATAATTATTCTTTAGACACTGGAATATTAGGCTTCCTTAGTTTTCTTTTCTTTTTCTTTCTTTTTGCATTCCTACAAACCTTGGGGTTCTCCAGTACCGATCCCTTTTGTCTCGCCTGGTGCGGACCTGCCCGCCTAAGTGATGGCCCATGTGACCCAGCATCCAAAATAGAAGGAAAAATTATTTTACAGCTTGCCCGATATCAGCTGCCTAGCAATAATTCTTGAAGAGCACAATAATTGTCCTTAAGCAATTAGTATAACGTAATTGCTTGCAAGAGGCAAGAACCAAATGTTGGCAAACTGCCACTGACAGAGCCAGATGGGGGCAAAGTCTTGTTAGCAGTAAAGCTCTTAAAATGCAGTTTTCTGAGAATTGAAAAGGAATTAGCAAAACAAAAATGCTAGAAGGCTGCAGGAAAATAGAAATGAATGTTAGATAAGCTTCCAACTGGCCCGATTTCACATTGTGAAAACTTTCTCAGTGCATTTGGAACTGGAGCCAGAGATGGTCAAGGCATTGGATTACTGAGCAGAACTGAAGACCTGAGCCACAAATTTCAAATTAATGTGTGTAGATTGAGTGTGAGCTGTCCACTTAATTTTCCCACTCTCCAAGTATAACAATATTCAGTACTGAGTATACCAATATTTTATTTATTTATTTATTTATTTTAGAGTATTTTTACCCCGCCTTTCTCCTTGGAAAAAGGACCCAAGGTGGCTTACAGAATGATGGTTAATATACAGTCTAATACAATTAAGACATGTTCAAGTATTGAGAACAGGAATTCTGGGACATCTTACAGCATTAATAGACAACATTACATTAAAGCTAAAAGAAAATGCAAGCGGTTACAGGGGAGTAAAATTCCATGTAAAGTTATGAGTGATGGAAACTAACATTGAAGACATAGTGTCAATGTAAATCCATAAGGTTATAAATAGTTATAAACACAAAGTTTATGCAATCCTGTAGATTCATATAAAAGACACATAACAGGTAGACCATCATTCAGGGAAAGCTTGACTGAAGAGAAAGGTCTTTGGCTGTTTCTGGAAAGACAACAGAGAAGAGGCAGTCCTGGCCTCTAGTGGGAGGGAGTTCCAGAATCTGGGCGCAGCAGATGAGGAGGCCCTTTCATGGGTTCCCACGAGACATACCTGTGAGGGTGGCAGGATGGAGAGAAGGGCCTCTCCTGATGACCTTAACATCCAAGTTGGTTCATACTGTGAGATTTGTTCTTTCAAGTAGCTAGGACCTCAAAGAACCATTCTTTGATGTAGCTAGGTAGCAGGGAAGTGAACTCAGCTTTCCTGAGTCCTTGCCCATTACTCTGGCCACTACAAAACAGTAGGTGCCCATGAAAGCAGTTTAAATGTACCAGACTAGACACTATTTTCAAATATGTTTTAATTTTTAAATATCAGAAAAGACATGTGTAGTTAATTAGTTGTTGGTTAGAAGTTTATGTCCAAATTTGAAGGTGGGATTTACAAGGATAACTGCACAATTTTCATTCTCTCCTCTCCACTAATAAGCTATAATGTTACGTGTTTTTCAAAGCAGATCACTTGGAACCACTTGAGTTTTATGGCAAAGAGAAAAGGAAAGAGGAGAAACGAACAAGGGATAGAGAAGGTACAGGCATATGAGAGGATCACCAGTAATTTAGCAATGCCATAAAAAAGCAACAAATTGATCTCCATTTGTGACATTATGACCAAATCCCAGCATAACGCTAGTCGAGTTACACTGTTGTACTGGATTTCATTGATTTGCAAACTACTGTGGAAGAGTTTGATCAAGCAAGTCCACAACATCTGCACAATCTGCAAAACATGTAAAACAAAAACAGTTTTTGTATTGTTATTTTTTCATTGTGAAAATGTACAAATGCTTATCCCACAACCTGTATTTTTGTACAGTGCCTTAGACGGATTCAGGCTAACATATTTTCAATGCTATGCATTTTGAAATATATCTTTTAATATTCATTTTGGAAAGACTGAATGGACTCTTTGGTCAAGTATGACAACATAGAATGTATCCGATAAAGAGATGTCCACCCACCACAGAAACAGCAGTTTCCTAAACATAAAATAAAAACCTGCCCATTTCATTTGGCTTGTATTTCCCTTCATTCTACTAAACTTCTCATCCCATCCCAGCAATGCACTGGGCTATAAGACTTTTCCTTCTTAGATGGACATTTCAAGTACTTCATAAATGTCTGTATTTTGTATGCTTTATTTCCTAAAAAGAAATTTCCATTTTCCACCTCACAAAAAATAGCTTATTCTTTCAGTCATAGATGCCCATAAGGCCATCAAATCTGACTCCCTGCTCAGTGCAGGAAGATAAATCATAGGATATATGCCTGGTGATTGTCTAAATGTCTCTTGAATGCTTCTAGTGCTGGAGCACTCGCCATCTCTCCAGGTAATTGGTTCCATTGTTGTATTCAACTAACATGTTTTTCCTGACTTTTGAACAAAACCTGGTGCCCTATAATTTGAGTGCATTTGTACATGTCATCTGTCCTCAAATTATCAAGAACATATCCTGTCCCTCCTCTTAGTTCTATCTTATCCCCCCTCCACCAGCCTTCTATTCTCTAGGCTAAACTTGCCCAGTTCTTTTAGTTATTTCTCATACAGCTTAATTTACAACCCCACTAATCATCCTTGTTCCAATTTATCAGCATCCTTCTGGAAGTGCATTGTCCAGTACTGCACATAGCATTCACCATTTTGTAGCCACATCACACTGTTGGCTCATATTCAGTTTGTGATCTATGATGATTACAAAATCCTTCTCACATGTAATATTGGTAAGCCACATATCTTCCATCTTGTAACTGTGCATTTGGCTTATTTTCCATAGGTACTTTTCTTTTAATCCCTATTGAATTTAATTCTGTTATTTTCGGTCATGCCTATCTAGATCTTTTTGAAATTTGTTTCTTCTTCCAAGATATTAACTATTCCACCCAACGTTCTGTTAGCTGCAAAGTTGACTAACATCCCCTGATCCTGGTCATAAATAAAAAATGTTGAATAACACTGGGCCTAGACTGCAGACCTGGATTACCTTTTTACCTCCTCCCAGTTTGAGAAGGAGCCATTAATCTTCGCTCTCTGAGTGCAATTCTGTAGCCAATGGTGTATTCACCTGACACTTGGTCTATCCAGACTACACCCAATTAGCTTGCTAAATATGGTATCATGGGACACTTTGTCAAAAGCTTTGCTAAGTCAAGATAGATTATGTTTACAATTTACAGCATTTCCTCTGTCTATCAGGGAGGTTACCTGATCAAAAAGGAGATCGCATTAGTCTGGCAGGATTTATTCTTGACCAATCTCTGTTGACTCCAAGTTATTACTGGGTTGTTTTCAAGGTACTTGCATAGTGACTAGACATGGGCACGAAACGCCAAAATGGTATTAATTTCAGTTTTGTTTCTTTTCATTTTTTCATTTCATATGAACTTTTTTTAAAAAAAAAATCTTTTTTTGTGTGTGTTTTTATTTTTCATTGGTTTAAAAGCCCAATGCCGTTCCCCGCCCAATGGGGGGGGGGAAGTGTGGGGTTTTAAACCTTTTTTTTAAGCCACCGAAGTAAGTGACGGCCAGGGACATTGCCTTTTGCATCAGTGGCAAAAAAAAGTTTTAAAACCCCATGATTCCGCCCAATTGGTCACATTGGGGGGGGTGCAGGGTTTGCTTGGTCACATTGGGGGGGTGCAGCTCCCAATATAAAGAACAAGTAAAGAAGGATAGGTGTACAAAAAGTGAGAAAAGAAAAGAAAAGATAATAGAGATTAAAATAAAATTAAAATATATAGAAATGTATATAGAAATATACACTATAAAATTTGGATATAAAAATAGAGTTGGATATAAAAAAAAAGAGTTTTAAAACTCTTTTTAGCCACCGATGCAAATGATGATGTCCCTGGCGGCTGCTTTGCTTCGGTGGCTAAAAAAAGGTTTTAAAACCCCAGCTAGCACTATAGCCCCCCCCCAGTGTGCCCAATGGGGGGAGGACATGGGGTTTATAAAATGTCTTGGAGTCACTGAGACTGCCTCAGTGGTTCAAAGACATTTTAAAAGACCTGTGTCTTCTCCCCCCGCCCCCAACGCGCCTGATCGGGGAGGGGAAACGGTACAGGTTGTTTAAAGCGGTTTCCCATAGGAATGCATGACTCTATGCAAAGCAAAAAGCAAAGCAAAGTGTTCTGCTTATATACCGCCCCATACTACTACAAGTAGTCTCTGAGCGGTTTACAATTTTAATTACAGTGTGCAGGCTACACCTTGCCCCCCCAAAGCAAGCTTGGTACTCATTTTACCGACCTCGGAAGGATGGAAGGCTGAGTGAACCTTGAGCCTGCTACCGGGGATTGAACCCCAGGTCATGAGCACAGTTTGGGCTGCAGTACAGGCATTTAACCACTGCGCCACGAGGCTCATTCCTATGGGAAACCTAACCAAAAAAAGACACAGAATGAACACAAAATTTCCAGTTTGTTTCATTTCATTTTTTCCTTTAAAATTCATTTCATTTTTCATTTCATTTGAATATGAAACGAAAAAATAAAAAGGAATGAAACAAATTGCTTCATGCCGATCTCTAATAGTGACTGCTTTATAATCTGTTCCAGAATTTGCCCATGGATTGAGTTCCCTGGACCTATTTTTTTGCCCTTTTTGAAGATAGGGACAACATTGGCCCTCCTCCAGTCATCTGGTACTTCGCCAGATTTCCCATGATTTCCCATGATTTCAAGAAAATAATGGATAGTGGTTCTGAGAGTTCTTCGGTAAGTTCCTTCAATATTCTTGGATGCAATTCATCCAGGCCTGGAGTTCTGAATTTGTTCAAGATAATAATGCATTTTTGTTTGTCAGTCTACAGCTGCAATCTTGTCCTCTCCACTTGTTCTTCACATTTCTCCGAAGGGTCATAGTCTGCCTTTTCTTTATCATCTGTTATCTTTTTCATTGAGTAGCTGTGCCACTGTTTCATTTTTGTCTCTTGCTGTTCATGAGCACCTGAAGAATGCTTTTTGTTGCTTTTAGTGCCTCTAGCTAACCACATCTCATTCTCACCTTTTCACCTCATAATGCCACCCCTGCCACTTTTAGCTATTCGGGGCCTGGTCATTTTTTCAGTCCCTATACGTGTTCTTTTCAGGTCCTCTCTGAGCTGTTTCTGAAGTCACAGTGGCTTTTTCGCCTTTTTGTTTTGTTTTGTTTTGCTATCTCACTTTTTTCCTTGTTGATTTGTTTTGTACTTCTGCCTTTAGAATTCCTTTTAAAAAAAGAAATCCCCAACCATCTTGGAATCCTTTTCTTGTTAGGATCTCCTGCCATGGGACTTACGTATCCTACTTCTGGGTTCATTAAAATTGGCTTTTTAAAGTCCAAAGTATGTGTGGCAATTTGGTACCGGGACCCACCTTCTAGAATGAAATCAACCAGTCTCTTATCTTGTTTTGGGTTGTGCAGAGCTAAACTCCAAGGAGGAAGCAGCCTCTGACACATCATCTTTCACTCTCCCTGGTGCTGGCCAATCAGACAGGGAGGCGGGTTGATGCATGTCCCTACACAGCTCCTGATTGGGCAGTGCCAGGGATAGTGAGAGATGACCCCTTCAGAAATGAAACTCCCATGTCTAGCGTCAAAACTTTGCTTTGATTTCCTAGAAAATAAAAAATTCTCGTAGAGCATAGTAACTTTCATCCAGAATTCTCCTTACTGCCACTTCCTCCACCAAGTCATCGTTATTGATTAGAAACACGTCAAGGATAGATAGTCCTCTTTTTGTAGAACAATCTCTTGTCCCAACAAGAGTTTTCACCAAAGTGATTTTTTTTGGGGGGGTCATTTAACAACTTACACAAAATGTTTCTAGTATATCTTCCCCTTCTAAAAGACACAACAGCTTTAAAAAAAGGACACAATAACCCATCCAATTCTTCTCCTTTTGAATAGGCCACATAATAATGAGACAAAATTTAAATGTTCAACATTTGTAGAAATGCTGAAAGAAATTGGTTTCATAATTACACAGAATTTTCCCAAGCCTGAAAATAAAATCATTTTGTCAGCCAGAAATGGAAAAAATGATTTCTCATTTGATTTGTGAGACTTAATCAGTTATAGATTCATACCCTTAACCTAGAACAAGAATGGGCAACCTGGGGGTGCTTTTTTGCCTCCAATTTCGCTTTGGGCCACTGCAAAAAGGGTGTTTTCTGCCATTATGTAAACAGGCAAGAAGTTTTATTTGGGTCTGGTAGCCTTAGTGGACTAAGGTCTCCAATGCAGTCGGAGGAACCTCCCTTTAGGGATGCTTCTGAGTATCGGAAACAGAGCTTTTTCTGAGTCATTTTTAACAGACACCCTCAGATGATTTGAAAAGGCCACAAGAATTCTTCTCTAGATCTTTCCCACTTCTGCTCTGTTAATATTTATAGACAGAGAGACTGATAATGAGTTTGTTCTGCTAAGCAAGCTTGTTTTTTTTTAATGTGATTTTTTTTCTAGGATTCAGATTTCAGTAGAAAAGGGGGGTGGGATAAAAATATACTGCTACAACTTTTTGTACTGTGCCAAGCACAACTTGCCCATTTAAAACTACAAATGTTTTAATGTTTCATTCATCATCTGAGATGCAAATGTGATAGAAGGAAGGAAGGAAGGAAGGAATGAAGGAAGGAAGGAAGGAAGGAGAGTCCAATGTATATTTTCTTTTCATCTTGACCATGTACGTTGACACTATGTTATCAATTATTAGTTTCAATTCCTCATAACTTTTAGATGGTTTACCATACATGATTACATGGAATTTATACTTTTCTTAACTGCTTGCGGGCTCTTTTAGCTTTAATGTTGCCTTCCAATGCTGTAAGATTCCCCTCAATTCCCTGTTCTTAAACTTGAATATGTCTTAATTGTACTGGACTGTATATTGCACCTCATTAGTGTAAGCTGCCTTGGGTCCTATTCCAAGGAGAAAGGTGGGGTAATAAATAAATAAATAAATAAATAAATAAATAAATAAATAAATAAATAAAT
>JAHTLZ010000327.1:13561399-13578983 GCA_023846285.1 Phrynocephalus versicolor | reverse complement strand
GAAAGAAAGAAAGAAAGAAAGAAAGAAAGAAAGAAAGAAAGAAAGAAGGTCTTCTAATATAACCCCCTGCCCAAGGCAGGAGACCTAACACAATCCTGGATAGATGGCTGCCCAATCTTGTCTTGAAAACCTCCAACTCCAATCACAACATCACATTGCCTCAACCCTATTGGAAAGACAAGTTACCTCCAGTTATCCATGAGTTTGCCCTTAGAGTTGCTCCACAAATGAAGAAAATGTAGAAAAGCATGCATCTCAATATAGATTTTGACAGAAACAAATATTAAATGCATATTCTGGGAGGTGTGTGTGGGTTTATTTAAAAGGACAAACAAGAAAAATTCCTGCCCTGAGAATTTGTGTCCTGCAATTTGTAAAGAAACATTCAATTGCCAAAGGAGTTATGTATTTGTGTAGATTTCCAACCCATTGCATTTGGAAAACATGAATAAAGAGAACGTGCAATGGTCAATAATATCTATTTTGCATTTAGTCCAAACCCTCTTATGTGTGCCCATGTGTAAGAATGGACAGACACTCAAATTCAGAGAGGCTTGCAGGCATGCACACATACACCAAGCTTTGGCATAATTTCCAATCTTCAGCTCTTTACAGATACAAAACCTAACAACCAATTTGTCTTAACATCAGGGAAAGTGACAGAAAACTTTAGTAGATGGATGATCATGGCCCTTGATGTCAAACTGAAAAGAATGCATTTTACCGAACTGTGCATTGTGTTTATAGCCAATTATAATCCCATCAGACCATTCTCTGGCTGCTCATCCCTAATGGGATCTGAGAAGAACAAAACCAGTTCTATAGCAATGCATCCATTATTTTCTGAATATTTCTTATTATATTTCCAGGATGGGGTTGGATGGAACACATTCTGGGAACCATGCAGTCCTCTGATTGTAGTAGAGAACAAAACTGTGACTTGTTTTTAAAAAGAACTCTAGCCAGTTCAGATGGGTGATTATAGAGCTAGTGGGAAACTCCAAGCACTGGGGTTAGTTTATGACCACTAATTGAAGCCAAAAATATGCAGTTTGGTGGGGGGGTCGCTCTCTAATCTCTGCTACTAAACTCTAGATGGTCACTTTCCTTCAAATGAAAACTCATAAATGTTTGCTAACAATAGTAGTCAGCAGCATCGCCTTCTTAGCCTCACAGCATCTCCTCTCCAACATGGCATCTGGTTCCTGCAAAATTCATCTGTACCCTATTTTACAAGGCTATTTTCAAAATTAGCATTTAGAACATATACTGAAGACACGACTTGGTTTACATTATATTGCAAACAGGGCCTTGGTTCAGAAAATCCAAGCCACCAATGTTTTCTTGTGGGTTATGATGGGGACATCAGCAAACGGGTATAGTTCGTGAATGTTTTGCAAAAATTGGATGACGGTGTAAATGCGGCTTTACAAATTGTAGGAAAATAAGTATAGTCTTTTGTGCTTTTAACTCTCCCTCCCTCTCCCTTACCTGATTCCAGCCCTGCCTCTCCCACCCTTCCCTTGATCTCAGCAAGGGAACCCCCCTGGTTGCTCACTCATTCTTTCTCTCCAGCAGTTCCACATGGCTCCAGCACCCCCGCATGCTTCCGCCCTCCCACACCCCCCCCACCACCACCACCTGTGCTCACCTCCTATTGCTTTCTCCCTGGAATGGGATATTTCTCCTAAGGCCGCTATCTCACCTGGAGGAAGATTCAGATATTGTGAAAGTCCAGCTTTTCTTCTTTCTTGGTCAAGTGACTGAAGATGTGGGATCTCCGTTTCCCAAGTACAAGGATTTTTTAAAAAGCGCAGACCAGCCCCAGGGCCAGCAGGTGGCGCTAGAAAAAATAAAAAACAGCACTGGCAGCCCGAAGGCCAGCTGATCAGCGCTGGGAGGGAGGGGAAATTTAAAAAAATTAAAAAGCACTGACGAGCCCCAGGATGAGCTGGCCAGTGCTGGAAAAAATAAATAAATAAACAATCAGCACTGACAGCCCGAAGGCCAGCTGATCAGTGCTGGGGGTAGGGGAAATTTTTTTAAAAAATTTAAAGCACTGAAGAAACCCCAGGATGAGCTGGTCGGTGCTAGGAGGGGGGGAGCAGAAAACTGGATCATATGCCAGCTCCCACGGACTTCTGGCTTGCATTTTTTACCGGAGTAAAAAATTCCCAACTTCTCTGGCAGTCTTGGAAAACTCATTAAAGGGGGCATAACCATTTTTTTAAATAAAAAAAAGCCCGGTGGCTTTGGAGACAATATTTTTGGAAATGCTTTATGTTGAGATTTAATCAACATTTTAAAGGACATGTGATAGATTCCTAAGAGAATCTCCTTCCCCCTTAGCCTCCCCTCCCTCCGTCTTCCATATCCATGGCACAAGCTTTCACTTTCAGCCTCTTGCCTTTCCCTACTTTTGATTCCCCCCCCTTCTCCTTTCCAAAGGTGTGCCAGCTGCTATTCGTTCTCCGGCTTCTGCAGCTCTGCCACTCCTGCTCCTGGCCCCCCCCCCATCTTTGTCAGGGAAGGATGCGGTGCTAGGGCTGGGCAAGCTCTGTTTTGCATTTAAAATATTGATTTCTTCATTTGGGGCTCAAACAGTGGGGATTGTCTTATACATGAAGTCTTATAGATGGGAAAATATGGTACTTGGCCTCCCCTTCCTTAAGTGTGATTAGAAATAAAGTGCACCCTTTGCCTCCATTTAAAAAAATAAATCCTAAGAGAAAAGGAAACTGAATCAGAACAATCCCGGCTTCGTTTTTATGGGATGCTGAAAATGATTCTTCAGCTAATAAAGCGAGGATGTCCTATACAGTGCACTGATATTGCATAAGTCATGAATAAAACATTAGGTAAAGATGAGACGTTCCATTGGAATCAAACCTATTTGGAAATAAAGAAAACGTATCATACCATCAGAGCAGCAATTCTTTTTAGTTGAGTTGGAAAAAGTGTGTGGCCATCTTTACAGGGAAAGCAGGGGGAGGAAGGAAGGAAGGAAGGAAGGAAGCTAGGAAGTGATTCTAAATACTTGATTAATTCTGTTAAAATATTGTACACTTGTGTAATTGTATTGTATACTGATTTTAAGCTTTTAATTGTATTGTATACTGATTTTAAGTTTATAAACATTGTCCCTTTAATGGTGTTAGCCACCATTTAAAATATATTAAATATATATTAAATATATATTAAAATATATTTATACATTAAGTATATATTAAAATATTAAAATATATTATATCATCTATCTATCTATCTATCTATCTATCTATCTATCTATCTATCTATCTAATGAAATGAGGAACAGATCTGCAGATGGGGATAACCAAAGAAGCCCTGGAACTAGAGATGGGCACGACTCAGAAAAATTTTTCGTTTTCATTTTCGTTTTCATCTAGGGGTCCATTTCGGCTCGTTTCCATTTTCGTGAGCTAATTTTCAAAATTTTTCATTTTCGTTTCATTATGTAATGAAAACGAAAAACAAAAACGAAAACGAAAAATTTTTCGTTTCTTCCCATTTAGCTCTATTAAGTGCTTTTCCAGTAACAAAAAACGAAAATTGGCTCAAAATTAGTCGTTTCGTTTCCGTTTTTGGTCCATTTTTGAACCATTTTTGTTTTCGTTTCGTTACGTAACGAAAACGAAAAAACAGAAACGGAAACGGAAATTTCGCTAAGTCGTGCCCATCTCTACCTGGAACAGGAGTCAGAAGGAGAGAAGGAGGGTCTGAGGAAGGGCACCTTAGAGGATTGCATGGAGGAGGACCCTGAACCAGAGGGTGAACAGGGTTACATCTTAAAAGTGGACCCTTGGATCGGTGTCTTGGTACCATTACATTTGCCAAAGGGAGAGGGTGAAAAACACTAATCCTGGTGGCCCTACCCTGAGTAAGGTTGGGGAGAACTAGTCCAGTGCATTTGTGATGCTGAAGGAGGAAGCGATAGAAGCTTGTCTCTTAATCTTTAAAAAAAGATTTTCTAGATAATTCTTAGGGGGAAAAAGCATTAAGGTTGAGATATCCAACCTTCTTAAATCCACAATGCACTGTCATTCTATTTCTGTGTAGAGAGTCTTTGCCAAATGCATCAAAACGGATACCCCAAATAGTACATATTTTGGTTTGGAAGCAGAGAGGAGGTTTCCTTCAAAATCGCCGAGCACCTTTCATTTTTATTTTCTCTTGACTTTTTCTGGCACTGAATACATACTCATCCAGAAAGGGAGCATTTGTGTTTTTCCGCTGTGCAAAGCAGAGATAAACCAAGCTCAGTGGAATGAGACGGCAAAGCTTCCATTGTACATATTTAATGGAACACTAAGGCAACCATTCAAGGACAATGGCTCTGTTGCTAGCAAGCCTCTTTAATGAGCTTCCAGTTTCAGAAAAGGACACTTGCCCCTAAGATTACTTGTATCGTTTTATGTAAATTGGTTGTCTCTTTGATTTTCCAAGGTTCAAAGAATAATCTATGCATATCTTTATATTTCTTTCAGAGCTATTAGCCCAGATGAGCTCATATTTTTATTCTCTCTGCATGCTGAATATGTTTTATTTCTTTAAGGTGGCAGATCTTGTGATTAAACTCAATAAAACTAGATGTATTCCATTACCTGGATTTCTCTCCTTGCCCATGATTTATTAGCAAAAATCAAAGTTTGAGTTTTTAATAGAAAATTCGTTTCATTTCCTTGTCTTTATCACCATCCCTCCACCTCAAATAGAAAGAACCTTATAGGAATAACTGTAAGTGCAAATACAAAGAAGGGTAGAACACTTCCCAGGTATGTGATGCCAATATATGTTATGAGTCAGTTCTAAAGCATGCAAAAGATTGCAAAAGTTTGGAAATATTATGAAAAATGACACAAAAATGGAAAGTGGAAAAGGGAGGAAGAAAATCCATATCAAGGTTTCAATATAGTGTATCTGCACAGGCACAGAATGGTAGAATGAATATGTCATTGTATGAAGGGTTTATGGCTACTTATACATTTCATGAATTCCTCAAGAGGTCTTCACGCAGCCTGTAGTCATTCAATGACTTTGAATGCTTGTGTGCTAAGCCAAGAGTGCAAGTCTGCCTGGAACACCTTTTTATAAAATCCCAGATGTTGATGGCATGGACAGAAGCGTCTGTATACAGTTTACATTTATTTAGGCTCAATTTGTACCTCCAGGGTACTTCAAGGGCCAGATGCAGGGGAGTGTTAGGAGACATATATATCTAGTCTCATGCACTCTCAGACATATTTGGTGGGGAAGCTGGACTAGATGGGCCTATGGACTGATCCAACATGTCTCTCCTTATCTTCTTATGTTCTTATGACCCATAGGCAGACAGGGCAGCCTCTGCTGGGTCATCTGCCTCAAAAGCTTGCTCCCTTCCCCTTCTGACTGCCCTTTCTACCCTGTATACCAGCAGCAATCTAGCTGCCACCATAGTCCCTGCCATTGGCCAGTGTTGCTGCTGCTGCCACCACAATATTTTCAAAAGGTGCCCAGTTTCCCTTAGGTTTTTGTAGTTCATCAACCATTTCTACTCATGAAATGGCAGTTCATCCCCATCTCTTCTCATGATCCTCCAAATGCCATGATTCAAAAGACACATTTTTGAATAATGTATGTAAAATGTTGTTTTTATTTTGTTGTTTTAACTTTCTTTGTACAGTGCCTGGAGTTGTTCTCTGAATTAAACTTGGCAGTATTAAACTCAATCAGTCAATCAATCAATCAATTTTTGGTTAAGTAATTCTGAGCATACAAATGTCATCTCATATGAGAACTGAATGGGATTTCCACCTTTTCCCAAACAAAAATCAACAGTAGTTTTCCTGTCCCCCCCCCCATATAAATAATTTCATAGAATCACAAAATAATTGAGTTTAAGAAGCCTATAAGGCCATCAAGTTCTACCCTACTCAAGACAGGAATACAAATCAAAGGACAGTTGCCAGGTAGCTGTCTAAGGGTGCTTTTACACGACCCCTAAAATCCGAGGCAAAGGGCTCCCATATGCGGAGCTTAAAATTGTTTTCCCACCAGCTCCAGACTTTTTAAAAAACTTAAGTACGACCACGACCACCTAAGCACGTCCCAGCGCATTTTCCAAGTACCTGGTCTCCGAAGGTGTAAAATTTCTGATGCGGATGTAAAGCAGTGAGTGCCGGGCTCTCCTCGCCTTGTGTGCATTTGTTTTTTGCCCCTCGCCCCTTTAAGAGACTGGAATGGTTCCCGGGCAGAGTGGGAATGGCAGAGCGGAGGTGAGCCTGCATTCTTTTCTCCCTTTTTTTTCTCCCTCCCCTCACGCAGACAGGAGCAAGGGAGTGCGGAGGGGTGGGAACACAGGAAGAGCGACAAACCCCCAAGATCTCTGGTCCGAATTTAAGTTGCCAGCAGATTGTTAGGGGTCGTGTAAAAGCGACCTAAATTTATCTTGAAAATTTCCATTCAGATACCACCTCTCAAGATAATTGGTTCCATTGCCATATTGCTCTAATATTCAACTGAAATCTTTTGTCTCTTGAGCCCATTATTGCAGGTCCTTCACCCTGGAAAGATTGAGAACTGATTCTGCCCCTCCTCTTTATGAATGTCTTTCAAGTATTTGAAAAGTACTTTCATATCAGCAGTATAATTTAGGGTGATGGGGAGGGGTGTACGTTTTTGCTGGTGTTATTACACAACAGGGAGTCAACATTTGTTTCCTAATCTCCTTGCAGCAGTTAGAGATGGGGGACTATGACAGCAAACACAATCCATTAGTTCTGTTGATGTGTGTCTCTGTGTTGTGTCGTTACAGTCGTGACCAACCATTCGTGACTCCACGTCCATGGAGTTTTCTTGGCAGGAAGACTGGAGTGGCTTGCCATTTCCTACTCTAGGCACCTACTCCTGTTATATTTGGTTCCACCTCCAATTGAAAAAAATAGCCAGGGATTTCAATTTTAACCAAACATTACAGTTCAACGTGTAAGTCCACATAATTAAAATTTAAATCTCCCAGTGAGTGCTTTGAATGCTGTGGGGTGGCATAGATGCAGCCAACTTTGTTTTTGCTTTTGCTTCCTGTAATTTCAAGAGAGGCCTCATTTAGCTCATTTACAAGTCTTTCTCCCTCCCTCACACTTCCTCTGGTGTCAGGTCTTTGAGATTTTGAATTTGAGGGCATTAATTTTTGGGGTGAATTATTGATCAGTTTTGTGATTGAAAATAAAAAGTGTTTCTCAAGAAATGCCTTTTTTGCTGACTTGGCTGAAGCAACTTCAGCTTCAAAGTTCTGTTTGAATTCAAATATTTGTAATCAGACCTTTTTCACTGTTTTGTATTCATAGTGCTCAATCTTTAATTTTTACAAAATAAATAAATCAACCAGAATATCACAGGTATACCTCTTTTACTAAGCTTCTGCATTTAGTGGTGTATTCAATTGCATTCTAATGTTAAATCACAAAAGAAGGGCGACAAGATGCTGTTACTCATGATACAAATTAAGTTAAATAATTTATAGCCAAGTTGCAGCGTGGCTTTTAAGGTTGAGTAAGTAATTTTGGGGGAAATTTGTCCAGGGAAATAGATATGCAAATAAGAACAAAAATTGAAATATCCTAACTATATATGATGTCACTGTTTCCAGTTATTAATAGTAGCAGATTTAATTTATCCGGAATGCAGATACCTTTTAAAGGTATACCTTTTAAAGAAAAGCAAATGTCTGCCCCCAAATGCATATGCTGCAATATATAATAGCAATCTGTTGTTTTTAATTTTCATCCCTCTTCTTTCTAAGTACGCTTTCTGTGAATCGTTCAGAAACCTCCACACCCCTTTTTACATTAGCAACAAGACGTAAGGCAGAAGAAGGCAAAAAACAGCCTGAAATGTAGGCTCTTCCCCAAGGGATTGAAATGTAGCTGTCTGTGGGTGTGTGTTTGTGAGCTGAAACTCTCCAGTCGGGAATTTCAGTATAGGAAATTTCAGCCTTGGGAATTCTTAATTCTGGGAACGAAAATTTAAAACGGAGTCAGGTTCTGGTGTCTGTGTGAATAGTTTCATTAAGGGTGACTGATAAAGGCTTGGAGGCCGGCATGCACTAGCGCAGTGTCAGCACCTAACCCGTCATGTACTGATGTCAAGGGTGTGGCTACATCACGACACATCTCTCACAAGGCATGCCGAAAGTCCAGTCAGACCCAAGAGATTTCACCTTGCCGGTATGGGGGCTGCAGTGACAGAGTGGCAGGTGGGACAGCTGGCTGACCCTGCACATCCCTCTGGCTGAACACTGAAAGGGTGTCCCTGTGGTTTCCTCCGGCGGCGGCATTGTTACTGCTGGTCCTTCCAGTGTGTCACCTCCCATCACCTAGCCTCATCATAGCACGCACAGACTTCTTCCTCTAGAGCAATGGTGGTGAACCTTTGGCACTCCAGATGTTTTGGACCACAACTCCCAGAATTCCAAGCCTGTATCGCCAATGACAAAGGACTGTGGGAGCACCTGGAGCACTGTGTCCAGTTCTGTGTGCCTCAATTTAAAAATGATGTTGACAACCTCGAGCGGGTACAGAGGAGGGCAACCAGGATGGTTGAAGGTCTGGAAGAAATGTCTTATGAGGAACAGCTTAGGGAACTGGGAATGTTTAACCTTTCAAAAGGAAGGCTGAAGGGGGGGTATGATAGCTATGTTTAACTATTTGAAAGGATGTCATATTGAAGAGGGAACAGGTTTGTTTTCCATGGCCTCAGAGATTAGGACTCGGGGCAATGGTTTCAAACTACAGGAAAAGAGATTCCATTTGAACATTAGAAAGAACTTCTTGCTGGTTAGAGCTATTCAGTTGTGGTCCAAGACATCTGCAGTGCCAAAGGTTCACCATCACTGCTCTAGAGTGTCAAATAGAGATGGGCATGAATAAAAAAAATGGTGTTTCGTTTGTCGTTTGTCATTTAGGGGGTCCATTTCGGTTCGTTTCCGTTTTTTGCGAATTTTTGCAAAAAAAATTGTTTTCATTTTCGTTTGTTTCATTACCGGTTTGTTACCATTTATTTCAATTTTTTGTGATTTTTGTGATTTTTTAAAGCAATTCAACTGTATTGCCGTAACGAAAATAAAACACATGACAAAATTTCCGGTGTTTCTGTTCGTTTCGTTTCATTTTGGAGACAAAATCCGGATGTCGTTTCGTTGTGTAACGAAACGAAAAAAATGAAAACGAAAACGAAAAATTGTTCATTTTGTGCCCATCTCTAGTGACAAATGATTCCTCCCTGCAACCAGAGTCCGGGTCATGGCAGTGGGTAGGACACACCCTCCAGTGGGGATAACACTATTGGGTTCACAACTTCTTTCTTGCTCATATAGCAGTTCCGGGAGAGACAACTGGGTTTATATGTTAAAGCATGCATTGAAATGTTAACAAATGTAATTTTACCTTCATCCTCACTGAAGAAGTTAGAAAAATCTTGCATACCACAGATAAGGACAAATTTTATTTTTATTTATTTATTTATTTTCTATACAGTCTGTCTTCCCAAAGGAACTCTGGGCGGTTAACAACAGAAAAATAAAACAGAATCAAACACAGAGCATATAACAGTGATAAAAATAAAAATAGGGGTACTCGGCAAGATGGCAGAACAATAACTAAAGGTCGCCAAATGCCTCTCTGAAAAGCATGGTCTTAAGTGCTTTTTTGAAGACAGGCAGGAACTGTGCTAGGCACATCTCACTTGGCAGATGGTTCCAGAGCAAGGGGCCAGCCACAGAGAAGGCTCAGCTTTGGATTATCGATTTCCTAGCTTCCCTGGGCGTGGCCACCCGAAGTGAGAGCGCCTGCGACATTCTGGTGGGTCAGGCCTCAGTTGACCTTTGGGAGATTCGCTCCACCAGGTATTCAGGTCCCAAGCCGTGGAGGGTTTTGTAAATCAAAACCAATACCTTGAACCTTATTCAGGATGCAATGGGAAACCAATGCAAACGGGCCAAGACTGTGGTGATGCAGTCGTATCTGCCCGTACCAACCACCAGTCTGGCCACTGCATTTGGTACCCACTGAAAAAAATAATATATCAAAGTATTTATGAATATATACATATTTTGTCTAATTACTGGAAAATGTTCCCAGAAGAACCTGGGATGTGAAAGGCAGGCAACATTATTATGCAAGGGAATTGGGCACTATTGGGAATGGACTTAGTTAACAGAGTGACTCTAGATGAGCAGAAAAGGAAACTTGATTGAAAGGTAAAATGCAAAAATAACATCCCATGGGAGGCAAACTGCCATTAGATGGATTTTAGCAAATGTGAGTCATTTATGACTGCCTGAGAACCCTGAAGATCTTGATCAGCAGATATCTCAATTTTCTAATTCCATGAAACTCTTTCTTTCCCCTTCCAATACTTCAGCATAGTCAGAAGTAGAAGTTACACAGCTGGCATGACATCTAATTAATGACGAACTTAGACCAGATCATAGGAGAGCTGGGCTCATAATAACTTGGGATGGGTCTAGATTTGAATCTAGAGTCATCTGATTGCCTTGAGCAACAGTTCAGCAACACAAGTTTGCATTGCCTTCTAGAGGACTGACAAATAATTGTCAAAATGGCAAGCAGCCCTCCCCATATCAGAAGAGGGGCACTGGATCAAAATGTCAGTAGCATTTTTTTTAGAAGTGGCATGTAATTGCAATGGCTAGTAGGAGTCCTTCCCACTTGGGAAACAGTTGTCACTTTTGGTTTGGCTCTTGTTTTGCATTTGTACAAGGTAATGGATTGGGGTCCTGAAGATCACCCATAGAACAAATTGTGCTAAGTGAAATCAGGCAGTTAGTTGTCTCTTCTGATTTGGCTTATCACATGCATCCCCTGATGCCCATGGATTGCTATTATGCTCCTTGCTCTAAAAAGAAACACTAAGGAAGCAATGAACAGAAGGTGGCTTATAATCAGCTTCCATTCAACTGGTCCCCAAAATCTGAGGCTCTGTCATCCCCCGATTTCTTAATTTGCTTTCGATAAAAATGTGGAAAATACAGAAGGGAAGGCTGTTGCTGTCTTAACTCCCGGTACAGTATTGAAATGTATGAGACACAATGACCTTAGGTTCTGAAGAGGATGTGCAAAGTATTTATATCTGCAGCTGTGCAAATTGCCAGTGTTTAATGTTGAACTTGATGGAAAATCTTATTTGCTGCTGTGCATTGCTGGCTGGGACAACGTTTAAATATTTAGTGGGGTTCCAAGCTATATGAGCTGTTTGGAGCAGCACATAGAGGAGTTGCACTTTCCAGGATTTCCTATTAAAGTAGATTATT
Organism: Phrynocephalus versicolor; assembly: GCA_023846285.1. Lineage (NCBI taxonomy): Eukaryota > Metazoa > Chordata > Lepidosauria > Squamata > Agamidae > Phrynocephalus > Phrynocephalus versicolor. Next base: position 13,567,657 of record JAHTLZ010000327.1, on the reverse strand, counting down.
TATTTATGGCATTGCTCTCCTTGCAAGCCTGGACTCTTAGCAAGGTTACTCATGGCAGAATGTTCATAGCTGTGGCACTAGATCAGTAGTTCTCAATACTAGATCTCAAACAAATAAGAGAAAGTACTTTTCACCCAGAGGACCCAACTCCCTGCCAGAAGAAGTGGTGACAGCTGTCAGCCTTAACAACTTTAAGAAAGGATTGGACAAGTTCATGGAGGACAAGGGTATCAATGGCTATCATTATGGATGCCTAAGGACAACCTCTGGGCTGGAGAGAGAGGCAAGATATCTCTCAATACTATTTGCAGGGAATCATCAGCAGGTGAAGACATCTGCTTGGGAATACCCTGCAGCAAATGGTGAGCCACTATGTGAGACAGAATGCTGAACTGGACTGGGGTGTGGCCTATTCCAGCAAGGCTGTTCTTATATTCTTATGAGGACACAAATTCTGAGGCATTCTAGGTCTTATGCTAAAGAGGACTTTTTCCAGAACTGGCCGAGCTAACAAACTTTGAAGGCCTTCTCCTCAGAGGGCCAGAAAGTGAGATGATTTACCAGGAATAGATAACATTTGCTTAAAGGGGTGGGGGGAGAAGGAAAGAAAGAGGGGGGAAAACACGTGAAGCAATGCTATTGCAACCTGTTTTGCTTCTTAATGATTTGCAGTCAGATTGCCCCAACACTGCTTGGCTCCGGTTTTGACTTCTCTCTTCTTCAAGATTTGGAGCCAAGGTAGTTTATTGTGCAAAGAAAGACAGTTGGCTGGGGAGGAGAGGTGAACGCATTGCGCTGACTGAGGCACCGAAGAGATTAACAGGACCGAAGCAGTGAGAGGAAGCTACTGTTGAGCTGTGAATAAGAAATGATCTGTGAGCAAACTGAACAAGCTGGGATGAAGCAAATAGGCAATTAACATTCATTTGGGCAAATCTGCACCTGTCAAAGTCAAACTGAGAAAAGAGGAAGCGGGGGGGGGGCAATCTTTTAAATGAGGTCAAAAGACAGAAAGGATCCATTTGGTGTATTAGGACTTCTGACTGAATTTCATGAGGAGAAATTATCGCCATCTATTATTTATGGAGAGCTTCAAGTGTGTAGAAAAACAAGGGATTCTGTTTAAATCTCAGAAATTTAAGTATTTCTTCCCTAGACTGTGTCTGTAACTGGTTAACCCTTACTCAATCGGGTAGAATATTTTTTTTTCCTTTCAATAATGTGAATGGTGATGGATTTTCCCTTTTAGAAAAGCAAGAGCAGATGTGTGTTGCTGCTCTTTGGCAATGTAAATGGATTAGCCATGTATTTATTCATTCCTACTTTCCTTTAATCAATTCTCCAAAGAATTCAGGAAAAATTAAGGAAGAGGAAAAGGGGACGGCAGAGAATGAGATGGTTGGAAGGTGTCATCGATGCAAACAACATGGATTTGAACAAACTCCAGGAGGCAGTGGAAGACAGGAGGCCGTGGCGTGCTCTGGTCCATGGGGTCATGAAGAGTTGGACATGACTAAACGACTGAACAACAATTTTTAATAACTGGCTGGATTGCCTAGAAGCTTAGGTAACTGGCTGCAGAAACAAATATTGAGGGGGTTCAATTCCCCACTCTGCATCCTGCAAATAACGCCAGACTGTGTGGCCTTGGGCAAGCTGCACAGTTACTGAACACAGTCAGAAAAAGGGAATGATAAACCACTTCTGAGTATTCTCTACCCGGAAGCCCCCCAAAAGGGTAATGATAAGTCAGAATTGACTTGACATCACACGTTCATCATCAAGTTTTAACACTGCAAGACACTTCTTTAACCTTACAACTACGATTAAAAGAAAATTATGTTCAGTGTCGCTTCACCAAGGAGGTTCTCTGAATACGATGGTGGACTTACTTTTGAATCCCCTGGTATTAACATATGGCATGACCACCACCCTTTTATTTATGTAAGATTAAGGAAATGCCATATACTCAACAGATGACAGCATTTCTGTTTTGGAGTATCTCCACTCCTTCAGTCTAGGACCCCCACACTGAGATGTTTTTAGCATCTCAACAATTTCCTGCATCTAGTCTCTGTCCCACTTGGTAGCAAGGTCCTCTCAACAATTTCCTACATAAGGTTAAGTTTTATAGGCCTATGTGGTTGTGCCTGGAATATTATCTTCCCAGGTTTTTTTGTACCTTTGTTGTTAATTTCAAATGATCAGTTTCAAATTGTTTTGTTAGCCATGGCGCACAGCCATTTGTGAAAGTGACTAGTATAAAAACCAGAAATTGACAACAGCAACAAAGAAATCCAAAAATCCTAAGGGTAATACCTGTATCTCCAGCAGAAGCAGCCAGGGCAATCAAGCTTAATCTTGTACAAGTACACAGCAGCAACAGGTAAAATGCTTCTATTTAAAATCCCAAAGGCAGGACAAACACATAACATAATCATAAAATCAAAACACTGTGTGATAGAATATAATAATGTAAGACGATAGCAAACTAAATCCCACAATTCAGGAAGAATAAGAAAAAAAGTCACCTGGAAGGGTTTGGCTCTATAAAATAAAGGATAATCTCAGTCTTCTTTGTTTGTTGCTCTTTCCTTATTCTGTCCATATTAACCAATGGTCAGAGACTACAGTAGGACCCCAGTATCCACTGGGGATCGGTTACAGGTCTTCCCGTGGATAATGAAAAACGTGGATAAGAGAGAATGCCAAAAAATTCAAACTGCTGTATTGTGGCAGTAGCTTGATTTATGGTTGCTGTTTTGCAACAGTAGCTTGCTTTACGCCTGCTGTTTGTGACAGTTGCTTGCTTTACGGCTGCCAATTTATGAAAGTAGCTTGCTTTATGGCTACTGTTTGTGACAGTAGCCTGCTTTGCAGGTGCTGAATTATTTATTAATTTTTTTCCTCTGCAAACCATGGATAACCGAATCAGTGGTTAACGAATCAGTGAATATGGGGGTCCAACTGTATTTGTTTATTTATTCATTTATTTAACTTATTTTTCTCCTAATTTTCTCCCTGGAAATGACCCAAGACACCTTACAACACTGAAGGATTATATACAGCGGACCCTTGTATAACAAACAGTTGGTATAACATACACTCTGTACATCATAAAAAATTCTGGAGATAGGGGAAATTTGCTTAACATAATCGCTTATGGGGTGAATCCGTACAACATAAAATGGGATTACTTCATTTTCAATGCATTTCTATGGGAAATTTGTATAAAGGAAAAGTTGCTTAACATATTTTCATTTGGAACAAATTAATTCCTTTATACAAGGTGCCACTATACGAAGGTGGAGACAAAACATCAGTTACGAAGAAACATTAAATACAATATTCATACCCAGGAACAATGATGTAAGAGGCATCTTACATCATTAAACAGATAATAAAGCTATGAACAAGAAGCAGACAAATAAAAGGGACAAAAAATGTCATTCTGATTAACCTTGGTCATCTGGTTGCATGGTACTAGATAAAGCTGACCTAGGTGTTGATAAGGAATGCTGCAGAGAATGTCATCAGTTCCTGCATAGCATCTAAAGAATTATGCATATGTCTTTGTGCAAAGAAACTGAAGGCATTTTGTTGCCAAGAAATCCTGTAATAGAGAAAGAAAAAGGCCACAGTTTGGTGTGTGGTGAGGACTGCAATAGAGATTGAATTTTACAGTTTGCCCCTTACATGGATAATTAAGCAGCAAGATTCGAATGCAGGCTTTTTGTTGCTTTTATAAAGTACAATTCTTGACTGTACTTATGTACAAAATGCTAAGACTTCTGCTCCTAATGAAAGCTCTTTATTTAGATGATGATTTGAAGGTCCTAAACAGGTTCATGTTACACAGTCTCAGACTTGCCTTCAACATAACAAGAGTGCACACCAGGTTGATTCTAGATCCTTTTCTTTTGAGTACTAAATAGTGTCTGGATGCAGAATCACGTTAATAAAATTCAGTTTTCTGTTTTCCCTCCTTGCATAAAACAGATACATGTGCTTCCTTCCAAGATCCATTCACTTGGCCTACTGCCCTAAAATAAATCTTGGACATACAGTGGACCCTTGTATAAGAAACAGTTTGTATAACATAAAATCTGTACAACATAAAAAATTCCAGAGATGGGGAAATTTGCTTAACATATTCACCTATGGGGAGAATCTGTACAATATAAAACTGGGATTACTCCATTTTCAATGCATTCCTATGGAAATTTGTATAAAGGAAAATTTGCTTAACAGAATTTCATTTGGAACGAATTAATTCCTTTATACAAGGTACCACTTGTACTACTCTATGAAGAAACAGTCATGGACAGTTTCGAAAGTTGAGTCATGGCAACTGGACTTCTTTTCTTGTGAGAACAAACTTTTTACTACTCATCCAAGCAGTTTCATCAGACAAAGCTGCCTGGATGAGTAGCAAAATAGTTTGATCTCACAAGAAAAGAAGTCCAGTTGCTATGACTCAAATTTCGGATAACCTCTCCTGGATGACTGAGAATCTTCACAGAAATAATGGTCAGAGCTAGATATAAAAAATAAAGCAGGAAATCTCCTGATTCACATGAACAAATTTGGAACAATCTGTTTTGATGGGTCTGCGTGATAGTGATCCTAAGCAGTGAGAACAAGATATCCGTATGTTTATTTTCTTACATTTAAAGTTGTTTTTTAAAAATCTTTTTATCATTGTTTTGTGTGGCAGCAGGAGCAGCAGCAACAACTGCAACAACAAGAACAAGAACAAGAACAACAACGAGCAAAACAATAAAAGAAACACTGAATGGAGTCAAAAAAGGCTCTGTTTTATGATCATGCAGATAAATACTTTTGGAGGAATGTACAAGGAAGACTATGATTTCAGAAATGTTTGCTGGTCAAGGGGGATGCCCTTTGCAGCCACAAACATAAAGAGAACAAGAATTATAGGAAAACTTCTGCTGGATGCTTTGTATTATTTATTATTTGGCTGCAGCATCTAAAGAGGAAAACAAGACCTTGCTGTCAACTCTGATTTATATTCTTTCGTTTTGTAATTTCAGTGCTTAAGTCAGGAGGGCATTGCTGAAAGTTGCTTATGGATTTTGCCCAATGAGATGCAATTGTATTTGTATTCAATGTCTCAGTTTTATTCTCTTGCAAGTTCTCCCAGTCCATTGCCATCTAGGCAGTTTTAGGTTTACATTGACTCGTTGAAACACTGCCATCAAAAAGGTATGAGTTATGCACAATTGTAACATACATTATAGTTGCAACCACTAAGTTAACCATTTCATATTTTTTTCATGCTACACTGGCAGACAAGTACAGTGGTACCTTGTATAAAGGAATTAATTCGTTCCAAATGAAATTCTGTTAAGCACATTTTCCTTTATACAAATTTCCCATAGAGATGCATTGAAAACAGAGTAATCCCTAATCACTACTATTTTATGTTGTATGGATTCGCCTCATAGACAATTTTGTTAAGCAAATTTCCCCTATCCCCGGAATTTTTTATGTTGTACAGATTTTAATGTTATGTAAACCATTTGTTATACGAGGTTCCACCGTACATTCTCACTTGAAGCCTGAATGAGGTCTGAACAAAGTGTTTTCTGATAGGTTCCCTTTTCTATTGATAGGATCTGGCAGAGGAAAATAGTGCACCTTATTCCTTCCCCAGGAGGAATCTGTATCTCATGAAGGACATCTGATCCTCCTTAGCTGACCTGTAAATCCTAGATTCTTTAGGCCAGGCTCAGCAACTGGTTGCCCCACTAAATATTTGGACTACTCATGCCCTACTAGCACGACCATTTACTATGGAAGCTCCTACATATCTGGAAAATACTAATCTGTTTACCTTGATATAGCCCTAACATCAGTTTTTCTTTTGGCCAAATATATGATATACCAATTAAAGTTGGGATGGCAACATTGACACTCTTTCTGCCTGAGACCTGAGGCCCCTGTGCAGACCTCAAGGGGAGACAGAGTACTCAAATGTATCCTCCTCCTACACACTCTGTTCTTGGCAAGGAATATTGGCAACACCTGCTTGGGTACATACCTTTCTCTTCTACCACGATGGCCACCATTATATGCCCAAGCTCCCATATCTCCCAAAGCGTAGGCCTGCCCTGACCAAGAAGGGAAAAAAGAGGAGACAACACATAAAGTGTGCATAACCTTACCTAGAATAAATAAAGCAAAACTCTTGATTGATTGATTGATTGATTGATTGATTGATTGATTGATTGATTG
>JAHTLZ010000327.1:13550166-13561389 GCA_023846285.1 Phrynocephalus versicolor | reverse complement strand
TTGATTGATTGATTGATTGATTGATTGATTGATTGATTGATTGATTGATTGATTGATTGATTGATTGATTGATTGATTGATTGATTGATTGAAAAATGAACACTGCCTGCTCATCAGAACAGAACCATCGGCACTAAACACAGCCCTTCTTGTTGAGGCAAGAAAGCTAGAGGGATCCTACACGGTTGATACCAGTGGTGCTCAACCTGTGGGTAAACAGATGTTCCTGGACTGCAACTCCCAGAAATCACTTCCAGAACAGCGAGTGGTGGAGGCTTCTGGGAGTTGCAGTCCAGGAACATCTGGGGACCCACAGGTTGAGAACCACTGGTTTATACAGTCAGATGTCTCTCTTAAGCCTTCCAATAAGAATTTTTGCTCACTGTTATAATTCATATTGAAAACACTGTTTCCAAGGTTGTTTGAAAAGGAAATTCGCAGGCCAAGAAAGCAAAGTAGTGTTGCACACTGACCCCACAGGCTGGCGTATCTGCAACAAGAAATTGAATTAGGTTGCAGGGAAAAGCCAACATACACTACTCATTATGAATTGTTAATAACCTGTTTACAGCCAAAGCTGTCACAGAAAACAAGAGAGTTTATTAAGTCAATAATTTATTTCAAGCTGTGGAATTAATCAGGGAGACAGTTAAAATAAGTGCGGGAAAGTAAGAATATGTTTGGCTTGGGTTGCCAGCAGGATTTGACAGCTGATTTCCTACAATAGATGGCACAGTTAAAAGAAAGGTGTATCACCTGTAAGTAAAAGGTTGAGGAGGCCAAAAACAGGAGCGATGCAGCCAATATGCAATTAGCTCTCCTGATCTGTGTTTGTTTTCAGAATGTTAAAGTGTTCTAAGGCTCTGAAACTGTTGACTGCAAAGCCATCAGCTCAGCGGTTTGAATCCCGGGTGCGGCAGCAGGGGGCGGGGGCAGGGCAGCAGGAGGCAGCAGGTGGCGGGGGCTGGCAACGGGTGTGGGGGGGCGGATGGCGGGGGCACAGGGGGCGGTGATGGGCGGGGGGCAGGGGGCAGGGGGCAGCGGGGGGATGGACAGTGGTGGCCAGCGGCGGGGGGCAGTGGGGGGCAGCAGGCTGGCCAGCACCCTCTCCATTTTGGCGCCCCAGGCAACTGCCTAGTTCAACTTAATGGATGTGCCGGCCCTGCAGCCATGTGACCATGGAATTGAACCACACTGGCTCTTTGGCTTGAAAATGGAGATGAGCACTGCCCCTAGAGTCGGACAAGACCAGCACACATGTGCGGGGGGAACCTTTTAGACCTTCAGTTTTAAATGGAACATCAATGCATAACTTATCATTTCCAGTGTCCGGGCTTCTCCCTCCTGGAGCTGTGACTAATCGTGGTGAAGAAGAATGTTGGAGCCCTTACTACAGAGATGGTCTTAGCAACATCAACCTCTCCAAAATGCAGAAACAAGGAAAGCTTGGTAAAGTTACTTTCTCTGATTATAGTTGCCAGCACCTGGTAGCCAGCTTGCTGTTCCAGCAGCCTACTTTGCTTCCCTTCAAAAAAAAAGTGACCCATTCCTAACACCCACAGCCCCATCACCTCCTTACTTTATCTTCTATTTCTGCTACCACCACCACCATTTTAAAAGTTTTCCTTTTTTTTTTAATTTGCTGGCATTTTGGCCAGGCAAAGAGTATCCGCACATGTTGCCACCTACCTTACTTACCCCACCTGGAGGACTGTGTCCAGTTCTGTGCCCCTCAATTTAAAAATGATGTTGACAACCTTGAATAGGTACAGAGGAGGGCAACCAGGATGGTTGAAGGTCTGGAAGAAATGTCTTATGAAGAATGGCTTAGGGAACTGGGAATGTTTAGCCTTTCAAAAGGAAGGCTGAGGGGGGATATGATAGCTATGTTTAAATATTTGAAAGGATGCGATATTGAAGAAGGAACAGGTTTGTTTTCCATGGCTTCAGAGATTAGGACTCGGGGCAATGGTTTCATACTACAGGAAAAAAGATTCCATTTGAACATTTGGAAGAACTTCATGACGGTTAGAGCTGTTTGGCAGTGGAATATGCTGCCACGGAGGGTGGTGGAGTCTCCTTCTTTGGAGGTTTTTAAGCAGAGGCTGGATGGCCATCTGTCGGAAATATTGTTGTGATGGGGTTCCTGCATGGCAGGGGGTTGGACTGGATGGCCCTTGAGGGCTCTTCCATCTCTATGATTCTATGATTCTATGTAATGTTTTGTGATCCCCTGACTTCCTGTTGGTGCTAATGCCTTATGCTCCACTGACTTGCCCCACCATCAAATGAAATGCATGGGCCTTCTACACAACCCCCCTTCCCATCGCTGACAAATCAGGGACTTTTGGTCTCCGCAAGTCATATTGAGGAGAGGTGTGAATGTGTGCACGTGAGAGCCGTAACATGTCTTTGGAAGGAATGGGACAATAAAAACACCTTCCTTCCTCCCTCCCTTCACTTCAGAGGCAGCCCAAGAACACCCAAGCTCCAGGCCTGAAGCACACTGCCTGGCTTTTTTCCATCTTGCCATGGACTCTACACCTAAGAAATAATTCCTGGCAAATCCATCTTTTGCCATGTATTGGTACTGCTCTGAGGAAAGGGGCTTTGCCCCCGAAATATTAGCAATGTTTTGTTATTTTTATAGTAGCCTAAAGGTATCACCTGTTCCACTTTTGTATTTGTCCACCCTCAGGATTGAAACTGTTCCATTTGGCAGAACATAAAACTCCCTGGCACTTTTAGAATGGCAAAGTTATGTTTTATACTGAGCTGATTGATGTTAATTGGCACAAAGAAATTTACTTCACCCAATTCTAATGACCCTTCAGTGGAAGGAGTTGTGGGCCACTCACACATGGCTTCTCAATGAGTCAGCTAAGCTTGTCTACTACCCCCCCCCCCGGGGGGGGGGGCAGGAGGGGGTACAAGGGTCTAAGGGCAAAAAAGAATCTCTTCTCTGACAGAATGAACAGGCAAGAGTGGCTTAAAAATATTTTCAAACCCACATATCCTTCCCTAAGGCAAAGGAAAATAGTACAACCAGCTCCTTTCCCCCCATGAAGACAAAAAAGAAAGAAGTAACAATTATCAGGGTGATTTATGATTCTCGATATTGGCACTAGATGTTCCTTTTATGATGGATGTTTTATTGCTATTTTTTTATCAGTTTCTGAATTTTTGTGATGTTTTTATCAGTTTTGTAGGCTACCATGGGCACTGCAGATAAGGTAGTATATTATTTTTAATAATTGGCATGATATTGCTAATAATAAATATTTTAATCCTCTGGCGAAGCTTCTGTACAAATAGTACAGAAGGACATGTAATTTAATGATGGCATCTGTCTGTGATAAAGCTACTTTTGTTCAGGAAGACAGGTGTGAAGAGACTGGAGATTTTCCTGAAGCAAAAGAGTGCCCTTGTAGGAAAAACAAAACAAAACAGAAAATAAAATAAAATGGAAAGGGAAATAAAACACCACAATACTTTAAAGACTGTTTTAATGTGAGCTTTTGTGGATCAAAATCCATTTTAGATATGGGCATGAATATGCAAAATGGTGGTTCATCATGATTCATCAAACCTCATAAATCATTGATTTATGGGGGGAAAACGACAACCGAATGAATGAATTTGTTGGTTCATCTCATACTTAAAGGTAAAGGATCCCCCTGCACATGTGTGCTAGTCATGTCCGACTCTAGGGGTGGTGCTCATCTCCGTATTCAAGCCGAAGAGCCAGTGTTGTGCAAGTCTGTGGCCATATGGCCAGCATGGCTGCAAGGAAACACTGTTTTTACCTTCTCAGTTTTTATGGTGGTACCTGTTTATCTACTTGCATCTATATGCTTTCGAACAGCTAGGTTGGCAGGAGCTGGGGTTAACAGCGGGAGCTCACTCAGCTGTGGGGCACCCAGGATTCGGACTTTGCAGCCAACGGTTTCAGCATTCTTTGGGCCTCTTGCACCTAGAGACTCCACAATCACCGGGAAGCTTCCCCTGAATGTCCTGTAAAATATCTGCAAGTTGTGTATGTGTGTTGTGTCGTTACAGTCATAACCGACTCTCCGTGACCCCATGTCCATAGTGTTTTCTTGGCAGGAATACTGCAGTGGTTTGCCAGTTCCTACTCCAAGCGCCTACAGCACCTGGTATTCCCTGGTGGTCTCCCATCCAAGTACCAACCAGGGCCAACCCTGCTTAGCTTCCAAAATCAGGCGAGATCAGATGTGCTCAGTGCATCTAGGCAGCTGGATATTCAAGTTACGCACTCACAAAGTGGATCTCCCCAGGAAAGTGACAGAAGTAACCAAACCATAGGCTTCATCCCCTGGGTTAAAGGCACTGCAGAGAGTTAGGTTTCTTCTTCCCTTGAATTAGAGGGGTTGATGAGAGGTAAGTTTCTTCTTCCCCTGGGTGACAGCAATTGTTGAGATGTAGGATGTTGGGCATAGGGCAGAAGACTGGGTTTTCAACAGTGGACAGTAGAAATCTGAGTAATAGGCATTTTTCTGCATTTATAGTGCAAGCTGGATGCTCACTTGCTGTATGTGCTTGTTTGGTACTTTCATCTGCCTACCCTATGTGACATATAATGTCTCAGCAATGTAAGTGTCAGAATTGTCAGGAAGATTAAGAATAAGCAGTCAAAAAGGAAACAGTAGGTAGTTAAAGAGCTGTTCTTGGGATGTGATTTATTGAAGTCTTTATAACAGACTATGATTCTGTGGAGAAAACAGAAGACGTTCCAATAAAACCCAAATAATGGATGTTGTCATAAACAACTTGATCTTTACAAGAGTTGCTATTTTCCTGTTACTTTCTTCAAGATGGTCAAGCAGCAAAAAAAAAGCAGCTAGTAAAGCACTTGGCCTCTTTATAGGAGCAGAAACTGTGACCCATTGAATTTGCCTGGCATGTCAAAAAAATCTACTACTTAAAGCCTCCCTTGAGCTGTTAAGCATCCTATCAGAGCAGCTTCATGCCACCAGAACAGTTCTGTGAATGCCTAGGAGAGAAAATGATTACAGATAGAATGGTGATAACCAATAGCCCATTTTATTTATCATATTCTCATTGTTCTTCAGGTGAAGCATCCAAAGCCAACAGCACTAATACAAACCCATTCAATAAAACCCTCATTGAGAGGAAATCAACTACATGCTGCTTTTAGATGAGGATAGAGGATAAAATTAATGTTAATGCCTAACAGTCACTAAAACTCTGATTGATTCTTGCTGGCAAACTATGTGACCAGATCATCTAATGGCGGGGGGACCTTTATTTGTTAAGAATTATTTGAGTCAATTATCTTGATTGTTTCTGGTGTACCTTCTAGATGGATGTTGTGTCCCATCCAAATTGAAAGCCACCTCTCATTGTCAAATGCATTGTGGCTGCAGACAGGGGCATATCTGGGGGAGGCAGAAGGGTACATTTGCCCAGAGCGCAGCAATCGGTGGGCTCCTGGAGGGGGAGCAGGAGGGGGAAGCCGTGCACCCTCCCGCCACCCAGCAGTCTCCCTTTCCCTAAGGCTTGGCAACGGTCCCGCTGCTGCTGCCGCCGCTCATAGTACAAAGCAGGCAGGCAGGCAGGAGCAAGGCGGCTGCAGCGCTCTCCGACTCCTCCTCTTCGCCTCGGTGGGATAGGTGTAAGGCGCACAAACTACCGCATGCAGGCAGATACACACACACATGTGCCCATCTGCCTGTCCTCCCGCCCGTGCGCCTGTACACACACTGTTGTGTATTGATCTGTACTTGCTTATGTTGAAGTAACTGCCCTCCTATTCCAAAGGGAACAGGCCTATTGGTTTCTGTTCCTGTTTCAAAGGGAACAGGCCTATTGGTTTATTCAAGTTGCTGTATTTGGATCCTCAATCCTATTGGTCTCTGCCAAAAGGCAGCTGTGTGATTGGTTGTAATTGTTCCCTCCAAAATGTATCTTTTCCTAGCCAGTCCTCCCTCCTATAAATGTAGCTCCCTCTCCCCAGTCCCCAGTCTTGTTCTCTCCCTGAATAAAGAGCTGTTACACTAGAAGCTGTCTCCAGCCTGCTATGTCTCAGAGCTGAAATCACTGCTGAATCACAAAACCCCACGTCACAACAGACACACCCCATGCCCACGTTGCAGGAAGGGTGCAAACACAAACTTTGTCCCCAGGCCCTCCAAATCCTGGCTATGCCTCTGGCTGCAGAATTGAATTTTCAAGTGACTGTTAGCCAGGTCTGTTGGCATAGATGGGCGGAATAAAAGAAGTACAGTCACAGATCCCAGGGAGAAAGTGCTACAATTATCCTGAGTATAACTAGCTGCATATACTACATATACTACTATTCTACAAGCCAAGACAACTATCAGAAGACAGACAAATGTTTATCTGAATACTTTCAAAGAAAGCGGATAAGTAACTTAGATACTGTATCTAAGAATAATTTGAATTTTTTTTTCTCATGCAAAATTCATTGTAGAATTGAACAAGCTAGAAATTCATTCCAGAAAATGAGAAAAGACCTGACAAGGGGAGACTTATATATCAGACTTCATACCCAAATGCTTCAATCTTATTTCTTTATGCTGTTGAATTCTGGACCCTTACAGATGCATTATGTAGGAAGCTGGGCGTTGTTTAGATGTGGATATGCAGATGAATTTTGAAGATGCCTTGGACAGCCAGAGTCACTAATGTGGCTGCATTACAGCGTATGAATAAAGAACTAGAAATGTCCCATACCATAAAGAAGAAAATTACAATATTTCAGTCACAAAATGTGCACTAACAAATACCGTCTGCTGCAGATTATCCTTCAAGGAAAAATAGATGGGATGCATGGCCCTGGGGCGTAGAAGAACATTCTGGCTTAAGAATTTAAACCAATGCTTTGCAAGGAGCAGAGTTTCCTTATTTAGAATAGCTTTAGATAAAAATCAGATCATGGTACTGATTCCCAACGTTCTATGAGGACATGGCACTTGAGAAAGATAAGTATCCTAAACTGATCCCAGACTGAGCTATGAAGCATTCAGTGCTCATTACCTAAATCACACTACATGCAAACAGGTACATGAGACTAATACAAATTTCATGCTACGGTCAACACATTTCCTTTTTCTCTAGGGCAGGCATGACCAAACTTCGGCCCTCCTGATGTTTTGGACCACAACTCCCAGAATTCCAAGCCTGTATTTCCAATGGCAAAGGACTGTGGGAGTTGTGGCCCAAAACATCTGGAGGCAGGGCCGATGCTAGGTTTTTTTTTGCGCCCTAGGCGAGGAACGGGGGTGGGGTGGGCGGTGGGTGGGTGGGGCAGGGGGTGGGCTGGCGGCGGGCGGGCAGGGAAGGGGGTGGCGGGCGGGGGGTGGCGATGGGCGCAGGGGGTGGTGGGCAGGGGCAGCAGGCTGTCCAGTGCCCTCTCTCCATTTTGGCGCCCTAGGCAACTGCCTAGTTCGCCTTAATGGAAGCACCGGCCCTGTCTGGAGGGCCGAAGTTTGAACATGCCTGCTCTAGGGCAATGTTGGCAAGCCTATGGCACGGTTGCCAAAGGTGGCACTTGGACCCCTTTTTGTGGGCACCCAACATCACCCCTTCACAGCTACCTGGATTCCGGATAAATGGCCGTATTGGCACTTTGTGAAACATTAGTTTAGGCCCTCGGTCTCTAAAAGGTTCGCCATCACTGTTATAGGGGTTTCTCTCTCAACACATAGGTCTTTTAAAACTTAATATCTGAGCAACTGGTATTACAATTGCAAAGAGTGTATCTCAAAGAGTAGTCACAAAACTAAAGAAACCTAATTACAAAGTGGTAAGTTCAAGCTAGGACAAACAGATATTTTTACCTTTAAAGGTATCATATAGCTCGAAGACCAGAAATTCTGTCTTTCCTCGATTTTCTTTTATACCAGCTAGAAAAAAAAGAAGTATTAAAAACATTTGACCTGCCCCCTATCTAAAGTTTTCTTTCTCTTTTAGGAGTCTTGTACCCCACTCAGTTTGGCTGTTTTCAACCTGTCTTGTAGATTTTTCCTCTGCCCAGGTGACCTTTGGGTGCAGCTGTCTGCCCTTTAGAAAGCAAGGCAAGAGTAAAAGAGATCTTCAAGCAATTACCTGTCAGCTCTGTCTTATGGGAATTACTGTGCTACCTGAATACGTGAGTTATTACTTTAAAGAAATATCATTACATTGTGTTAAACAAAGAAGGGTTTTTTTTATTTTCCTCGAGACTAGTTGATGTGGAACTCCCCTGTCAGAGTTTACATTAAATCACTACATTAAAATAATTTCAAGGGAGCTTAAATTGCAAATTGGTTTGGAGGTTCAACGGAATCAGACAGGAATTGTCTTGTGAGACCTGGCAGATCACGTATGCTATCGTGTGAATGCTGCACTAGCTAGATGAAGGTATACTGAATTCTTATGCAATGCACAGAATCTGTGCACGCCTTGACCATAGGGCTGGCTCCAGGTTCAGTAAGAAGGAAGAATATAGAATTTCTGTTTTTATTTGAAAGCACTCCAGTTTTGTGACAATTTCATTTGAGAATACAGTGGTACCCCAACTTAAGAGCAGCTCGACTTAAGAGCGGAAACCTGTTGGCATTTTAACTGCCGCCGTAGAAATTTTAGACATGGTCTGCTCGACTTACATTTTTTCCATTTTTTTATTTTTTTAACTTATGTATTCAATTTTTAGATAGGTACCCCAACTTAAGAGTAGTTCGACTTAAGAGCATGCATTCGGAATGGATTAAATTTGTAAGTCGAGGTACAACTTCAGTCTTTCCATGGTCTCGTCTCCCAAATCTGGGTAAACTAGCTTGTCCATTTTGCAAATTGCTGCCTATGCACATCATGTGGTAAACTACACACAGCTGATTTCCCTCTCAACATCATTCCTTTCAGATTACCTTTATATGTAGAATTGCAGGCAAAAAGGACTAACACGGCTACCTCTCTGAAACTTTTTATGTAGGAAACACAACATGAGTTTTCTCTTAGAATTTAAAGCTTGTCAAGAAAAAATTACTGAAAGAACATAGAAGGCCAAAGTAGATTATACCACTTTAAACACTTGCAGCCTTTTCAAAAGAGTTCTGTTTGTCTTCACCAGAAAACATATACCACACAATCAAAGAAACAAAACTATTGTGTGCTGAAGAGAGACCTGATAGAGTCCGGTGGTAATCTTCTTAGACCAGGATTCAAAAACACTTAGACAACTCATGTAGAAAACAGCGTTATCAGCTCAACATCATATATAATAACTAGAGATGGGCACGACTAGGGAAAATGACGTTTTCGAGTTGTCGTGTGTCGGAGGCGGCCTGTGTCGGCTCGTTTCCGTTTTTTGCGAAATTTCGCAAAGAGCAGTCTCTAAGGATGTTCCTGAGTTGCTTTTATACAGATTCTAGCCACTGCAATTACACACACTTGCTGCTGGCTGCTGTAGTCTCTGACTCTACCAAAAAGCTCAGCTGTAGGTGTTTCACTGACCTACATACACTGAGCTATTACATTCTCAAGCCATGCTATGTAAGGTTGTTCAATAATTTAATTTACAGGTATATTCTTATTTCTAGTGACCTGATCTAAACACAAAAACTTGACACAGTTTTCAGAGGGGTTTTTTTTTTGTTTGTTTTTGTTTCAGAGTCAAGCTGCTCTTATGTGGGGGGTACCACTGTATTTAAAGATGGTTTTACCATTTCCACTCCTCCAGTGCCTCTCGTTGGCTAAGCGGGCATCAGAACCCTCTTTTTGCAGAGTTTTAGTCCATCAACTCTCTCCACTATCTGACACTGTGAATCAGGCAGGAACTGTTTAAAGATGCATTGCAAGATTGTCTTGTTGGCACCTAGATGTTTATGCATAAGAAGAAGGCAAGTCTTAAATTCTGAGCTGAAAGCTTTTTTTCCAAGCCAGGAATTTATTAAACAGTAAAGGAAAGGAATAGAAAAGAGCAAGTATAAATGTACTGAAGAGGAGGGGGAAAGTTTTTTGGTCTGTAAACAAACCTAGAGAGAATAGTTTTTCAGCGTGTTGACGATGTTCTGGCAGTTCATTAATCCCAGAAAAATCTCTCCAAAGTTACTGAAGTGTGGATTCCATTTTCAAATTTCTCATTAGTTCCTCTTTATGGATTAAATGCTGATGTTCACGAGTGAATGCACACAGCTTCAGCTGATGGATGTAATTGGGTTGTAATGGATTTTAGCTGCCGTTCCTTCTGATGTAGCCAATTTGAAATGCAGTATCAATGTATTCTCACCATATCTCTGCTGGGAATGAGAAATTGAAACTTACAAGATGAAATTCATCAACTTCTATAAAGTCAGCTTCAACCATCATAAAACTGCATTTGAAATAAGTAGATTTGATCCTTCCATGTTCTGGGTGTCCCAACATTGATTTAGGTTGAATAAATATTACCAACACGGAATGACATTAACATAGCAAAAAAAAAAAGGACAGGAACATAAAATGACAAGGAAAGATTTAAAGGTGGCAAAATCTCCTTCTGTGTATAAACAAGCAAAAATGATATGATATTGCATTGGCTAAGCAACAGGGAGTGCATACGTTGTTTAGCTTTGCTTTGCTTTTCCAAATAGGATAACATTCATTCTGTAAGAATTGTTTTTCTCAATGGGTATTTGAGAGTTTTCTTTTTGTAGATCTTTTGGATTAAGTCACTCCAGGCTGTATTAGACAAAGCATCTCTTTTGTTCTGCCCCATTGATTAAATGAGAGTGAATGCAAACTCCTTCCTTTGTGCCAGGTGCATCTCCTCCCCCTAAAGACAGATTCAATTATTTTAATAATCTCTGATGTATTAATATGGGATGTCCACGATCCAAGCGGCTGCACAATGTCATGCCCACACTGCCACCAGGGAAGAGGATGCCAAACTTCACATACCAGTCTGAAGGTTGACAGCACCAACTGAAGGAGTCAAGATGGTAAACACGATACCCTCCAGTGCTCACTACCATCCACAAAGAGACACCAAGCAGGGGAAAGTCCTAGAAGCTTCTTTCTTTGGTTAACTGCTTTTCACCCCAAAACAAAGCAATTGTTAGGGTTGCTTTCTAACAAGCTCTCTTTATATCAATTGCTTGAGGGTACAAAGTATATATGTCTTTCAAATTAGTTGTGTGTGCTCAAGTATGGGGATAGATAGATAGATAGATAGATAGATAGATAGATAGATAGATAGAT
>JAHTLZ010000327.1:13520317-13550156 GCA_023846285.1 Phrynocephalus versicolor | reverse complement strand
AGATAGATAGATAGATAGATAGATAGATAGATAGATAGATAGATAGAATGTATTGGAATGCTAACCCCCAAGGAATTCACAGGAATTTGGAGTACTGCTGCTTCTTACAACCTGGTACACAGCAGGTATCTATCTATCTATCTATCTATCTATCTATCTATCCATCTATCTATCTAACATCTATCTATCTAACTATGATGATGGAATCACCGAGGCTTGTAGTACTAAGGAGCTTCAACATGCATGCTGAGGCCGCTTAATTAGGAACAACTTAAGTCACAGGCATGTCCAAACTTCAGCCCTCCTGATGTGTTGGACCACAACTCCCAGAATTCCAAGCCTGTATTGCCAATGACAAAGGACTGTGAGAGTTATGGTCCAAACTATCTGGAGGGCCGAAGTTTGGACATGCCTGGCTTAAGACTTCACATCATGACCATGGATCTCTCCCATTGTTAACCGCCCAGAGTTCCTTCAGGAAGATGGGCGGTATAAATAAATAAATAAATAAATAAATAAATAAATAAATAAATAAATAAATAAATAAATAAATTCCTTGTGCTTCCTGACATATGAAAGTAACCAGAGGGAGAATGTCAGAATACATAAGTAAAAGGACGGAGTGGTGAATGCCTCCTTGCATCAGGGTAGGATCCTTGCATATTTAAAGGATGAAGTAATAAGTAGAGGTGGTCACGAATTGCCAAACCAGTACTAGTTTGTTTTTCAACCAAACAGATGTTTGGTGCTTCTGATCCTCACCTCAGAGACATTCAGAGACACACAGATAAAACCAAAATGCTAACAGGGATTATGGAGGGAAGGGACACTTGAGTTGTGGTGACTGCACAATGTTTCTCTTTGCACCTGATTGGAACATGGTGTACACCTGCAGCAAATGCAAATGGGTGGCACTGTTAGAAGAAAAGTAAGAGAACTGAAGCAGTGAGGAGCCACGCTTAAGACCCATTCCAGCTTGATCTTAATCATCTTAATTATCATTGGAATGGAATAGAATTGGAAGAGCAACAAAGGAAGGCGGAGGAGGGAAATGCGGAGGAGAAGGCAAACATAAGGGATGAAGCACAGTGGAACTAAGGTGGTTACTTCACATCCTTCCTTGAGCCAAGGTGAACCTGCCTTCGTGTTCAAATTGGTTTTCAACACGGATCGAGAAGTGGATTGAAAAGATTCCTGAGCTCCAGGACGGGAATCTCTCACCCCGCTTGGAGCGCAGTTCAGGGGGCATGGTCGGGGTGAACTCGGATTGACCCCACAAGGACGTGAGGTTACATTCCTTCGAACTTGGATTGACCCTACAAGGACGTGAAGTTACGTTCCTTCGAACCGGTCTCCAGCGGGGCCGCGAACTGCAGCGAGAGGGGCGTGAAGTATCAGCCTAAGTCTCAGGGGCTAAGGAATCATAGACCCATAAAGTTGGGAAAGACCTATAAGGCCGTTGGCCTATAAAACCCTGCTCAGTGAAGGAATGCAAATCAATATGTTTCTGACATATGGTTTTCTTGGAGAAGACTAGCCTCGTGGGTGGAATTGTGAAGCAGCTATCAGGTTCTCGATGAGAAGTCTGGCAGATAGCACAGAAAAAGTCAAAGAGGAGACTTTGTTGGAGTACATGAGAAGGACAGAGTACAAACAGAAGCACAGAACCCAATCCCTGCAAAAAGAGTTTCCAACTTGGAAATGACAGACCAGTCAACCTGACGTCAATCTCAAGGAAAATTTTGGAACAGATTATAAAGCAGTCACTATGCAAGCAAATAGAAAACAATGCAGTAATAACTAAAAGCCAACATAGATTTGTCAAGAACAAATCGTGTCAGCCTAATCTTATTTCTTTCTTTTTTTTTAACCAAGTAACTTCCCTGGCAGATGATAGGAATGCTATGGATGGCATATATTTTGACTTCAGCAAAGCCTTTGTCAAAGTAACCAATGCCAATGATGCTCTGATTAGGAAGCAACTCTGTATGGGCTGGGTAGAATAGGTCAGTGGTGGTGAACCTTCTGCACTCCAGGTATTTTAGACCACAACTCCTATTGTCCTTTGCCATTGATAATACAGGCTTAGAATTCTGGGAGTTGTGGTCCAAAACATCTGGAGTGTCAAAGGTTCACCACCACTAGAATGGGTAGATACATGTTTGGTTACAGAATTGTACTCAGAGGATGATGACTAATGGCTTCTTCTCAAACATGGTGAAGGCAACAAGTGAGATACTTCAGGTCTCAGTCCTGGGCCCTGTACTCTTCAAGATATATATTAATTAACTGGATCAGGGGATGTACGAAATGCTAATCAAACCTGTGAATGACACAAAATTGGATGCAGAAGCTAATACCATTTACCTTGAGAAGTGATAAGTGCTCCAACACTTATAGGCATCCAAGAGAAGTTTAGACAACCAACTGGCAGATATCCCTTGACTGAGCAAGAAACTGGATTTGATGGCCCTTTAGCTTCCTTCCAATGTCATTATTCTATGATTCTATGACTCCCTAAACAAAGGAAGCCAGAAGGTTAAGTTTTCAGGAGCTAGCAGGACTGTAGAGGTTAGGACATTTTACAGATCTCTCCTTCGTAGGGCCATCATAAATCAGAGGTGGCTTGACCACAATAGCAACAACAAACTTTGATGGGATCATGACAATTCTCAGTGTCCAAGACTTAAGAAGTCCTCAGTCCAGTAGTTGTCACATCAAATGAAATTCCTTCTGTTGACAGAACTGGGGGAGATTTGTGCTTAAGATTCATATAGGACAGTGTTGGTGAACCTATGGCACGGGTACCAAAGGCAGCACTCAGAGCCCTTTCTGTGGGCACCCGACATCATCCCTTCACAGCCAACAGTATTCAGGTTAAATTGCTGTATTGGCACTTTGTGAATAATTAGTGGGATTTGAATCGCAATTTGGGCATTCGGTCTCTAAAAGGTTCGCCATCACTCCTAGACCAGTGTTGGCAAACCTATGGCATGGGTGCCAAAGGTGGCACTGGGAGCCCTTTCTGTGGGCACCCGACATCGCCCCCTTTACAGCCACCTGTACTCAGGTTAAATTGCAGTGTTGGCACTTTGCAAAAAAAAAAAATAGTGGGTCTTAAATTGCAATTTGGGCACCTGGTCTCTAAAAGGTTCACCATCACTGATATAGGACCTACCAATAAGATGATCTGCAGTGCTTCTTTATAGAAACCATTGCAGTGTTATTCCCTACCCAAGTGACATGTACACTCTGAATTTTATTTAAAAAAAAACCCTGAATGGAGAAGGCATGGCATCAACTTCAGGAAGAAAACACACACACACACACACACACACACACACACACACACACACACACACCGTACAAGCAAGTATGATGAGACTTGCAAGAAGAGGTAGAGTGATGTTCTGGAAACCCAATTCCACGGGTAAACTTAATCAAAGCCATTATCTGGTCTTTCATTACCATAAGCACCTCATTCCATGCTTGAGAAACTGCTAATTTGTGCTGTCTGCGTGGTTTATGTACTGCATGTGGACATTGCCTCCTGCTTTATTTGTCTTCATGGTGCTCAATGGTCTACAAAGGTATTGGACCTCAACCCCACTTTGTAGTGCCAAGTTACCCTGTGAGATAATAAACCTTAGCACCAAGCGATAGTCTCTAGATTTAACTCTGCGGCAATTCATCACCTTTTAAACAACCTCATATTAGTGATGCATGTACTATATAGAGCCTTCCTATTCCACTAAGACTCTAAAATCATAGTTATTAAGAGCATGAGGTGGAACAGATGACTCTGTTGTTTTATACTAGCAAAGCAATGCCAAACGGAAAGTCTCTTAGGAATGCCGTAAATTCCTGGCATTTTGATGACTGCGCTACGGGAGCCACTCTGAATAAAGAGCCAGTTATTGACATATTTTATAGGAATATAAGACCTTAGTTCCAACAGAACAATACAAAACCAGGTTGGGTAGAAGCTCTGTTCTCTTGTTTCTGGTAGTTCCCTTTTCAAAATGGTTGGTCAATGGGCAGTCTCTTCTTTTACACCTTGACCAAGATGATAGTAACAGAAGAAATATGAAGAACCAGCTCTTACTATGTCTTCACAAACAGTCCAGCTGACACTACTGGTATGGGCCAGTATATAAGCAGAACACTTTGCTTTTTGCTTTACTGATGTTTTAAGGAGCTCAAGTATGCAGAAGTAATAGGGATGAATCTCATATGAAATAACAAGTTATTCGGTTTGCATTTTAATGTATCTGATTTCTTTTCAGTACTACCCGAATTGGTAGACCTCACCCTACTTTGTAGTATTGAATTCCACAAATGAATAGGGTGCCATAAACAGGATAAACACTGTTGTTTCTCCACCCCTTATCTACTGTCAGTTACCAATACTAGTTGAACTTGAATCCAAGCATGGCACAAAAGAATAAAATATATTTTATTTTCCCGCTCTATTCACCACATTTGCTGGGATGAAAACCCTCACACTGCCTAAAATAATTTGCAACAAAAGGTGTGTTGTTAGTCTGTGGAACTCCCTGCCACAGGATGTGGTGATGGCATCTGGCCTAGATGCCTTCAAAAGGGGATTGGACAGATTATTGGAGGAAAACCCCATGACATGTTACAAAGCACGATGAGGATGTGTAATCACCAGGCTTAAAAACAGGGTGCTTCAAAGGCCAGATACAGGGGAGTGGTATCAGGAGACAGATATCTAGTCTTGTACGCTCCCAGAGGCATTTGGCGGGGCCACTGTGAAATACAGGAAACTGGACTAGATGGGCCCCCTGGCCTGATCCAGCACGGCTCTTCTTGTTATGTTCATATGTTTCTTTGAGGTTTAATGGTTTTGACAAATGAAAAGGATGTTAAGTACATCCCAAACTCTGACAAAACAAGTGCAAGTAGAAAAGAAAGTAAACAAAACAGGAATTGAAGTGATGAATGGGGTCTTGGCCTCCTAATGTCAAGGCTCTCAACTTCACTGCCACACTCAACCCCCTTCTCCATATTAAAGTGTGCAACCAAGAAGAGAAATGTGTAATTGCACGTAAAGGGATCACACAGAGGTGAAAAAATAATACCTTAGAATTAATTTACAATTTTCAGCGAGACTAAGTGGGAATTTATTGGAGGATACTTAAAGAGCTTAAGTATTATTAAGTTATTTTTAACCCTAGTAAAGCTGCAGCCCTATACTCACTGGTGATGAATGATATACAGTACCATTAAATTGCTTCTGGTTTATGAAATTAGTAACCTTTGAGTTAGTAACTTCTAAAGAACCTTACAAACTATAGGATTTTTTAATGGAGCCAATGTACAGTAGGACCCCCATATCCACTGATTCATTAACCACTGATTCAGTTACCCATGGTTGCCAGAGGAAAAAAATTAAAAAATAATTCAGGAACTGCAAAGCAGGCTACTATCACAAACAGCAGCCATAAAGCAAGATACTGTCACAAAACAGCAATTCTCTCTTATCCATGGTTTTTGTTATCCACAGGAAGACCTGGAACCGATCCCCAGCAGGTACCGGGGTCTTACTATATTTTCTATTTGGTCTTTGTCTCCTACTACTACTTTCCAATTTTCTTAGTGTTTTTTTCTTTTCCATTGAGTCTTGTGTATTGTTTTATGTATGCATAATACAATTGTAAGTAATTTCTGAATAGACCTATCTTGAATTACATTACTAAATGCACCCTTTATTTTTTTTTAAATTGCCTCCTATGAGAGTAATAGAATGGCACAACAGCAATGCCAATTTACAGGAGATTATTTTTGTTGACTGCCGAGTGTTGGAACGGAGGTTGGCAGACACATCCATTATCTGAGGTTTTCTTTCCAAATAATCATCCAAATAAGATGGATGATTATTTCCAAATAAAAGCTCCCAAGCAAGATACAAATAAATAAATTGGCTGTATCCCAATTTAATTTAGCTATGACTAACATTCCATGGGACCAGTCTAAGCACATCTGCATCTTAATCTAATCTAGGCCCTTTTGTATTGTGACAGATAAAAATTATGGAAATCTATAATACTCCATTGTTGCACCCCATCCCCCCCCCCCCGAGTAGTGTAAGGGTAAATCCTCACCTGACTTATCTTCATGTGGAAGAAGAACCAGACAGTCTCCACATTCCACATGAGGATAAGAGAGATTGTGGTGCTCTTGACATGAACATCAGAACAGTTTTTTCACCTCAAGGGTGAATGTTATTCTATTTTATTTCTTCAGGGCTCAATTCTGGTTTTAGTCCAGAGTCCTTAAATTTCTCCCTGCATCTAGCCACCTTTATTTTAAATAGGGCAATGTTTTGGGTCACGTATTGGTTTGCTCCTTGGAGGAGGAAGTCCAGATTATTTTTCACTTCCTGGAATGTAATATGATAAACTCACTAATTTTAGTTTATCCTAACTACAGTACCATCTGCATCTGATTAATCTAACTGGCATGTAAAGCACTGATTCCAATCTAAACTACTGAATAAGAGATACCTAACATCCATGTATTTTATGTCTCATGCTCTAATTTTAGCTGTTTTACTATTATTTTGTGTCAGTGTGATTGATTGTAATTTATTCCTTTTGCCATGGTCTATACTGGTGCAGTAAAATAAATATATTAACATAAATGTTGCCAAATTGATAAAAAATATAAATAAAGCAATGATGCAAATTGTACTTAAGATTTTTTTTTTAATGTTAACTCTAATGGTGTGGTGAAAAAAGGAAGAAAACCCTTAGATAGAAATTATTTTGTCCAGGTTTCTTGAAAGCAAAACATGTGGAATTGTTAATGTATGATATAAAGCTGTTATGTATGATATAAAGCTGTTATCCATCGACTTACTGACCCATCCAGCAATTTTTCAAAAACATAATAGCATTTGGAGCTAATAATGGCAATAAAACAGTGGGGGAGACAAACAGCTCTGTGAAAAAACATCTAACCTCTCATCATGTCAATATGTACTACTAGAGATGGGCACGAATCAAAAAAATGGTGTTTCATTTGTCGTTTGTCGTTTAGGGGGTCCATTTCAGTTCCTTTCCATTTTTTGTGAATTTTTGCAAAAAAAATCGTTTTTGTTTTCCTTCATTTTGTTACCATTTTGTTAACATTTATTTCAATTTTTTGTGATTTTTTAGCATTTAAAGCAGTTCAATGTATTGCCGTAACGAAAATGAAACGGACGACAAAATTTCTGGTGTTTCTGTTCTTTTCGTTTCATTTTAGAGACAAAATTTGTTTGTCATTTTGTTGCATAATGAACCAAAAAACCAAAAACGGAAACGAAAAATTGTTCGTTTCGTGCCCATCTCTATGTACTACCCTGCTATTTGGTGTTGCCTGAATGGCAGAATACATAGTTAGTTGGACTGATCTGTTCCCTCCAATCAAAATTACTGTAACTTCCTTATCCTACAGCCTGTTTTGGATCACCACTTTGCCACTGGTTACTAGAGACAGACATCCTATTATAACTATATTCAGCCACATTTTTTTCCTTCCTATCCTTCCTGCTTTTCTTGGACTGCTCTCTTAGAAGTGACCATTTCCCTGGCTTGATGGTCATCCTGTATCTGCCCAGGGTTTCACCCCTGTTATTCCACACAGATTCTTTAGAAAGAAGATAAGAACATAAGAAGAGTCATGCTGGATCAGGCCAAAAGCCCAGCTAGTCCAGCTTCCTGTATCTCACAATGGCCCGACCAGATGCGTCAGGGAGTGCACGAGACTAGATATCTGTCTCCTCATGCCACTCCCCTGTATCTGGTCCTTGAAGTACCCCGGTTTTAAGCCTGGAGATTACACATCTCCATCATGGTTTGTAACCTGTGATGGACTTTTCCTCCAGGAATCTGTCCAATCCCCTTTTGAAGGCATCCAGGCCAGATGCCATCACCATATCCTGTGGCAGGGAGTTCCATAGAATAAGAACACGCTGGGTAAAAAAATATTTTCTTTTGTCTGTTCTCACTCTCCCAACTCTCAGTTCTGGTATTTTGTGAGAGGGAGAAGAGTGTCCCTCTGTCCACATTACTCACGCCCTGCATTATTCTGTGCGTCTCAATCATATCCTTAGTTTTCTTTCCACCTATTAGACTGGCAAGGACCAAAAGGTTGATCATAAGACATATGTGGGAAACTTCTCTCTAGAATGGCTGAAGGCAGAGTATTGAAGTGCACCAGTGTCAAACCTCTCTGATGTCTTGCAAGTTCTTAACTGAAAAGGTAATCTGCTGGAAGGAAGACCTTACTATTATTCTCAGCCACTGCGTAATATGCAACCCTTTGATTGTTGAAAAGACAATGTCCCAGTCTGCTTCCTATTATTCCCTTTCAATTCCATATATCTCAAATGTAACAAAACCGGAGGGAATAACCCATAGAACAACAATTTTCCCTCTATCACTCTTGCCCAGTTACATATTTTGAAAGATTGCTCTGCCTCTTTCCTGACCAATTTTGCTATATGCTGGATAAAAGGGACCAAAGTAAAATCATCTATCTGTTATCTGATGTTAACGTGGTGGTAACAGAGAGAGTGGCATGGTTCACAGTGGCTGTGAATACCTGAAAAGTATCTGAAGACGCACATGATAAATTGAAATTACTCTCTTTTTTTTTTTACTGCAATTGTGTGTGTGCACTTCAAACTTTTTTGTTTTGATTTTAATTCAGCAGTTTGGTGAATGTGCTTATTGGTATGTATACTTTTAAAATCTGCTAGCATTGTACTTATTAAAATGACACAATACTCGTGTATATATTAAGAGTTTTACTTATGTTTTAATCTGGTGGAGATTGTGTGACCAAGTAGCCAAAACAATAATATTCAATTCCACATTCAGTTCAGTTCCTGACCATTGCCTGACTCATTTTCAAACCTTTTGAGGTCCGTAAAATGAGAACCCAGCTTGCTGCGGGGGGGACAATGTGTGCCCTGAATAAATAAATTGTAAACTGCCTGAAGAGTGTTTTAGGTACAATGGAGCAATTTATAAGCAGCACATTTTGCTTTGCTTTCACTAATCAGTGTGAGAAAACATGAACATATTTCCCCGACCTTGGCTGTTTTGCATTGTCTACCTATCCTCTTCTCTGGGAGTTGAGTCATGGCTACTGGACTTCTTTTTTGAGAGATAGAAACGTTTCGCTGTTCATCCAAACAGCTTCATCGGTCTGAGTATAGCTAGTGCAAGAGACCCTTCTTATAGTCAGCTTGACCTCTTGTCCCCTGGTCTGATTGGCTCATAAGATGAACAAAGCCTTAATAGGCTCGTTAGGGAGACATTAGTGTCCATGGCCTTAAGGTAAACAATGGCCTAAGGTGCTGAAACCCATCAAGAATGGATCGTTAGCTGTGACCTGGTGGTGAAGGCTCCTTGATTTGCCTGGGTACTGTGGAAAGTACAGCCTGATAAGTAGCAGACAGACTATGCCGGAGCCCCCCACCTCTGTTGAGGGAGGGATTTTCAATGCTAACATGAATGGCTTCCCTTACTCCTCTCTCAAACCACCTCTCTTCTTTGTCTAGTATGTGTACATCCTCATCTTTGAAAGAGTGGCCTTTTTCCTTCAAATGGATGACTGAGAATCTTCACAGGCGTACCTATCCTCTTCTGTGCCATCTTCAAGTAATGACTATGCCGCACCTATTAGACCTTGTCCTGAGTTCTGTGTCCATTTCTGAACGCCACACTTCCAAAAGGATGCTGACGAGATGGAGTACGTTCTGAGGAAAGCAACAAGTATGATCAGGGGACTGGAAACGAAGAGGAAAGACTGATAGTACAGGGTATGTTTAGAAGACTTCAGGAAGATATTATAGCACTTTCAAATGCTTTAAATATTAACATACAGAGGAGGGGCAGGGTCTGTTTTTTATTGTTTCAGAGTGCAGGACACATAATAATGGGATTAATTTCCAGGAAGCCAGATGTCAGCTGAATATTATGGAAAAACTTCTTTACTATTAGAGAAATATGACAGTGGAACCAATTATCTTGGGAGTTGGAGAATGCTCCAACGCAGGACAAATTCAAGGAAAAATTGGACAACCACCTGTCATCCCTGGTGACTCAGACAGGTGTGGGGAGGAGTGTTACCGCAGGTCTTTTATTCCCACTGCTGTGAGACTCTTCAACTCTACCATTTAACATATTCATATGGGGTATACTGTAGCTTCTCTTCATATATATTTATTTTTATATGCAGATTTTTAGTGTAATATTTGTATATTGGGTTTCTTACTTTATTTAATCTCTATTTTTTCCTCTCTCACACCTTACACTTTTTGTGCACCTAGCCATCTTTACTTGTTTTTTGTATTGGGAGCTGTGCAACAAGTAAATTTTCCCATATGTGGGAACAATGAAGATTTATCTTATCTTATCTTATCTTTATCTTAGATCTGCTTTGACTTAGATTCTTGCCTTAAGCAGGGGTTTGGAGTTGATGGCCTTCTAACCCACTTTCTCTATCATTCTCTGACTCTATATCCCCTTCCAGTATTCATGCTGAACAGAAGAACTCTCCAGTATTCATCCTAGTTTTAGATAAACTAGGCCATCCATATCAGATGTGAGTACAGGATATTTTCTTATGCATGTGTTCTTTAGAAGCAGGGGCACTTATTAATGTGTCAAATAACCTAAGCTTCATGTGCAGAAACAAACGAACTCACACACTGCAGGATTTTTAAAAATGCATACACACTTGACATCTTGTCATACAACTCAGGTCAAACACATTTTGCACTCCTGTCTTGTTTTGTTTTGTTTTTGTTCTAAAATCCTCTTCAACAACAACCATCTTTCTCCCCAAATCACGCCTAAGGAAGAAATATTGACTAGGTGTCAAGAGGCCTAAATTTGACCTTACACAAATTGCTATAATTTTTATTGTTCTTTCCTGAGATCCAGGAGAGCTGCTGCCTGTCAGGCTAGGCAACGGGAGAAGAGATGAACAGAGTCTCATCAAGAAGGAGTCAGTTCACTATGTTTCTGTCCACAAAAATATCTACAATGTAATGTTTTCTGCTAGGGAGGTGCACTGCCTGCAGAAAACAATGGCAAGATGGACTGGGCAAAGCAAGGAATCAAAATCCTGCCCCAAATTTATTTATTTATTTATTTATTTGACATATATACCACCCATCTGACAACAGGGTCATTCAGAGCAATTCACAGCATATAGGTAAGTAGGTAGATAGGTAGGTAGGTAGGTAGGTATTTCTTTTTTTTCTCTTTTCAATTTGATAGAAAATAGATAGAACAACAAATATAAATCCAACTAGACAGAGTAATAACAAATAAATCATAACCTAAACAACATCATCAATACAATTAAAAACAAATTACAAGAATTACAAGTGAGATTACTGCAAAATTAGCTGAAAACCCCTACATATCATTCACATTCTCCCTGGAAGCACTTGGGATAAAACAAGAGAACCAGGAGGAAATACCATACAGGGATGCAGACCGACAGCTGACGCCCCAGCGAAGGCTCAGAGAGCTATCTTGGGCCATCCAACAGCTGCAACTCTGTGGAAGGCTCAGCGTGAGGTCACGTGCCCCTCTGCAGCTGCTCAAACAGCCATTTTGCATTTGGGAAGGGTAGCTGCAGGTGATTACTGCTTTTAGACTAGGCATTATATTCTGGAAGCCTAATTGTTTTGAAGCTTAATATATACATATATTAATCAGCTTATTCTTATTCTGCAAGTGCAATGTCTTCACAGAACATTGGCAATCAGTAGCCTGAACTGGTTTCTATCTAAATCTATTCTAATAAACAGAGCAGCTGTGCTCACTGTGGGCCATTGGCTTAAGTTCTTATGCCGGAATGTTCTTCTACACCCCAGGCCATGCTTCCCATCTATTTTTTCCTTGAAGGATAACTTGTAAAAGTATAATCAATGTATACCTTTAGGATTGTGCCTGTATGTGTCTAACATATTAATCTCTTTTATACATTCATTAGAGGGGTTGTACATTCTGTGGTTTTCAGCCCAATGCTCAATATCTTTTTGAATGTTGTTCCTGCCTTCAAACGTATTTAATTATCCACTCAGTGTTGTGTTATCTGCAAAATTGATACAGTGGACCCTTGTATAACAAACAGCTTGTATAACATAAAATTTGTACAACATAAAACATTCCAGAGATAGGGGAAATTTGCTTAACATAATCACCTATGGAAAAATTCCAGAGATCGGGGAAATTTGCTTAACATAATCGCCTATGGGGAGTATCCATACAACATAAAAATGGGATTACTCCGTTTTCAATGCATTCCTATGGGAATTTGTATAAAGGAAAATTTGCTTAACATAATTTCATTTGGAACAAATTAATTCCTTTATACAAGGTACCACTTGTATGTGTTATTTTATAGATCATATAAATTTATATACCAAATATGAATCTGGCTAGATACATTTCCAAGTTCTTACTATTAAGAAGAAATCAGGGGAACTCTACACTACGGTATACAGAAAACCCACATATTGTAATACTTATCTGAAGTCTGACAGTTCTCACCCTAGCCCACTGTGGCAGAATCTCCTGTATGCACAATTTTTAAGAATGGAAAGAAATTACAGTACACTAAAAAGGAGGATTTTGAGCAGGAATCACTAATACTGAAATATCAGCTATGAATCAGAGGATACCCACACCAGGTTATAAGTAACAGCCCTGGCAAGGCCACTAGGACTACATGCAGAGATCTTAAAAACAACAAGAAAAAGAGTCTGCAAACCATGTCAATTGTGATCACGTAACCAATAATTTGCAGAACTGCATAAAAAGACACTGACACATACTAGGCAGTTTTCAAGAGGGATTGCCGATCTTCCAATGAGCAAAAAATAGGAGATATTTTAGTTAGGACTAGAGTGAGTTTAGAGACAGATTGGCACCACAAACCTCTAACATTCTGCCTACTTCCCATCCTATACTATAGGATGCTATGATCCTATGTCATAGCCCTTTGCTTTCCCTATTCAAAACTTTTTAAAATACTGTTTTCCAGAAGTGTACAAAACACCTCTATGAGCCTGACAACACATTCGTTTAGATCACCTTCAAAACAATTTTGAGAAGGTCGGCCCCAGTCTGTGTGCCTAATAGTTCAACACAAATAATCAGTGTTTCTGCCAATCATGTAAGTTCGCTTCATCCTAATTATGGGAAGGTGTAAATATTTGGCAGTATAATTGTTGCAGTTACAGAAACATGGAATGGTTCAGTGCAACGGATGCATCCATTCATCATTGTATGCCACTCATCATCATAGGAATCATCCAAAGATCATTGGGTGTGAAAACATACCTTTATTACATAAGTAACGTTATTCCCTTCCCCCCTCTTGGCAAGTGGGTGTTTTGCTATCATAAGGGGCTGTTGATAGACAGACAAGCTGGCAGGTTGGGCTTACCAGCAGCTTGAACTAGCCTTGTATGGTCCAGCAAATGGAAGCACATTAATATCTGATTAGTCATTCGAAGTACCAGCTGCCTTTAATTGTTACAATTCCTGGGCAACTCAGCCCCAACTCAGAATCTCAAACATCATCAGTGTTATTGAAAGTTAGTTTTGGAAAACAATTACTTTCACTAATGCTGTCATGACTGCCCAAAGATTATAGCTCTCAGCATGGATAAGATTTTTTTACACATTTAAAATATTTAATAAGATACAACAAACAAAACCATAAAATATCTATAAACCATCAAACCCCGCATATTTATTTATTTATTTATTTATTTATTTATTTATTTATTTATTTATTTATTTATTTTAATGTGTATATACCGCCCGTCTTCCAGAGGAACTCCGGGCAGTTTACAACAATGGCAATAATAACAAACTAAGTAAAAAGCAGAAGAAAAACAATACCAAAAGTCACAATGTACTCATCACAATAAAACTACTATATATATTAAAAAAATCAAAACTAAATAGCCAGAGGGCGGGACGAAAACAAAAACAAAAAACAACAAAAAAAGAATTATTGGTCACCAAATGCCATAATAAACATATCGAATGGTATTATTACCAGTTAACAAAAACATATTTCCTTAAATCTACATGGTCAGGGAGTTGCTCAGGGAGTGGTCATGGAGTTGCTAAGATAATTATTATTGAAATGCTGAATTAAAAGGAAGCTAGGTTTTATTTTAAAAAAAAGTAAGCCTATACTAGAATACTGGTACCTCAGTACTGTAGTGAATAAGTATTTTTTCCATCAAAGCTAATTTCCATACCCTAGATTCCCAAGCAGTCATTGAAATTTCTGCAGCTGTTTTCCAACATTGAGCAACTGCTTGGTTCAATGCTACACACAAGAAAGCAATTAGCTCTCTATGCCATAGTCACACATTGGAATCTAAGAATAAATTCATTGGAATGAACTCCAATGCTAGATTTGTGACTATACTTAGTGATATTATACATTTCTAAATCAAACACCTTGATCTAGAAATGATATATGCTAATTAGGACAATGCCAGGTACAGTTTGTGTCCAAATGTTTATTTACATGATTATGTTCCCAAATCACATATAATACTTGCCACTTTGAGGCAATGCTCTCTTACCATAGTTGAGACCTATTTAAAATGTTTTCTACTCCACAACCTTTACCAGATTTCATCTCTGAAGTCAATCTCTCTTCTTTAAGCCTATTTGTGTTATCATACAGAATGTTAATTAAAACTTAGCATTAGGCTTTTATGCTTTTTATTAGCCAATAATATTTTATTTTCCATTGATGTTACAGACTTGCCAGCTAGTTCTCTAAACTGTGGGGAAAAGGTAAAATGGGTTACTTGGTGTAGTTGGAAACATAAAGGTTTTGCATCACCACATTGTGTGGTGATCCAGAATTGGGTTCTTGATTTTGGTGTATTGCCTGAAAAAAAGGTCACAGAGGCAAAATATGCCTCTTTAAACTGTACTCATTTATCACTTTTACTAAATAGGGGTGACTTCAAGATGTTATAAAGGATTGATAAGATAGTAATAATTTTCTCTTCCATAAACCCCAATTCCTTAGTAATGGTTTTCAGAAATGGATTTTCTATGCATAATGAAATATTATATTTTAGGACAATTAATCTTTAGGAGTGACTCTTGGCCAGTTCCTAACCTATAGGAAACATTTAAGAAAAACCACTGATAAAATAAAATCAGGAACAATATCCTACACAAATTATCTGGCACCAGTTTAAAAATGATTCATTTTAACTATTATTTGGTCTGCCTCCATTTTTAGAATTGCATTATAGAATGTTGATTTATTCTGCCACACAATATCATTGCTGCACTTTTGTGCACATATCATTAATTTACTCTCACCTTCTGTTTTTTGAGCCAAGGATTGCAAAATCAATGGAATAATTTACTTAGATTTTAAAAATAAAAATATAAAAACTTAGTGTTATGTTGGTGATGTGAAGTGCAAAGAACCAATTTGACACAAATGACCAGTATTTATTCTCAAGCTGCAAGATTCCCTTCACATTTCTGCCTGCAGGCTTACTATGGGTACCAACTTTATTTGTGCTGTGGAAGCATATTTATAGCCACAATGTGAACAACAACATGATGTCCAGTATCTATTAAATGCTTTATGTTTCACATGTCTGCTGCTGTTCTTTCTCCCATACTTTTATAACCTGCAGGTCCTGTGTATTCAATTACCAATTATATCATGCCAACAAATGCAAAGATTAATAATTCAGAATTGTGACACTTTTTAAATTTATTATCTTTCTTGTATTGTGCACTGACAATATTGGGAAGCTGTCACTGAAAGCATTAGCTGGCAAAAATTTGAGTGTTGTATTGATTGTGGAAACACTTGTAGTTTGTTGAAGACTAATGTTTTCATTTATACCTGTGGTAAATTTCCAGTGCTTATTAACTGTGAATTGGTAATTAACATTGCTCTGAAGTGCTTGCCTCACTACTGCTTACTTGGCTAACTTATAATCATTTTGCTTTCTTGAAATTCCCAAATGGTCATTGCTGCTGAAGGCATATGCATAGACCATTTCCACACCCAAGGGTATCCATGAGATTTATTTTTCAGGATTGATGAAATAGCTCTGCTTTCAAGATGTTCTTCATTCTTATTCATGTTTTCTTTATAACTATTTTCTAGTTCAGCCTCACAAGAACAGGAAAAGGCGAACACGAAAATCTGAAGCACTGAGGCAGACACTCTGCAGGCTAGTGGTCAAGGTGTTTAACAGGAGTTCCCCAGCTCTACTGCCTTTCACAAAGTGACACCATGCAAAATAAAATCCCGGAAGCTACCTGTTTTTTTTTTTTATATCAGTCTACTTCTCACCCAGTCACAAAGCAATTGCTAAAGCTGTTTTTCAACAGGTAGTGCAGATTGGAAGTAACAGTGGTATTAATTGTCAAGCACTTCAGGAAACATGGCTTTCTAAAGGCCAAGACTGTGCTATTCGTAATAGAAGCTACAGAAAAAGTTGAATCACAAGCCTTCTCTCCTCTTCTTAGTGTTTGCATGTTGACAGCCATTCCTGGCTTCCTAATAATGGGTTTGTTATTATCTGAATTCCTCAATCACCCACCCATCCATCCATCCATCCATCCATCCATCTATGTACAGGGTGTAATCTGTTTATAGAGGAAAATGTTTCTTGCTAAAGGCAGCTAGACTTGATAATAACTTCTTGAGAACTTCAGGGCAGCATCCTGTGCTGGTCATCTGCTGGCAGATCAGAAAAAGGACGAGTTTCCTACCCATAGCATTTTCCCACGTGGCTCCACAGAAGTGGTTCTAGAGCAGTGATGGCGAACCTTTGGCACTCCAGATGTTTTGGACCACAACTCCCACAGTCCTTTGTCACTAGTAATACAGGCTTGGAATTCTGGAAGTTGGGGTCCAAAACAGCTGGAGTGCTGAAGGTTCGCCCCCACTGTTCTAGAGGGCTGAAAACTCCTACAGTATTGGTTTTCAGCCTGCACAGAAGTCTGCAGGGGAAAAGGGATAAGAGAAGAGATGGAAAACATTCTGAATATTCTACAAGTAAAACATGTGAGTTGGCCCTCTCTTTCCTAGAGATGAAAATAATACGTTTTTAAAAATTGCTTTACAACGCTTTTGCATTCTTTCTGGAAGGTTACTACTCTGTTGGTCCAAGGATTTAGAATCCCTCCCTCCCTTGTTGGATTAAGGTTGTTAATTCTGGCAAGAACGAATAAGAGGGTTAGACTTACCTTCCAGGACTACAATCTGCTCAGGTAAATTGTGATTTGAGAAGCATTTATTTTTTGCTTAGGTCAGAATTGCTATTGCCCAAGAAGACTTGTCATGTTCCATCAAGGACAACCAGCGCTAAAAATTGGATTTCTGGTGCTCTTTGCTCAGAATTCTTATACATGAAAGCCAAGCAGCTAGATTATCCATCTTCGTGATCCAGCTCTGATGACATTTATTAGATTAAATGCTGAACAGGATCCAGCATTTTGCTCTGGAGTTCTCAGCCCCCTTTTTAATATTAAGGAAATGCTACAAAGGTTGCAGAGAGTGAAACTATCATTATAGCATCTTGTCCATAACAAGCCAATTGGAATTCCACAATCTTACCAGACTTACAGTTATGTCAGAAACTCCTAGAATATTGTCACAAGTCAGCAATGCTAAACACTTCAAAGAATGAGAGCTGAACAAAAAATGCTACTGTTTCCTAGCAAATCATGACAAATATATAAATATGACTGTTGACTACATTTTATCTAAACCATTTACTAGTAGATGTGTGCACATACTAGGGCAGATTGGAAGAATTTTGGGATTAAATAGTACAGTTTTCCTATTTACAGGAAGTCAGGACCAAAATAAGTCTAGTACAGTGGACCCTTGTATAACAAACAGTTTGTATAACATAAAATTTGTACAACATAAAAAATTTCGGAGATAGGGGAAATTTGCTTAACATAATCGCCTATGGGGCGAATCCATACAACATAAAAATGGGATTACTTTGTTTTCAATACATTCCTACTGGAAATTTTTATAAAGGAAAATTTGCTTAACATAAATTCATTTGGAACAAATTAATTCCTTTATACAAGGTACCACTGTACTGTATTACTCACATCTTCAGCCCATGGGTCGTTGTTTTGTTTTCCTACTCCTTCCTTCCTTCCTTCCTTCCTTCCTTCCTTCTATTGAGCATCCTGCTATTCATGTGCCCAGCTAAAAGAACATTAGTTAATCAAACAGGAAGTTAATTAACTAATGGCTAAACAGGAAGTTCTTCGCCTGACATCGAAAGGTCAAAAGGGTCGTCGCCCGGCGGATCTCTGTTGGGAGGGCCTTCCAAAGCTTGGGGGCAAAGGCCGAGAAGGCCCTGCTTCAACATGCCACCCCCCTCACCTCTTTATGGGATGGCACCTTCAGCAGGGCCTCCTTGCTTGATCTTAGTGTATGGACAGGTTCATATGGAAGAAGGTGGTTCTTTAGATAACCAGGTCCTAATTTACAATCACATCCCAAAATAATTTTTTTTACCATGCATACCCAAAAATATTTAAATGTTATAGTAGGTGCTCAAAGCTCCTTTCTTTTTCAGCATCATAGAGGTTCTCAATCTAACCTAGTGTTATGGTTCTTTTAACAAGGCTGCAGGGCCCTAGTCATTAGATTTAAAGGTAAAGCTCTCCCTGTAATCTCAACAACCTGTAGAGTGTTCACTCAATGAAATATCTCAGATCCCATTCCATATTCAAACCTTGAGGGGTTACGGCTTTTATCTTATGAATCCACCAGCATTCCTTTTTCCTGTAGGATTTGTTGTATATTTGATCTATTATAAGGATGTGGGTTGCATTAGTGAAGGACACACTATTTTAAATCATTATGGGGGTGTTCTTTTCCTATAAAATGGGCTACCAAAGCAGCCTCCATTAGTTGATTTTTTTTTATTCTAGAGCAATGTTCCAAAACCCAGACTTTGGTAGGTTTCCAGCTCATAACAACATATACTTTTGAACACTTCCATATAACCACATAAATCACAATCTTGGTATTGCAGTTACTGAAATGATTCAATTTGACTTTACTTTTTCCACTGGGGTGAACAAATTCTTTGGCTTCTAAAGTTAATTGCATGTCTGACAATGGTCACATTTATAATGGCCCCTAAGAATGCTGGTAAGAGGTTTGTGGAACCCAAAATCCGAATGTAAAAGGGTATAGCCATTCTTACTCTCTGTATGGAGACTTCAAAATGCAACCCAGAAAAAATGGGTCTGAGTCATGAGTCATGTCTGAGTCTTTTTGAAAAATACAGTGGAAAAATTTAAGTGGAATTGCCCATGTGACTGAAATAGTATCCAATAGCAAGTC
Organism: Phrynocephalus versicolor; assembly: GCA_023846285.1. Taxonomy (NCBI): domain Eukaryota; kingdom Metazoa; phylum Chordata; class Lepidosauria; order Squamata; family Agamidae; genus Phrynocephalus; species Phrynocephalus versicolor. The sequence goes on along the minus strand of JAHTLZ010000327.1, from coordinate 13,530,719 downwards.
ATGAGTCACTAGTCTCCCTCACTGTTATACATTATATACTTTTTAAAAAAAAATCCATTTCAAAGTGGTTTTTTGTCATTGTGGTTCTTTGGGAAGCTGCTGAGGAGTGGGTTATAAAACAAAACAAAAAAAGGGAGATGCAGAGAAACAAGGCTGAAATATCTTGCAAAATATTCACGCACTCTCATCAGGTTTTCTGATAGGGTCAATACCATTTGGTGAGGGTTGTTTTTCACTCCTGTATTGATCATTCAGTAAAAGGAGTCTGAAAATATTGAAGCCTCTTGCCGTGCTTCTCCTGGAGAGGGCAGGAATGTTTTCTTGTTTAATTACCAGCAGTGCTATGGCAACGGGGATGGAAAAGCATATACAATATGTTACACCATTTGCACATCCCTTGATAACCGGCGTCTCTTTTGATTTTGGCAGGATGTGCCAAACACCTTCAATCGAGACCTGAACAAGGAAGACCAGTTTTGATATAAATTATATAATTCAACACTACTCTCTGGGATATTCATCTTCAGGATCAGTGTGTGGGGGGGAGGGGGAAGATTAAAAAAGAAAACAAAGGGAGGGGAGAAGCCTTAAACTTAATGGTTAAATCTCTTGTTTCCCTACTTATTCTTACCATTTAAGCATTCCCCTCAAATGTTCAGATGGCCACCCCAACCAAGAAAAAATATATATCAACTAGCCTTGTTACCAGTGTGTTAAACATTCGTCTGATTTTCTGTTGACACTATTGAGCAACTTCCATCAAAGATATCAAAAGGAGAAGCAATAAAATAAAATAAAATTTTCGTGTCAAAGAACACCTGTGATTTTATGGATTTGACATTTCTCCTTCATTCTGCGCATAATAAGATTGTGAGACAAGGATCATTTGCTTTTCCTCTTCAAGTGTTATTAAAGCTCAGCAAAATGATCCCTCTTTGCTGCGTCCTATCCTATTATTATTATTTATTCGATTTATATACTGCTCATGTAGCTTCAAGGCTACTCTGGGCAGTTTAGAACTATTATATATATATATTCACTTTCAAATTACTTGGGGCAAAGCATTATAGGATGCATTCTCAAAGCATTAATCCAAGATTTACAGAACAGATACAAAAGCCCACTATTAAAGAGAGCCATCCACTAGAAAAAAATCTTGAGGGACAATTCATAAATCATTTATTCAAAGACTGCTGGAGTTTTGCTTGTTTCCTCAATTGCTCATCTTAGTGGACAATGCGTAATCTAAATGGAAGGAAAGTAATATAATTTGAACATAACATTCTTATGAAGAACCATGATCCAAACATTTGCTCAAATTGCATAGCTGAATCTTTGAAATGCTAATCACATTCCCACATATTTAGCTTTCAGAGTTTGAAAAACTGCTCTGGTCATTTAATTTCAGATTTTAAAAGAGCTGGAATGACCAGGTTTGTGAACTAGAATAAGCAAATGCTGCAAAGCTATTGCTGTGTGATCATTTTAAAATCATTGCTTTTGGTGTAAATAATAGAAAAATAAAAAGCAGTTTACTTTTATACTTCCCCATGGGGCTTAAAACACTCTCTGGGTGGCTTACAATTTAATTATGGAAGCTACACTTTGCAAATGAAATAAATAAATGTTTTTTAATTATGTTTTTATGTACTATGCTTTCATTCATTTTATTTTTATTTGGATTTGTTTTATTTGATTGTAAGTAGAGATGGTCATGAATTTGAAAAATGGTGTGCAAAACTCATTCAAAAATGTTAATTAATTGATTCGTATTTGTATGAATCAGTACCCCAACAAATACAAACTGATAAGTTTTTAGTGATGTTTTTAAATTCATAGATTCCCTGGGTTGTAAAATGCTGCCCCGCCCCCCAAAACCTAGAGACACCAACATTGCAGTGAAATGTTCCCTGATTCGGTTTCTGATGTCCAAGGTATAAACCCAAAAAGGTTACCCCCAGGAAATTTCTCCCAGGCACCTAGAGACACCAGACATGTCAAAGATCTTCTTCTGACTTTCCTTTACAACATCTCTATGTTCCGTGAAAATTGGGTTTCCCCAAGCCAGCTTCTAAAGGGCACTTTTCCTGGGGGACCCAATTTGTGATTATATAACTTGGATGTCTGAAACTTCATCTTCAACAAACTGGGAGCAATTATAGAGGAATGCTAGGGTCTATCTTATGGTCCTACATCAGACCAGGGAGACATGAGGTCTAAATGAACTATAAAATGGAGGACTCACAACTAGCTTTCCTCGGACTGTTTGTATGAGCAATGAAACATTTCTATCTCTCAAGGAAAAGAAGTCCAGTTGTCATGACTCAACTTCCAGATAAATTTGCCTGGATGACTGAGACTGAGAATCTTCACAGACATAATGCTAGGGGAAGTATCTCTGCAGTTTTGCTGTCTCTTAGTGCCTAGGGGGCACTTTCCTAGGGGCCTTCGTCAGGAGTCCATAACCCGGACATCCAAAACCTGTAGGGCTTGTAGATGGGAGTCACGGTGAGCTTCCCTGCCATGCTGGTGTCTCTAGGTGCCTTGTGGGGGGATTTTATGGTTTTAAAGAGCCAAAAATGACCATGCAAATTGATACCTCTGGGTTTCAAAAATGACCATGCAAATTAATACCTCATGAATCTGTTATTCATGATTTGACAAATCAGGAATGAAAATGAATCACTATTTTTCTGATGCATGCCCATCTCTAATTGTAAGCTGACTTGAAGTTATTTCAGAACTACGCGTTTTACTTCAACATGGGTATCATGTAGGCCTATGGATACTGCTGGCCTATATCTCACTTCATCCCTGCCATCATTACTGGAGCTGACAGGATTTCAAATCCAACAATACGCTGAGGGACAAACCTTTCTATCCACCATCACCATAATTATCTGCCCTCAGTGCCATGTAGAGATGGGCACGACTTAGCGAAATTTTCATTTCCGTTTTCGTTTTTCGCTTTCGTTACGCAACGAACCAAAAAACAAAAATTGGCTCCAAAATGGAACGGAAACGGAAACGAAACGACTAATTTTGAGCCAATTTTCGTTTTTCGTTACGGCAAAAGCATTTAATGGCACTAAATGGGGAAAAACAAAAAAAATTGTTTTCGTTTTTGTTTTTGTTTTTGTTATGAAACGAAAATGAAAAAAAAAATGAAAACAAAAAAATTTTGAAAATTAGCTCACGAAAACGGAAACGAGCCGAAACGGACCCCTAAACGAAAAACGAAAAATGAAAAACCATTTTTCCTGAGTCGTGCCCATCTCTAGTGCCATGTACTTTGTAAATTCAGCCATGTAAACTGAGTATCCAGCTCGCCGAAGGGGGGCAACGCATAATTGGGTTGTAAACCACGCAGAGAGAGCTTTAAACACTATGGAATGGCATTAAAGCAGCACACTTTGCTTTTATTTTAACAACATTCTCACAACTCTCTTTCTTTACTCCTGTCTATGTGGGGAGGAGGGCAACATTTCCATTTGCAGGTATGACTATCTCATACCCAAGCTGGCTTTTTCCAGGCTGTAGCGTTGACCAAAATCCTGAGTTGATTTCCAGTGCCAGCGAGGTGTAATGAAACCTGCTTTGTTGACATTGTTTGTTTCATTAATGGCAGTGACAGTCGCAGTTATTGAGCAGACATGACAGATGAACTCTCTCCTCTTTTACTTGTGTGAAGGGAGGGGCACACTCAGAGGGGGGACCGAGAAGCTGCAAATTGATATGTCTTAGATGTTTACAGTATCTCTGCTTAAAGGGTTTGGGCAGGCATTTTTTAAAAGCTATAAAGACATCATACCTGACATAAATCATGTCCACTAGATGTTCCATGGTGGCTAACAATAGCTCTAGGCACTTCTCTGATCGCATGCGTTGGATGTGTTCTGACAAGGGAATGATCCCACCCTTGACAAATCACACCATTTCCACCCAAGCCCTCAACTTGCTTCACTTTTCCCCGTGCCCCTCACAGCGGTCCTTTTTTTCTGCATCACTTGCTTTTGGCAGAAAAGCTCTCTCAGTGTTGTTGGATTTCAGTATTCTTCCTAGCAGCAGGAGTTTGGGTTTGTGGGAACTAACGGCACAGGTGCAGCTCACATACCAGGTAGAATCAGGGGAAAGCGCACACAGCAGGGGGGGGTTCACTCAGACACTGCCCCCCACTGTCTTGTTCACCCTACCGCTCAGCTGAAGAGCAGAAAATTATATTTATTCTGAATCAGAGCTCTTTCAATCCGTCACTCCTAACATTTTCTTCCTCTGTCCTTCCTCACATCCATCTTTCCTGGTGAATTTCTTCTTCTTCAAGTGCCATGTCCTTGTGTAACGTTGGCGATCAGTAGCCTGAGCTGGTTTCTAGCTAAAGCTATTCTAAACAGAGCAGCTGTGCTCACTGAGGACCATTAGCTTAAGTTCTTAAGCCAGAATGTTCTTCTACACCCCGGGCTGGGCTTCCATTTTTTTCCCCCCTTGAAGGATAACTTTGCAGCAGATGGTATTTCTTATTGCGCATGATGTGTCCCAAATGCTGCAGTTTTCTTCTCTTTACAGTATTGAAGATTTCTGACTTTTTATTCATGTGCTGTAACGCAGCCACATTAGTGACTCTGGCTGTCCAAAGTATCTTACGTCCACATTTCGAATTTTTCCAGCTTTCTGCATAATGTTTCCGTAAGGGTCCAAGTTTCAACACCATAGAGAAGTATGCTGAATATATAGGATCGAAGTACAGTATTTGAGTACAAAATCTGATAGATAAGTTCCGGTTTGTCATTTTCTGGAATGCCCTAATAAGGTTTCTAGTAGCCTAAAGGTATCACCTGTTCCACTTTTGTAAGTTCCATATAGAATTTATATATTTCTTATAGGTTCTAGAGGTAGGAATGATTAAGCAGAATGAATCCCTTTTCAAAGACCAAGAAACATAGGAAAGAACTATACAAAGAGGCGGTGACAAATCAAAATAAATAAATAAAATAAATTTGCACTTTGCAACGCCCAAATGACTCCCCCACCCCTTTATTTCAATACAGCAGCTCTATCAACATTCTGGAGGGGAAACATTGGCTCTCTCAAACACACACACACATAAACACACACACAGTGTCATATGCTGACAAGTAAAATAAATTTTACAAGCAAATTTGGGGGAAAAGGTAAGTTGAGCTGCAAATGTATGCATCTCATTATGTTTTCTTCTTGAGTAGAAATATGCTTAAGAATGCTTAGCATGCAAGATTATAGCCCACAGTGCTGTTGACTGCCAACTAGCATAGCTGGTAAATATATCAATAGCATTAGCAATCACCCTTTATACAAAGAAGTGTGAAAAAAGGAATGTATTGAGTTACAAAGACCACAAAGGAATGGAAGACATCAGTGAAATGTATTTTCAAAGTTTTCTGTAAAATAGTTCATGTTATGCTCTTCCTTTTTCTCTTTTCACACTTCTTAAGATAATAATTTCATTAAACGATTAAGTGCTTTTATTCTTCTGAATGGTCCACAAGGCTCTAGAGCATGAATTTCAATTAGTGTTCTCCCTTAGAAAGCAAAAGCTCAGTAAAAGAGCAAATTACTTTGAAGCTTGTCTATTTTAAGCCCATAGTACAATAAGCCATGTTAGAAGCAACATGTTAGTTAGAGTTGGTAAGATAGTTTTCAGTTACCATCACTAAGATGGTTACTTCACGTCCATTCTCGTCCTGGGAGGAAGTTTGTTGCATGTTGATGTCAGTCGCAGTCACGTGATATTCTCCTGCTTCTGTCCCTGTTCCTGTGTACGCATGGGCGTGATTGATGATACTGGGATGACTGTTACCGCACGTCCTCGTTGCGTGATGAGATGTGAAATTCTATGCCTTCGTTCTCTCTTTTTTTTTTGGTCCAACCTTCCATTTTTTGATGTTTCTATTCTCTGAAGCCTTGCCTTCAATGCGTTATGGAGCAAACTTTGAGGCATTTGTCTTTTAAAATCTAAGCACTGCATTGCTAACTCCATAGGGAATTTACTGGCGAATGTCACTCCACACTCCTGCCAATAGATGGCAACAAGCTATAATCGGCACTCGTTCCACGACGAGGCTTACTTCACAGGCTCTCATCTCGGAACGAGAAGCGAGAAGAACAGATTCCCAAGGCCAGGGAGAGGAATCGCTCATCCTGCTTAAATCGCAGTTCAGGGGGCGTGGTCGGGACGAACTCCCGTCGTCACACAATGGACGTGCCGTAAGATTACTTTGTACTGGTACCAAGCAGGACCGTGAACCGCAATGAAAGGGACGTGAAGTAACGGCCTAAGTGACATTCCAAAGTTCAACTTATTAGCAGCAAGACCAGAGACTGCAGCGAACAGGACTCTGAGAAAGACCATTGCAATGAGTGTAGTAAAGCCAGGACAAACAGAGACAAACTGAACTACGGTATGATTTTGATTCGTCTAAGGGAGTAGATTACTCTGTGCAGCAGAGCAAATCAAAAAATGGGGGCAGTCCAAGTGAAGAAATTATAGCTTTGAAGCTGAGCTTCAGATCAGACCAAATTTGACATGTAGCATGAGATGTATCAACCTGACATTTCCCAAATGCGGCCAAATAAAAGCCAGTGTTGATGGACAGAGTGTGCAGAATCCATAGAGCCTATGGTTGAAGAAATATGCCTGGCAGCTCCATACCTGAGCAGGGGTGGAGCCAGTCACAAACTAAGAATTCATAAAATTACAGAATAATTGATTTGGAAGGCCATTGTGTCCAATCCCTGCTCAAGACAGGAATACAAATAAAAGCAAATTTCACAGATGGTTGACCCATTTTTGTTTCTTGAATGCCTCTGGAAGTGGAGCACTCACCTCCTCCTAAGATAATTGGTTCAATTGTTATACAGTACTGCTCTAACAGGTTGGAAGGTTTCTTGATTCTGAGCCGCAATCTGGCTTTCTGTGGGGCGAACACATTATTATGTATCCTGCACTCTGGAATGATTGAAAACAGATCCTATCTCTTCTCTGAAATACCTTTCAAGTATTTGAAAAATGCTATCATATCACCCCTCCATCTTCTTTTCTCACGGCTAAATATTCAATCTGATTTGATTTGATTGTCTACAATGTGCAGTCCACACATTTGTACCAACAGCATTTCAGCCGCTGTGTCACAGGATTCTAGGACACTTTATTATCGCATAAATTCATTGCCCCTCACCCAAGATCAATTTAAATATCTTCCAAGTAAATCTCTCAGTTTACCACTCTCAAGCATACAATGCCAGAACTGTTGGACAAACATCTTCACAGCTATTTCTTCATGAGAAGTCAGTTCTTCTTTAGAATGCAGTGTTGGAGTGAAAATGGCAAAGTTCTATCTATATGGAAATGTGCGCTTGGGACCTGTTCCTTAAAAAATATTAAATGATTTTTTAAAAATGCTATCTAATACAGTGCTAATAAAAGTTTGTGCGGAAGGCAGCCCAAAGTTGTTTGTAATCAAGAAAAGACTTACAATGTGTATTTTCAAAATGTGGTGTTTTATTTGTGTGGAGGTGCATTTTGCCTTCCACTGTTATTCACTACTGTCTGTAGTACACAAATTTCTTGGCCATGGCTGTCTACTATTTATCCATGGGTTTTACTGCAGGAACAGAACTCACTTCCTGACACAGTGTACACACTTCTCTGTGACTCATTTGAATCTCTCTGTTTCTTTACACTGGGACCAAAGCAGGTGGAAGTTAACAACTTACAACTGCCATTAGAAAGTCCCCTATTATATCAAATGGATTGCCTGGCCTCACCATTTCTGTGGTCCTGATGGATGCTGCCTCCACCCAACTCTACCAGAGTATCGATTAGCTGCTGAAATCTTGCGGCATGCAATGATGATGCTATTGGCCAGAGGGCATAAAAGTACAGTTGGTTTAACTAGAGAAGGCGTAAAACACACAATGTCTTGCAATGCACTCAATCGGTTTCGTAGACTGTTTCTCCCCAATACAACTCTGGAATTATAGCACAAAGGGAAAGTAGCTCCCTATTTAACAAAAAGAATTGAAAGTGGAGGAGATAATAACTATGTTAAATGAGACCTGATATATAGCATGGTGGTTAGAATGATAAACTGGGGCTTGAAAGAATCAGGTTCAATCAAGCTCAGCTGAACCATGAAACTCATTAAGATGGTTACTTCACGTCCATTCTTGTCCCAGGAGGAAGTTCATCACGTATTGAAGTTGGTCACAGTCACATGGTCTTCTTCCAGTTCTGTTCCTGTTCCTATGTGTGCACGGGCGTGATTGATGATACCGGCATGACTGTTAATGCACATCCTCATTCCGTGATGAGGTTTGAAATTCCATGCCTTTGTTCTCCGTTTTTTTTTGGGGGGGGGGGTCGACTTTCCGTTTTTTGATGTTTCGATTCTCCGAAGCCTTGCCTTCAATGCGTTATGGAGCACTTTGATGCATTTGTCTTTTAAAAGCTATTCACTGCATTGCTAACTCCATAGGGAATTTACTGGCGAATGTCGCTTCGCGCTCCTGCCACTAGATGGGTTCTGCTCCTATCGTCACTCGTTCCATGACGAGCGTGACTTCACAGGCTCTCGTCTCGGAACGAGAAGTATGATGAGCAAATTCCTGAGGCCAGGGAGGGGAATCTCTCATCCCACTTAAATCACAGTTCAGGGGGCGTGGTTGGGGCGAACTCCCCTCATGCCACAATGGACATGCGGTTAGATTACTTCATACCGGTCCCAAGCGGGACTGTGAACAGCGATGAGATGGATGTGAAGTATCAGCCTAAGTTACCTTGAGCCTGTCCTTCTTTCTCAGCCTGATCCTACCTCACAGGGTTGTGAAGGTAACGGGAAGAAGAGCCTTCTGTGCCATTTAAACCCAGTGGCAGGAAGGCAGAATATAATGCAAAATAGGAAACAAGACACCCAGGCTGGATATCTACTAACCAGGGAAGCCCTTTGCACTCAAAGCTTTCATAACTAAGAAAGATTATTAAATTGAGGGGTGAGCTCTACAGGAATCATCTACAGTACCCTTTATGCTTCATTATTCCATGTCATGTTATCTGTTCATATTTTACTTTTCTATTCTTCCTTTGTTACATCTCCAAATAACTTGCTTCATAGCAGTTCAAATTTCTGGACTGCTAGTAAGCTCATTAATATGAACCACAGACATTATATGCAATTTATTGATGTACATGTATAACCCAAATGCTACAGGTGAAGAAATTACCTGTATTCAGTATGACACATCAACACTAGTATAAGAGAAGGGAGAAAGACAATATTTCCCAAGGTTCCATATTTTTCTTCCAATTACTTTCTATCACTCAGTCCCAGAAATACAAAATAAAATATTCATATAGCATCATTATTCTAATGACCATCATGATTATGGATGCTGCAAAATACACCATCAAGATAGCCCAAGTTTTCTGCTCCGTTTCTTGGGTCATCTTTATTGCTATCCACACCAGCGGGCATTAAGTCCTATGTAGTCAAAAGAGGAATTTATATCAGAATATACCACACAATAATAAAAGGCCTCCTTACAGTGAGTATAAGCATAAATATAAATCCGGGCTATGTCTAAACACAGTATGGAGGTAAACTAAAAAGGGTCGACAATATGGCATATTTCTGATACTTTCTCCTCCAAATGTGCAGTGTGACTACTACTTTAAAATTGAAGGGTTGGGCATAGTTTACACAGTATGTTAAAGTGCTGCTTATTTCCAACCCAATATCCAGAGGTGTTTTGGACTAGCAGTTCTATCATTTCTGAGTGTTGATCATGCTGGCCAGTGCCCTTGTGAATTATAGTCCAAATTCACTTCACATGGAAAACTTGATTAAAATATGAAAATATGATTTGATCACGGTTCAAATCCCCAATTAGATATAAAGTTCCCTGGGTGACTTTGAGCCATTCAGTCTAGTCTGCATGACAGTCTAGTCTGCATGTTGTAAGGATGAAATTAAAAGAAAGGTGAACCATGCATTCCAACTAGGAATGTGCAAGAACCACTAAAATGGCGGATTACTGTATATAAATTTAGCAGCACAGCTAAATTATATATAATTTATATATAATTCTTTTTTTCCAGCAGCCCACTGAGTCCCATCTTGCTAACAAAAACAACCCACCGCTTTTTATCAGCCAGCCATGATCCAGCAGGTTGATAAGTTAAAAAAATTAATATATCAATATATCGATATTAAAATTAATATATACATAATTTTGTTCTTGTTTTAGCAGCCATTCGGGTCTTTGGGGCTGCTAAATAATAGGCAGGGAGGGAGGGAGGGAGGGAGGGAGGGAGGCAGATAGATAGATAGATAGATAGATAGATAGATAGATAGATAGATAGATAGATAGA
>JAHTLZ010000327.1:13506836-13520307 GCA_023846285.1 Phrynocephalus versicolor | reverse complement strand
AGATAGATAGATAGATAGATAGATAGATAGATAGATAGATAGATAGATAGATAGATAGATAGATAGATAGATGATATTTCTTTTTTATTTTCAATTTGGTTTCCCCCCCCCATCCTTTCCCCCTCTCCAATTTGGTTCCTCCCTCCCCCCATCCTTTCATGATCATCATGAAAGGTGGGCTACCAAGTTTTGGGACCATCTTTGCTTAGCTTCAGGTCCTGATGGAGGGAGGTGGCACAGCCACCTGTACTAAGAAGACAGAGCAGGACACTAAGATGAACAAGTTGGCCATGATGTGAGAAATAGTGCCAGACATCATGCCTTTTGTCAGCTATAGAAAAAAAGAAACTGCAGTGTTTGTTCTGGACAGGAAGGCAGACTCAGCAACACCAGAAAGGACACCATTGCTGACTTCAAAGGAGTCGGCAACTGAAACCATGTGAAGCTGGAGTGAATGACTTGATGGATCAAGGTTTGGCCTGGTGAGGTGAGTCACCACTTGCACAATACATGATGGATGCAAATTTAGCTTGACCATGGCAGTCACTGTGCTATCCCCACATCCACATCCTCCACTTCTCCACACGTGAGCAATGGCGTAGCTATGGGGGGGGCAAGGCGGGACATCTCTCCCTGGGTGCAAGATCTGGGGGCACGAAATTGGGTGCCGAACAGCTCCCCACCCATGAGCCACAAGATGGCGTGTTGTGGGTGACCTGCCAGGGGTGGCATGGAGGGCTCCCCAGCCACCGCTGCCACCTTCTACAAGGCACCTTAGCCCCTGCCCATCACTTGGGGGGCGGGCCGATAACTGACTTTGTCCCCGGGCACTGAAAACCCTAGCTACGCCTCTGCACATGGGACAACAGGTGTGGAGCCAAGGGTTGGAGGCAAGACAGTGGCCAGCCCATATTCCAGCTTGGTCTCCACCTTGGTCTTTCTAGTGGACTGAGGGATGATGATTAAGGGTTGCCATTTCCTGCAGCTCCCAATAAACACGGTACTGTTCCCTTCTAGGTTTTGCTAGTCACAGTGTTGTCTCTTTCTTTGGGTGACTACTTTTTGCACACCACTATAGCCTAGAGGCCCTAAGCACATCCGATCTCGCCTGATTTCGGAAGCTAAGCAGGGTCGGCCCTGGTTAGTACTTGGATGGGAGACCACCAGGGAATATCAGGTGCTGTAGGCTCCTGGAGTAAGAACTGGCAAGCCACTCCAGTATTCCTGCCAAGAAAACTCCATAGACATGGAGTCACGAAGAGTCAGTCATGACTGTAACAACACAACACACATAGAACAAAATTGGAGGGGGGAATTTCCCCCATGACAAATTAGCTACCGACGCTATTGATAAAGCCCAACTCTAGTTCTGACAAGACATGGCCTATGAAATTTAAATAAGAAGTGAAATGCATGCAAATGAAACTCACAACAGCATGTGCTGTTTCCCTTTACTTGAGTGTTAGCTTTTGGTTCATTTGTTTTGATAAATAAATAGCTTCTGGCAGCTTCTTCCTTTCTTGCTAATCAAAAGCCAAATGTAAATATAAATCTTTTTTCTCCTCCAAAGCAGTTCTCTGACATTATCATAAAGATATTCACACTTGAGACAGTATTTCTATATCTATTCATTATGAATTATTATTACTCTTGCGTTATGTCTAACACCAGATAATCAATAGATGACAGTGGAGGGCAACCTGCATTAAAGTGATCTATTGCTGCATTGACCTCACAGTATACATGACAGTTCTACTTCCTTCAGTGTTAATGCTGGAGCTGTGGCAATTATTCATTGATAATATATGACTTTGGATGGCAACTATCAATCCTTCCCTTTTAGCAGAAGCTTTTCTATTTCCTAGCTATGGTATTGATTTTTTTTTATTGTTGATGTAATTGTAATAAGCCTTGTGGGATATTTACCATGTACCTCTGACATCTTTATATTTTGCACATTTCAGGGCATAAAGCAAGAATTCAGTTAAGGTTAGGCATTTAACCGTTCAATCCGTAGTAACTCACTAGCAGCCAGAAGTTAATTTGCAAGAATAGAAACCCTCAAAGGCTAAGCACTGGACAAATAACTAGGCCTTCCAACCTTCTGTTTCCGACCTTTTTCTTTTGCGGGTGGGGATGGGGTCCCCTGCAACAGCCCACCCAACCTCACCCCTCACCCAACACACGGCTACAGCCACATGTGCACCTGGAACCCCGCCAGAAGACCAAGGGAGACTATGCACCTTGGACACCTGGTGGCTGCCTGGGTGCTGCCACCACGAGAGCCATCGTTTTACATTTTTCACAGTGTTCATCTGGGACATATTTGTGGGGGATGCAGCAGAGAATATCCAGCCATCTTTTTCCTCTTAGAGAGGAGGAGTGAGAGAAAGAATTTGTGTGTAAATTCTCTCAGCAAAATCTCTTTGGGCAAATTTCAGCTTTGCTCTAAAAATATGTTAGGGAGAAAACTTCTTCCTGAATGTATTGGTTTCTGTGTGAAAAGATGAGGGATCCCATTTTCGGCAATCAGAAGAAACCACTAAATGGTTAAAGTACCACCCATGACTTATTAACACAGGGAGGCTGAAGCATAGTAGCTCTGTTCAATTGCCTTTCTCCAAACTAAGATTCTGTCTCTTTCAAAAGCTTCAACCTCTTGTTTGAACTCTCTTGGATAAGCAACATGTGGAGCTCTGTCATGATAAATGAATGCTATTGGGATTTATTAAGTTGACTGGCTGCCAAATCTTGCTGGTCTTAGATAAAAGAGATACTGCATGAGGATCCAGAGTAAAAATGATACACACAGGCACAGCTTTCAAGTTGCAGGAATTGTCACAGGAACTGAAGGAAATTTCCATTTTACAGCCTAGCTAAGCACATCCTGGTTAGTACTTGGATGGGAGACCACCAGGGAATATCAGGTGCTGTAGGCGCCTGGAGTAGGAACTGGCAAACCACTCCAGTATTCCTGCCAAGAAAACTCCATGGACATGGGGTCACAAAGAGTCAGTCGTGGCTGTAATGACACAACACACACACACACACACACACAGAGAGAGAGAGAGAGAGAGAGAGAGAGTTGGAAGGAGCCTACAAGCCAAATCAAGTCCACCACCAACACCGCTCCATGCGGGAGACCATCTCCCTTCTACAAACACCGTGTGTATAGCGGATGGAATGATGGTTTAGGACTAGAGGTCAGCATGAAGAAAAAAATGAATTGCAAAATTCTTTGAAAATTGCTAATTCAGCAGAAAGTCATTCATTCATATTCATCAAATGCAAAGACCTCTGCAGTCTATGTTTTTTGTCTTCGCCCTGTGGTTGGTTGGTTGGTTGGTTTTTTTAGTTGCCCTTGCTGGTCAGCTCTAGCTTTGTTTAGTACTGCTTATTGACCATTTTACTATTTAATGCTTTCTTTATTTTCTTCACCTTTTTACTACTATTATTTCTTTGATTACTGTAAACCACCCAGAGTTCCTTTCGGAAGACTGGCGACCATACAAGTGTATGAATAAAGAAAGAAAGAAGCTGACAAATACAAATTGCTAAATTTTATTGACTTTGAGTCATTCATTTATTTGTCCATTTCGGTGCTATTTGCAGCCCCCTTTGTCATCTGCAGTCTATTCCTATTAATCAGAAGCTCTAGACACCCATGAGAGGGACTTATAGACTCCTGGATTCAGGCAGCCAAATACACAGCCCAGAGGGCTCTGTGGGATTTGCTCATTAAGAGGTTGAATGAATAACATTATTTGCGGGATAAAAACCATAAAATAAATCAATGCAAATATTACGGTTAAGAAAATAATGCAATCCTCATTTAAGATAAAACCATAAGAAGCAGTTATTAAGAGGCTTTATTATTAGCCATTTGCCTGCAGTTGTTTTGCACTTCTGCTTTGAGTTTTGCTCCAAGTGGTTGCTGGTTGCACTCTATGAGTAGTCAGGCAGCAGTGCACAGTTTTACTGTGCATATCACTCACAACTTTATGTCATTATTTGAAATAGTACGACTTTTGGGAGGGCTTTCATTAGGTGGGTATATTTAATTTCACTTTTTTGAAATTTGCATTAGGGAGGTTTATTGTGTGTTTATTCCCCTGTCCTTCCTCACCAAGGCAGCCCCAGCTTACCTTATTTTCATTGTCATCATTAGGTCCTCTACAGAGTACATTGAACTTGATTATTTCCAGTGAACTTATTTCCAACATTTTTGGCATCATCCCAAGAAGCCCTGATGGTACTGAGAGCTTCCTTGACACCCTTCTTTCCTCCATGCAAAATGCACCACAGTGAAGTTTTTGGCAAGTTTTGGGCATGCATAGAATGTGGATGACAAACTGTGTTCGACATTCATTCACAATTGTAGATAGATATTTTGAATTCTGATCTTGGTAGTATTTCTTCATTAGTGATATGACTGCAATACGAGACATAAAGGGCTTTTTCCCCCCTAAGGTGTCATCATTTTATAAGTGTTTAACCATCTAGTTGTCTGTGTTGTTCATTTCACTGTTAACTTCACCGAGGAGTGATCCAGCCAGCCCTAAGTCTTGAAAAAGTGAGAAGGGTTGGGTGTAGGGCCAGCACCTTTATCCCATAAAACTTAAAATTGCTAAAGAAATAGCAAGTCAAGCAAATGATTGTAGTGATCATAGTGCTTGTCATACTCATAACCAACAACAAGAGTGTGAAAGTGTAGAAACTTGAAATGATGGTGTTGGAATAAAGCTGAAAGGTCACTCATTAGTTGATGCTAGATTAATATTTAGTGCAAAAACTACATCACAAATTACCTTAAGAATGTGTCTCAAATCTGAATAAACAATACTGGGAATCAGGCTAGATCTTGCACACCAGAGGACTGCTTCAAAAATAAGCTCTGGTCAGAGTCAAGAGCCGAAATTGTGTGGATTTGTAGCCTTAGTGGGCAATTAACATCCTTTAATTGTAAAACCCAACAACTAATGGGCTGGCAATGCTTAGCCAAAAGAACTGAGCACATCAAATATATTAGGTTTCCAACGGTATGCCTTTGTGCACTCCAAACTGCTTCTGATGTTCTACTTGGTTGCATTTCTTGTTTATTTTTATTTTCTTCTTTTTTTAATTGTGTCTACACATAAAAGAAAAATGCTTTATTGTGACATCATGGAAGAAACCTACATACCAGTAAAAGGTTTCTGAAAACACTGCTTGTTTACTGTGGCAGCCATTGTATGTTGCAGAGAGAAGGGAGGCCGGAGAAAATCTAAATGAAGCGTCGGCTTTTTGAGGTAACCCACCATGATTATTCTACAAATACACTATGGGGTAAGAATGAAAGCAAGGGGGGGGACTGTATATTCAGGCTAAATGGCACTTTACGAAGAACCAGTACTGAATGGATTTCTGCTGAGACTACAGCTTAAATTATAGCCCTCATGAAAGTAAACAAATTACAGTTTATTTTGGAGAGGATTTCAGAAGAACACCCAAAAGGATTTCTTGTGGGTGGTGGTGGTTGAGTTTGTAACAAGCAGAGAGCTTTGAGTGACATCAACTGATGGGGAAATGGCTGGTGATTTTGAAAGGGAATACATGCACAAAATAGCACCTAATGTCATCCCATTAGGGGAAGAAGGATAAAGTATAAGTAGAGCTATACCTTTACTGGATAACTTTACAGAAAATTGTCAATATAATTCACAAGCTTTTGAGTTTCTCCAGAACTTTGTTTTTCAGGTGGCATGTCACACAAAACAGTGTGAAGGAAGAAAAAAAATAATTTTGCATGGTTTAGGATAGAATCAACTCAATTTCATTGCATTTCCTCCTACACCTTGGTTTATTGCACTGTAGTTCTGTTTTCACTGTCCCTGGGTTAACCATACGCACTCTGGCTTAAATTCAACATATAACAAAATGAAAACATCCACTAGCACAGGTGCACTGTTACACCATTGCCAAGCCAGCGTATGAGAATCTGCTTAACCCCACGAATTTGCTTGTGCAACCATTTGCACAACAAATATGGCAGAAAATATAACAAATGGGCAGAGGGTAATTGAAAAACCCACCATCTCACTAACCCCACCCCAATCTTCTTTTCAAAACTATTTTGGGAACAGGAGGGGAGCTCCTGGCACTTGCTGGGTGCATGTTGCCCACCTCTATGCTACAGCGATACACCAGCATAGCAAAGTTTTGGAGTGCCTCGGGGAAAGTTGTTTTCCCTCCTCTTCTTCTACCTTTCTCTGTCTGCCTATGTGGCTACTAGAGATGGGGGTTTTGTTTTGGAAGGGGCCCAGTTCCAAAATGAAACATGGCAGTACAGCTGCCATTTGGAACTGAGACCTAGCCTCCATAATAAAATCAACCACTGACTTACCTTCCTTTGGCTTGCACTGGGTGAAACGCCAATCAGGAATCAGCCTCTGATGCGTCATCTTTCTTTCTACCTGGTGCTGGCCAATCAGGAGCTGTGCAAGTACATGCATCATCCTGCCTCCCTGTCTGATTGGCCAGCACCAGGGAGTGGGAAAGATGATGCATCGGAGGCTGATTCCTGATTAGAGTTTCACCTCGCGCGATCCAAAGGAAGATGTCAGTGGTTGATTTCATTCCAGAGTCTGGGTTCCAGTTCCAAACAGCAGCTGTGCTGTCATGTTTCATTTCAGAACCAGGCCCCTTCCAAAATGAAATGCCCATCTCTAGTGGCTACCCATCAGCTTTTTGTTTTTGTTTGTTTGCTTTTGCTCTTGCAATTGTATTGTGTAAAGACTACCTGGTGTGGATTTTTTCATGTCCATCTTTACTTATTTTTAATCCTAGTTGGCTAAAACATGAATAAAGGAATTGCAGGTAAGACCCATAATTGTTTTACAAAACGCTATTAAAAATTGCTATTAAAACTACCCTGATGAAAAGAAATTATTAACTGTTAGGGGAGCTCTCACCTCCCGTCCTACAGGTTCCATTTATGTCTTGTTTAATGGACGTTCTTGGTAGACTGTGAAGTGAAAGGGCACCCTGATTTATGATCAAGACGCATTGTCACACTGGCACATTTGTATAATGAGAAATATATTAATTGTAATGAAGAGAAACGGTGCTCACCAAGGCACTGAGACCAAGCTGTAATGAAGTTATTTGGTATATTTCCATACCTTAATTTAGACAATGCATCAGGGGAACAGACAATGCATCAGGGGAACAGCCACTGTTATGATCTCTAATACAAATATTTTCAGGGGGGTGACTTTTGCTTCATTGTTGTTGCTTCGTTGGTTGTTGGTATTTTCATCACCGTGAGGTGCAAACTATATGGAAAATGACCCACTAAGAAGACAAATGCCCACTTGTAAATCCTACACTGATTGCTACAAAAGAAAAATCTAGCAGAAATCATACCTGCTGTGCAGGAAATACCTACTCACTGTCACTTTTTCCGCTGTAGCCCAGCTCATGCTATCTGACAATGCGCTTACGCATTGTAATGGAATGCCTTTGGTGGTCCTCACAAAGAGAAATGGGTTCATATAAATCCATGAATCTTGTGAGTGCTGCCTCCTGAAAGTATCTAGACATAAAATATGCACGTCGATAAGTTTAATTTATGACCTTTGAAAAACAAAACTCATAGGCAGTAGAGAGTATTATTATTTGTGCAGTATAACACTGAAGGATTGCCATTTGTAAGAAAATAATACTTTCCCAGGATTCTGTCACATAAACAGTAGGAAATTAATAATTGTTCATCTTTAAGGCCATCTCACAAGCCATGCCATTACAGTGTGATTCCTGAAATGCTACAGCAAAAGAATATATTCATATAACTTACCAATACTTTCGGTCAATCCATAGAGCTTGATGTCCATAAAAATAAGATAGCTTGAAATGTGTGATTTTTTTTGAAGTGCACAAGTTCACAGAGGGTATACTATAGTGTTTGCAACACCCTTTATAAGCATCATATCCAAAGCATCTCTTTTGAGATATACTTAAAATATCATAGTATTGAAAAGCAGTACCGAGCATTCCCAAATTATTGGATGCTGTACAGTTATGCCAGAGTCTTGCTGTGCTAACACCAACATCTAAGCATAGTTATCAAGGAAAATGTTCAGATTCTTTATGCCTATGGCAGCTGCTGCCAGTCATAATTCACAGGCATAGAACAAGGCAGCCAGTGGTAGGCAAACCCAGGAATATGTGCGTATTTGTTTTTGCCACACACACCGAGGTACGTGCTTTTTCTGAATGGACATATCTACACATAGGCATATTCATGAACACCTTACAGGAGAATAAGTGATCATACAGGCTAAAGCTCATGCACATACACACTTAGAGGCATTCTTTGTCTTATACATTCTTTATTGTTATCTGGCATGCTCAGAGTGCATGTGAACACACACAACAGTGAATCTTGCAAGTGAGAGTTCAATCCAAAGTAACTCCCAAGTATTTTGGGGGTAGCAGAGTGTTCTAGCCTGGAACCATTCCATGTCACCAGTGGTGTTCTTAATGCCTCACAGTTTTTCAAGACGCTTCCCTTGGAGCTCATGGTTGACTCAGCCTTCCATCCTTCCGAGGTTGGTAAAATGAGTAACCCAGCTTGCTGGGGGGGTGTAGCCAGCATAATTAAATTGTAAACCTCCCAGAGAGTGCTTGAAGCGCTATGGGGCAGTATATAAGCAGAAAACTTAGCTTTGCTTTTTCTTTGAACCAGGTTCATCTCCACATGGGGGTGGGGGGTGGGGAAGGGCCAAGAAGTGTCTGACAGGGCAACCTCCTGAAAGACAGTTTTGTTCCATACATAAATGCTATCATTGCACTCTTGAATTATCCCATGTATTCTCTGCAAGCAATTCAAATCTGCGAACACAGCCATCCCATCTTTCTGGTATTTGTTATTGTTTTCCTCATCACTTGCAGATCTTCCAAGAAGAATGCTTGAGATGGAAGTGAAGATGGCACATTGTTTTCCAGAAGAGGGTGTGGAAAGAGAGTCAAGGAGTTGTTGGTCTTTCTGGGTTTCAGGTGGGTTGGCTTTAAAGAACATGTTTTTATGCTTGGTTTTGCTTTCTGGCATTGTCATAAAAATAAAGAAATGTCATTTTGTACCAGCTTTGCCTTCCTTCTTTAAAAGAATAGGCAGACTTTTAAACATGCATCTGAATCACTCAATCCTTAGGGCATCACAGGAGTTGGAAGGGTTAGCACTGAGTTGTTATTAGTGGCAGTGGACTACCCAGCCAAGGTTAATTTGGGCTACTTGGAAGAACAGGGTCTTTTTCAAGCACTGGATTTTCAGTGCATTTTCCATCATAGCAGCGTAGTGATTCATGTACATCACTACAGTTCTAGTTACTAAATATTGTAATCTATTGAATTGGTTTAAAAAATCAAATCTCCTACTGTGGAGTCCAAAATAAAGAAATTAGAGAGTATTCAAGCATGCAGTGGACCAGAAGATTTGAACTTCCCGCTCAGACTCAAACGTCCGGTCCTCCACCCAGGACCCGAGCAGGAACTTCAAAGGCCAGTTGGCCAGGCAGGTCCTCTTAAATCCCCACCCAACCTATCTGGAGGGTGGCCAGTGTGCAGAGGTGGCAGCGAGGAAGGCTCAGCATCAGTAAGTTTTCTTTTTCTTTTCTTTTTTCGCCTCCTCGCCACCATGCTCGGACCGCCCCAGCACCCACTGATCTCCGACCATGGATAACTGAATCCACAGTTGCCGATGTAACAAACAAGCAACCGTACTGATATAGAGCATTTTCATACGACCCCTAAGATCCGCTGGCCACTTAAATTCGGACCAGAGATCTTAGGGGTTTGTCACTGTTCCTGTGTTCCCACCCACTCCGCACTCCTGGCTGCTGGCTGCGTGAGGGGAGGGAGAAAAAAAGGAAGAAAAGAATGCCGCTCACCTCCGTTCTGCTGTCCCAGCACTGCAGTCAGATCTCTTAAAGGGGCGGGGGGCAAAAAAAGAACAAACAGAAGCAAGGAGAGCCCGGCAGTCACTACGTTATATCCACATCAGGAATTTTCACCTCCGGAGAGCAGGTACCTGAAAAGTGCGCTGGGACGCGCTTAGGTGGGTGTGGTCGCACTTAATTATCTGTAAACTCCGGAGCTGGTGGAGTAACAATTTTAAGCTCCGGAGCTGGGAGCCATTTGCGGTGGAGTTTAGGGGTCGTGTACAAATACCCATACTCACATGAAAAAGAAGCCATCTATTTTGGTATTCCTTTCCAAGTGATTCCCTTATCTCAAGCAACCACCAAGGGAGACACGACAGGTAGACAAACAGCAGACAGAGCAGAGGAGGTGAATGCTGATGAGCAAATAAGCCCAGTGGTACAAGCGCTATGGAAAAGAGTCACAGTTGGTAGCAATAAAAACAGCAGACATCCTTCACCCAAGGAACTGTTTTTAGATTCTGGAAGATGTGTATGGCAGATAACATGCAGAGGAAGACATATCGGAGACTCCGGAGAATATGAGTAAGACAGAAGCTCAGCCAAGTAGAGTCACTGAATCAACAGAGGTGGGGGGCCAGGCAAGTCTGTCTGCTACTTATCAGCAGTGATTTCAACAATCCACAGACAAATCAAAATACATCACACCTCCATCAGCATGGCCATGGTGTTGGGAAGGTTGTAAAGGTGGGCCATTGTCCACCAAATGAACCTATTGAGACTACTGTCCACCTGAGCCTATTCAGGCCATTGTTCATCTTATAAGCCTATTTCAGACCAGGGTGACATGAGGCCAAAGTGAACTATAAAATGGAGGACTCACACCTAGCTTTTCATTTTTAAAGCTGTTTGGATGAGCAGTGAAAGGTTTCAATCTCTCAAGAAAAGCAGTCCCATCGCCATGACTCAACTTCCAGATAATCTCACCTCGCTGACTGAGAATCTTCATAGACATTTCAAATATTATTTCTGTCTTCCAGGTGTTATGCCATTCCACTCAATTTTGTGTCATCCATATCTAAAAAAGATTATCAGCAACTCATGCTACACTCAAGCACAAAGGCAAGCATGGCACAAACTTTGCGTGTCACTACATCGGATGTGTCTCTTCCCTCCATAATCCCTGTTAATGTTTGCTTTAATTTGTTTGGGTACGAATGGCCATTTCCTTTATTATGTCCCTTGAATGTCGCTCGAAACTCAATTAATAATTCTCTGCCTTTGTTTCCTTGTTCCCCGCCCTTTCTTTTGTCTCTTCCCAAAGTAGACCTTTCCATCCCCTCTCCCCGCCATCAAACTCCTGCTAGATCTCCCTGCTCACTCAACTCTGTTCACAAGCTCCCTGGGTCTGCCTCAGCTTTATTCCTCAACTGTCCTCTGTTAGGAGTCAGCCATCAAAAAATGAGCCAGCAATCAAAAAGTTCAGCCTTCTTTTTCTGAGGGTGAAAGAAGTAATAGAAAAATTGCATAAATTTTCCCAGAACAAGCGCCTTCGGATGAATTTTCATTTAGCTGTTATTGCCACATCCATTTCCATGCCCTTTAACTGACAAACTAACAAGTTGATCATTTCCTGAAACTGAAGTGGTATCTGAAGTCTGAGAAGGGATGACACAAGTCATCAGACGCCCTTCTTTCCTTTTTCAATGGGTGGCTAAGAAGGGCAACTGAACAGATGCTTCTGGAGTGCTATTAAAAGAGCACAGAAAGCCATGGGAAAAATTACATAGTCAGTATTGCTAAATTAGTTTACCTAAAATTGTATGTGTGAATGATTTTAATCAAAATCTAATTTCCTCTCTTCTTAGAGTAACTGAAATGAGATTCCCCACCCTCCCTTAATTTACTTTTTTGCGGTTCAGGTTTCTCATAATTCTTTGAGGGGAATGACAGGACTGCAAAAAGCATCTGCTGCGACAAAGCATTAAAAAGAATTAGATTTTTCAAACTGATGTGCTAAATTAAAAATGCTTCATGTTTTTCATCAGAGGCATTAGAACATGGATGAGGCACCGTTCTCGCTACATGTGTGCATATGTGCGTTTCTGCAGTTCTCATCCCAAGGCAAGTCCGCTGTGAAAATTAACAATCTGTAAGCAAGGAAAATGTTGCAAAGCAGTACTCTTTCGGAAACCTCTTTTTAATCCCCCCTCCCTTTCTAGCGATGTGTTCTTTTAATAGTGCCAGCAGTAACAGTAGTAAGATATTGTGTTTTCAATGCGTTGGGAAAGTATTGCACAGCAGTTAACACTCAAAACTCTTGTGTTAGCTCAGGCATCTGGGCTGTTTTCAATATTTATGACATCAGATAACTGCTGGAAATAAGAAGTTGATATTGTTTTCAAATCTAGGGTTCAGAGAGAGCTGGCTCCTGGCACATTGTCCACTAACACTCCCTGCTCCAGCAGCACCTGCTCCGTGGGTTTCCCAAACACCTCAATGGGCAACCCCAGAGATGGCATGTTTTCCCATCCAAGTTCCCCCATGGCAGAAACACCTGCCAGCTTCTAACCAAGCAATCATCTGATTCTAATCAATCGTAGCTGCTACCGATTTAAATTTCCCACAATGCCCCGGGTGGTCTGATGGCAGCAACACCTTAGCCTATTGTTGTTCAGTCCTTCATCGTGTCCGACTCTTCATCGTGCCAGGCCCTCCTGTCTTCCATTGCCTCACAGAGTCTGGTCAAATCCATGTTGGTTGCATTGATAACACCGTCCAACCATCTCATTCTCTGCCATCCCCTTTTCCTTTTGCCTTCAGTCTTTCCCAACATTAGGGAATTTTCCAAGGACTCCTCTCTCCTCATGAGGTGGCCAAAGTACTTGAGCCTCAGCTTCAAAATCTGTCCTTCCAGTGAACATTTGGGGCTGATTTCTTTCAGGGTGGATCGGTTTGATCTCCTTGCAGTCCAAGGGACTCTCAAGACTCTCCTCCAGCACCACAGCTCAGAAACCATTATTCTGTCTGAACTCTTAAAGGGGAATGATGGAATGATGGATCATTTTAAGCAGAAACACAAGTCAACAAGGTATTTTATTCTGTACTAAAATGCTGTCAGGAAACCATACACCACTACATGCTGGTGTGGAGAGGCTCTAAGAGTCACCCAGGTGACATACAAATCAAATCAAACAATAATCATAAAAGAACCTTCAGAAAAATCAAAAATAAAACTATATTTGAATTTGACAATATTAAAAAATACCCTAACATTTTAAAATATCATTTATGTATCTATTTATTTACTCATTTACATTGTTATCATTCTTAATCATCCTAGGTACATGAAATCAAAAAAGATAAATAAACAAGGTATAAGAGAATAAAGTTTTGAGACTACATGGTAAAGCATTTTACTCTGTTGGCCCCATGATTTAGAAAAGGTTTTATTTATACTATATTTATACATGCATGGCATTATTTGAACAATAAGTGCAATAGCACCATCTATAGCCTCTAAAGAAGACAGCATAATCAGAATTTTTCTTTTC
>JAHTLZ010000327.1:13489826-13500549 GCA_023846285.1 Phrynocephalus versicolor | reverse complement strand
TAATAATAATAATAATAATAATAATAATAATAATAATAATAATAATAATAATAATAATAATAATAATAATAATAATGAGCTGTTGCAAGAAAATTGCTCAGACTGATTACCAACAGCGTCATAATGTAGTGGCTCAAATGGTCCACTGGAATTTGTGGCAGAACTATCATCTGCCCATAGCAAACAACTGGTGGTATTATAAGCCTGAAAAAGTGACTGAAAATGAGCATGCAAAATTACTTTGGGACTTCCAAATACAGACAGACAGGGTTTTGGAGCACAATACCCCTGATATTGTGATTGTGGAGAAGAAAGAAGTGTGGATCATTGATGTTGCTATACCAGATGATAGTAGAGACAATGAGAAACAACTTGAAAAAAATTGCCCAATATCAGAATCTGAAAATTGGACTTCAGAGACTCTGGCATCAACCAGTACAGGTGGTCCCAGTGGTAATCAGCATGCTGGGTGCGGTGCCTAAAGAGCTGAAGCGTTCGACTAGTGATTTGTATTACAAAATCCAACATAGTTAGCTGTGTGGTTAATAATAATAATAATAATAATACATTGACATGTATCCCCTACATTTTGGAACTTCTCTTCTTAGATATACATAAAAGAGTAAGATTGGTTGAAAAACCAAACTAGATAACCACCTCTGAATACCCTGTGAGCTATTTGCATCTCATTATATTTTTTGAGGCTTCCTAAATCATCTGCTGACCGACAGGAGCATTGAGTGAGAGATAATGTTTCCTGCTGCTTGTTGGTTGCTCTCCCTGTGGGATTCTGGACTCCTCACTTGTTACAGGACTGGAACTTTGGTACAACTGGCTGCTTCCATGTGCCTCCCTGACAAAGAGACTTGCTGTGGTTTGGAAATATGGTTGCTATGAACAAGCAGAATGGCTGCTTTTCCAAAGGCCATGGTTTCCTCTTGGGCACTGCTTCCCTGGGGGTGGAAGGAGTTTGTCAAAGCAACGGTAATAATAATAGGATAGATTTTACTGACAGATATTGCAGTCTTAGGTCAGCTTTCCAGGAACATTTGGTTTGTTTATAGCCGAGAATTCGTAATCTAACTGGAGCTACAGAACAAGAGATCACGGCTTTTACTAGACCTTTTAGTGCTAACCGTATGTGATGCATGTATATGTTTAGTTAAAGAACAAGAATCTCCGCACTCCGCTGTACTTGAATACAGAGCAATGTTGGTAGCTGTACAACAGCGGCAATACAGATGACTTTCGGTGAAGGGAAATTGGAGGTCTGAGGAAAGGAGGGAGGGAAAACAAAATGCCTGAGGATTTAGCCTTTGCAAAATCCAGTAAGAACTGGCCTGATCCTCAGGCATTTATCTGATCCATTAGTTTTCACATTTCCCACACGTTCGGTCTTGTTCCTCCAGAGTCAAGGGCTCCCAGGGAAATTGATAGCAGCCATCAATAAGGTGATGGCGAGTCTCTGCAAACCAAATAACAAAACAGCAAAGCAAGTTCACATAAAGCAAAGTCCTATTAAGGGAAATGTGACTGGCGAAGCCTGTTCAGGTGGAAGTACAGTGGACCCTTGTATAAAGTAATTAATTCGTTTCAAATGAAATTATGTTAAGCAAATTTTCCTTTATACAAATTTTCCATAGGAATGCATTGAAAAC
Source organism: Phrynocephalus versicolor (assembly GCA_023846285.1). Taxonomy (NCBI): domain Eukaryota; kingdom Metazoa; phylum Chordata; class Lepidosauria; order Squamata; family Agamidae; genus Phrynocephalus; species Phrynocephalus versicolor. The sequence continues at coordinate 13,498,891 of JAHTLZ010000327.1, read as the reverse complement.
AGAGTAATCCCTAATCACAAATATTTTTATGTTGTATGGATTCACCCCATAGATGATTCTGTTAAGCAAATTCCCCCTATCTCCGGAATTTTTTATGTTGTACAATTTTTTGTTATACAAACTGTTTGTTATACAAGGGTCCACTCACTATATCCTTATCAGGACCATGGAAAGCTCCCTGTGAGTTCTGATAGTGATAACAGTTTTCTGCCCAAGGTGCATAATGGCAGGATGAAGCAAAGCAAAGAACACTATTCTGCCTGATCATAGAATAGTGAAGTTGGCAGGGGGCTACAAGTCCAGCCCCCTGCTCCAGGCATTATGTCACTTTAATGTTAATTTTAGTTTTATTTCTATTTTATTATGTTACTGTACTTTATGTTTTTATTTTATGAATTATTTGAATTTACTAATTGTTGCAAACCTCCCAGAGTGACCTTGCTGCCAGATTGGGTGCTATAAAAATCCAATAAATAAATAAATTATAAATAAATAAAAATCAAAGGATACCTGCCAGGTGGTTGTCCAGATGCCTCTTAAAGGCCTCCAGTGTTAGAGCACTCGCCACCTGTTGAGGTAATTGGCTCCATTGTCGCACAGCTCTAACAGTTGGGAAGTTTTTCCTGATATTCAGCCGAAAGCTGGCTTCTCTTAACTTGAGCCCATTGTTGCGTGTCCTGCAACCTGGGATGAACGGAAACAGAACCTGACCCTCCTCTGTTTAACATCCCTTCAAATATTGGGAAAGTGCTATTATCTCACTGTTCAGTCTCCTTTTCTCTAGGTGAAACATCCCCCATTCTTTCAGTCTTTCCTCACAGGGCTTGGTTTCCAGCACTCTGATCACCTTTGTCACCCTCCTCTGAGCTTGTTCCAATTTGTCAACAATGCCTTAAGCCAGGCATGTCCAAACTTCAGCCCTCATGATGTTTTGGACCACAACTCCCAGAATTCTAAGCTTAGATTGCCAATGACAAAGGACTGTGGGAGTTGTGGTCCAAAACATCTGGAGGGCCGAAGTTTGGACATGCCTGCCTTATGAAGGCAGGGAATACCTCACAACGGTGTTTCTGTCCTTGGTGGCATGTTTATTTTTATTTACCTTGCCATGCTTCCAATAGGTTCAAGGAAGAATATATTCCTTGAAGTCAAGAGCAGAAGAAGATACATTTATTTTGTCTTACATGGCATAACCTTAATTCCTGAGTGTGTTAGACTCTTATTTAGGTCTTTATTGGGACAACGCAGAGATCAGGCATTGTATACTTTGGGCAAATGTGCAAAACTGAATACAGTTAGAGATATTTGTGCAATTCTTGGGATGATCTAAGGACACACCAAAGACTGTCTCAACCCCACAGAAGGACAGAATTATAGAATTAGCAGAAGCAACCCTGAGGGCCATCAAGTCCAACCTCCTGGTGCAGTAGGAAAAGACATCAAGTATTGTCAGCAGTAGGGTTAAATGATAGCCATTGATTTGAAGTGAAAAAAGGAAAACTCAAAAGTAATATGACAGACTACGCTGCTGACACCAAAGGAGAAGGTGAGTGCTTGGGATGATCTAAGGACACACCAACGAATGTCTCAACCCTACAGAAGGACAGAACTATTGGAAGCAACTCTGAGGGCCATCAAGTCCAACCTCCTGGTGCAGTAGGAAAAGACATCAAGTAGTGTCAGTAGGGTTAAATGATAGCCATTGATTTGAACTGAAAAAAGGAAAACTCAAAAGTAATACGGTAGACTACGCTGCTGACACCAAAGGAGGTGAGTGCTTTTTGAAAGAAATGTATTTGAACTACCTATTTATATGCGGCTTTAAAACAGATGTTGATGATTTTTTTTAAAAAAAAGTTAATTAGGCAATATGATGAAACAGACAAATTCATACAGAAACATATACATATGCAGACCAAAAAGAGACATATCTCCAAGATGCTGTTGCTTTTTGACCTCAAAACTGCCAAGGCCAAATGTATTTTCGCTACATCTCGCCTATCAGTAAAAGAACTTGATAGAGGCCAACATTCAGGTAAGAAAATGCAAGGCTATTTTTCTAATCAGTGCCCTTAGTGACAGAAGAATTTTCAGGAAATAATAGGTAAGCACCAGACTTTCAGCTCTTCCCAATTAGGTATTTAATACTTTACCATGGAAACCATCAAAGGAGTCTGTTTCTGAGTCTATTTTTATGCAATAAGCCCAAAGGGGATATTTAATTGAAATCAACTGCAGCTTTTTTTTTAAAAAAAAACTGGGTTTTAAATTGGAGGCAAACAACAGAAGACACAGCCTCAAAAAGAACATTAAATGAAAGAGGGAAACATAAAAAGAAGAGCGGAGGAGAAAGGGAAGAAAATCAAAAGAATAAATTTATGGCAACCCGCAAAGGAATCATTAGGTTACAAGAAAGCTCAACTCAGTTTCCTTCACATTGAAGATAACAAGTTTGATGTGTGCCCAGCATGAAAGCGGAATGGATGGACCCCGAGTGCTTTGAGTTCCAACAAATACCTGTGTGCTGCAATATGTGGGGAGCAAGGTTGCTTCTTTATGTTACTCACATTCGGGTCTTCCTGAAGACAAAAGCCTGCTTCAGTAGTAATTGAAACCATGGTTTCCTCCTAGATTCACGAGCCTCAGTTTCACCTTCCTCCCCAGCTATCCCTTCCACAACTTTCAGAAGAAGGTGATCAGAAGCATTTTCTCTGTGCTTCTACATCATATTACCCAGTGATGTTGGAAGCAGTGTTTGTTTAAACTCTGGCCTATGCCTTTAGAATGGGAATAATGTACTCTGCAGGCTGTGCGTGCAACCCCTAGTTCCATTCTGCAGTTCCTGAACATGTGCACACACAGAAAGAGAGAGAGAGAGAGACTGTGAGAAAACTTGAAATGGCTGATCTTGGAGATCATGCAGACACATATCATTCCGTGATTTCTCGCCCTGCAGGGATAGGCATAGGAAACACTGTTGCTTGTTCTTTGAAAGGGCCTCGTGGCGCAGTGGTTAAATGCCTGTACTGCAGCTAAAACTGTGCTCACAACCTGGGGTTCAATCCCAGGTAGCAGGCTCATAGTTGACTCAGCCTTCCATTCTTCCGAGGTCGGTAAAATGAGTACCCAGCTTGCTGGGGGGGGGGGGAGCAATGTGTAGCCTGCATACTGTAATTAAAACTGTAAACCACCCAGAGACTACTAGAAGTGGGATGGGGCAGTATATAAGCAGAACACTTTGCTTTGCTTTACTGGACATGAGCCATCCCCTTGCATGGGGCTGAAGACTATGAAAGTGTCATGGCATCAATGGTCAGTTTTGGAGGACCACAATCAGCACTGCAGGGAGCATGCTTCCCACGACCCACCAGGAAGCTGTAGGGCTCAGTATGTGTACCACCAATTCCCCCACCCAAAAGGTGACAGAGAAGGCCAAGGCAAAAGCTTCCCTGTACATAATGACCTCATAATGAAACCAGTACACACAGTAGAAAGTTGGTGCAGCATATCAGTGAGGCTAATTGCCCGCCTACCACCTGGTTGTTTGGGGCATGTCCTATCCCAAACCTTCATGGCCCCTTTCATAAAGTCGGCCAGGGGTTTGGGAAACCCTGGACCTGGCTGAAAAAGGAAATGGAAGCTGTGTTAATGCATAGTATCCTACTTGCTCTTCCCTTTAAGCAAGGAAGGAAAAGTATTGAAGGATTGTGGACTCAGTTGCTGGTCAGTAAGGGAGGGAGGTGGCCTGCTGAGGGAGAAATACCGTAAAGGAGTCCGTGTCTGAGCTGTACGACTTCAAGGTAGATGGTGTACGAGAGTTGAACACCCCTCATGACGTCATGCTTCCAGGGTTCCACAGCTGCTCTGGAAATACTGTAGGTCTGGACTGCTCCTCACCCCTGGTGCCAGGTGCCAGAACATGTCATGCTGAAGACAAGAGAGCCGGGGTGCTACACTGGGAGGCTCATAAAAAAGCACTTTGTCATACTTTGTGCCCACCTCTAATACAAACTCATGCCAAACAGCTGAACTGTTTGCACCATTCTGCTCTCCCTCCATTACAGGCTGGCTGAAGCGAAGGACAAACTGAGGGTTGGGAGAGTGAGAACAGAGAAAAGAAAATAATAGGAGCCTCGTGGCACAGTGGTTAAATGCCTGTACTGCAGGTAAAACTGTGCTCACGACCTGGGTTCAATCCCCGGTAGCAGGCTCAAGGTTCACTCAGCCTTCCATCCTTCCGAGGTCGGTAAAATGAGTACCCAGCTTGCTGGGGGGGGGGCAATGTGTAGCCTGCACACTGTAATTAAAAATTGTAAACTGCCCAGAGACTACTTATAGTGGTATGGGGCGGTATATAAGCAGAACACTTTTTTGCTTTTTTACCCAGCGTGTTGTTAGTCTGTGGGACTCCCTGCCACAGGAGGTGGTGATGGCATCTGGCCTGGATGCTTTCAAAAGGCAATTGGACAGATTCCTGGAGGAAAAGCCCATCACAGGTTACAAACCATGATGGAGATTTGTAATCTCCAGGCTTAAAACCGGGGTACTTCAAGGGCCAGATGCAGGGGAGTGGTATCAGGAGACAGATTTCTAATCTTGTGCACTTCCAGACGCATCTGGTGGGGCCACTGTGAGATACAGGAAACTGGACTAGATGGGCCTTTAGCCTGATCCAGCATGCCTCTTATGTTTTATGACAAGGTGATGTGCTTTCATTATTCCATACATAGAAGCAGAATAGACTGCCACTTGATTTCCAAGGTGAGCTTCCACATATGGAGGGTTGTTTTTTTTAATCCCTACCCAGAAGAGTCACTTCAGATAAATCTGAAACAAGCCTGCCTAATATTTGATTTCAGGACTCTAGTATAAAGGTCATGGCTGAGCAGTGCCTTTGAAATTCTAAGTGTTGGGGGGATGGATTTTTCTTCTTGACCATTCTTCTTTCTTGCTTCTCCAGCTTTCACCACCTTTTCTCATAATTTTCTTTAGAAGTGGCAAGGGCAATTAATTACAAGCATACCGAGACCTCACGGATCTCCTACAGACGTATCATTTCTGTGATTACCCTCCTTGCACAAGGAGTGCTTGTTCTTGTCGGGTCTCCTTGCCTCCTCTTTTGCCGAGATGAGAATGGATGGAGGCAAGTAGATTTTCATTAATCATTTCCCCTCTGAGCACAGAAGCACTGGCCTGCCTCCTGATCATTTCTGATCTCTGCCACTATTTTTCATACTCCTCCTTCAGGCAGCTGGCATTATGCCACTGACTTGAGGTGCATTAAGCGCCCAGAGAGAAAAGCTTAAAGAGGCTTTGTTGAGGTGGTATGGGAGAACATCTGTCACCGTTCTGAGCCTATAGTTTTATTTATGTCTTACTTTTTTACTCAATAATTTGTCTGCTTATTTTTGCCACGTTTCTAGTGAACCTTTCCCTGAAAGGAATGAAAACCAGTGCAAAGGTGGGTTTCTCACCCCACCCTGTTTATCCTCAACTCAGGCTCTTTTCACACGACCCCTAAGATCCGCTGGCTCCTTAAATTCGGACCAGAGATCTTGGGGGTTCGTTGCTGTTCCTCCGTCCCCACCCCTCCGCACTTCCTTGCTCCTGTCTGCATGAGGGGAGGGAGGGGGAAAGGGGACAAAAGAATAAAGGCTTACCTCCCAGTGCTGGTGGAAGCTGCTCCGAGCCCCGTCACTTCCTGATTCCTTCTCTTAAAGGGGCGGGAGGCAAAAAAACAACAACAAAAAGAGGCGAGGAGAGCCCGGGACATCCGCATCAAAGAATTTTCACCTCCCAAGAGCAGGTACCTGAAAAGTGCACTGGGTCGCACTTAGGTGGGTGGGGTCGCACTTAATTTCCTGTAAACTCCAGAGCTGGTGGGGAAACATTTTTAAGCTCCGGAGCTGGGAGCCATTTGCCCTGGAGTTTAGCGGTTGTATATAAACGCCCTCTGTTGACTCAATTTTTTTCCAAACTGCAGTTAACTCATCTCTCCATCCCCCAGGGGGAAAAATAGCCAATTTGTGTTATTCATTCATAGGAATGAGGCCTGTTTGCAGGCAAGAATAAGTTTTAGAACATATGCACTGGTACGAAGACTGGTTAGAAACAAATAACCCGTGTTTTTTGGGGGGGGTATTTTTTTAATTTTTAATTTTTATTTATTTTTGACCCCCACTCCCACTCCCACTCCATGTCCCAGGCTCCTTTCCTCTATGCCTCCCTCCTGACCCACTTTTCAGAGAGAGATCCAGGCAAGTTTCAGTGTTGGTACTGCCTGCCAATAATACACATATGCTATTTCATGTCACTTTAATTTCATTTTTATTATATTACTGTATTTTATGTTTATTGTATTGTATGAATGCCATCTTATCATGCAGTAGGATCCCTTCCCTTCCATAAGTATGTTTATGATTGCTGCCTGGTTCACCAAAGGTACAAAGGCCTTTTCCATTACTGAAAAAGTTTCCTCTTTCTGTTCTTAGTAACTAAAGTCAGTGGATAACCATGATTCCGTGCAGCTCTCCATGTTCCTCCTTCACTATGGCTAAAATGCAACCTCTCACTTCAAATACAGACCATCCTCTTTCAAGCTATGCACTCTCTTTTCTGTCAGTGAGCAGTTCATATTCAGAAAGGAATTTGTTTAATCCTATCACTCAGATGTAAGTCTGAATTTTAAAGCTAAGAGGCTTTTGAGAAATGAAATTAGCCGGATAAATGGTTTGCTTTTCTGCTGCCCGCAGGGCATTCACTAGTTATTTTCACTGACATGCCTGTCACGCTCAAATGAAAGTCTGACCTATTGCCAACCCATCCTCCCTTACTTCTTCTCAAACAAGGATGCCAATTTTCTTTTGTTTCTTTCAAGCTTTCTTTGTCTGCAGACAAGTCCATTGTTCTAATTCAATCTAGTTTACTAGGCATTTTGAGTTAGAGCTCTGTCAGGAAGGAACGGTCATGTGGCAGTTGATCGCCCTAGCGATAAAGAAGGATCAAGGGGAAACCATGGACCTGGAAGGGAATGAAGAATGAATGAACAGCCATACCCCTGAAGTAAGGGGAGTAAGAATGTGGGGCAGCCATTACCTCAAACACTGCAGGAGCATAAAGAGAGCACCAAAAACCCAGAGGAAATAAAGAGAACCAAGGAAGGGTCTTGGCTGTTTGTTTAAATCAGGCACATCCAAACTTTGGCCCTCCAGATCTTTTGGACCACAACTCCCACAGTCCTTTGTCATTGGCAATCTAAGCGTAGAATTCTGGGAGTTGTGTTCCAAAACATCAGGAGGGCTGAAGTTTGGACATGCCTGGTTTAAATGAAAGTTATGAATGTGTTCATTGCACACCAATGAATGTTTTTTGGGCTGGACCTCAGGAATCTTGGATTCCCGGTGTGGTGTAGTAGATGGAGTGATGGACAAGGACTTGAGATCAGGGTTTGAATCCCCTGTGACCATGGAAACTCACTGGGGAAGTGGAACTGATAAGATCACTCCTTAAATATCTCATTTACCTTGAAAGCCCTATTAGAGTTACTGTCGGTTCCACCTTGACAGCAGAGAACAGAGAGACATACAGGAATCTGACTGGTGGGGGAGAGTGGTTGGTACACATCATGTATGCTTCCTTCTTCCAAGTGGATAGTCCATTGCTGGAGTGATTGCAGAGGGAGCTGCCTCCCAGCTGGCCTCTTCTAGCTTCCTGGTGACAAGGAAATGAAAAAGCAATTCATGTAGCACACGGGCCTCATGTGACTTTGAATCAACTTCATTTAGGATGCTGCATAGTACAAGGTAAATGTGTAATATAACTAAGCTCTCTCTTTGCTTATACAATCATAAGACTCAACATGTCACTAAGTCCACTAATAATAATCCTTCAGTGCTTCAAACTCATGGATTAAAAGTATAAACAGCACAGATAATTTGATAAACTGTAAATCTCATCTGGCTCCTTAGCTTTCCAAGCTTGCCCAAGCTTTTAGTTGGGAAGTTAGGGGGGAAATGAATAGTAGTTTGAGGTTGTACAACACAAAGGGAGCTAATGTCATAATATTATATGTTAAAAACATAACAAGCCTGGTTCTTTAGTACTGTAGCTCAAATGTCTCCATTGGCTTTGAAAGCATTGCTGGGAATCACAGAAATGTTAAATAATCCAGAATAGCTTCATTGCAAATGTCCTGACCAGTACTAGACCAGACCAGAAATGTTATTGCACCACACACAAGCCATTGCAGAATACAGTTGTACCTCAACTTACGAATTTAATCTGTTCCGATTGCTTGCTCTTAAGTCGAACTACTCTTACGTCGGGGTACCTATCTAAAAAACTGAGGAAAAAATAAGTTAAAAAAATTAAACAATGGAAAAAAATATTTGTAAGTCGAGCAGACCATATCTAAAATTTGTAAGGCGGCAGTTAAAATGCCAACAATTTGCCACTCTTAAGTCAAACTGCTGTTCAGTCAAGCTGCTCTTAAGTCGGAATACCACTGTACATCAAATAAAAACAGTACAATACAATACAATAGCAATAGCAAGGAGAGAAAAATTAAGTCAAGACAGAATAATTTCCCAGCAATGCTTTCATAGCCAAAGAAGGGTTCATCAAGCTGCTGCTAATCCAAATCAGAAACACTTGGATGCTCATTCTAGTCACACTCAGAGACGCAAAACCTGCTTTTAGTTGTTTTTGTTGCAATGAGACTTTGCAACCTCTGGCCACTAGAGGTTGCTCTGATTATACAGTACTGTACATAAACCTTACTTGTGTTTTCAGCACTGTAGAAATAAAACAAAATCACACAGTGAGAGTTTCTTACCCAGGTTACACGGAAGGGTCCTCTCACCACTCAGACACACTGCCAGTCTTCTGCCTGGATGGGTTAAGGGTTGGTGCACTGATGGTTCGGAAATGTGACCTGTTCTTCCCTAGGACACTTTTGAATCACTCACTCCTAGGTTCTCAGGGTTGCAAGCACGCTGACGCTTCTGGTTGCACACAAACACTACCTAAAACTCAAAACAACCCAAAATGCCTCTTCATTTCTGAGC
>JAHTLZ010000327.1:13446264-13481695 GCA_023846285.1 Phrynocephalus versicolor | reverse complement strand
TGTGTGTGTGTGTGTGTGTGTGTGTGTGTGTGTGTGTGTGTGTGTGTGTGTGTGTGTGTGTGTGTGTGTGTTAAGAATAGTGTACATTGCTCTTCCCTTTAGAACCTGAGCCCAGGATAGCTCATGATGTAGAAATGGCTTATTACTAATTAAGGATCCAGTTCTAGAGGCTGGGAATCCAGGTAACACAGGCCTTAGCTGTGGGCCTGTGAAACGTAGCCTCTAATAAAGCACAAATCTTGCACTGGGTTTTTCCCATTTTTTTCTGTCTTTATCCACTCAAATTTCAATCTCTTTCCCTCTCTCAAAGGATGCTTCTGTGGTTTGGGGCTGATTTATACCAACAAATCCTGCACCATGCCCCCCATCACCTTTCAGGATTTACCACTGAATATCTACATGGTGATTTTTGGCACTGGCATCTTTATCTTCGTATTAAGCCTCATCTTCTGCTGCTACTTCATGAGGTGAGTCATGGTCCTGAGGGGAAATGGAGGCAGATTGGCCGGAAAACCCAGGAGATGCACCTGGGTTTTTAAAGGCTCCGGTGTCTCCATAGCTGTTCTCAATGGTGTTTGAGGTCATAGAGAAGGAGGGTTGGTGTTTCTAATCATGTCAGACTAAATTTATTCATTTCCATTTAATATACCACTCCCATTAGAGCTGCAGCATTAATGGGAGTGGTCTATTAAACCGAAATTAGTGCTGCAGCACTAATCAATATAATAAAACTGTAACCAGCCTAACCACATTAAAAACAGAGGATGGCAAAGCAAAAGTTAAACTACATGAAACAGGAAACGAGAACAAAAATACAAGTAACAAGTGGCTGAATGGAGATGCGAGGTTACCTCAGCTCTACCAGGGTGCTTCTAATCACTTCAGACTAAGTGCGTTTATTTTTCAGTTGGAGATGGATTTGGGTTTTTAAAAAATATTTTTAACTTAAATGAATCATGAAGTGTCTCACGCAGAACATCAGAACTCTAGCCAAGAAATATATTGCTTTCTAATGTTCCTAGTTGCTAAAGCAGCCGTTTATAAAGGCACCATTCCAAATCTCCTGCTCAATAATTTCATCGAGTGACTCTTAAGTTCTCATATATATAAGGAAGGGAGAAAGCTTATATCTTCTATATTTTCAACATTATACACAATTTGATGTATGTTTTATTTATTATCACCATAGCCCCATAGCCATCATCCCTCCTCTACAGTTTTTTTTTCAGTAAAAAGCTGAGATTATTTATCCCTTCCTTATTAGAATATTGGTCTCCCGGTGACTGTACATATTCATGGCTTAAAACATCTGTATCCCTGAGAAACAAATAGCCATAAGAGGTACTGGCGAGCAAAACAGATCAGATCTTGCTGGAACACAGCAGGAAATGGTAGGAAGTTCAGTGTGGGGAAGAGGTTTTCTATTTCAAGCAGCTAAAGAAGATCCATTGTTTCGAGAAGAAGCATGATGACTTGGCTCCATCGCCTATTTATGGAAAATCTATTTATAAATTTTGGCTTCTGCATGTCATCCAATAGCACGATGCTTTGATAGAACATTCTGAGGCCTCTCAAGATGCCTTAGACTAGAGGCCATTTTATAGCCCAGCAAATCAACAAATTAAAAATTGCTTTAAAATATTGATTCATATTTGTCAGTGGGCATAGATTTGTATGGATATGAATAATCAAATTAGCAATTTTGATGAGTTTTTTTTTTATTCGTGCCCACCTCTACTACTGAGGTATATTTTGGAGCATCTCCCTAGAATATCTGACCAAGACAAATTTTGGATGTTACTTTCAGATAAGGACACATTTGCTACAGTTCAAATGGCAAAGTTTGTTTCCATGCTTAAAAAACAATGCCTACAGGCATCCATCAGCTGACAGGGTATTTTGTCTCTGAATTACTATTCTATAGTTAAGTCTGCCAATTACATTGATTTTCAGGATTAGGTTGTATAATGCATTTTAAATCCCTCAATTTTTAAATCTGAACAGGAATTTAATTCAGATGTTGTTAGTTTGTATTGTATTATATGATTATTGTGTGGTTTTATGTCATTTGTCGTTGGCTGTGTGATAAAGCAATAAGTTGAATTTGTGTTTTTACTCCTGTTTCCACCCCATCCCACCTCGTATTGTGTAAGGAATTTGTCATCCAAGGCTTTTTTGATTTCAGGAACTCAAAATTATGAGTAGTAGGACTAGAAAGTAGCACATTAATACTTTCTAAATTGCACATCTGAAGATATCAGCTTCTGAAAGGCCGATGCATATGGACTGCAGGCAAAAATCAAAAGAAAAAGAAAAGAAAAGAAAAGACACAAAACCTGTGGCACGTTAAAGACTAATTTTCATATTTTAATGTAACGTTTCATGGGCTACACACCCACTTCTTCAGACATATAGCAGCAGAAGGAGGTGTATAATATATGCATGCAGATGTAGATGGTAGTGGAGGGTTTTTGTTTTTTGTTTTTGCTAATTTTCAAAGTTTCCCCTTCCATCTGCAGCAAACTTCGGCATCAGGCACAGAGCGAAAGATTTGGATACAAAGAGGTAAAAGAGCAAGAGGTTGGCTTTTAATTTTTTTTCTTTTTTTGCTTTCTGAACTAGCATGAAAGGGATGGTTATAAGTAGATCACAAAAAAACATGCAAAGGGCCGGAGATACCTCCCTCTGTGTCTAGATATTGATTACATTTGCTGCGGACAACAAAGCATAGTTTATTACAGAAGAGTTCTGTCTCTAAGAAATACTTGTACAAATAGCACAGAGGTATCTAGCTCACCATGAGGTATGTCCATTGTGGTCCTCCAGATACTTATGGGCTGCAATTTAAATTATATGTAGCCAGCATAGCCAATGTAAATGATTATGGGGGGGGGGGGTCCCCTCACTTCAAGTTGCACGCAACTTGGAAATATTTGGTGATTGAAAAGAAAAAGGAAATTGTTGGTGGTGCACCACAAACTATCCAGAAGCCTATCAGAAGTCAAGTCAAGTTCCTACCAGTGACCTGTGGTTACATAATGTAGCAGTTCGTCATTTATTACAATGTGCTTTAATCAACGTATCAGATTACAGAAATGTGCTTGAAAGCTAGACGATCCAAATACCATCAAAGAGTCAAAACTCTGCAGATTTGGAAAAAAAAGAAATTTGTTTTAATCCACAAACTTGGGAGACTCTGATACATGTAACCAAAAAAGTAGCTTTTCTACACTCTGGTTGTACAAAATATCAAAAGAAGTGGGGGGAGGGGGAGGTTAAGAACTTTGCTTACTGGGAAAACTCTAATTGTTTGACTTCAGTATTTCTAGCTGTATTATGTGGTTTCTTTATAAACCAAAATGTTCTACAGCTGTCACTGTCTGCACAATAGCCAGCAAGATTAAATTTCATGCTCTGGTGGTTCTGTGCCAATACCCTGATCCTAATCTGCCTCCTTCTCTTTCCTTCTTTCCTCCCAGGTGGTTTTGAAGGGTGATGCTAGAAAACTAAACGTACATGGGGTGAGTAATGATTTCATTTGATGAACAAGAAGAAAGCTGGCCTTCACCCTGACTTAGTATGCAGGTGTCCCTTATGTTTTCTTTCTAGGTAAGAAAGGGTGGGAATAGGACAACCATCATTTGTTCAAACACATGCAGGTGAATTTAAGAAAACTGGAAGCAATGCTATGGCTGAAATTCTGTGGCTTAAATTTAAGTCAAAACTGGAGCAGGCACATTTGAATCAATGAAACATACAGATGAATTTATTCACCACATTGCCATTCTATCCAGCAACTCTACTCTGTTAAGCTGCAAGACTCTATTCTTCACCCAGGAAGACTTCTTTTGCAGCTTACAAATATCAGAAGGGAGATGGCAGTGGCCTGTAGAATTCCAGTCTGACAAAAGGGGCATAAAAGGAGGGGAAAAAGGAGGAAGATTTGGTCATGAGGTGCTAAACCACGAGGGAGTGGTGCCTGCCTGCTATTTTATTTCTTCAATGATGGCCTCAACAGAAAATGTATTTATAAGTGTGAAACAAGTGAAGGACTACTGAATATACTCGAATATAAGTCTAGTTTTTCAGCCCTAATTTTGGGCTTTAAAAAATGGCCCCTCAACTTATATTCGGGTCAATAGTTTTAGCCACTGAGGCAAGTGCTTGCCTCAATGGCTAAAAGTCATTTTAAACATCACACACCACTGCCAGGCCCTGTTGCATTTCCAACCCTAGACTTACACTTGAATCAATAAGTTTCCCCAGTTTTGGGGGGTTAAATTAGGGGCCTCGACTTATACTCGGGTCGACTTATACTCGAGTATATACAGGTATGTAGGATGTCATTCTTTGTGTTACACAGACCATGTAACACAGGCATGTCCAAACTTCGGCCCTCCAGATGTTTTGGAATGCAACTCCCACACATTGTCAGTCTAAGCTTAGAATTCTGGGACTTGTGGTCCAAAACATCAGGAGGACCGACGTTTAGACATGCCTCATGTAACAGATTTGTGCCATTCCTCAGTGGAGTCTTCAAGGACAAGAGTTTCCATAAGTCCAAGGATCTCTCTCTCTCTCTCCTTCTCTCTCTCTCTCTCTCTCTCTGTGTGTGTGTGTGTTTATGTGTGTATTAATTTCATTGGTCAGCCCTGTCACAAAACGACAATCTGACCCACAAAACCCAATCATTAATACAGTACCGAAAGGAACGCCCTAACGGCCAATGCAGAAATCAAAGAACATTTTGCAGAATGCTCTTTGGAGTCAACCTTGAGCCCACTTCCATGTCAAGTGGGGCAAACAAAGAGGTGCCCTTTACCCTTGAGTCTCCATCACCTTTCAGTCATTTCCCATCTTGCACAGAACATTTGTCTTTTGGGTGGGCATGTAATGCATGCTGGTTTTCTCCACTTCCTCTTTCCTCGCAGCAGACCTGCGCCGTCTGCCTGGAAGACTTTAAAGTGAAAGACGAGCTGGGAGTGCTGTCATGCCAACATGCCTTCCACAGAAAGTGAGTAGCTACGAAGGGCAGCCCAAAGAGCCCGGTTTGTACCTTTCACTTTGGACAGAAGCCTGATATATGGTCGGGACCCTCTGGGCCTTCAGTGAGGAAGACAAAATAGGCACTTCTGTTGAAGAAAACAAAAAAAAAGCTACCCCAAACCTGTGTTTTGCAGTGATAATAGACACACCCACTCCACAAACAAAGAATTTGTTTTTCACTCAGTGTGTTGTTAGTCTGTGGAACTCCCTGCCACAGGATGTGGTGATGGCACCTGGCCTGGATGCCTTCAAAAGGGGATTGGACAGATTCTTGGAGGAAAAGTCCGTCAGGTTTACAAACCATGATGGAGATGTGTAATCTCCAGGCTTAAAACCAGGGTACTTCAAGGGCCAGATGCAGGGGAATGGTATCAGGAGACAGATGTCTAGTCTCATGCGCTCCCAGACACATCTGGTGAGGCCACTGTGAGATACAGGAAGCTGGACTAGATGGACCTTTGGCCTGATCCAGCATGGCTCTTCTTATGTTCTTATGTCCTTATTTTCACTTCTGCCACTATATGTCTGAAGAATTGGACATGTGCACAAAAGCTTACATTAAAGTATAATAGTTAGTTAGTCTTTAAGGCGCCACATGTTTTTGTCTTTTGTTTTGTTTTGCTTTGTTTCATTTCTTTCATTTTTGCCTGGAGCACTCAAGAGTACTGTAGTAAGATTCTGGTTCTTTAAAAAACACAGCACTAATGGGTGAAGTATAAAATGGAAGCAAGCAAACAAATAATGCCCACACAAAGGCAGCACCCAGAAGAGGAGAGGCAGGGATGCCCAGGTCCTACCTGAGTGTCCATCCACTGGAGGAGGTGGAGCTGGCTACCACCCAACACTTGTTTGGCCCCAAAGTATATGGGCAGGAGCTGCTGTTTCAGTAGTGTGTGCCCATCTGTAGGTCAAATCCCAGCTCATGTTGCTGCTGCACGCTCTGTTATGGCAACAGATAAGATGACAAGAGAGGTTGGATAGAAATACAACAATACGTGTTGTATGACATGGTCACACCTTGTAGCATGCGGATTTGGGGAGTCTTTGCTAATCCCCCAGTTTTCGTACTGTGCTATCTTATGACAGCTTCTCTCTCACTTTTGGCTGCAGGTGCCTTGTGAAATGGCTGGAGGTGCGCTGCGTCTGCCCCATGTGTAACAAGCCCATTGCAGGCCCCCGAGAGGCCCATCAGAGCATTGGGGCCCTCCTGGATGAGCTGGTGTGACGTTCAACCAAAGGCGGCGTCATCCCTGACCTAGACTGTGAAACGAACCCTACAGGTTCAGCCCTGTTGTCCAGCCAGAGACATTTCCCAGCATGTTTGGTCATCTTTATCCAAAAGGGCCTTACCTAGCGCCAAGATGGAAAGCAAGCCGGCCTTGCTTCGCATCTCTGGTCTGAGAGCCATTTCCTGAAGAAGATTCACCCGATGGATCAGCGCCAGGATGTGCC
The DNA here is from genome assembly GCA_023846285.1 of Phrynocephalus versicolor. Classification (NCBI taxonomy): domain Eukaryota; kingdom Metazoa; phylum Chordata; class Lepidosauria; order Squamata; family Agamidae; genus Phrynocephalus; species Phrynocephalus versicolor. Next base: position 13,475,197 of record JAHTLZ010000327.1, on the reverse strand, counting down.
TGTCTCAGTTTGCTGGTCCATGAACGCTTGTGAGGAATGCTGCGTTTGAACTTTTCTGGGAACACTCTGCGTGGACAAGTACTAGTCCCTCCTACCACTTTTAACAACTGGATGTAGCAATGCCAACCGCACAATCAAAGGGTTCCCTTCTAGGAGCTGCTAGACAGAATTTGGATTGCAAATCCTTACCCAACATCTGCTAGTTTTTATTTAATTTTTAATTAGAAAGGCTTTCCCCTGCATCACATGCTTTTCTGTTGATGGTACAGATTGAACACATCTCTTCAGCACCAGCTGCGTAACATCCCTGTCTTAATTAACACAGGCTCCTTCAAAAATTAAGTTTTTTAAGTACATTTATAGCAATGTTGGCTGAGAATAAAACAGAAACAAAGCCGGCGCAATGAGATTAGTCAATTTTACATGGGTACCATCAACTGTTTTATTTTAGTTTTATTTTAGCAGTTCTAATTAACCTTTAAAAAAAACAGACACCCAGTCCTCCCCCCCCCCTTTTGGGCTCTCTTGCATTTACTCTGTAGATGCCATCTCTCTTTTTGCAGTCTTTTTTAAAGAATCAGAATCTTACTCGTGTTCACTGAGGGGTTGTGCAAGTTGCTATCGTTACTTAACCAGGTCATGCGCTTGTCCGTACACACTCTGCTGCAGGCCCTGGCACCTCATCTGTTAGATTAGCAACCCGTAGCTGCAGCCAAACCCCATCCATGTAATTTTGGCCAGGAACATCAGGATAGAAGTTGCCAGATTTCGGCCTGTTGCCAGGTCCTTCCTAGATTTTGCTCTCTGAAACCCTCAGCCGGTATTTACATAAAACATAAGCAGGAAATATTTTGTAATCTGCAGGAAACACTCTCCATCTAACACCGCCTGGCTAATGGAGCATCAGGGGATCAGTATGTTCACATAGCAGCATTAGAATTGTGGTTTTGACGACTGGAGGAGTTGGCATTCCTTATGGGCAGTTGGAAGAGGAGGAGGTACGGAGACTGATATGGGTTGTCCTTTCTTAAGTGGACTTTTGGACTTTGCGTCCCCACCCCCTTCTATTCTTATACAGAAGAAATAAATTCACTTTCTCAGAAAACTGCCTTTATTTTATGGATTTAGGGTATCTTGTATTTCTAAGGTAAAACATCCTGTAACAGCAAATCCTGGTGGGAGTACATAGGTAAAATGGGAGTAAAGTTGCTGGTCACCTCTCATCTCACTCCTCTACTATACGTGATAGATAGATCTTATACCTTCCATGGAGAAGGTTCCAGATCCAAAGTGGTCACAAAGCAGACAAACAGCATTTTGTTTTCTTTGCTGTTATTAATTTAAAAACAACCCATAAGAAAACAATACAAAATGACTCCACTTATACGAGCCTGCTGCCCTGGGTCCTAAAGACACCCAATTTTGTGGGTAACTCAAGAAACAGTTACAGCAATAGGCTGGAAATTACAATGCATTTGCAGAGAGATGGGACCTAGGAATGGATGATGTACCAGTAAGATATTATGAGTCCATCTGGGAAGCAATGGGCCACCAGGTCTATCAGTGCAGAGGGTGATTTGATGGCAATTGGGTAAGATCCCATGCAAAAATCACATGAAATCAAGAGGATACAGTAAGATCCAGCTTCTTTTCCCCATAAACGTCTTTTATGGGTAAAAGAAGTAGTTGAAAATGTCATCCTTTAGCGATATGTCAGAAGAGGCAGATTTGAACAACTGGGCTTGATCCACACACAGCTTATTTTAAAATACAGTAAGTCTTGAAAGCAAAAATAAGTACAGTGGACCCTTGTATAGCAAACGGTTTGTATAACATAAAATTTGTACAACATAAAACATTCCGGAGATAGGGGAAATTTGCTTAACATAATTGCCTATGGGGCAAATCTGCAACATAAAAATGGGATCACTCTGTTTTCAATGCATTCCTATGGGAAATTTGTATAAAACAAAGTTTGCTTGATATAATTTCATTTGGAACGAATTAATTCCTTTATACAAGGTACCACTTGTATGTTTATCTTTTGTTTCCTTAAACTGGGCAGAGGAACTGTTAGAGCTTTTTCAAGCAAGTTACAATTCAAAACATTTACAATAGAGAACCAAGCTCCTCTTTGGCACTTGCGCATGTAAATGCAATTTAATTAAAAAAAACAATTGTAAAAAGATGAATATAAAAGTGTTGTACACGTAAGGGAACTTCTATGTTTGCTACTCAGCCCCCAGGTTCTTATCAGAAGGGTACTGTGCTCTGTCGTAACAACTGGGACAGCACATTTCACACATGAAGCATGACAACCCCACTCATCACTTGTAAGAACCTGAAGGATCGAAGATTTCGTTTCGGGCCGCCGTACCCATTCTCTGCCACTTCCTTCCAGAATAGGGTGGGGTCGCCCTTTGGGCTTCGTGTTAGTCGTCTTGTCCGGTTGCTTTGACGATAAAACAAGGGCATCTGTCACTGGCTTTCGAAGCAACCCCGGATTTGTACCTTTTTCCCCTTCTCAAACTTCTCACAACAGGCTCTTATTAGGTATGCTAATATATTCACCGACAGTTCCCTCCCTTTCTCTTGAGAGACAGCGCTTTGCGGCAAGTCGGGAAAGCCCCGGTGCTTTCCCACGTGTCGCAAAATGCCTCCCGGCCGCCAGGCGTGGGCCGAGCGTTCCCGAGGCACAGCCCGACGCCGTGGCTAAGCTCGGAGGTCACTCGAGGGCGAAAGGCTGAGGGCCAAAGGTGAGGTCACTGTAACCCTGACAGTTCCCTCCAAGAAAGTAACCGCTGCTTAGAAAGGCGTCTTGGTTTTGCGCATGCGCGTGTTTTAAACCTTGTGATTCTGGAGCGTGGGTCCTTTTCTCGCTGCAAGTCCATGTTCTTTCAATGCAGGGTTGATTCCTTATGTCTGTTTTTTCCCTCTTAATTAGCAAGGGATCAAATAGCTTTGGGGCGCTTGGATACACAGAGGGGATTCGAGCGTCTTTAAAACTTAGTGCAAAGCAGGGTATCTATTTTATAATTTACTTAAATTTTATGAAGCAAAACAAGTTGAGAAGCTAGTGGAACAGGTGAGACCTTTAGACTACTATAAAAATAACAAAACATTGCCAATTGTTTTGAGAAGGAAACCCTCTTCTTCACAGCAGTACCAATAGGTAATAACATGGCAAAAGATAGATTTGCCTGGAGTTGTTTCTTAGGTGTAGAGTCAGTGGCAAGCTGGAAAAAAGCCAGGCAGTTTACTTGAGGCACAGGGCTTAGATGTTCTTAGGCTTCATTCAAATTGAAGGGAGGGAGGTGTTTTAATTTTTATAGTAGCCTAAAGGTATCACCTGTTCCACTTTTGTATTCTAATTATATGCTGCACCATTTAACCCTAATGCTACTCTGGCCAGTTCGCAGGAAACTGAAAATGCAACTTATGAACTGAGAACAGCACAGGTGAACTATAGTCACATGTAGCTGCATCAGTGGTCAGCCTAACTCCTAAATTTTGCACTTGCAGCAGCCTCTGAAGCTCCATGAAGGGCAACCCCACATGGAGAGCATTGCAATGCTCAATCCTTGAGATTATAAAGGAAGTAAGGGCTCCTTGGTGGAAAAAGCAAACCTGTTATTCTTCTTGCTATCTGCCATTTGTCAAGCTGCTTCTGAAAAGTAGCTTTTTATTCAGTTGTGATCATGTTTTTTAAAATAGTTTTACTGACAACCCCCTTACAACTGCTAAATATACAAAATACAGTGGTACCTTGTATAAAGGAATTAATTCATCCTAAATGAAATTATGTTAAGCAAAATTTCCTTTATACAAATTTCCCATAGGAATGCATTGAAAAAGGAGTAATCCCATTTTCATGTTGTACAAATTCGCCCCATAGGCGATTCTGTTAAGCAAATTTCCCCTATCTCCAGAATTGTTTATGTTGTACAGATTTTATGTTATACAAACTGTTTGTTATACAAGGGTCCACGGTATATTACAACCAAAGGTGATTAACAACATCATAGGATTGCCCCTGTCCCTCTCCACATAGGTCAGCCCGAGAATTATGGAGGAACTGCAACTAGACACCCTGCAGCGGACTGTTATGGCAGATGGCCCAAGGGCCCCGGTAGACTCCTCGGTGGACCAGGTCCTCTCTCATTTCCTGCAGCGTTTTGCAGACGGCAGTGGGCAGAGAAGTGGCCGCGGAGACAAGGCAGGCGTGCTGGGAGAGCTTTCTGCCATCCTGGAGGCTGCAGACTGTCAGTGGCTCTTTGGAGATTTCCCACAGAAGGACACGCTCGCCCTTCTTCGTAAGCTGGCCATTTCGCTGAGTCGCTATGCAGCTCCGCTACAGCAGGCGACCGAGGCAGGAGGGCTCCTGAAGGATGGAGACCCTTCCTACGTGGCCTTAGTGGAGCGAGCGGTAGACGTCGGCCTGGTTCTCCGCAGCATTGTGACTAAAGCGGAGGCCGCGAAAAGCCAAGAGGGCCTGGGCAGCAGAGTGGCGGACTCCGTTTTGAGCCACGTGGCAGGGCCCACGCTTGTGTTTGCTCTGACTCACATGGATGAGAGGCCATGGACGAAACCAAGTTCTCAGCGCGTGGCTCAGGAGCTGCTGGATAAGCTGCTTCACGCTTCAGACTGCCAGTCGGTTTCTGAGTTCCTCAGAGGCGCACGTGAAGGCAGCGATGGATGGTTTGAAGAGGTGATGGAGTTCTTGAAATCAGACTTGAACAGGTAAATGCTGAGTGGATGTGCAACCTGATTATGTCTTTATGTGGGCATCAGCAAAGAAAGTGAAAAATTGGTCCTGTGTATGGAGATGAGCAGGCAACCTGATGCCCTTGAAATGTTTGGGGCTGCAACTCCAATAAGCCCTGTTTGGTGGCAGCTTGGAAAAAGTTACATTTGGGGGTTCTGGCAGTAGTAGTCCAGAAATGGAACTTTTTCAGGTTTGAGCCATAGTGAGTTAACGGGAGAATTACAGCTCTAAACATCTGGAGGTTCCCAGGGTCAACCGTTTGTGAATGGCAATATTATTGAAGTTAAAATATCATTTGAAGATTACAGTATGTCTAAAGTCATTTTTGAAACAGTGTTGGTGGGCTTTAGCTGATAACTGCCATGGTTTTTTACTACTCACCAAGTTAGTTATGGTTTCTGTGAGTTCAAATCCATGGGAAGACCCGAAAGTCCCTGTCTGCTGATCTAACCTGACTGCTCTGAGAGTAGTATTTGAGGCAGAAGGTGGGTTGCCATCTGTACAACCTTTTCCTATCCCATTGGGGACTTCAGTACAGTATGATGATTCCTTACATGTGGAAGGGTTGTTCATTATTGACTCCTTGTCAGTGCATGAGAACAACTTCCTAGGAGCTGGTTCTGTTGATGTTCCAGATGTTTGAAACTGGCTGGTACCATCACCTTTCCAGGAGAGCAGTAAAAGTATGCACAGTGATCTAAAAAGCAGACTTATTTGATTGTTTTTTAACATCAAGCTTAATGCAGCTCGTTTTTCTTTTGTCAACACCAGGTGGATTAGTACTATTGGGATTACTGCAAACTGATTTTAAAATATAGTACAGTAACGGATCACATCATTTCCATGGCAGAACTCTGAAATCAATCCCTGGCAGTGGCCCCTCCTGTTCAAAGGGTCAAGTAGCTGGTGATGGAAAAAACTCAAACCTTTGGGCTAGGTCTGATCGGGTATAAAGGAGTTTCCTAGACAGTCACTTATAGCCTAGATGCCCTAAGCACATCCAATCTCTCCTGATTTCGGAAGCTAAGCAGGGTCAGCCCGGGTTTTAGTACTTGGATGGGAGACCACAAGGGAATACCAGGTGCTGTAGGCGCCTGGAGTAGGAACTGGCAAGCCACTCCAGGATTCCTGCCAAGAAAACTCCATGGAGTCACACAGAGTCGGTCACGACTGTAACGACACACACACAGACAGACAGACCGTCACTTATCTTTTGTGGTGAAGGCCGATTCATTTCCCGACTACAGCACAAACCTCGAAGAATGCCATGGACTTTTCTTCTGTTTCAGAGAGAGATGGGATCAAAACCCAGCCACAAAGCATGTGTTCTCCGCTGTGCTCCAGCATGTCACGAGGCCCTGGCTTGCCCAGCACTTGGACAAAGTTTTGCCACCCTCCTTGCTGCTTTCAGATGACTACCGTCTGGAGAACAAAATCCTGGGGGTACAGTGTCTGCACCACATCGTCCGGAATGTGGTAAGAAAAGGGCCATGGCAATGTCAATATCTGTGGCCCCCAACCATCATGCACATAGATACCCCTTTAGAGACCAAGATCAAGGACTTCTGAGCCTTCATGTACTGATGAAGGTTTTAAACATTTGGTTGAGGGCCACATACAGTAAATGTAGTGTAAGAGTTTGCCAGTTGCCTATCTCTGTTTTGGAGTGAGCCCAGTGAACCGATGGAAAAACTACTTCTAGAACAGGCATGTCCAAACTTCGGCCCTCCTGATGTTTTGGACCACAACTCCCAGAATTCCAAGCCTGTATTTCCAATGGCAAAGGACTGTGGGAGTTGTGGCCCAAAACATCTGGCGGGAAGAAGTTTGGACATGCCTGTTCTAGAAGATCATTGACAACCTTGCCGGTTCACACAAAAGTTGATAGTCATTTTCTTCAGCAGTAGCTGAGACATTTGGGGACGTTCCCAAGAAAGGCATGATATATCAAATCTCACAGTGCTGACTACCCTCACTAGTAGCATGTGGCAGTCAACTGCCTGCAATTATTAGACGGACTTCATTATCTGTTTCTGCACTAAGTTAGGTATTGATAGTTTCAGTGGATGCACAACCCTCACTGGGGGAAAAGGTGGGGTGTTTATGAAGTAAAGATCACCCCAAGATTTTCTGGGTCACACAGGGTGCCAAAAAATGCAACAAAAAACCCCAAAACCACATATAGCCAAATCGCCACTTGAGGGTTTAGAAAATTATTATATATTGATTTATGGGGTGGTGACCTATTAAAAATGTCTGTTGATGCTCCTGGAGACTCCCAAGAATGGCCTTTTCTCCCACCTGGGGAAACCCATTTTTGGCTGGAAATGGAAAAAAAAATAACCCAAGGATACTCTTTGCCCACCCTTGTGCTCGTTCCTGGCCTGTCAAGACCTCATTAGAGCAGTCATTCCCAACCTTCCTAATGCCGCGACCCTTTAATATAGTTCCTCATGCTGTGGTGATGCCTTGCCCTGCTTGGAAGAGGCCGCAAGCCCCCTCTGGCAGACCACTGCCGCAGGTGCCATAGAGAACTTCCCTCTACAGCAGGCATGTCCAAACTTCAGCCCTCCTGATGTTTTGGATCACAACTCCCAGAATTCCAAGCCTGTATTTCCAATGGCAAAGGACTGTGGGAGTTGTAGTCCAAAACATCTGGAGGGCCAAAGTTTGGACATGCGTGCTCTACAGGCACCCTCAGCCAATCGCAGCCTCGGGTGCCATTGACTGACATCCCCTCCAACCTATCAAGCTAACTCACTCTCCAGACCCAAGCCGTTGGTGCCTTTTTCGTCACTGGTTCATGGGGACCCCTCTGAAATGGTCGTTCGACCCCCCAAAGGGGTCCCAACCCCCGGGTTGAAAACCACTGCATTAGAGCCTTTGAGACATGGCATAGATCAGGTCTCTCTTTCAGGATATCCCTTTTCAGGATAATCCAGGTGAAGACATTCACAGCTCAGCAGGTCAAACCATCACCATAATGTCTCCTTGTTGCAGCCGGCTGCTACCCTGTGCCAGTTCAACAGAGTGCAGGTTGTGAATCATGCCCTCTCCACCCACCTCTACAGCAAAGAGACCCAGCTTGTCCAGGTAATTCCCAGTAAAAAAAAAATTATGGATTTTCACTCAGAGGAAGCCACATTGGCATCCTTAAGTAGCAAAGAGATGGCAGCCTTTGATGTTTTCTGAATCATTTCCTCTTCACTCTGCTGTGTAAGTCAATGAAGTGACGAATGAAGTTATGAACCGTCCACTCTGATGGCTCCTTGGCCTTCCCCTTTTGGAAACACGTTTGTGGTCCTTTGGTCATCCTGTAATTTTTTTAGGTTGAAATTCAACCCTTTTAATCTTTCTACACCAGTATGGGACATTTTAGGATCCCAGAGTCATCTTTTATCATCAGATTCACACAAACCTAAACCTATAATCAAGGTTTTCTGTGACACTTACCTGGACTAACTGTTTCCCTACATTTTATTTACCTTTTCCATGTACAAATTGGAGTGGGGGTTATTTTGACAAAAGAAGAGCAAAAATAAATACTCTGACATACGGTATCTACCCACTCCCCCCCCCCATCTAAGGTAATGTATTGAAACAAAAAAAAAAAAACATGCCAGAGATGCAAAGTTTAGTGGAATTCTCATCAGGGATGAACACATACAAAATGTTCTGCTTCTGCTTATATACCACCTTATAGTGCTTATAGCACTCTCTGGGTGGTTTACAATTTTTAATTTTGCAGGCTACACATTGCCCTCCCCCCCCCCCGCCAGCAAGCTGGGTACTCATTTTAGCAACCTCGGAAGGATGGAAGGCTGAGTCAACCATGAGCCTGCTACCTGGGATTGAACCCCAGGTCTTGAGCACAGTTTTAGCTGCAGTTACAGCCATTTAACCACTGCACCACGAGGCGCAGTGTTTATATGAAACCTTGCCCTTTATCCTCACTACCTTGGCGCTATGATTGGGGTACGAAGATATTTCGCGGCTCCTTGAAAAGTTTGTATTCTTTTCTTTTTGTTATCTTGTTATGCTATTCTATGTTGTGAACTGCCCAGAATAGCCCTAAGGCTAGGTGGGCGGTATAAAAGTCAAATAAATAAATAAATAAATACATCCTGGTGCATTGAGGTTAAAGGAACAACCAGTCGTACGGCAACCTCCTACTACCCAGTTAGAACTGCAGCGAGAGTGTTGGACTGGGTTTTGGGAGCTTCAGATTCAGGTCTCTCCCACCATAACCCTAATTGCAGGCATGTCCAAACTTCGGCCCTCCAGATGTTCTGGACCACAACTCTCACAGTCCTAGCCGTTGGCAATCTAAGCTTAGAATTCTGGGAGTTGTGGTCCAAAACATCAGGAGGGCCGAAGGTGGGGCAAGCCTGCTAATTGGGTGCCTTTTGGGTCAGTCACTCCAATCAATGATAAGATGATCTTGTTTCCGTTGACAGGTGGTGTTGCGGTGTGTTCTGGACTTGCTCCCAGTCTTGGAGAAGGCCCCATCGCGGCCGCCCCACGCGCCCCAGCTCGTCACGCCCTCCGATGAAGTGCTGCGGCTGCTACTGACCCACATGGAAGCCGAGCACCAGCTCGCCTTACGGAGGGTCTATGCCCAACACCTGCCCACCTTCGTAGAGAGGTGGGAGATGTGATGGCCGCCCATCTCTTTCCCCTCTTATCGGACTCTGCCCCCTTCAAAGACAAATGACCCATTCATCAGCACCAAGTTATTAATCTTACTCGATTTGTCCTTTGAAAGGCTTGGTATCCAGATTGCGTGCCATTTGAAGAGGCTGCAGCGAGTGATCATGGGGTATCTGGAAGTCTCAGACGGACCCGAGGAGGCTGCTAGGCTGGCAATATTAGAAACGCTGAAATGCACCATAAAATACGCCTGGCCCAGGTACCTACCTCCTTCGCCTCTTCATTTTACTTATAGATCAGCTTTCCTCCAGTGAGCTCAAGGTGGCATTGTGGCTGCGCTTTGCACTCTTATTTTTACCAAAGTAACACCTGGATGAGGCTGGAGAGAGCGATTGTCCTGGGGTGACCTAATGGGAGTTATGACCTGGGGAGAACTAGCAACTAAATTTGTGCTCAGTGTTTAGGTTGCAAGAGATCTAAGGGCAAGGAACCTCTGGCCCTCTGGATACAATTCACACAATCCCTTCTTGTGGGACTGATGTGAATTGAAGTCCAGATATCTAGACGGCCAAAGGTTTGCCACCCTTGGTTTTATCAAGTCGCTCTTTGTTTTTGACCTCAGGCATAGGAAATACCACGTCCAGGATTGATCCCAATCGTCTTGCGTTGCCAAGAGGTCAAGGAATGAACATGCTCCTCAAAAAGTCTTCTTTCTGACCATCATTCAGAGTCATGAGATGTTGGGGGGGATCTTAAGAATTGTTTTATTTTCAGCGACTAAGCTGCACCTTCAAGATTAAGCACATGATGTCTTTAACAGCACGTAAAGGACCCAGTCTCTTGACAGTTCAGAATGATATTTTCCAGGCCTAGTAAACACAGTGACTCTCTGAAGTACGCACTGTTCTTGTAGTTACAGGCTTATGGGCAGGCCACTGCTGCAGCTGCCATAGCTTCCCTCTACAGGCACCCTCAGCCAATCGCAGCCTCCAGTGCCAGTGACTGACATCCCCTCCAAACTATCAAGCTGTAACTCACTCTTTCCCCCTTCCTCCCCCTCCTCCTCCAGACCCAGGCCTTTTGGGCCTTTTTCTTCACTGGCTCATGGGGGACCCCTGTTAAATGGTCATTCGACCCCCTCAAAGGGGTCCCAACCCCCCAGGTTGGGAACCACTGCTTTAGGGTATGCTGGTATGCCCTCTCAATTTACACTGAACAATATCTGGGAGTTGAGTCATGGCTACTGGACTTCTTTTTTGAGACCAGTAGCCATGACTCAACTCCCAGTTAAAACGCACCTGGATGACTGAGAATCTTCACAGACACACTGAACAATATGTGTCTCCTTTTAGAACCCAGGATCATCTGTGCCTGGAAATTATGCTGGCAAAAATATATAGACTTTTCTCTTGTTCTGCTGGGCAGTGGGTTACATCTTCCTAGTTGGCTGAAGGTGTGTTCCTAATTCCTTCCCTTTAGGAACTCAGAGAAGTTTCCAAATTAGACTGACTTCATTTTGCTTTTTTTTTCTTACCTAGAATGACCTGCCGACTCGGCCTACTCCTCAGGGCTTTGCTGAGGCTGATGTGGGATGTGAAGACAGACAGAAGCTCAACACCTGAGACTGTCAAAGCATCATTACTCCAGAGAGCCACTGAGTGCCTTATCTTGCTGGATCACTCTTCCCGTGGCCGGGTGAAGGTAAGGACAGATCAAATGAAACCCCTCCGGCTTCCACACGGCAGTGGGGTTGTAGGTCAAGGGAGCGTGAACATCCTGGACCTTGAATGAAGCAAGCCAAGTCTCTCCAGCCTCATCCAGGTGTTACTTGAAAATAAGTCATCACACATCAGCAGCTAAGCAACCTACAACGCATGAAGTCCCTACCATGGTTACAGTAGACACCTGCCTCTTTCACAGGCATAGAACAAAATGGTTTGCATTTTGCTGCTTCTAAATCTATTACTTAATATCCTTAATATTAACACATTTAATATTTGAATAATTCAGTGATTTTAATATTGGATTTTAATTAGGTAAGCTACCTTGAGTCCTTTCTTAGGAGAAAGGCGGAGTAAAATATTTTAAATACTGTATATGCTCGAGTATAAGTCTAGTTTTTCAGCCCTAATTTTGGGCTGAAAAAAGGGGTCCTCAGCTTATATGCGGGTCAATACTTTTAGCCACTGAGGCAAGTTTGGGTCAGTGGCTAAAAGTCATTTTAAACATTGTGCGCCACTTCTCCTGACCCCCCCCCCGCAATGTTTAAAATGACTTTTTAAAAGGTCATTTTAAAACAATTTTTAAAATGACCTTTAGGCACCAACTCAAGCACTTGCCTTGGTGGCTAAAAGTCATCTTAAACATCACACACACACCCAGCTCACAAAGGAGGAGCTGCCAGGCCCTGCTGCATTTCCCACCCTAGGCTTATACTTGAGTCAATAAATTTTCCCCGTTTGGGGGGTTTAAATTAGGGGCCCCGGCTTATACTCAGGTCGACTTATACTCGAGTATATACGGTAAATGCATACTATCATTTCATTCTTATGCAGAACTCTTTACATAGTTTGCTTGAACTTAACATTTTAAATAGCAAGTTTCAGAAGATTGAAGGTTTCCTGTTCTTGTCCCAGTGCTAGCTGGGAGCTTGCTTTCGGAACAAGAAACTTGGGCTCGGCTAAGCCTAGTAAGACTTCAGCGTCTTCCAATTTAGGTTTTCCTCCCAGCTTCTAAAGGGTGGCTGCCTGCTAGGCGGAACTCCCCAAATGGAGCATTCTGGGATTTGTAGTGCCCCAAATCCCACCTTAGTACCTGCTCAGAAAGAGGCCCCGAACACAAGCATAAAGCCTGGATTCTTCCTAGTTTGTAGATCCTACATCAGGGGTCCTCAAAGTTTTCAAACAGTGGGCCGGTCCACCACCACCCAGACACCACTGGGGGCCGGATCACAGTCCAAAAGCAGCTGCGGAGGCTGGCTTGCTCACAAAACAGGGGGTAGGTGGGGGGGGTTTGCAATTGGTCCCAGGGGCCGGATTCAGGACCTTGGGGGGCCGCATCCGGCCCCGGGGCCTTAGGTTGAGGACCCCTGTCCTACATGGTAACAGAGCCCTTCTATTGCAGAGTGATTGCTGAACCTGTAAATACATGACGGTGGAGGGCCCGGGGCTCAGGCCTAACAGCACTGAATAGCTGAAGGTCTGAATAGACCTTGAGTGTGGGGCTTCATGTAAGGTTCATCTAAGGTTGTGGCTCTAACATTAAACCTCCATGCATGACCTTGGACAGACTAACCCTCAGAGACCTAAGAGAACAAAAAAAATGGGTATGGTATTCTTGAGCTCATTGAAGGAAAGGGGGATATTAATGCAACTAATAAAATATTAAGTTTTATTTCTCTTCTCACACCAGATCTTACTGCAACAAGTCTACCACAACTGTCAAGATGAAGACCTTAAAGAATACCTACGAAAGGTGGAAGAGGAACCTGTGGAAAATGTCTCTCCTGTGCTGAAAACAGACATTGAATAATAAAAACTAAAATTCAGGGGCAGCAGATTTTTTGTTTGGAGGGGGCTGGGGTTTGTCCATTTGCTGGAGCAGAGTGGTGTGTAGCAGAGAAACCTGTCCCAGCTCTCCATACATTCTTTATCCTATTACAGACTAGACTGCCAGGAAAGAAGGACAAATCTTTAGAAACAGAATGGCTATTTCAAGTTTGTTTTGGTTTATATATATTTCTTTCATTTAAAAAGAAGTTGCCCCAAAGTGGCGCCCAGGAGAATTAAGGCATATGCAAATCTTTAGGAATCCAACTCATTTAGGTGAGATCATCACATATGGCTTGCCCAACTGATTTTGAACTGCACTTCCCAATTAGCTATGGCTGGTGGCCAGAAATGGCAGTGGGGGAAGTATTCGAGACATACATAATCTGTCTCAAAATAGAACTTTATTGTCTGTCACTTGCTAGAATCCTCCTTTGTATTTCAACCACGATTCACTAGGCTTTCATTGATGGGCATTTTGTGATGCTGCCATACACCATAAAAGTTCCCGAAGACTTTGCTGAGAGAGGCTATCTTGTTATCCCACTAGTTGACTCATCCAGTAGAATTCAGACATCTGGAGGGAGTCACGTGGCTTTTGATTTTGGTAGCAGTTGTGTTTCCTGTTCATACTCTATCTCAACGTAAGCTCGTTTCCTCCTCGCTGGGCCCTTCAGAGGGGCTTTGCCTTTGGACTTGGATTGGGGTTCCGTCTCTTCCTCCTCGCTGGATGAAGCTGCCTCTTCTGCCTCCTCATTGCTGCTGGTGGCCAGTTCATCCATGTCCTGCAACAAAGGAAGCAAGAAAGTTCAGAGAGCAACAGGACTGCTCTTTTGGCAGCCTTCTTGACCTGTTACCTGAATGAGTACTGCAAGGCAATCTAAAGCAGCCGAACCCAGCACCTTCCTTCTTTGGTCTTGGCGTCACAGCAAAACCACACTGCTGTTAAGAACATAAGAAGAGCCCTGCGGGATCAGGCCAAAGGGCCATCTAGTCCAGCTTCCTGTATATCACAGTGGCCCCACCAAATGCCTCTGGGAGCACAAGAGACTAGATATCTGTCTCCTGATACCACTCCCCTGCATCTGGTCCTTGAACTACCCCAGTTTTAAGCCTGGAGATTACACATTTCCACCATGGTTTGTAACCTATGATGGACTTCTCCTCCAGGAATCTGTCAAATCCCCTTTTGAAGGCATCCCGACTAGATGCCATCACCACATCCTGCGGCAAGGAGTTCCACAGACTAACAACACACACTGGGTAGAAAAATATTTTCTTTTGTCTGTTTTCACTCTCCCAGACCTCTATTTGAGTGTATCTATGTTGGGGACAGGACAGATGAAGGCCAGTGTACCAGAGTTTGGGGATTTGTCTTTCATTTTTGGTTAAACCTAATCCTCTCGCCGCCCCAAATAGGCTAAACCTCTTCCATGTTACAGGACAGTCATAAGTCAGTTCAGAAGAAAACCACCTACTATACTCAAGAGCGACAGACAGCTTTTCTGTAGAATGCACTGTCTGTTGGGATATGATGCAGCTATATTAGCCCCGAGAGTTGAAAGGCAACATGATGGAAAATGCAAGGAACCTTGCCCTCCAAGAAGGAAATTGCAATGTTCTTTCAAATAAGAACCAACTTATAGCAGCCCTAACAAGGCATCCGAGGTAAGTGAAATATTTCAGAAGTGGTTTTGCCAGCTCCACAATTAGGTTTCTACAGCTGAGAGTAGATTTGAACCCAAGCCTCTTGAACTGTGGTCTATATTCTCCCCACTAAATTACACTGGGCAGAATAAGAAGGGTACACATCTGGTAAGCATGCTGCAAGGGCATTTTTAACTTGTTTTTTTTAAATGGTGATTACCATATTGGCCAGTTCTTTGGACTAACACAAATTTAGGCATTTATGGTTTATTTGTATTTGGAAATCCGCCCGATATTATCAGTAGAGCCATGGATCGCAGAGATGAAACGCAAGGACATCCTCCTTAAAGTAGGGGCAATGTTTGTTAGCTGGTCGTACTGTACCAACTTCTATGCTACCCACTGCTACACCTGGGTTCGTGTTCGGCTTTTGCCCGAATGCTCAGAGAAAGTTACAGATCAATATAGCTACCTGTATGTTTGCTGCCTTAGACAGCTATGAAGATTGTCATGATAAATATCTATACTTCAAAATCTACGCACTGACACTCATGATTTGAGCTGCCTTTCCATCAGTCTCACAAATGCTGGGATCTGCGCTCCAAAACGTGGAAAGCAAGAGGCTTTAGTAATCTGTTTTTACCTCAAAGTCACTGATGTCGCTCTCGTCTACCTCCACAAATTCCCTCTTGTTTGAGTCCTGCAAGGAGAGAAGGAGCAAAAACTGAAACCCTGAAGGAGACAGACACTTTCCTTCTAAGGATGGACATTTCGTTTCGGAACCAGTAGTTTACGAAACGAACCACGCGAGCCCAGGTGGTCCTCTGAACCGGCTGATACACGCAGATCCAATTGCCTTACCTTTCTCTGTCTCGCACAGGGTTAAAATCCAATGAGAAAGCATGCTGCAATTTCATATGTGCTAGATCTGTAATGCTGGCCAATCAGGAACTGTGCAGGGACATGCATTATCCCGACTCCCTCTCTGATTGGCCAGCAGCACGAAGCAGGATATATGACGTCGCAGCTTGCTTCCTCATTGGATTTTAACCCTGCGCAAGACTGAGAAAGGCAAAGCAATTGGATCTGCGTATATCAGACAGTTCCGAGGACCACCTGGGCTCGCGTAGTTCATTTCATGACCTACTTGCTCCAAAACGAAATGCCCATCCCTATTTCCTTCTCATCTAAAGTATACCACTTGAATTTCAAACTGCACAGTAAATCCACCCTTCATTCCCAATTATTGATAAAAGGAATTTGGTGAGCAGTATTTAGAAGTAACTTGTTGGTAGAACAGAAGTGCGGAAGAAAAAAGGGAGGTGATCATTTTCCCTTCTGGAGCCTCCGCCCCAAACAAAGCAGTTTTGGACGACGGACGTCTAAGGCTGTGTGGAGAGCTGCAGGAGGATTGGGGGTGGGTGAGAATTTCATCACTGCAATGTTGCTTCTTAGGCCAAAGGAATATTATAAAGCTTGGGAAGCAGAATATGCATGATTTGTTTTTATCTCGTTGGTACAGCCAAAGGAGAAGCTTGCACTGTTCTGGCCGAACACCACCCCATCTAGGCAAGCAGCAAGGGGCCGTTAACAACAGTAGACATCTGTAAGTGTGACCTCTTTTGGGGTGGTCTCCTAATTTGGGCATTTAACTTCTCCAAGTCCTAACACAGACTGGGAGATTTAATTCTCAATGTCAGTGACTGGTCAGTTCAACCACATTTAGTCAAACAGAAGTGCCAGGACTCAAAGAAACTTGGGGTGGGGGGGGGGAGACAATGTTCCCATCAGAAACTAGGTACCAGAATACTGAAGAGTTGTACAGCAAGAACATAACATACTGAAGAGTCCACTGCAAATGCATTACCTCCTCCTCTTCCTCCTCCTTCTCTTTATCCGAGTCACTCTCACTGTCAGCTTCCTGCTGTTCGAGAGCTTTGTCGAAGGCATGGATGGGAAAGTTATAGATATCTCCATACTAAAAAAAAAAGGTCAAGAAAAAAGGACATAATCAGATGATCCCAAAACACAGAAAACCCTCAAGCCCGAGAGTTGTACACTGTCCAAACATCCCAAAAGACTATGAAATCAGAACACTTTACTTTCCAAGTTCTGCTGTACCAGGGGCTGGTCGGTCTTGTAGGACAGAAGCATTTTCCATAACCTTCATACTGCAGACGTAACAATGTTAACCAAATATCCCACAACTCACTCCTCTCTTAAAGAATCACATAGAAGGATGTGAACTTGTGGACTCACGGAAAGAGATGAGGTGGTCTAATAAAGGTAATCATAAATTAAAGGCCCTTTTCCAATTAGAATAACCTGGACATTCAATGCAGTGTTCCGAAAGAAACGATCCAAACGGTAGGGATTGTAAATATAGGTCATCATGATACACTTAGTTCAGAAGGAATAACACCACACCAGTGTAAAATAAAACCTCCCCCCCTCTTAGCTATATTTCTCTACGTAGATAATTAAAATTTGTTACTCATGTCCTATCTTCTCCGTGATGACATTAGGTATGATGGCTATGCCAGCACTGCTAAAAACCTAATGGGTTCTATCACACCTTGAGTATGATTCCAGCAGCAAACTCGGACTTTTGTTTGAGGACCAGACCTTTGGGTTGAGATGGGTTGATGAACTGGGCTAAACAACTATGAAAACTACAGTGGTGTAGAACAATAGCCAGTCACAGCTCTGGTGGTTTTACTGCACCAATAAAATCACAAATATTAAAAGATATTCAAAGTATATCTTAACTCTTTTAAGAAAGGTTTGAGCAGTTTATAAAAGGCTCCTCATGGTTTCGAATTCAAGAAGCCTACCACGCATGAAAAATTATACTGCTGAAAATTATACTGCTGCCCAATGAAGTAATCCCTTAAATGGGATCAAGTGGTCCAGAATTTCCCATCATTCAGCATCAGCAGATGATTAAGGCCTTCCAATATTATGAGGAAAAAAGATCAGTGTCTTCATTTACACATCCTCCGCAGCATGCATTATTTTACTGCCCCATGGGAGTTTTTACACACAACTTTTAAGAGAACATACCGTGTCCTGTTTGAGTCTCTCCAACAGCTCTTTTTCAATGGCATTATCCAACTGAGCTGCAATCAGAGCTTTTTCCTAGTAAGGAAGGAGAAAAAGAGGGGATTAAGTCAACGGCATAAGGTCACATCTTTGGTGAATTCTCATCAAAGGGACCACAGCCTGGCAGGCTGATCTAGCATCAGCAGCATTGACTTCCAGAAGAGTGAGGTCTAGGAACTTCTGCTTAATTTCCCAAAATCCCCGGAATAACTGCAGCAAAAGGTGCTGTAGGAAATAAAAATGGCAGCACCAGAACACAGCTGCCTGATACTAATCAAGGCATGGGGTGGGATGGGGGAGGACTGGGCATCCACAGTGCTGAATGCTGTGTGTTTCTGCTAGGACTGAGTGTGAGATAGACAGCTGAACATTGGGCCACCAACAAGGACATCACCTCTCGCCTCTTCTCACGCCGCTCAATCTTTTTGCTTAACGGAACAAGTTTCCTCCTGCAAAGAAGAACAGATTGTTAGCCAAGTGGGCTTCTAAATCAGGTACTAGCAAGCTATCTGAGCAGGCGTGGGCAATTTATGGCCCTCCAGATGATGTCGGAACGTCATTTCCATTATCCTTCTCTATTGAAAATGTTGGCTGGGATTACTAGGAATTGCAGTCCAATCCGATCTGACGGACTACAGGCTGTACAGCACTGAACTAGAGAACTATTCATTTCTCCTTCGGTCTATGTCAAGGCCACACAACCAATGCAAACTGTTGTTTTGAGCCCTGCTATGCAGGGCCGTGGTGGCTCAGTGGACTAAGGCTCCGAAAACGGTTGGCTGCAAAGTCGGCAGCTCGGCCGTTCAAATCCCGGGTGCCACGCAGCAGAGTGAGCTCCTGCTGATAACCCCAGCTCCTGTCAATCTAGCAGTTCCAAAGCATATAAGGCTACAAAAACTGTTGGCTGCAAAGTTGGCAGCTTGGTGGTTCAAATCCCGGGTGCCACGCAGTAGGGCGAGCTCCTGATGATGACCCCAGCTCCTGCCAACCTAGCAGTTCAAAAGCATGTAAATGCAAGTAAATAAATAGGTACCGCCGTATAAAGTGGGAAGATAAAACAGTGTTTCCTTGCAGCCATGCTGGACACGTGGCCAAGGACTTGCACAACACTGGCTCTTTGGCTTGAATACGGAGATGAGCACCACCCCTAGAGTCAGACACGACTAGCACGCATGTGCAAGGGGAAACCTTTACCTTTATGCAGGATTCTGCCCTACAGACATGCAACTCACCCCACAGCATGGGCTGCTGCATGTGTGAGAGAGGAAAAGCCCTGCACAGTGGGGAGCACAGGGAGGCAAGCACGCACCTTAGAGGGAACCTTGCATGCAACCTTAACACCAGGTTGAACATATTGAAAATGCATAGCCAGAATGAGAAAAGCATGCAGGGCAGGGGAAAATAAAAGGCCTGGGACTTACTGTCTCTTGAGTGTCAGCTTGCGGATTCGGATTAAGTACTGAGTGATCTTGGTGAAGCGCTGCTTACATTTGTGCCGGATAAAGCGAGGCCAGTAAATCAGATTCTCGTCAATCTCTTCCAGTGCTTTTTCATAGTTTTTGCTCAACCGGACCTATCAGAAAAATGGAAAGTTGAGAAGTAGGTTACACTCAGAGGAGAAATAGAAAAAGCATGTAGCCTGGCTGGCTGGGTCAGGTGTGCTTCACTCAAAGCAGCGATCTCAGAGTTTCAACTGATCTTCCACGTAATGCTGAAATATACTACTGGCTTTCACTTAGGATGCATAGTGAAGTCTTAGTTCTAATTCAGATTACATGGTGGTAGATGAAGAAGAAGAAGAAGAAGAAGAAGAAGAAGAAGAAGAAGAAGAAGAAGAAGAAGAAGAAGAAGAACAACAACAACAACAACAACAACAACAACAACAACAACAACAACAAGAGGAAGAACAACAACAAGAACAAGAAGAACAAGAAGAAGAAGATCTCAGAGTTGAAGTGGTCAAGAATAGGTCATTTTCTACAACTGTGCCATGTTCATGTCATTTGTTTAAAGACAATTGCTCTATTAATTATCGTAATGCCATTGATCCATGGAGTAGAACATGCTTTGGTACATATATCAACCTGAAGGTCAGATCACCTATAGCACTAGCACACTGGAAGGACTTACTCGTTCCCAGAGCCTATTAGGGAAAGCAGCCCGTTCAATTGTCTTCATGTACAGGTAACACTGGCCTTAAGAGGAAGAGAAACAACAGGTATTAAATCGTAGAAGAGGCAGCCATGTTACTCTCTGGAAATATTATAGGTAAACACAATAAAAATTGTAACTATAGCAGTCTTCAAGGTCCCAACATGTCTTTGTCTTTTGTAAATATATATATATATATATATATATATATATATATATTGTTATGTATTAAGTCAACACCAGGTGCAATGCACCCTTGCAGGATATCTCTCCATGCCATTTGCGGGGAAGTGTAAGCAGATGAAGACTTCTGCTTGGGAATGTTGTTGTGAGCGGCTGTGTGAGACAGAACGCTGGACTGGATGGGCTGTGGCCTGTTCCAGCAAGGCTATTCTTATGATTAGCAGAAGCAGGATGTAGGCTTTAGAACAAAAGACAGATTACGGAATACAGTTAAGATTAGTGCTGCAAAGTACTATTGTATTTATTTATTTGCTTATGGATTTATGGACTGACAAGTTTAACTCAAAGAACAACTCCAGGCGGTGTAACAACAGACTTGAGCTGAACTGCAAAACAGCTGGCCAGAACCATCTTATGGCAGAAGAGAGCTCTGAAATACAGAAAGACTCCCCATATCCATGGAGGATTGCTTCCAAGACCCCCCCCCCCGGGGGCGGCTGAAAACTATGGATAATAGAGAACACTATACATAGTATAATAAAAGAAAAAACCCCGAGACATGTCTTTTCACTATGTATTACCATATTACCTGAATGATGATCTACCTATCATGTGTCTTTTGTATGAATCGATAGGATTAAACAGACTTTATGTTTATGACTACTCATAACCTTATGGGTTTACATTGACACTATGTTTTCAATGTTAGCTTCCATCACTCATAACTTTACATGGAATTTTACTCCCCTTTAACTGCTCATGTTCTCTTGCAGCTTTAACTTAATGTTGCCTATTAATGCTATAAGATGTCCCTCAATTCCCTGCTCTCAATACTTGAACATGTCTTAATTGTACTGGACTGTATATTATCACTCATTCTGTAAGACGCCTTGTGTACTTTTTCCAAGGAGAAAGGCGGGGTAAAAACACTCTAAAATAAAATAATAAATAAACAAACACCAGGCAGAAAGACCACGACAAAAGGGAGTGTGAGGCATTAGGCTCAAGGGGGAAGGCCAATGCAAAGACACTCACCTTTCTCTTCCTTAATCGTTGCATACTGGCTGTTTGCCAAGGGACAGGAGGAACGGTTGCACAGGCCTGTTATATTAAATTCATTCCGGCAAAAATTCTGGGTTTTTGTCCTGTAAAAAAATAGCCTTGGCTTGAGACATCCATTTAAGCTCAGAGCATTCATTCTAAAACATATAACCAAATGTCAAAACGCTATTGGGAAGACTACCCCAAAGGAATTTAAGCAGGAGCTAAAAGGGGTTACTAGGTGCAACACAGGGTGGTGCAAGAGGCATACTTAAGGAAAAATTCACTAAAATGTTCAAAGCACAATTTTTAGTGAAATCTGGACAGTATATGATGCTTGGAAGTCCCTTTCTAACCCCAACCCGTCCCTACAAGCACGTGGAATAGAGGACTGCTGGATGATATCTCCCCGAATCCTCCATCCAGGATGAAGGACTTGGGGAACCCCAAAAAAGCAACTTTTCTAATACTGGAGTGGTTTGCCAGTTCCTACTCCAGGCACCTACAGCACCTGGTGGTGTCCCATCCAAGTACTAACCAGGGCCGACCCTGCTTAGCTTCTGAAATCAGGCAAGATCGGAGGTGCTTAGGGCATCTAGGCAGCTACCTTGAAATTAGTACAGACCAAAGAAACCAAAGCAGGAATACCTACTTGATCTTAAACGAGCAGAACTGTTTGTTGCCAAGAGTGTCCCAAACAATCTGGTAAAAGAATGTGGGCTGGTGTTAAAATATTTATATATCATCTCATATCTAAACATTCCGCAGCGGGATACAATAAAAACATTAAAACATCATTTCAACAAAATATACAAAATCTATCAAATATTCTGGGCAGGGCTAATGGGAACAATCATTTTGAATATACTATTATAAAAAAGTCACCACTAACATGGCATTAAGGATTTACAGGGAGATAGAGGAGAAAGACGAGCCTTGTAAATATTGAGTGTGGGAGCCAAGTTCGACCTCAGATTTGTTACGGTGCTCTAATATGGGGACCTATTAAGAAAGCAAATTTGGGAATACCCCAGAATAAATATTTATGAACTATCTTACATCTTCTCAAGGCAACTAAATTATTTGTTCTTCAGTGGGATTCTGGCCTTCATGCAGTGAAGACCAGGCCGCACATCTCTACCTTTAGATAGTGATGGAAACAGAAAACACTGATGGGATCAGACACGTGTTGAATTTTAACAAAGTAGTCTAACCTTGGAATCTGGAAATCCTATAAATTAAAATTACATGTACATGCTTCCTTTGGATCTTCTGTACTCTCTAAATTTTGCACTGGCAGATGGAACCAGACATCTTATATGACTTTTGAAAGGACTGTGTTTCTTTCAAGAATGTGCCTCGGGTTGGCTAAATTACCTATCCAAACCTTTCACCTGTGTGGCCAGTGTGGTGGCTGCAAGTCAAGTCACCCCAGACTTAGGGCAGCCCTATGATTAAGCAGCCTCCTAAATGCACAGCTCTCTCAAGCCTCAAGGCTGTGGCTTCCTTTATGGGCTTACTCCATCCCATATGTGGCCTTCCTCCTTTCCTGCTGCCTCGTTTTTTGTTGTTGTTTGTTTGTCTTTTGCTTTATTTGATTTTTAATAATTTTAAGTTTCCTCTATTTTTATGAATGTGTACTGCACTTGATCAGGCCTTTGGCTGTAAAATAAAACTGAGTTGAGTTATTTTATTTTATTTTGCCTGGAAGTCTTTTCCCAGAGACTCTCTTCATAGCTTCAGGAGCTCAGACTAGGAACTGGGCTCTAGCTCCACCCAGTTCCTTTTGGGAGAGAGAACCTGCCCTATAAAACTTACAGCACTCTCTGGGTATCTGGAAGTTGAGCCATGGCCCCTGGACCTTCTTTTCCTTGAGAGATCGATACGTTTCCCTGCTCATCCAAACAGCTTCCTCAGTCTCTTTGGATGAGCAGAGAAACGTTTCAATCTCTCAAGAAAAAGAAGGTCCAGGGGCCATGGCTCAACTTCCAGATAAACGCACCTGGAGGACTGAGAATCTTCACAGACATTCTCCGGGTAGTTTACAAATTAATTAGGCAGGCGACCAATTGGGTACTCCTTTTGTCAACTTTGGGAAGGGATGGAAGACAGGTCCAACTCTGACCCAGCTCTCTTGGATTGAACTCCACAGCACAGTTCGAGTTGAAAAAGAGGGTCCAGACCAGTGACCGTGACTCAACTTCCAGATAAACTCCCCGGGAAGACTGGGAATCTTCACAGACACTCTGCACCACGCGGCTCGTCTGTCTGCCTCTAGAAATCTGGTTTCTTTTTTCGTGGGAGGAAATCGACTCCTATCTTGCTGTAAAACGGCCACTGCCAGATGCTTCCAGGATCGGGATCGGCGAACCCCCGTCCCCTTCGGCTGTAGTCCGCCCGGGACCCGCCCGTCACCCATTCCCACGTGCAAGAATGCCCGCTTGGAAGGAGGTCCGCGGAAAGGGCGGTGGGTTGCCCCAAGCCCCGCCCCGCCGCAACGAATTCCCGCAGCTCGCCACCCGGCAACGCCCTCCCTTCCCCTCCCCTCGCCGTCCCGGGCTTCCCAACTCACGTCGTCCGAATGCATCCCCGTGTCAGCCGCCGCCGCCTCCCCGCCTCTGAACCAACAGCAGCAGGAACGCGTGGACGCCGAGCAACGGCGCGGCCTCGCGAGACTTTCCGGCGCCGACGATTGCGCATGCGCGACTGCATAGACTCTTTAAAATGAAACACCTGTAGAGGGGTATGCGGCGGCTTCCTTCTGGGTTCATGGCGCTAGAATGCTCCCCGGCCCCAAGATTGTGGAACAGCCTCCAATGGAGCCTTAGGGGGCGTGGGTGGCTCGGCGGGCTAGAGAACTGAAAACTATCGGCTGCAAAAAGTCAGCAGCCCGGCGGTTCGAATCCCGGGTGCTGCCCTGCAACTCACGCTTTTAACCCCAGCTCCTGCCAACCTAGCAGTTCAAAAACATATCAATGCAAGTAGATAAATAAGCGGGAAGGTAAAACAGTGTTTCCTTGCAGCCACACCGGCCATGGGGCCACGGACTTGCACAACACTGGCTCTTTGGCTTGAACACGGAGATGAGCACCGCCCCTAGAGTCAGCCACGACTAGCACGCATGGGGGGGGGGGACCTTTAACTTTTTTTACAAATGGATCCAGCAGCGCTTGGTATAAAACGTATATCCCATTATATAAAGTATGACAGTTAGTCTTTGAGGTGCCACATGTTTTGTGTCTTTTGTTTTGTTTCGTTTTTTTCTTTGATTTTTTGCTTTAAAAAAGATGTTATCAAAGGCATTGCTTAGGATTCACGTCCAATTTCACCTGATTTTTTTTCCAATGTGGATATTTCCAAGGAGAAAGGCGGGGTAAAAATATTCAAAAATAATTAATTAATTAATTAATTAAGTGATGTGTCTCCTTGGCCACTTGGTCCTTCCCAATTTTAAAGGAGGCGGGAGAGGGGGAAAGTTCGAAACGCACAGAGGGTCAGACGAGACTCCGCACTTCATCGCAAAAAATGGCCCATTCCACCAGCTTTCAAATAAGAAAGTCCCATTAGTCATCCCGTAGGTGTTTATATTATCTATCTAAAGCTGGGATGTATCCAAAGATTTCCTTCCAGCACTGGCCACGCACTCACACTGCTGAGAAGGAACCTTGGACGTTTCCATTTGTGACTTCTTTGGTTACTGGATCGTTTTGTAATTATGTAATTGCATTAATTCTTTGATGACCAGCTTTATTATTCCTTTGCCTAGAATACTGGACAACTAAGAAAACAGTTTTACACTAGCCAAAAGGATTTCCCTCTTAGGGTTTGTTACAGTTTTGGATTTCTGGAAATGTTTGTTTTTTGGTAAGCAGTAGTACTTCAGAGATAAACACATGAAAATTGCTACAAATTTCCCAAGGTCTATCCCTTTCTCATTTAACTGCCATTTAAAGCATCCATAACATTTGTAGGAGAAAAAATAAAATGCAGTACATTTCTTCATTTCAAGTTACTTGAAATTACGGCCTTGTGTATACTTCATTCTTTAGTGCACATATACTTAGCAACTGACCAAACAGATCAACAGCAAACAAACAATTGCCAGTCACATGCTAATTGGTCCCCACAGCAGCAGACACTCTGAGTCCCAGTGAGTCTAAACCCCACCAGAAAATTAGTCTTTTCACAAAAACAGAAATGTAGCAAGCCTACCAGCATCTGTCCCAGTACTGTATTCATTAAAAAAATAGAGTCAGCACATTGGGATGGCAAAGGTGAAGTAATTGAGAAATATTTGGAAATGCACGTGTTAAAATCATGTGTTTCATAAGCAAGACCAAAGGCTATAAAATAGACACTGCAAACCTTGGGAATCTTGAAAATACAGCACTTCCATTGAACTTGTTTTAAATTGCAAGTCCATTCTCCAAAACCAGCACAATAAGTAAAAACAGAAGAAACCCAGAGGGAACTCAAGCAGTCATGCAAAACCACATGATAAACTCATGATTTAAAGTTGCTTTTACGAACGCCTTAGCATATCACATGGTATTCCATTAATGTAAAGCTGACTTTGTTCCCTTTAAATGTCATTTGGTGGCCTTGGCTGGGTTGCCATGTAGGAGCTTTTAACCAGAGATATACTCTTCTTTTGTGTGTGTGTGTGTGTGTGTGTGTGTGTGTGTGTGTGTGTGTGTGTTTATGTGTTTGAAAGCATATTTTCATTCTGTTTTATATTCCAATTATACTTGTTTTATTACTGTGAGCTGCCTTGAACACTAGTCTTATTCGACAAATAAGAAAGAAGTAATGGACAGTCACTTTTAAAGCCATCTCGAGCAGGATTTAATTAAACGAACAAATAAAATCTGTTCATTGGTGTGAAAGGGAGCCGACTGGTAATTCATGTGCCATCTGTAAGCTGGTCTCCTTCTCTGAATCACTTTGGAAACCTGGCAGCATGAAGCAGAGTTTCCTGATGCCCTTCCTGTTTCATTATGCTTCAGCTGTGCCCAACGGAAATTGCAATCTCTTTGGTGACAGTGATGGAGAGGAGCTGGCAGGAATGATTTTTCCAACAAAGCATTCTTCCTGACACAGATGTGGACTAGATGGCACCCATCCAGTTTGCAAAACCTGGTCTCCATGATATAATCTCATAGAATCAGAGAATTATCCTACGATTGAACATCCAGTCCCCTTATCATCACTGTGGCTCTTCTCCGCACTTTTTCTAGGGCCTCTTATTTGTATAGTGATGACCAGAACTGGACACTGTATTCCAAATGTAGTACCACCTGGGCAGTACAGAGTGGTATCACTTCCTGTGATCTTGATGCCATTCCCCTCTTGGTACAGCCTAGGACTGTGTTTGCTTTTTTGGCAGCTGCAACACACTGCTGCCTCATCCTTAGGTAGTGGTGCACCAGGTCACCTAAATCCCTCTCACAAGTAGTCTTGTTGAGCCAGGTACCTGTGCATCTTGTTTCTCCTGCCCTATGGATTTCAGCACCTTAGGCCATTGTTCGCCTAAAGGCCTATTGAGATGATTGTCCACCTAAAGAGCTTATTCAGGCCATTGTTCATCTTATGAGTCTATTTCAAACAAGGGTGACATGAGGTCAAAGTGAACTATAAAACGGAGGACTCACAACTAGCTTTCCTCAGACTGATGGAACTGTTTGGATGATCAGCAAAACGTTTCAATCTCTCAAGAAAAGAAGACCAGTTGCCATTATTCAACTTCCAGATAAACTCACCTGGATGACTAAGAATCTTCACAGACATTTTCTTACAATGAGGCCCTCCACCTCAAACATGAATGATAAATATTTGGCACATCTCAGCAAGTTCAGATGTACAACACAAAGTTGACTATAGGATTACTGTAATTAGCAAGTGAGGCATTAGAAGCAGAGCTTAGCAAAGTAAAATTTTGGATCCTGCCTCCATGAGTTCCAGACTGATCATACCTAAAGGATTCTGGGAGCTGAAGTCTAAAGTAGTTCCTTTTCCAAGTTACATTAGGCAAGAAACTGATTTCCAAGTCTGATCTTTTTTTGCCAGTGAGATGCAGAACAGATACTAATACACTTTGTTCTGGGTCAAATAGCAGAAGAGAAACATTAGCAAAAGTTAGAATGAAGAAGTCATAAAGCAGGTCAGAAGCATCCCCAACAAAATCCATCTCCCAAAATAGGGGAAACTGTACCACTATGAATTGCTAGCCTTCATCCCTTCTACAGATATAAGAAAGAAGGTATACTGAAGTGAGCAACAGAAGATTTCTACTGGCATGTATCAGCTTCTTATGAATGGCTGTAGGGATACACAAAACAATTTCTGAACTACTAACAGAATGCATTAAAAGCAGCTTTCCTTGAGTTGATGGTGGTAGTGAGATTTTCGGGCTGTTTGGCCATGTTCTGGAAGTTTTTCTTCCTGACATTTCAGCAGACTCTGTGGCTGGCATCTTCAGAGGACAAGGAGCTCAGGGAACTAGGAGTTCTCTCTGTGCTCTGGGGGAAGAAAAATTCCAGAACATGGCCAAACAGTCCGAAAAACTCACAACTATCAGATCCCAGCTGTGAAAGCCTTTGAGAATACATTAAACTGTTTCTTCCAGATGTTTTTTACTCTTATTACAAACCATCAGGTTGTGTCTGGATTGGGCAGGCTGTGTTAAAGCACGAGTGGCCAACATCCTGTTGGATGTGTGCAAGAACAGTTGTAGAGATTGCAGTATGATTTAAGCAGACTGTCTGTGACTTTCCTGCTCATGAGTCCAAGCAAATGACACTGATGCCGAGACAACTGCTTGACAGACCACCCCCAAAACAAATGCACTCCAACAACCTTTCTTTGTCATGTGTTTAATTTATTTATTTTTTATTTCTTCAAAATATTTTTACTACACTTCTCATTTAAAAGGTGGTTTCCATCATTAAAATGCAGTATTAAAAGCTACAAACAATAAATTATTAAAGAAGAATTAATAACATCATGTTCAAAATGTTAGATAAAGGCATTACAAAAACTGATTTAGAAACAACAAAATATAAGCCATCCCATTTATTGTCTACAGTCAGTCACTAAAGAAAAGTCTGCTTGAAGAAAACGGTCTTTGCCTGTTTGTGGAAAGTTGGCAAAGATGGGTCCAGGCGGGCCTCCTGTGGGACGGAGTTCCAGAGTCTGGGAGCACAGTGCACCTCTGAGGCTCATTGAGGGAGATGTGGTCTATGAGATAGCTTGGACTCAAGTTGTACCCTTCCCAAATGCAGCCCACGCAAAGCACAGCAGTAGTCTGTCTGTAGTAGATATCTGTGAAACATTTTGCCTTTTGGATGCTTTAGCTACCATCATCCCCCCACCCCCCAGCATAGCCACTGATAAGAGAAGTTACAGCCTAAAACATCTAGTGGGCCAAAGCTTTCCACCACTATTTTAGTACATCCTCAGAGAGACCCACAGGGATATTCCAAGAGAGGAGGCAACTGAATATGCATTGATAAGCAACATTTCAGTTTTTTATTTCTCACTCTCAGCTTCTTCTTCACTGCTGTCTGTGAGCGGAAACTCCTGAAGAGCCTTCTGGATTGTGTAGCTTTTGGTCTGCATGGGGTGTTCCTGACTCAGAATTGCCTGGACAAGTAGTAGAAAGAGAGAAAGCAAAACAAAACACCTGAGATATATCTGTGAAGATTCTCAGTCATGCAGGTGAGTTTATCTGGAAGTTTTTGAAGATTCTCAGTCATCCAGGTGAGTTTATCTGGAAGTTGAGTCATGGCTACTGGACTTCTTTTTTCTTGAGAGATAGAAATGTTTCGCTGCTCATCCAAACAGCTTC
>JAHTLZ010000327.1:13435855-13446254 GCA_023846285.1 Phrynocephalus versicolor | reverse complement strand
CTGTTTGGATGAGCAGCAAAACATTTCTATCTATCAAGGAAAAGAAGTCCAGTAGCCATGAATCAACTTTCAGATTATCTGGAAGTTGAGTCATGGCAAATGGACTTCTTTTCTTGAGAGAGAGGGAGATCAATCGCTCAAGAATAGAAGTCCAGTTGCCATGACCCAACCTCCAGAAAAACACCTGAGAATCATCAGACTCCCCTGCAGTAACAATGACAAACTATTATCAATTGACTTGACTTGACAAACTATTATCAACAAAGATCTGCTTTAGGACAACCCGTACCTTCCAACTTGCATATTTTCATGAAAGCTTCTTTGCTCGTTGGTGAGGAATGAGCAGAACATCAATTGTCTCCAGTATCCAGCAGTGGTGGAATAATCAAGACAGGTTTTACTAGTGTCACAGGGGCATTGGAAGAACCTGATATGTAGAATTTCCCTATAATGACCTCACAAAGGTCATTTAGATGGCTATCAGAATCACAGTTCGTTATGGGAAGACAGCTTCTGCTTCAGGACAGGGCATGTGTAGCCCTCCAGATGTGGCTGGATTCCAACTCCCACCTGGCCACTGCTAGCATGATAAGTGGTATAGGCTGACGGGAATTGTAATCAAGCAGGTCTAAAGGATCATATGTCCCCCCGTGCAAGTTTTGTTCAGTCCATGCCCAAGCAAAATATAATGAGCCATGAGAAAGAACATACAGTACAGGTTTCTCCATTGTCTCTCAACAGGTGGTTGGTGTGTTTGTTCAAGCAAAGAAGACTGCTCCCTGCCATTGTCTCCATTCTGGCCAACACATGGAGGCAACCTCTTCTTACTACAACGTTCATGCCTGGGAAGCTTATTCTAATAACCTTTGCTCCCTTGACCAGCATCAACAACCAGAGAATGCTGTCCTTCTGTTTCAGGACTTGGTTGCTTTCTCCATTCTTTAACTTTATCCCTACTATAGAAGGTAGTCAGCTGGTAGACCACTGGCCCTCTCCCTCCCCCTTTTCCGCCAAATGTTAAATAACTTAGACATGTTATGGAAAGATATACAGTATTTTTAAAAAGGCAAATCAAGTGTCACACTGGTCAGAAATGTAGAAGGAACTCTTTGCTTTCATCGTGTTGACACCTGCTGCCATAAACTTACAATCTTCTCCTCCTTGGCTGGGGGGCTACGCAGGAACCAGCAGAGAGGGGCATATGTCAGGTTGATACACCCAGTGATAACCATCAGCCACGGAAAACCGATGGCCTGTACAAGAATTCCACTTGTAGAGGGACCTGGAAGAAAAACAGTTTCAAAATACGCTGTGGCTGAAATCCTGTTCTTTAATGAAGTAAGTCAAGGGGCATGGTGGCTCAGCAGACTACAGCACTGAAACGGTCAGCTGCAAAGTTGGCAGCTCGGCAGTTCAAATCCCGGGTCCCACACAATGGAGCGAGCTCCCATTGTTAACCCCAGCTCCTGCCAACCTAGCAGTTCAAAAGCATGCAAATGCAAGAAGATAAATAGATGCTGCCATAAAAATTGGGAGGGTAAACATGCAGTCACGCCGGCCACACTTACAGACTTAAAGTTTGGTATAGAGCTGCAGAGTAGCTTTATCACTCAAGACTAACTGAAGTTCCAGTGATTTTAATGTGTCTTCTCTAAGCATGAATAAGCCAGCAACCAACCCACATATTAGTTTGCTTTATGTTGCACATATCCAAAAAGGTTTTTTAAAAAAATAAATTAAAGGTCTTAAAACTGAAAATTAACTGAATGTGGGAAACAGGTGAAGCAACATCACAGTGGTTGAGCGTCATTCCATACCAATAGCAAAGCCCACACAGAAGGCCACATCAGCAATGGCATAGATGCTGCCGTAGACAGAGGTGTGACGTAGATCTACCAAGTATCCCATGAGTGGCATCATTGAGGAGTCCACCATACCTATCCCCAGAACAAAGCCAAAAAGAACAGTATATATTATAAACTGTTAATCCTCTCTCCCTAAGTTTCAAATCACGTGTGACTGTTTTTCAAATACGCACATGTACACATTGATATGTAGCTTTGCATGCATTGTCCATGTCAAAGCATTCTCCATGTCTATACAAGTAATGTATCCAGGGGAAATTTAGCACCACCTTTCCCCACTGATGGACCAAACTGGATGTTTGATAAATTACATCATATGATTTCATCATCACCCAATTTCTGAAGTGACGCAGCCATTTTTGAAAGTGACATTAAGCTATGTGTCTTTCTTTTGTGACATTATGTGTCTCATAAGAACACATGAAAGGGCCTTTTCAGCTGCTGCACCCAGACTCTGGAACTCCCTCCCACTAGAAACCAGGAATGCCCCATCTCTGCTGTCTTTCGGGAAACAGGCAAAGACCTTTCTCTTCAGGCAAGCTTTCCCTGAATGATGGACTAGGACTACCTATTATGTGTCTTTTATATGAATCAACCATACATGATCATATAGACTTTGTGTTTATAACCAACTATAACCTTGTGTGATTGCTTGACACTATGTTTTCAATGTTCGTTTCCATCACTCATAACTTTTATATGGAATTTTTACTTTTTCTTTAACTGCTCGCATTTTCTTGTAGCTTTAATGTTGTCTTTTAATGCTGTAAGATGTTCCTCAATTCCCAGTCCTCAAACTTGAATACAGTATGTCTTAATTCTACTGGTCTGTATATTGTCCCTCATTACTGTAAGCCACCTTGGGTCCTTTGCCAAGGAGAAAGGTGGGGTAAAAAATACTCAAAATGTGTCTTTCTTTTGAACAACTTTGTCAAGAAGCTCTCCAAATTATACCGAGGGCAAAGCCGACTCCACTGTTGGGGGCAATAAGTCCATAGATATCGTGAGCAAGTGGGATCTGTAGGACCGAAAAAGAGAGAAATGAGGGCGAGTAACCAGGGCAGACAACAAAAACCAATTTACAGTAGTATGTTGTATTTACTTTACAGTCTTAATACACTTCATAAACTAATGAATAGAGATGGGCACAAATCCAAAAAATGGCATTTCGTTTGTCATTTGTCATCTGGAGGGTCTGTTTTGGTTCGTTTCCATTTTTTGCGAATTTTTGCAAAAAAAAATCGTTTTTGTTTTCGTTCATTTTGTTACCATTTTGTTACCATTTATTTCATTTTTTGTGATTTTTTAAGGATTTTAAGCAATTCACTCATATTGCAGTAAGGGAAACGAAATGCACAACAAAATCTCCGGCTTTTCTGTTCGTTTCGTTTCATTTTAGAGACAAAATTCGTTTGTCGTTTCGTTACATAACGAAATGAAAAAACGGAAACGGAAACAAAAAAATTGTTCGTTTCGTGCCCATCTCTACTAATGAAATATTGAGCAAGACAATAGAGCATGCCTCACAAAATATTATAGGGTGGCTATTGAGGTAGAAAAATTATTTATTGAATGACAAATGGGAGTTGTAATCATGTTGCAGTGTGATGTGCTCCTCTTGAGGGTTTCACTTATATACCCTCCCTACTTTTCTTCTCACCCAAATGAACCCCTCATTCAGCTTGTGGTCTTCATTTAGCTGTTTTTTGAGGAAAGTCACCCCTCATTAAAAGCACTTCACCAGAACAGCCTACCTATCCAGTTGCATCCTCAGACAGCTAGCCAAGGTTTAGAAGGCATAAGAACATAAGAACATAAGAAGAGCCCTGCTGGATCAGGCTAAAGGCCCATCTAGTCCAGCTTCCCGTATCTCACAGTGGCCCCATCAGATGTCTCTGGGAGCACACAAGACTAGATCTCTGTTTCCCAATACCACTCCCCTGCATCTGGTCCTTGAAGTACCCCGGTTTTAAACCTGGAGATGATACATCTCTATCATGGTTTGTAACCTGTGATGGACTTTTCCTCTAGCAATCTGTCCAATCCCCTTTTGAAGGCATCCAGGCCAGATGCCATCACGACATCCTGTGGCAGGGAGTTCCACAGACTAACAACACGCTGGGTTAAAAAAAAACAATTCTTTTGTCTGTTCTCACTCTCCCAACCCTCAATTCGAGTGGATCTCCCCAAGTTCTGGTATTTTGTGTGAGAGAGAAGAGCGTCCCTCTATCCACTTTACTTGTGCCCTGCATTATATTGTATGTCTCAATCGTATCCTCCCTCAGGCACCTTTTTTCCAAACTAAAGAGCCCCAAATGTTTTAGCCTTTCCTCGTAATGGAGGTGCCCGAGCCCAGTAATCATTTTCGTCGCTCTCTTCCACACCTTTTCCAGTATGTCTTTTTTGAGATGTGGTGACCAGAATTGTCCCTCAATTCCCCGAGGCCTTTTACATGGTTTTCTAATCAGGAATGATCTGTCCAGGTGTGGGTCACAAAATGAAGATCTGCCTTCATACTCACACAAAGGAGACTCATCCCCACAACTATGATCCCAATCATTGAGCAGAGCCACCTGGGAAAAAATACGGTATGTGTCAGAAAGAGAAAGACAGAGGAAGGGAAGAAGAGGAGTTCCTGCAATATATTCTGAAATACATGGCATTGCAATCTTGCTGAAGTTAAGGCATTATGGCATTGTGATGTGTTTATA
Organism: Phrynocephalus versicolor; assembly: GCA_023846285.1. NCBI lineage: Eukaryota > Metazoa > Chordata > Lepidosauria > Squamata > Agamidae > Phrynocephalus > Phrynocephalus versicolor. Next base: position 13,441,678 of record JAHTLZ010000327.1, on the reverse strand, counting down.
CATATCTATGGTGGAATCAGACTTGGAATACTGAGTACAGTCTAATCCCCAACTCTCATAAAGGAGAACATAGGTTTAGAAAACAGGTAGAAAATTACAATTCCAATGAACATCCCCCTGTGATGAAAGGTTACAGTGTTTGGTGTTACTTAGCTTAGGACAGTGATGGCAGGAAATATTTCTTTCTTTGGCATCAGTGACTCTGTGGAATTTGCTATCAAAAGATGGGGCAGCAACCACCAACAATATTCTCAGCTTTAGAAGGGGGTTAGATAAATTAATGGGGAATAACACTACCAATGGCATCTAAGCATAAGAGTTGCATCTACTACCTGGAAGATCAGAAAGACAACATAAGCATGAATTTGTAATGCTGGGAAACAGTGAAAATGGGCTGTATTGCCACCCCCTACTTGTGGGGTTTCCCAAAAGGTGTAGGTGAGTTGCAGTGGAAAATAGGAATCCAAGCCTTAGAAAAGTTACATTTTTGATTGCACTTCTCAGACGTCGTCAGCCAGCATGGCCATAACTTTTCCAAGGTCTGAGAAAATGCAGAACTATATAAGCCTTAGGTCTGACTCAAGGGATCTTTTCATATGTTCCAGTCTGGACCTGACCCTGCATTGGGGAAACAACTGAAGTGATCTACAGATTCTCCCTCTCGTACTCTCTTATCTTAGGGCAGGCTCTGCCTTTGGAGAAGGAATTTCCCAAGACAACCAAATGTGCAACCAGAACGGATGCTACGGCAGTTACCTACTGGATTGCAAGGTTCAAAACTTCTTGCCCTCTTTCACTTACCGTCCCATTTTGTTTGCTAGCATCCCAAACAGGTTGGTACCAATCAGGTAAGATACACTAGCAGGCAGAAAAGCTACCCCTGCAAAAAGAAACACAATACAGTGAAACTATTTTGGGGAGAAAGGTGGGGTAAAAATGTTTTAAATAAATAAATGCAATTCCATCCATCCATCCATCCATCTATCTGTCTATCCAAAAGGCTTCCCTATAGATGTGCTATCTATATGAAAACCATATCCTAGGTGGTGTCTAATTTTCCTAACTTTGTTCCCAAACATCAAGATTCCTCTTCTAAACCACTGTCTTCTTGATGTGTTTGTAGAACTCCCAGAAGGGTCTGACTCATTAATCTGATCTAAATGTCTTTCCTTATACATTCTTAAATAAAGTGCATAGGTGTGAAATAAGTAAATGAAGTTAAGTCTGTGTTACTGGTTAACTGAGATCCACAAGAAGGGAGCCCATGTCTGGTAACCTAAGCACAGAGAAGCAGTGGCCTTTCATATACTACTAAAGAGCCTCGTGGCGCAGTGGTTAAATGCCTGTATTGCAGGTAAAACTGTGCTCACAACCTGGGTTCAACCCCCCGGTAGCAGGCTCAAGGTTCACTCAGCCTTCCATCCTTCCGAGGTCGGTAAAATGAGTACCCAGCTTGCTGGGGGGGGGGGCAATGTGTAGTCTGCACTCTGTAATTAAAATTGTAAACTGCTGAGAAACTACTTGTAGTAGTATGGGGTGGTATATAAGCAGAACACTTTGCTTTGCTTTGCTTTACTACTACTCCCAGTATCACTCACCCTTGGCGAGGTTGGCAGGGGGTGATGGGTGCAGGAGTAGAGCAGCACAGAGAGCCATAAGTTTCCCAGTCACATCCTAAATTATGTCAAAAGGCTGTCTTAAGAAATGAAACAGGCCTATCTGTAGCTTCTTAGAGCATCTGAAGTGCTTTGTGGATGCCATGGCTGAATGGCATTAAGTACAGGAGCCTTGTTAGACCACAACACAGCCAGTCAGAAGCTCTTTTCATGGCCTGGGTTTGATCCAGGGAGATGATCCAAGGTTGACTCAATCTTCCATCCTTCCAAGTAAATTGAGAACCCAGCTTGCTGGTGGTGGATGGTTGGTACAATGTGTAGCCTGCAAAACTGAACTGAATTGTAAACCACCCGGAGAGTGCTTTAAGCACTGTGGGGTGGTATATAAGCAGACCACTTTTTGCAGGCCTATTGGCTGGCCCCTTTTAAAATCCATCCCTTCTTCTTTTTCTTTCATTCCAGTCTCATGAATTGAACCAACACAAAGGTTATTTGTTCTACAGTTATAGTTAAACCAGAATCAACTATCTGACGGGTTGGCTTTCAGTTAGTTATCATTAATTTAGTGTTCTTCAGACTCTGTATTTATTACAGGCATCTCTGTTTGCCAGAAGATAAAGCATGCTTGTTGAAACTCAATTGTTTGTTTTTAATTTCCTTCAGCTATGCTCAGTTTATTTATTTTCCAGGTGATCTGGGAAAATCTCTTACCCACTTTGTTTTGCTATGAAGCACCAGCTTAGACCAACAGAAGCAGCAATTGAAAAATGATCTGTGCCAAAAAAAAAAAAAATAGTCTATAGCCTTATCTCTCATCTGCATCCTCTACTATGGTTTCCAGTTCCAAATACACTATTTAATAAGATTTTATATCTCTAACTAGGCTCCTTTCTGCATTGAAAGGAACAAAACACAATGGCTTCAATATCGGCCAAAAATACATTTGTGCCTACTGCAGATATTCCAATTTGGCCACAAATCAATATTGTAATATATGCTCTACAACTGGATGGTTTTATCTATTTGTTTGGGTGTGGACCTAGACTTTCTTACTTACTAAATTAAGGCCTATTTATTTCACCTGGTCCACCCTTTTTAAGTTGGGAGGAAACTGTAGGGGGAAACTGACTTGGAGAGATCAGAATGCTAGACTCCAGGACGGACCAAAAGAGATTTTCAAAAATGTTCTTTGCCTCCAGTACTGGCAAAGCACATAGCCAATTTATGGAATTTATATGTTATTTTATGTTGTTTATTTTTATTTTTATTATATTTACTGTATTTTTATGTTGATTTTGCATTATTGTATGAGTTATATGTTGTTGCTGTTGTTTGTATTGCATTGCATTGCATTGCATTGTATTGTATTGTATTGTTAACTGCCTAGAGTGGCCTCGCTGCCAGATGGGCGGTATAAAAATCCAATAAGTGAATAAATAAAATAAATAAACTTGGAACTATCCATGGCCCTGCAGTGCCATTACACACACAGACCTCTGAGGGACCTATCCCATTCATTGTGCTTCCCTTATTACTTATCACAGGCCCTGGTCACATGAGGGAAATGGTCTCTAGTTCTCCCAGTACAGTAATTTCCATCCTTCTGTTATACTGTTATACTGATTCAAGGTCACACGGCATATAAACTGAGGTAGCAGTTATGAATTATTTTCTCCCATTTGACTCACCATGGCACTGGTTTATTTTTTTCTCTTGCTTCAAGGGGCAATTCAACCCCTTTGAGTTATAGATTTTAAATAGATATGCCTTTATTGATACAACAATCTATCCAGAAGGGGTTTCTGTTCGGGAATATGTTCTCTGTTGCGCTGGCTGCACCTGCAGAATTGTATGGGTCTGCCTGCTCTTCTAATCATTTATTCTGCTTTTCGGCACAATCTGCCATTTCCTCCCCCCCCCCCCCCGCGCAAACTCCCCTGCCCCCAACTGGTGAAAAACCGTGTGTTTGAATGACAAGTACTGCAGAAATGCTTCAATTTCTTCATGACACATTTTTACCAATGTACTGGGGGGATTTTCTTTAAGTAATAATGATCTTCACACCACAATACTGTAATGACAATCACCGTCCTAGCTTTGATTCTGAAAAGAAGTGGGACAGGTTATGCACACTGGTAATTCTGGGAAGGAATGCGCCGATACAACAAAGGTTAAAAAATAATAATAACAACACAGCCCTCCCAGGGAGTGGAAAATAGAACACAGTTACACTGCTGGCCAGGAAGATGTTTCAGTCCTGACTGTGTGCCATGTGACTGAGGGGAAATGTAGTGATCTAACTGGGGGATAACTAGAAAATATTTCCTTCATGTGACCAGGGACTCTCTTGCTTATCTTCAGGAGAAGATCAATCCTTCCCACACCAAAGAGAGCAATAGGATCTCTGACAGTAATGGATGCTGTCCTTGGTCTCAGAACTGAGTAGCACTTTCCTCTTCATGGAGGTGGGGGTGGGGTGGGGAGCAAGCGCTCTGCAACAAATTCACCCCTTTTTGCTCCCTTGTGTTTTTCCTCCAGTGAATCTGAATTCGGGGGTGGGGGAGACAGGCAGGAAACATTACAGTTTATAGAACCATTCCTGGCAGAGGATCCTAATTGATCTGTTGTTTACATAGTTAGTAGTGCTCAGTAACCAAGTAACGTAGCAATTTGATTTGAGCAGTACATATCGCTCAACATGTCCCCAAATGTCATTCTTCCACAAACTGTATTTGTGGAAGAATTTGTGGTTGAGTCCTTATGCCATGGAAACAAAAGGGAACATCTCAACAATATACTTTTTTCCACATACCATGGGTCCACTTACAAAATTGCAAAAAGAGCATTAAGAAAGCTGGAGGGAAAAAAAGAAACTAGCTCTCTTTGTAGCAGATAGTCTTGGACCTCAAGAACTTAAAGAAACATTTAGTGAAACAGGTGAAGAGCTTTGGAGAAAGGCAACCAGGAAGAGCTTATGGAGGTACTTCCTGACAGACAGCTGCCATTTTTCAAATACATAAATCAATAAATACTGCCCAGTCTCTTCTGCTCAATTTTTTTTTCAAAGGGTATGGGGAGGGGGAACACAAAAATAATAAAAATAAATAAAAGCAGTGGTATATATGAGGGAGGTTATATGTGAAACATGAAATGTATCTGAACCACCCTTCTTTATCAGGAGAAAGGTAATCCATAAATGAGGTAAAGGAAAATAAAATCAACAAATTCCTAATCCATTTAACAGGAGAAAGGTTTTCAGCTGAAAGCAATACAGGAAAGGGTTCTGCTTATATGCCACCCCACATCACTTAAAGCACTCTCTTTACAATTTAATTATGCATGCTACACATGCCCCACACCAAGTGAGCTGGGCACTCATTTTACCGACCTCGGAAGGATGGAAGGGTGAGTGAACCTTGAGCCTGCTACCTGGGATTGAACCCTAGGTCATGAGCACAGTTATAGCTGCAGTACAACAGTTTAACCACTGTGCCACGAGGAAGATATGAAAATGAACTCACCCAGTTGCCACTCTGGAGAACACATGGTTTGCATCATCCAAATGGGCAAAGTGGCTTCAAGAATAGCAACTCCCATGTTGCCAAAGCAGATGGACCCTGAACAGAGAGACGAGACCTTGAAACTTTATTGTGACTGCCATTGTTTATAACAGAACACCTATCGGTCTTGATGAGATTAAAATTAAGGTTCCCAGAATCATACTGAAACTCCCCAAAAGGAACTTTGCCAAGCTCAGAATATTTCTTCTTAGTCCAAAGAAGCTACGTTTCATTTGTGGACATCATTAACATCAAGACTATATTCCTATGGGGGAGGAGGCCCAGTGGCTTACTGGCTGCAATCAAAATGTAGGGGTCCCACAGCAAGGTCAAAAGAGGAGTTCCCTTGGTACTCTGGAAGACAGGTAGAAAAGGCAGCCCTCAAGAATCTCATGAAGAATTCCTACCCACCCACCCTTCACCTATGGCTGCTCTTTGGATGGGGGAAAGGGAAAACTTGGAATAGTAGATTTTTTCAACTCTGACTCCTTGAAACTCTTGTCTGCATGACCTGGAAGTTCTCATATCAATTATACCTTCCTCCAAGGTTGAGAAATGGGGATTCTACCAGGGGAGCCTGCTGTCACTGGAGTGGGGGCTACTACTACTACTACTACTACTACTACTACTACTACTACTACTACTAC
>JAHTLZ010000327.1:13389541-13435845 GCA_023846285.1 Phrynocephalus versicolor | reverse complement strand
ACTACTACTACTACTACTACTACTACTACTACTACTACTACTACTACAAAATAAGGAAATTCAGATCACATTGCTCTTAACTTAAAACATGGGCATACTGAAGCAGCCTTCTTGGATCTTAACGTCCATCCCAAGTAAAAACAAGATGTGAGCATTTTTTGCCTGATGCCTTAAAGAAGAAGAGATTAAATCTTTTCTTACTAAGCCTCTTAAACACAACAAGACCACCACTCCAGTACAGATCAATTTGACTAGGTTGGTAAAGATTAAGTAAAGGTAGACAAGAGATCACAGTACACCTGTTGTTTCCAGACGCTGTCATTATCAAAGCTCTGTTTCATTTGAGACTGGCATCAGCAAGAGATGAGTTTAGTAAGAAGTGGAGTGGCCAGTGTGATTAAGCTGCGCTTGAGGCAGCAATTAAGGTACAAGAAGGATACATCAATGTCCCAGTGCTTTCAGTCTGGAAAGGCACCGATCAGGCAACTGAATTTCCTTATTTTAGCAAGCATAGCTTCGACCATAACTTTATATGAAGACTTTTTCTTTTACAGGAATCCTCCTTTTTACATATGTCTGATGATGATTATTTTTATATCTACATTTTTGCCTGAAGATTAATTAATTATTTGCTGATCATGTCTGGATAACATAGTTCTAGTCCGATGATAGGTTTTGCTTTCTCGCATACTGTTGGCCTCTTTTGGGAGGGATTGATAGTCTGATACCTAACACCTTCTCTATGCTTTTATTTGTTGCTGTTATTGATCTGAGCTACCCTAATCTTCTATTGGTCCAGTTATAAAATACTGTAATATAAAATGTAAGTGACAGAGTTTTTGCACAACCGTTTCAAGCATTATGCAAAGAACCATTTGCAGAGTTAAAGTTGTATTCTCCCTTGTGTGTGTTAGTGCCAGCAGTTGAAGGTAAATTAAATGATCACTTGGTTACCTCAGGGGAATTCTTTGATGGCTGCAAAATGCAAAGCTGTAAAGCTGAAACAGAAATGGAATATCATATCAGTTTTATTAAACATCATGCCTTTCCAATTCTACTCGCTTTCAGATTTCTCCCAAGCTCTGTCAGCCAACTCCTAAGCATGTTTTCCAGGGCCACTAATTCCCAAAGCACCACATCCACAGTATTTGAGCTTGTGTTTCCATTTCCAGCCCACAACTGTGGCAGTGTGTCCCAATCTCAGCACCGACTCACCTCCATTCAACAGAGCTAAGAATGCCAAGACCAGAAAAGGAGAGGACTTCCCCACAAACGCATTCATCACACTTCCAAAAGGAGCGCCAACTGCAAGTCAAGAGCATCAAATCAATTCTAGTGGTGCAGAAAAGCAACCAACAGGCAATCACGAAGCAGTGATAAACTTTTTCTTCTCTGTCCAAGGCCACATGTTCTTGACGATAGACTCCTGTCCTGAGAAATGGGCCTTGGTGGCAGTGGGGCAAAAAGCAAACATGGCTGAAGTAGAGCTACAATATGATTTTATTTTATTTTATTTTATTGTTGGTGGACTAAGCCAATGACTTGCAGAAACCTTTCAAAGTTAGTAATTTCAAAACCAGGTGAGAGGTGCATGACATTTTGTAAGCCCCGCTCCCTGTCAAAGGAGATCAATGCAACTTGGTTTCCTAAAGCAACTACGTGATTTCACCCAAGCAGTGCGTGTAGTGGGGTGTTACATTATACTGTGTTCTTCTAATACATTATGTTAACTAGATAAGATGATGGACGGTGAACTTACAAGAGGAGATGGAAGCACTCAAAGAATAATCCACCAGAGAGAACTCATGATAAGTTCTGGAATGCAGTATCTGCTCCTTGTGGTCAAAGGATTACTTACCAAGTACCCCTAAAGCCAACCCTCCTAAGGCTATTCCCATTGCATTTCCCCTCTCGTTGTCATCCACATACACACTTGCCAGCATCCCCATACCTGCAGAGGAAACAAAGCACATATACTGTATTTTGAGGATCGCTATTGACATAAGAAGTAACTTCACTGGACCAAATCAGACAGTTGATAACATCTAGCTAAAAATGGCCTAAACCAGCAGTAACTTCCCCCCTCCCCAAAACTGGGAGACAAGTTCCAATATGAAAAGGGGCTCATTAAGAACATTAGAACATAAGAAGAGCCATGCTGGATCAGGCCAAAGGCCCATCTAGTCCAGCTTCCTGTATCTCACAGTGGCCCCACCAAATGCAACCGGGAGTGCACGATACTAGATATCTGTCTCCTGCTACCACTCCCCTGCATCTGGCCCTTGAAGTACCCTGGTTTTTAGCCTGGAGATTACACATCTCCATCATGGTTTGTAACCTGTGATGGACTTCTCCTCCAGGAATCTGTCCAATCCCCTTTTGAAGGCATCCAGGCTAGATGCCATCACCACCTCATACGGCAGGGAGTTCCACAGACTAACAACACACTGGGTAATTTTTTTTTCTTTTGTCTGTTCTCACTCTCCCAACCCATATTTTGAGTGGATGACCCCTAGTTTTGGTATTTTGTGAGGGGGAGAAGAGTGTCGCCCTATCCACTTGACTCATGCCTGCATTATTTTGTATGTCTCAATCATATCCCCCCTCAGGTGCCTTTTTTCCAGACTAAAGAGCCCCAAATGTTTTAACCTCATTTCAAGAACTGGCAAGGACAATGAAAGCCGGTTTCCTTAAAACAGCTCTCCTAGCTTTGGATGGCCATCCCCACTGTTGAATGGAGACCACAGAAGAAAACTCTTGCAAACTAAATGGGCAAATCAAGAGACTGTTAAAAAGTACTTGGGTTTTAAATGTTTCAGAGATTAGCAGAGTTTTGCAGTGGCGTGAAAAGATAATTGCTAAAAACAGATTTGAAGCTGGGAGACAGAAATAAACTTTAACATAAAAGCTTGCATTACAAAAAACATACACAAATACACAACGATATAAATCACGCAGCATAAATATTACAGAGTACTGGGGAAACTGCTCATCTCACCAAAAATCCTGCCTTTTATACATAGGCAGACAATGTTAAGCAGTTATTCATGGCACCTGGATATAATTATTCTGACCTTTTCATGTGATTACACTATTCATCTGTGTCTTGACAAATGACTATGCATTTATACACAGAAACCATTTTGAATCTGTTAAATATTATATTACATACATTTTGTTAAAAGTTACATTACTCGACAGAGACAAAGGCCCTTCATTTCTGGTCTTAACTGAGGAGCAACAGCTTACCAGTTTTAGACAGAGTTCCTCACCAGGCTTACTTGGAGTTGTGAGGAACTAATCTTGGGACCTTTTGCACACAAAGCATGTCCTGCACACTAGCCTATGGCTCATGTCCTGTGCTGCTGCTAATGTGTCTGCACAAGTACAGCTGTAAGGAGTAGAGATGGGCACGACTTAGCGGTATTCCCGTTTCCGTTTCCGTTAGTCGGTTCCGTTACTCTACGGAAACGGTAACGGGAATTACTGCCCCAGACTTCGAGCTCGAACCGACGAACGAACAATTTTGGTCTGATTTGTCGTGCTCGTTACTTGCGTGACGTCACGCGATCGCGCAATGCCAAGCGGCACAGAAAAAAAGTTTTTAAAAGTAAAAAAAACCCGATTCCCGGCCCTAAAAGCAGGCGAAAACTGTCTGAGGGCACCTACCAGGCCAGAAGGATGTTTTATTTGGGGGGTGGGGGTTTCCTCGCCCCCCTCTCCTTGGCTACTGCTACTGCTGCGCTGCTGGTACCAGGCGGGGGGGATCGTCTCATCTGCCTTTGCCATGCGGTGTGCGGGCGGGGGGATCCAAAATGCCGACCGCAATTTTTTTTTAAATCGTGGTCCAAAACCCCACCAAAGCACCACAGAAACATGCGAAAATTAGCTATTTTAAATGCTTGAATTTTTACAGTAGCAGCAGTGGGTTTGTCTTGCAAAAAAACGTCTCCGTTGATTTTATTTTATTTCATTTTATTTTATATTTTTACACCTGCGCATTTGCAAAGATGGGCTCGCCCATGGGAGTGGACCATGCAAAGTCTTGGAGCCATTCCACCAATCGCATGGCCAGGTTTTGCTGACTGAACCAGGCTGGGAGGGCGTCTCCATTTGCCATGCAGTGCGGGGGGATCTAAAATGGCGGCCGCAATATTTTTTTTAAATCGTGGTCCAAAACCCCACCAAAGCACCACAGAAACATGCGAAAATTAGCTATTTTAAATGCTTGAATTTTTACAGTAGCAGCAGTGGGTTTGTCTTGCAAAAAAACGTCTCCGTTGATTTTATTTTATTTCATTTCATTTTATTTTTTTACACCTGTGCATTCGCAATGATGGGCTCGCCCATGAGAGTGCAACATGCAAATTTTCCACCAATCGCAAGGCCACTTGGCCAGGTTGACCACAGAGACTTCTGGGATGTGCCAATCGGGCATAAACAGCCCACTAATCGTAGCCCGAACCTGAACCCTAAGCCTAAGCCTAACCCATACACCAGTACACTGTCCTTCTAAGTGGGTCAGAGAGGCACCCAGAGGTGCACCCCAATACTCACCCTAACCTCACCCGTCACTAGCCTAACCCTAGCTCTTGTGCACTGCTAACCCATCTTAATCCTAAGCCAGATCTACTTGCATTACACTACATACAAGTATGTGAAACGCAGCATGTGCAAAGAGTCTGCCAGTCTGTCACTTGTGACTCTGGCTGACTCCTGCAGCTGCCTCCAGGAGCCCGCTACCCCCCCCAAACCAGTACTAACGACAACGAAAAAACGAAAAAACGAACCGACTAATTTTTGCGAAGTTTCGCGAAAAACGGAAACGAAACGAATCGGACCCTAGCTGAAACCGAAACCGAAAACGAAGTTTTTTTTCTGAGTCGTGCCCATCTCTAGTAAGGAGCTTTATTAATAATTCGAGGTGCCCTCAATTGCTTTTCCATCTGCCCAGGATCTGTCACTGGGCTAAACGAAATGCAGACAGTGTGCTCTTAGCAAGAATTCCTTCGGTTTTGCAAGCCAACCATTGTAGTTTGCTGATCAGCTTGCTGTGTTTTGTGATTGGTCAGCAGGAATTCAACGGCAGCTTAGTTTGCATTCTGATAGCTCACATATGATGTTGGAACCTGGGCGGGTAGTGTAGGAAAGCCACTAATGCATTCTCTTCTGACGATGTGCTAGGCATAGCATCTGATTCAACCCTCTAATGCCTCCCAGTGTGATTACCTGCAACAGAGGAGCAGGAGGAGCCAATCCCTTGCATTGCTCGAGCAATGAACAGCAAGGTGTAGGTATTTGAGAAAGCAAATACTGTAGAAAGGAGAAACATGCATACTTTACATATATATATCACACATATTACAGTACAGTACAGTACAGTTTTGTGTACTGCTTGTTCAACTGATTTAAGTCTAAATGAAATCCTAGGATCAAAAGGCGGAATATAAATATAACAAAAGCAACTAGAGCACTGAAGCTGCTTGGATGAACAGCAAAACATTTCAATACCATAAAAAAAGAAGTCCAGTTGTCATGACTCAACTCCCGAATAACCTCACTTGAATGACTGAGGACCTCCACGTATAAGAACAGCAACTTTTCTTGAGAAATCAAAATGTTTTGCTGCTCATCCAAGCAGCTTTGTCAGTCTTAGCACTTCTTTTTCTAACCAATTATGTGCCCTTGAGTTGGTGCTGATTTATGGCAATGCTTTCCATAGATTTCTAGCTCTAAAAGGCACAAACATGTTTTGCTAGTCTCTCCCTCTGGTGACACAGTCTTGGAGATTGCTGTTTGCCTTGGCAGCCACACACTCTAGGGCGGTGGTGGTGAACCTTCAACACTCCAGATGTTTTGGACCACATCTCCCACAGTCCTTTGTCATTGGAAATATAGGCGTGGAATTCTGGGAGTTGTGGTCCAAAATATCTGGCTTCTGTCCTGGGAGGGGCAGAGGGCATGCCAACGTCTGGCTTCTGCCTCTGCAACCACGCATTCCAGTCCACTGGGCTCCAGCCCCTTTTCCCACACCCTGAGATTTTCCTGACATCATCCTCTCAGTGCAAAATACAGAGTTCTATAGCAGTACAAACAAATTGTTTTAAAATCAGTCTGAAAGGGGCAAATGTGTATTGAAAAGCCCAGTGTTCAGCTGATGGGATGCAGAGTCAGTTGGGAAAAATAATCACAACATCAGGGGAGGGGAGAATTAAGAAAGATTACCCCACAACATTTTTTCATGTCTTCTTGTAATTTGTTTGTATTTAACTAATTATGGTTGCTATTACTATGTAGCAACAATCAATGTTTGATTGATTAATTTATCTTCACCAATGGTGAAGATAAATGGGAGCTTCAATAATAATAATAATAATAATAATAATAATAATAATAATAATAATAATAATAATAATAATAATAATAATAATAATAATAATAATAATAATAATAAACAACTGGAGGGTCAGATGCTCACGATTCCTTGTTTGGTGGACAGGATACTTGAAGGCTAGTCATGAAACACACAATACTCACAGATTGTGGACAGGAACATGATGATAAATCCACAAAACATGGGAATACCGTATCCTATCCTACAGGGAGACAAGAAGATTTATGGGTCTATATTTCTTGTCAAAGATTGGCATGTTTAAGCTACTTTTCAGAGAGAGAGAGAAGGGAGAAAGACCGGAATCAACTGCCAGCCTTCTTGAGCAACATCTAGGGGCACCATCAGAGTAGGCAAATTTGAATCAAAATGGACCTTATAGATGACTCGACTCACCGTATCTCCACTTATTCAATGGGTCTACTTTAGTGCAACTTACTATGCTGCGCAACAGAATTTTGGCCAATAAATTCATCCATCTGAGTGCCATAGCAGAAACATCTAAGGGATTATGCAGTTTAATTTGTTTTATTTCTGCTCTGATTTATGTATGGGATTCCTTTGAAGTCTGATTTCTTAAACATGGAAGGATTTCATAAACCTGTCCACACAGTATCAATGTGCTTTGAGCTCCAATTATAGGGTATGCCTTGCATCTGGTTCAAACTACAGCAATGCCCAGCCATTGGACAGCAGTCTTGGCAGCTTCAAAGGTCATCTGGTCACAGTCTCCCTCAGGTGATGTGCATTATAATTGCACTTCAATTATAACAATGATTTCAGATTTTTCACCTGCAAATTCAACCATCTGCAGCTCTGTATCTTCTTTTGTCCTACCTTTGGGCAAAGAGTAGGCATGAAAATAAGGGACATGACACAGGTTGTTAGTTTAAAAGGTGCCCTACCTGTTGGTTAAAGGTCCCACAAAGGGATTGGCAATCAGCTGCATCACAGCCTTTGAGGCAAAGAGTAGTCCAACACGAATGTTCTCATTTGATAGAAATTCTACCCCGTCTGTACAACTGTTGTTCGGTGGCAAAGGGTTTGTGAGGAGGCGAGGTATATTCCGCTCTTGGTTGCCATTTATATTTACTGTCATACTGCTCGCAACGTTGTCTGAGATGTTCCCTGTAGTAGTGTTGTAGTCAGAGAACATTGAGGCATATGGAGCTGCTGTCAAGGTCACAGGAAGCATTGGAACTGTGGTCTGAAGAACAGAGTGGCTGGCATTTTTATAGGCCGCAAAAAGGAAAGAAGGAATGATTGGCACTGAAAAGAAAAGAGTCGGAAAGTTATGTTGCACTTCTGATACACAGGGTACAAATCAGAAAACCATGCCAAATCTTAGCTTATTTTAAATATTGGTTTCCACAAGATGGTGTCTTCAGCAGTTCACAACAGGTCAAATAAAAATGTAATAAATACGAGTGGTACCTCTACTTACAAGTTTAATCTGTTCCGAATGCATGCTCATAAGTCGAATGACTCGTAAGTAGAGCAGCCATGTCTAAAAAATTAAAAATTAAAAATTAAAAATTTTAACAAATGGAAGTAGAACAGACCGCAACTAAAATTTGTAAGGCAACAGTTAAAACGCCACAGTTTTCCGCTCTTAAATCAAATTGCTCGTTAGCAGAGGTACCACTATATAATAGCTGAATATATATAATATAACGCATGTCCAGATAGGTCTTCAAAGCATCTAACTCTCTGCAGGACGTGCATCAACTAAGGGAAAATGCCTCATTTCATAGACAACTCTTAGATTCCAGAAAGGAGAGCTTCCACATACTGATCACAACAAGTTACCATGTGAATTTGCCTACATTGGAGGCTCATCCTCTGTGGGTGGGTGGCTTGAGGGCACTATCCCAGTGGCCCCTTAATCTAGAGTAGTGGTTCTCAATCCATGGGACCCCAGATGTTCCTGGATTGCAACTCCCAGAAACTCCTTCTAGCACAGCGAGTGGTGGAGGCGTCTGGGAGTTGTAGTCCAGGAACATCTGGGGACCGACAGGTTGAGAACCACTTCTCTAGAGTCTTCCAGGTCTTATATACCACCTCTAATGTAATACTGAGAAAGGATGCTGAAGAGACAAATCCAAAATGCAACATACCCACAACTGTCAGAAGCATATTGTCTACAAGCAAGGCAACAAATACAACTAGTAGTACCAACTTCCGGGATTTCCTTCTCTCTTTTACCCAGACCCAAGCAGCACACTCCATTGGCAGCCTTGGGAAGAGCAGAGTCCTGCGCTTCTGGCCTCACTTGGCTTCCTTCTTGTCATCTGTTTTTCCTGCATGCTGTAAAAGAAGAATTCTGCAAAATCTCCACCCAGAGAACGTGGGTTAGAGATCTAACAATTTGATTGATTGATTGATTGATTGATTGATTGATTGATTGATTGATTTTGGCAAAGGCTGAGCTTCATGGTGTACTAAGTCACTCCTCAGGATAGGCTGATAAATAACACTGCACTACTATTACTACTCCACCACCACTAACACTACTACTTTCATTTATGAGGGGGGGGAGGGTTTTCAAAAATGAGTCTCAATTAATGTTAATCATATGATGCCACATCACTGCTGACTTATAACTCTTCCTGGGGTTTTCTAGGTGCAAAGAACTCAGAAGCTATACAAAGTGGTTCTTGAATTCCCAAACTTGGGCTCCACTACCAGATACCCAACTCAGTGAGCTATCTAGCTGGCAAGAGTCTAAATGGAGCCAGACTGAACTTGAGATATAGAACTTGTTCTAATAAAAAACAGTTACCTGCTCTCATAATTGTGCTACCTTTTAAGGGAAAAGGCTATTGGTGATTACTTCAAGTTCTGCTTATTGGAAAAGTGGGGAATAACAGTCATTTGAATAATTCAGTCATTTGAATGCTTGCAAAAGCAATGATGCTGCTGAGATTTTCCCCCCAACTATTTCTCCACACAATTCCCAGCCCCATTCTTTCTCACTTCCTAGCTATAAAAATAGAATTTAAATTCTAGCTTTTGCTGCGTCTGTTTCTTACTTGTTCTCCGAGATCTACGAAATGAAGAATTCTTACCATTGTAGAATCACATGTTAAAATCCATTTGTTTTCCTGGCACCAGCAATACTCTGATGCATTAAAATATCCCTTCTAATGAAATTGTTAAAGCCTTGTTATCTAGAGGTGATATGAAGATTCCTTGTTCAGGCAGATATAATTGCAAGCTCAAATAAATCCATCCAGCTGGACTATTCTGTTTGAGTCAAAGGGAAATGGGGTGTGGTTGAGGGAGAGGATATAGGGATTATATGCACCTGAAAGTCACACCTTTAAAAAAATCAGCATCAGGATGTATATGTGAGGTTCTTGCCATCAAGCCTGAATAAAGTGAAAGACAAGGGCTCCTCCTCTCTGCATTTAAAAGCTATTGCACATGTTCAAAAGAATATCACCCTTTCCCAAATGGACTTCGTCCTCTCAAAATATTCCACATTTGTGTGCATGTTGCATCATTACTGTCCCTAACCAACTCTTCATGACCCCATGTCCATGGAGTTTTCTTGGCAGGAATACTGGAGTGGTTTGCCAGTTCCTACTCAAGGTGCCTAGAGCACCTGGTATCCCCTGGTGGTCTCCCATCCAAGTACTAACCAGGTCCAACCCTGCTTAGTTTCCAAAATCAGACAAGATCAGATGTGCTTAGGGCATCTAGGCAGCTCATTCCACATTTAGTTTTGAACAAATTAAACTGGAAAAAATTAAACCAGAGGTGAAAGTCATCCAGTGATTAGAGGAACTGTCAGAATTTATTTATTTATTTATTTATTTATACCGCCCATCTAGCAGCGAGCCCACTCTGGGAGGTTAACAGCAATTACTCAAAATACAAGACATAATAACATACAATTAACACAGTAACTTTAAAAATGAAGGTAAATACAGATGAACTTAAGGGTAACATAACACCGACCATAAAAAAATCATAAACAATTAAAATTATCATAAGACATTAAAATATAAATGCTAAAAACTGTAATAAGAGTGTTTGACTTGACCCGTAAAAGGTTTCTCGCAACACAAATATTGAGTTAGATACCAATCACAAAGTTGATAAGCCTTTGGAAAACTGCAGGGGAAGTAAATTTGGAACAGTACCTGAATCAACTCTGCATTGTTTAAGATTGTATCCTCTCCTCAGTACTGAGGAGGGGTGAGATAGCTTTGTTTGCTTTGGGCAGCATGACAATAGATAAAGCAGTGACACATGAGCAAGGGTCAGTACCAGAGCGACAATGTGAAGATAGGTCCAAGGTCCAAGAACAGACTTAGCATGGGAAAGAAGATATGAAGTCAAAACACAGTGATAGGTGGGCTCTGATGAAAGAGTGGGAGAAAGATCTTGCTTCATAACTCATTGCTTAGAACTGAGAGTTTTGAAGCCTGAAATGTCAGAATTCCAACCAAATCACACCTGCATGCCAGATTTTGTTGCCTGTAGAACTGGTGTCCTTTTTCACTCACAGGTATATAAGGTACTCCCTTGGGTTGAGCATGAAAGAGACCCCTCCTCTGTTTCCAAGGGGCCATCTGCCTCATCTTCCAGATAACTACTTCAAGACCCTTGGAGGAGGGCAGCCCTGGGAACTGGGGATTGAGACAGGGTGGCCAGGTGGGAGCAAGGTGGAAAAGAAGCCACAACCAGAGGAAGAGACCACAGCTGGGAGGAGGATTAAAGGAAGAGGAACGGGGGTGGGGTGTCTGTTGATATAACTCTCTGAATTTGAGTTGGTGGTCTGGGCTGAAGGCTGGGAAGAACATCCCCCTCCACCTTCGGTGCTTTGGATAAGAACTGGCTCCTGTTCTTGCTAGACCCTGAGTGGGTCATTTTGGCGCTAGGCAGGAGCTGGGGGAAGCACCTGTCTCTGTTCCACCAGGAACTCTGAGATGGTCATCCCAGTAATGCATCAAACAGTGACTCAAAAGGCCCACTCACCCAGAAAGGTACTTGAGGCAGAAGCAGCAACACCGCCACTTCCTCCAGATGGCCTGAGACCAAGATGAGCAGTGGTGACAGGAGGACCACCCATCCGCCCAGCATTATGGGCTCTCCTTGAGGCCTCTTGGGTAGCTGGGGTTAGCGCTAGGAACTTAACACCATCCCTGAGACTGAGGAATCTGTTTGAGGAACTGGGCCCAAAGCATGGACATTGCCTAAGTGGGAGGGGGGAATAATGAAGGAAACTAAACCCCCCTATGGACTCATCGGATGGGGAGGTCATAGCTCTCAACATCAATCAGTAACCCGCTACCCAGATCAAATGAAAGCAAGTGATGACAGAGCTTAGTTGCTAGAGTTCATGTAGTCTAAGATCAAGGAGATCTGCCTACCCCACTTTCCTTATCTCTAGGTCAGTAGTGGCAAACCTTCAGCACTCCAGATGTTTGGGATCACAACACCCACAAGTCCTTTGTCATTGGCAATACAGGCTAGGAATACTGGGAGTTGTGGTCCAAAACATCTGGAGTGCCGAAGGTTCATCATCTTTGCTCTAGGTGGTGTTCACACTGAGTCAGGACACTGTTCCAAACAGTCCAATGCTGTCATATCAGATTCACAAGAGATCTCCAGAGTCTTTGGCAAAGTCATCTTGATCTGAGTTTCTTTTTGGGGACAAGGGAGTCAAGCCTTCAAGATTGTTCAGCCAAACAACCTGGTGGTTTTAGCTAAAGTTGCCAAGGACTAATGAGCCAGACCATTGGTCCATCTTGTCCTTTGCGCTTCCCCTGTAGCTGACCAAGTGCATTCTGACTAGGGAATCTCATCTTCCATCAATATCTCTTGTCTCATTTTGGGCTGTCCTAGGGTTTCCGTTTCTTTCTTGATGGTTTTTAGTTCACCTTGATTTCTACCTCACATAATCCATGTTCGACATGTATGTGTTTTGCAGCATTAGACTTTCCTTTCATTTCTGCGCCTATCAGCCACTGCCCATTATTTTGGCTTTAGCGGCATCATTAGAATTTGGATAGTGCAATGCCCACACCGGCACCAGCCCCTCGTTGGCCCCGCCCCTCAGCACGCTGGCCAGCTCCTTTCCCTCCCTCCCTTCCCCCTCCCCTCCGGCCGGCTTGCTAGCTCCTCCCCCTTCCCCTCCCTCAACTTCCGGGCTCGCCCCCTTTTTTGCGGACGGGCCGGAGGGGGCAGCGTTCCAGCAGGAGAGCTTATAGGCGCGCCTGCGCAGTGGCGCCCAGACCCCAGACGGCGACAAGATGGCGGCGCTGCGGGCGATCCGGGGGATGGTGAACGGAGCCGTATCCGAGCTGAGCGGCGGAGGAGGAGGAGGAGGAGGCGGCGGAGGGGGGTCTCCGCGAGAGCAGGCGGCGGCCGTCACGCGCGACTACCTCTCCCAGCCTCGCCTCAGTGAGTACCCGGGCGGGGCGGACACGCCCGGCGTCCTTCCCCGGCTACGGTGCCCAGTGGCTACCGGCACTGCGGATGATGATGATGATGGTGGTGGTGGTTGGATTCGTGAGGGGGGGAGCCCCGTTGGGTGCCCGGCTCTCCGTCATGAATCTTGTTTTTATCTGCTGAGTTTTGTTTTTTTGCAAATCTCTCGAGGTGGCTTTTTTTTGCTTTTGACAGCATTAAACCGCTGCCGCTTTGGCTCAGGGGCAGCCAAGAGGCTTATTAGGTCATCATCATCATCGTCCTTCTCCTCAGCATCCGCCTCAGTGCAAGTCCATCCTGTCCGTCGAGAGGAGGAGGCCAGCCAGGATTTTGTGGCCCCCAAGGAAGGGTCTTCATTTTTAAAGCAGTGTTGGTGAATCTATGGCCCTGGGTGCCAAAAGTGGCCCTGGGAGCCCTTTCTGTGCGCACCTGACATCGCCCCTGCACAGCCCACCTGGATTCAGGATCAAATTGGCACTTTGCGAAAAATTGGTGGGTTTTGAACCGCAGTTTGGGCACTCGGTCTCTAAAAGGTTCACCATCACCGACTTAGGTCATCATCCTTCTCCTGAGCATCCGCCTCATTGCAGGTCTGCCCTGTCAGTCGAGAGGAGGAGGCCAGCCAGAATTTAGCGGCCCACAATGAAGGGTCTTCGTTTAATATAGTCATGCCCTCACAAGAGGAAGGGAGCCGTCTCCAGGCGGTTGTCTGCAGGGAAAGGATCCTTCAGGTAACTGGGTTTAGCTGCTTCGGTGGCTGGCTACCATTGATATTGGCTACAGCAGAGATGGGCAGGCTTGGCTTTTCTCACTCACTGTCTGCGTGCTACATGCACAATTCTTTAGAAACTATGAAAACAAGTCCCTGTCCCAAGTTGCGGTATGCTCGAAAAAGAAAGTTTTATAAAAGCACTTTTAAGCTCTCAGTCTCGTGCTCCTTGAATCTTTTCCTTATGGACACTCATATTATTTCTCTTTGCCCTCTTCTGGGGTCCAAGTTCTGTTTCCTACCAGTGTGCTCCAGTTTTATCAGGATCTGATTCTTCCTTTATTTCCCAAACCCCCAACCACTTGTGTCAAGAGACAGAAGATTTTTCTTCTCTCTTTTTGCTTTTTGTTTTGAGACGTTCATAGGTTTGCATTAGTCGCTTGGTTGGGGAATCATATCCTTTAACAATGAACTAAAGGGGTTAAATGCTAGAGCAGTGATGGCGAACCTTATAGAGACCGAGTGCCCGAGCTGTGATTCATAACCCACTAATATTTCGCAAAGTGCCAATACAGCAATTTAATCTGAATACAGGCGGCTGTGAACGGTCAATGTTGGGTGCTCACAGAAAGGGCTCCGAGTGCCATCTTTGGCACCCAGGCCATTGGTTCGCCAACACTGTGCTAGAGGGTTTGCGCATTCAAGGTTTGATACCTTGCACTCTGAGCTGGGAATGTACCCAGCTGATCACAGCAAGGCCTTGGAATCAATGGTTCCCAGTCTTGGGTAGCCCAGGTGTTCTTTGACTGCAACTCCCAGAAGCCTCAGCCAGCACAGCTGGTGATGAAGGATTCTGGGAGTTGCAGTATAAAAACATCTAGGTAACGTAAGGTTGGGAACCTTAGCCCCAAGCAATTTTATTGTACTGAATTAAGCTTTGGCATTAGGGCAAACTGCGCTACTTGCCATATTAATGGTTATGGGAAAATAAGAAGAAAATGGTAGCTGTACTGGACTACCACCTCCTTCATGTAGTTGTTGATGTGTGATCCTAAGCATATTTGTTTAAAACAAACACCACTGAATTAAAATGTGACTTATTCCACAAGTCCGGGATGGCAGCATGTACTTCCTGCATCTGCTGAAGAGGGGCTACAGTCCACAAAAGCTTATGAGGTTGTAAACCTGTTAGCTTTAAAGATGTTTCAGGATTCCTTGTTCTTACTGCAGTAGACTATCATGACTAGACACTGGAATTAGTAAGATTCTTTAACAATAATATATGCCATCTCACGTGCCTTTTCTCCTCCCTCCTCCCCCAGTACTATTTTTAAAAAAAACTTTCACCTGGAAAGGGTAAAATATCACAGTGCAAGGTGAAGTACTTCTTTAACCGGTGTTTCAGCTATACAGTAATGGTCAATACTGCTTACTGAGTGGTCAGAGATCTAGCATGCTGTCATTTCCCTATGGCACTTGTTTTTTTAAAATGAATATATATACAGTGTAGATAGCTAGATATAGATAGATAGCTAGATATAGCTTTCATCTATATTGACAGTATTTTCATGTATCTCAAGACCCTGTCTTCCATTTGTTTGTTTGTTTGCCACATATAGCAGATTGAAGAGATGATGGATGCAGTTCTTGTGTGGTGCCCTTGTCAGTGTTTGAGTTTTTGAAAGACAGGCAAGGCCATTATCTGTTGTCTTTGGGCTTTTTCACACGACCCCTAAATTCCGCGGCAGATGGCTCCCAGATCCGGAGCTTAAAATTGTTTCCCCACCAGCTCCGGAGTTTACAAAAAATTAAGTGCGACCACGCCCACCTAAGCGCGTCCCAGCGCACTTTTCAAGTACCTGGTCTCCGGAGCTGAAACATTTCCGATGCGGATGTAAAGTAGTGAGTGCCAGGCTGCTCCTCGCCTTGTGTTTGTTTTTTTGTCCCCGCCGCCCCTTTAAGAGACAGGAATCATGACGACGACGGGGCTCAGGGCGGCTTCCGCCGCCAGACTGAGGTGAGCTGGCGTTTTTTCTTCCTTTTTTTCTCCCTCCCCTCACGCAGACAGGAGCAAGGAAGTGTGGAGGGGGTGGGAACACAGGAAGAGCGATGAACCCCCAAGATCTCTGTTCCGAATTTAAGTGGCCAGCGGATCTTAGGGGTCATGTAAAAGCGCCCTTTAAATGGGAAATAAAAGTAGGGGATTGGGAAATATCTGACTAATCTGCTCAGGCTGACTCTCAAGGTCACATGATACATTGCAGAATAATGTGCAGGAGGAGATAGACGCAAGATGGCTCTTGTACTTGGGGATGTCTAATTATTGTTTCCAAGTGTGAAATGCTTTTGCAAAGGATTTTAGTTTTGACATGTGAGATAGTTCGTAAAACTCATTTTACATCTTCACTGTGTGAATTCATTCTTGCCAAATACTTGTGGATAGACCACAGGAGAACATATGGGTCCAGAAGCATGAAGAAGTACGTTTGAGCTACCAGGATTTTTTTAAAAAAAGTAGCTGTGTTGTGTTACACAACAACTTTTAAAAATGAAAGCAAGTTAATTTGCTGCAACAATTTTGGGGCATCTTAAATCTGTTGGTGTTTAAAGTGACATGATTAAAAAGTTCTAATAGGAAGTTGATCACATGATTTCTCTGGCATATCTTATTTTAGCAGTTGTTTATTCCAGGCAACAAAAGGAACCAAACCTCCAATTCTACTTCTAATTCCTGTTAGTAAGTTCTACTGAGACTTATTTTCAAATACAGATACCTGCAACTGACCTCTAAACCTGCTGTCAAAGGTTAAGTCAGCCTTTTCATCACAATTGTTTACAAAAATTGAGTTTTAAGTTCTAGAAACAGTAACTTCAGATTTCCCCAAGAACCGGTTACATTTAATTGAAAAATTAGGATTCCTTTATTTAGCAGTAAATCACTGGGCAAGTCTCTATATATTCACAAATGAAGGACATTTTCCTATACTTTCCTATCCTTTTTCATCTAATGGCTGCAACTGGTTTTTCTGTATAAATATAATAGTTATGTTCCTCGGTTTTCCGTTGAGTCTTTTAATTTTGTGCACATGTTCAATGATAATAAAGGAGAATCAAGGCCAAACGTGCTCCATTGTGGATATCAATGGGTATGTGCTCCATTGTGGTCTGGGCTGAAGGCCACAACTTGACAGGGCTGTTCGGGTTGCCCTCAGGATTGATTTCAAATGCAGAGAGACTTAAGTTCAAATCGTTTCTAAGTGTCTCACTTTATCTGTGGCACATTCCTTGGCTGCCATGTGTACAGCTCTAAAGAGAAGGGTGTACCTAACATGTAGTAGGATCACATTCAACAGGACAGGTTCATGTCCATCAATTGTCTCTCCTTTCAGCTTTCATTCCCCCTTACGTATTCCAGTTCTCATTCCTGGAGTAAACTTGTGGTGGTAAGATGAGTTCTTCTTACACTATAAGAGGCTGGTTTTCTTTGCCTGATTGCTCCAATTGAGTGTTTCCAGCATTTCCAGCCTACAGCGTTTGAGAGGAAATTGGACAACCATCTGTCAGATCTGCTTTAATAACTTGGATTCCAGCGAGGAGCACGAGGTTGGACTTCATGGCCTTATAGGCCCCTTCCAACTTAATTCTACGAATAATCCATTCCAGATAGAGAGGGAATGAGAGGGAATCATGATAGATTTCAAGGAATCCCAGCTGGTATTGCTGGCCAATATTCAGCTGTTCTATGGCTGCCTTTGAAAATAGCTGTGAAGCTGCTCCTGAAACAGTCGTCCAGATACTTGGGAAACAATACTATCAGCTGATCACTAATATTATGTTCCCATATAAGTCCCCAGGATGACCCTCTCCAAGGGTCTCAGCAGATGAACTCTGAACCACGTGTTTCTGTTTATTTATATTGTAATTCTCCTTTCCTACAGTGACCTGGATTTAGTATACATGGCTGTACTCCTTGCCATTTATTCGCTAAACTCAGTGAATCAAGTTAGTCTGAGAGCGACTGGCACATCGTTATTTCCATGGCTCAGTGAGGGCTACAGTTTTGACCTGCTAAGTCCTAGTCCTGTTCTATAGTCATCCTGCCACACTGTCTTTTCTTAACTGGAAGTACCAGAGAGGGAACGTGGAACCTTATGAATGTGACAGCATGTGGTCTGCCACTAGGTACTGAGCCCTTACATTCTTAAAACAAAATCTATGCAGAGAGTTTGGTAGATATTTAGATTATGAGCATACAAAAGTGTAACTGATTAGATGGGAAGGAGAGTTTCCAAGAGTCAAAGCAGGATGTGGATATTCGGTTACTGTAACTCATGGGAGTGGAGTGACAGCATGTGACAGTACACTAAATTTCTGCTATTGTGCAACATGCAGAAAGGGGAAACCCTGCCTTGCAACAGTAAAGATTGGCTGCTCAAACTCCACTGAACAAACCCTGCAAATTGTGCCGGTGGGGATGAGTGTCAACAGCCCATGTGATCAAACAATTACCTACCATAGTTTAAAAAAACTTATACTGTATACATGGATGACTTCTTCTGGAATACTGTAATTCCCCATTATAAAGATACAATTCCTCTTTTTTCTTGTGTCAGAAATCATACTATCTAGGTACCGGGTATAATTAAGATCTCTCCTTAGTCCTGGGGTAGGGAACCTTCAGCCCTCCAGATGTTTTGGACCACAGCTCCCACAGTTATTTTATCACTAGCAATATAGGCTCAGAATTCTGGGAGTTGCCATTCAAAACATCTGAAGGGCCAAAGGTTCTCCAATCTCCACCCCTGCCTTAAACCAATATATTGGAAAAGATAGATTTGTACACAAAAGCTGTCAGAATGCACTTAACAGCATTGCTACTTGTTAGACTGGCTGGTGGGATGTTGGGGAATTGCAGTGCGAAAAGGAACTATTCCCAGCTCTGGCGAAGGGCTAGAGAAGTGAATCCTACTACATGACCACAAATTCCACTGAAGTTTCACTCCTTGGGCAAGATGTTTGTGTGAGAAGTCAGATCTTCCCAGCAGTCCCCATGGTTCGACCAGATGCTTACCCACAGATGTGCATAATGGAAAGGAGAACACAAGAGAACATGAGGCACTCTTCCTCCCTTATAGATCATACACCAGTTAAATTTATTTGTTTATTCATTTCTTTGAAGGGGACAGGGGTCTCAAAAGAGCCCTTGCAGGTATTCTTTTCTAAAGGCCTCTCCCCTAGTTGGTGGAGGAGAATGAAGATATGGCTTTCCAGACATTAGATTGGTATCATCACATGCTAAGATAATATTTAGGTTATCTCCTACCTAAATAAATAAATGTAAAATAGCAATCATAGACAAGGCAAGGCTTGACTATCCACGAACCATAGGTAAAGCAAGGCTAGTTGGATCTCCAAGATCAGCTCAATATCTAGAGATTTTTTTTATTTTATTTTTGAAAAAGATTCAGTCGGAGACTTGGGCAGCATTCCTGCAGAAATATTTCGCAGTAATACAGTCTTTTTCTTTTTCTTAGCCTTTGTCCCACATGGAGGTGGGGTCCACTATTCTTCTTTTGTTCCTGCTAGAAATATTTCTCAGTACCGTGGCACCTTGTATAAAGGAATTAATTCGTTCCAAATGAAATTTTCCTTAAATTAAAGCAAATTTTCCTTTATACAAATTTCCCATAGGAATGCATTGAAAATGGAGCAATCCATAATCACGACCATTTTTATGTTGTTCGGATTCGCCCGATAGGCGATTCTGTTAAGCAAATTTCCCCTATCTCCGGAATTTTTTATGTTGTACAGATTTTATGTTATACAAACTGTTTGTTATATGAGGGTCCACTGTATACTGTTGTCACAATGTGGCAGATAAGATGTTGTGGGTGGTTAATTTTTTGGTCTGGAGTTGTGGTAAAGTACAACTTTCTTATAAATACGTGAATTTGTCAGCTGTTATTATATAGCCAACACAAGCTTTCTGGCAATTTCACAAAACATATGCAACTTGAAAATCTGTGATAAAAGAAATGACTGTCCAAGCTATAGTTTCAAAAGCATGAAACATACACATCTGAAATATGTATGTATACTGAGTAGAGGCATCCTGAGGAGTCTATGCCTTGGGCTGTTCTTAAAACAGATGGATTAACATTAATTTAAATATACTGGGCTGTTTGAAGTCTTCAGTCACGAGATAGCCAACTTGCTGGGGTTGTGCATAGTTGTGCATTGTAGTTAATACAGTCCAAAGTGGGGAAGAGAGATTGTTCTGAGAGACAGAGCTGGTTCCCTCCCTCGCTTTGGAACAACTGTCTTGCTCTCTAGGCATGGACCAGGCAGCTCCTTCTCTCTTGGGTTTCACTGCAGTGAGCTAACCATGACAAGATGAGGGCAGTTCTAAGTCATACAGGGACATAGACATTGTTTCTGTTGGTGCAGTAGTAAAAATAAAACCAATCTGTTGAAAACGGAAGCCCAGGTCTTTGGATCTCAGAAGAAAGCTTTCTGCTCATTCAGAGAAACATTTTTATTATCCACCAACAAACTTTGCTACTGATTATGTTCAATATAAATATATCTCTGTTGACATAATATGGTCAACCTTTGCAGATTTACCCGCTCAATGATTTCTTTAGGCCACCAGTTAAGGACTACTCCATGTTGACTTCCAATATAAAAAGATTGCATGTTTTATGCATCTCAGTGTTTAAAATGTTCAAAATAATGTTCACTTCAGTTTCAGTGTGAGTTTCCATTGAAAGTATGAAGAACAATTTTGACTCCTCATCACAATATAAACCCAAGTAAAGAAATCTTACCTGGATTTAACATCTAATTTGGTTATCATAGGTGACCAGGAGGTCCACACAAGTGGTTGATCTGACTGATGACTTTCATAGCTAACATAGACTCAACACAGGCTTATTCCGGAAGAAATTATTATTCTGCCCTTCATCCAGTTGAATTTTTAAGCTTCCAAGAGACTAGTATTAAAGTGCATATCCATGCTTTTAGCCGCGTACCAAGTCAATAAATAATTTTGCAAGGTAATAACTTTGTTGGGTCATATATAAGATTAGTAAAAAACTAAAAGGTCAGGAAGTGTTTTTTTTTATAAAAAAGTAACAATTTAGATGTGTTCAGGGGTGAAAAGATACTTCTGTCCATTTGCTGTAGTAGCAGAATGAAACTGCAACACAGCTATGCCTTCAGCTGCTGTTGAAAAGTGGCAGTCACAAAACTCAGGACTCTGCAAGTTTGTCAGTTGCTTCATTTACTTGAAACCAATTTAAGATGTGCATATTAAGGTTTTGTGGCTTTACAACAAACTCTTCTGCATTTACTTGTATGCAAGTCCCACTCTGTTTAATGGGGCTTACCTAGTTAAGTATGCATAGGTTTGCACTCAGAAGTGTTATTTATTAGTCAGCTGCCCTATTTTTGGAATAATCTGGTTTGTTCATCTGTTCCTTAAATTCCAGGGACAGCTGATTAATGATTGCCACAGTGTCAAGTGAGCCTAATAAAGCTGGTTGGTTCACAGTAATGCTTCTCTTTTCTCAAGTCATGTAAGATTGAATCAGAGCATTTGTCACCCTGAGGAAAAACATTCTCTTGGGGAAGATGGTGTATGTGATAAAGGACTCTAGCTATTTGCTAACAAGTTCTTGCTCCATTGTATATTGGTACTTATTTATAATATCTTTTGTTAAAAAATAACCTTGCAGTTACTTAATCTGCTGTGTGGAAATAGCCTTTGGGTAAAATGAACAGTACTGTATAGGAAATAAAACTACAGTTTAATTAGAAGTTTTAAAAAGCACTATTACATAATGACGTGCATTCAGATTATTTAGCCGTTAACTCCCAGAATTCCCCAATCAGAATTCTGCAAGTTCCAACCTACATATACTTTCAGAGACCGATATTTTCTTCACCAGGGGGAGGGTTTCTCTTGGAGGCACCATGCTTGTCTCAGGTCCACTTCGAGTTGTTAATGGACAAAAATGGAGGCTGGTGGACTGCATGTCCCTACAGAGATTAACCCAGTGCATTAGACAGCACCTTTAAATCACTCACTGGTACAGATAAGCTGTCTATGCAAAACTTAGCTACAGTTCAGCCAGGTGAATGTTCTTGGGCAGGTTTGGAATCTCAAGCAGTCTTGGATAGATGGAGGCAATTCTGAGGTTTTCACCTTACACATCACAGTGAATTTGAGGTAGGCCTTACCAAAGATGGGAACCAATGCCATTGATGTAATATCAGATTTAAATGTTCAACTCTGTCAACTCTTTTAATATTATGGCAACCCACATGTAACTATCAAAAAAGGCCCTAGGAAATCGTATTGTGGCTGTCTAACTTGGACGCAATTGGAGTATGATACCATGGGCTAATATCACTTTCCTGAGCTTTCCTCCTGTATCATGCCAGCCAAAAGAAAGAGTAGATGCAAAGAATAGAGACCATACTCTTGGTCCTGTAGTTTGGCCATACTCCCTGAAAGGAAAGCAGGTGAGAAACTTGATGCAGTTACAGACTGTCAAGAATTTTTGTGGAAATTGAGACTCTGCTGTCCATATTTGATTAAAATTGTACCCTTTACAGCAAATGCACATAGGTAATTAAAAAGTTAACTGCTTGTCACTGCTGTGTTCATGATGAATGGACAGTGTTCAAGCAGTTACGTGTATCTACGGTAGTTGTGTATTTGACATCTTTGCTCTTTCTGTCCCATTGTGTAACTTCTCTGTCCAATTTGCTGACTTCAGCTAACAAGGTCTGTACTTCATTGATACATCATATATTTCCTTTCATTTCATTTAAAATATTTTACCCCACCTTTCTCCTTTAAAAGAACCAAGGGTGGCTTACATCACCAAAAGACAATATTTAAAGCTAAAAATATAATTATGCAGAGTCTGCTTAGAGAGAGAGGTGTATTTGAATGCTTGAGGAACGTCAACAAATGTGGGTCCAGCCCATCCTCCTTTGGGACGGAATTCCAGAGCCTGGAAGCAGCAACAAACAAATCCCTCTCCCTTGGGCCTTGGGCCCATCACACACATCTGTGAATTTGATGGGATTGAGAGAAAGGTCTCTCCTGATGACCTTAACACTTCATCAAGATCATAATGAAATAGGTCTTGAAATAGCTTGGACTAAGGCCACTTAGAGTGTTCTAGGTTAGAACCAAGGTTCTCTCTAAGGCGTCCATGCATACTGTCACCTCCCACCCTTCACCTGCTGTCACAGTGTGACCATTTTTGTTCCAGTCATGATGAAAGGCATGGGATGCGGCAAATAGAGCCGCACAGCGGGGTCGAAAAATAGACGGGATGTTGGTTAGAACCATCACTTTGTATTGTGTCTGAAAATTGATAGAAAGCTGATAGGGCTGCTGTAACAGGGAGGGGGTGTTAGGTGGCCTCTGTAACCACCTGTTGGCCATCTGCCTGCTTTATTTTGGACACTTTGAAGTTTTTGGACACTTTCTGGAGACATTCCTGTTCAACATCGTAGTCACTGGCCTGCGTGTCCCTCACGGTTCTGTTTTGTCTCCTATGTTATTTAAGATCTACATGAAACCATTGGGTTTGGTGTCACCAGTATTCATATGACACCCAGTGCTACCTCTCCTTACCATCTAAATCTGCGGAAGCTGTTTCAGCTCTAGATCTATAGTTTCCAAAACTCCCATGTTCAATTCACTAGCATTGGTTCTCGAACCCATTTGTGGGACAGGGTTCTATGCTGTGGATAACATATGATACACTCGTTTGGTAGGAACTTGTAGATAATGGAATGGGACTACAGCATTGATGGAAACAAAGCACAAAAGGTTCCTTTAGCTTTGTTAGAACAGTTTGTGTAGGCAAGATTTATTCAATATATGCCATACCTTCTTCACAAAGCAGGGCCTTCAAGTGTAGCAACTCTGTTCTGATGAAGGTACTGTTCCAAAAGTATCAGTTCATTTCCAGAGTCCTAAAACCATATCTGGTCATTTATTTTTGTACATGTAGTGAATCAGACTTCTGTTAGGCTAAGTGTGTCTCTTTTGTTATTTTTCAGCATATAAGACGGTATCGGGAGTCAACGGACCTCTAGTAATCTTGGATCAGGTGAAGGTAATGCTGCATTTTAATGAGTCTCGGACTAAAGGGATCCTCACATTTGACTCCATAGCCCATCAGCCTGGATCCTTTTGAGATTAGGCATTGGAGAGAGTTTTCTTGCTATAAAATTCTTGTTGATGCATGCAAGTACAGTATTCATAGAAACTTTTTCAGTCGAATCTTCAACTTTGAAAATGCTATAGTGGATATTTTTGGCTTGGAATAGACTCAATATATATAATGTGTTGTTTTTTCCTCAAAATATTGTGGTCACCTAAGCTAAGCCTTGTAAACTACCAGTAGTCATTTGGGCTCATGCTGTTTCTTAATGTATGACCATGAGTAAAGAGATTGGAATTAGTGGCATAAGATATATACAGCTTTCCCAGTTAAAGTTAAAGTAGTTTTGGTTCTTTTCCATGATGGACTGATGCCATCACCATGAAGGAGTTCTTTTATACAGGAACAGAAGAGGCATAGGTATAAACTAGGCATGTCCAAACTTCAGCTCTCCTGATGTTCTAGACCACAACTCCCAGAATTCCAAGCCTGTATTTCCAGTGGCAAAGAACTGGGGGAGTTGTGGCCCAAAACATCTGGAGGGCCAAAGTTTGGACATGCCTTACTACAGGCATGTCCAAACTTTAGCCCTCCAGATGTTTTGGATCGCAACTCCCACAGTCCTTTGCCATTGACAATCTAAGCTTAGAATTCTGGGAGTTGTGGTCCAAAACATCTGGAGGGCTGAAGTTTGGACATGCCTGCCTTACTATGTCATCTTACACCTGTCTTCAATTTAGAGTAAATGTACTATACACTCCTATAAATATGCATTCCCAGAGAGTAAGGTTCCCACTGAAACATGCTACCCCCTGAGCAGCAAACTGCTTCTCTCTGAATGTTTGAAACTTGTTGGAGAGAGCTAAGTGTTGCAAGATCAAAATAAATTACTGTACTGTATGCCTTCTAGAGGAGAAAACTAAACACAACTAGTTATTACCAACAGGATGCTGTAGCATCTTTTAGTAATGGATGGCTTACAGTTCCAGACTGTGTGATGTAAAAAGATTGGTGAAATATTTAACTAGCCTGAGATTTATGGGGAAGGAGCAAGCAGGCTAACCATCCTTTTGAGTCTGGTCTTTTCTTAACAGAAATATCTTGGCCATTTAACTTTTATTCTTGCTTGTTAGTTTCCTAGATATGCGGAGATTGTGCACTTAACCCTGCCTGATGGTACAAAGAGAAGTGGACAGGTGCTAGAAGTCAGTGGATCCAAAGCTGTAGTTCAGGTAATTGGTGGCACAGACTCTTTGGTATTTATGCATTTCTGTTTTTCAGTAGGAACATAGATTGAAAGATGGCTGGCATAAATTTTCTATAATGTAGCCATATGTGTGAGAGCAGAAAAGTCATCTCTAGCTGCAGCATGTCAGCAGTAAAAGTTGCAAACTCTAAAATGGTATACCACAATTAAGTTTCAACTCTTCCGTTGGCTCCTCTTACTTTACTGTCATGATCTCAACATTAGTGTTAGATTTTGGCATTAAGATTGCTCAAACATAAACTTATCTGCTCTGCTGGTCTTCTTCATTAACCTGTCTTTGTCAAACTTATGTTTTTATCCTAATTAATCGATCTAAG
Source organism: Phrynocephalus versicolor (assembly GCA_023846285.1). Lineage (NCBI taxonomy): Eukaryota > Metazoa > Chordata > Lepidosauria > Squamata > Agamidae > Phrynocephalus > Phrynocephalus versicolor. Next base: position 13,410,530 of record JAHTLZ010000327.1, on the reverse strand, counting down.
TTCAGCAAAAAAAAAATCTTCCATCAGAATAAACCCCTCTCTCCTTTTATTTGAGGTTTTTGAGGGAACTTCAGGAATTGATGCTAAAAGAACATCTTGTGAATTCACTGGGGATATTCTTCGAACCCCAGTATCTGAAGATATGCTTGGTAGGTGTAAGAGTCTTATTTCAGATAAGCTTCCCACATACCATCAGCCCTCTATATGTTGTGGCTACTGCTTTGTTAATACAGCTCCTTACGTTCTTGTTCATTGCAGGGCGTGTGTTCAATGGATCAGGAAAACCCATTGACAGAGGGCCTATGGTGCTCGCTGAAGACTACCTTGACATTATGGGTTGGTTTTCAGTGATATAATTGACATAAAGTTTGTCTTTTAATGTTTGCAACTCGCTGTGTGAACGGTGCCGGTAAACATTAACAAAACAAGAATTTGGCAAACATCTAAGATACATAAATGGAGATTAAACCATTATTTGCTTGTACATTCACTTTCAGAGATTTCATATGCAGAAAAGTAGAGTGGTTTTCTCCAGGGAGGTCTAGAGTTTGGGTGCAGCAACTGAGAGGCTCTCTCTTATGTCCCCTCCAAGCATATCTATGAGGGTGGTGAGACCAAGAGAAAGACCTCCCAGGGTATCCTTCCAGGCGAACTTCTGAAGAGGTGTGAGGTCTTCGAGATAGTTGTTTAGGGCTTTATAAATTAAACCTGGGACTTTGATTTGTGCCCCAAAATGGTTTGGTGGCCAGTGGAGCTGCTGTAACAGGGAGGTTATGCGATCCAGTTATGAGAACAGTGACTTCTCCAAAGTCTGCCTGTAATACCCTGACAACAATCCATGCTTATCCCCATAGATTGTGGCACATAAAAATAAACATGTGACCAAAACATCTAGTTCAAGCAGATTTGACAGTAGTACTTTGGAGAATTTGCTGTCAGTATGGGTATCTCTGAATTTAGGAAAAAAAGTACTATTACAATTGGTTTACTATCCTTTATCAAAACTAATCTACCTTTTCAGAAAAGGCAGACTACAAATAATGGATCCTCTTTCCCTTTCAAATTAAAATAGGTCAACCAATCAATCCTCAGTGTCGAATCTATCCAGAAGAGATGATTCAGACTGGCATTTCGGCCATAGATGGCATGAACAGCATTGCTAGAGGACAGAAAATTCCCATTTTCTCTGCTGCTGGGTTACCCCATAATGAGGTATGTACTTGAACAGGCCTTTGCAAGGAAAACACAGAGAAACAAGGCTGCTATGATGTCTCAGGTTTAGAAGGTGTAATAAAAATAGATGGAATGTGTGTGAATTGTACAGTGGTACCTTGTATAAAGGAATTAATTTGTTCCAATTGAAATTATGTAAAGCAAATTTTCCTTTATACAAATTTCCCATAGGAATGCATTGAAAGCAGAGTAATCCCTAATCGCAACCATTTTTATGTTGTATGGATTCGCCCCATAGACAAGTCTGTTAAGCAGATTTCCCCTATCTCCAGAATTTTTTATGTTGTACAGATTTTATTTATTTATTTTATTTGTTTTTATTTGTTTTTACAACTTATATGCCTCCCCCTACCCAAAGGTCTCTGGGCGACTTCCAATCAAATAATTAAAACAGTTTAAAAACATCAAATAACAATAAATAGTTAAAACAATAATAAAAACCTTACACTAAAATTGCCATCAGAAGACCCACAGTCTATATTGTATCAATTAAAAAACTTCTGGAACAGAAAGGTTTTTACCTGGCACCGAAATGTCATCAGTGTTGGCGCCAGGCGGATCTCACTTGGGAGGGCATTCCATAGCTTGGGGGCAGCTGCCGAGATGGCCCTGTGTCTGCAAGCCATCCCTCTCACCTTGAGGGATGGCTCTTTCAAGAGGGCCCCCTGGCTCGATCTTAAATGCCGGGTAGGTTCATATGTTATACAAACTGTTTGTTATACAAGGGTCCACTGTATTAATAAACAGTGCAAGGAGGATCCCCCTCCCCCAAATTGTAAATGCCTTGAATATATCATTAGATTTCAGCCCATCTTTGTCATTTTTGAGTCAGATGACTATTTGAGAAGGAAATGGTACCCAGTACTTGGGTAAAGTGTGATTCTCAGACCCCAGAGGCCTGGATACAGTCATTCAGTTCCACCATACCCTCTCCCTCTCTCTCTCAGCTGGCCTAAAACAGTGGAAAAGCCCTGATGAAATTGTTCTCCCCCAGACGATTCACTCTGAGTTAATAAAATGTTTCAGGGGTGAGCTGGACTTCAAAATACCAGGACTGGAGTTGGATGGCCCCCAGACCTCTGGTTGATTCTAATCTGTGCAAGCATTTGCAAATCAACAATGTCTTTGACAGCGTAGGTTTTTTTCCCCTATGATCCTTCAATCCCTTCTGAAACTGTTTTCCTGCACATCAGCGATTTAATTCACAATTTTTGGGGGGCACATCAAAAGCGAAGTCAATATGCTATCTTGTAATTTTTGTGGGATAAAGTAGAACCTCAAATGTCCTTCTCTTGCCTTGTCCCTCAAAACTGCTGTATTGTACATTTCAGTCTGATCAGCATTTTTACATTTCTTTGTTCTAGATAGCAGCTCAGATTTGTCGTCAGGCTGGGTTGGTGAAGAAATCCAAAGATGTGATGGACTATAGTGAAGAGAATTTTGCTATTGTGTTTGCTGCTATGGGGGTGAGTAGATAGGTCCATATGAAATGATTATTCCACTTCAGTTCTGCATGAAACATTAAATGCAGATGAACAGAGTCTGTAGAACGCAGTGCCTTTTTGCACTTGGCTGTACTGAGAACCTCTATTATGTCAGAGGCATGATTAATTAGACTATAATACTCTGTTGATCTTATTTGTTAGTGTGTGCTGGTATATTAGGGAAAAACAAAATAAAAATAATGCCCTGATGAAGTGGACATGTCCACAAAAGCTGACATTAAAATATAGTAATTAGTCTTTAAGGTGCTACAACTTTTTGTCTTTTAAAAAAATTGTTTTTTACTTCATAAACTGATACAGTGCAATGATTCAGGCAGGGGCTAAAATTGGGGAAAGTTCTCTGCACATATTTCAAGCTCTAAATATTAAACCAGAAGAGGCTCAGCTAAATCTGTTGAGAACAAAAGAATAATCAAGTAAAATGGAACTACTTGGATACAAGACAAATAATCTGTGATTGTGGAGAAATTCAGTCTACGCAAGCACTTACGTGCATGCAATTTATGCCGCACCACATACAGAAAACCAGATCTAACAAATGCTCAAGATAACATTATTGAGGTAGCCCATCTCTACTCAAAACTAGTCTAATTATCTTAACATTTTAATTTGTTTTTTAATTTGTCCCATAAAATGGATTTGAAGTAATTGTAATCTCACTATCTGACCTTGTCTCAACACAATCCTGTAGGTGAATATGGAAACAGCCCGGTTCTTCAAATCTGACTTTGAGGAGAATGGCTCCATGGACAATGTTTGTCTCTTCTTGAACTTGGCCAATGATCCAACGTAAGTAGATAAAATCTGTAGTTATTTATTTGAAATCTGGACAGAAGATAGGGAAGAGAACATATGTAGCTGCAAGGTAGTCTTTGAGGGGAAAAGACTAGGTATTTGGTATAATTAAAAAATATCAAAAATATAATTAAAAAATGTCAAAATTAAAGTTCCTTGAGTTAGGAAAATTCAGAGAGAAAAGTCTTGAGTCTCTAAAGTGGACAAATGGCAGTTTAGGATTTGAGTCTAGAACACGTGGGTTATGGACATTTGTCTTGGAAAATGGTTCCTGGGAAGGAGGCCTGTAGTAACTGGGGAATGGCCTGCCTGATAGTCTTAGTCTGTATATAGAGATGCTGTTCCTGGAGTGAAGAAAGAGTGGGAAGCAACCGCTGGAATGCTTTTAAAAGCCCTCCATACTGCTACTTCCGCATATTTTTAAAAGGCTACTGGTAAGGTAAACTGACTTTATCAGTTTAAAATAACCAATTTTAGTTCAATCTATATATATATATATATATTGGCCAATTAACAAAAAACAGGTTTAGCAACCTGTATTTTATATAACCACTGCATTAAAAATTAAACATAATTTAAAATCTGTAAGTTAGCTTCTTTGGTTCCCCCATCTCCCTATTGAGTCCTACCTTCTGAGAATTTAGTATAGTTTACGTAACTAAGGTAAACCAGAGGGCAGAGGAAAGAAAGAAATGGAAGAATCCAAAAAAAGTGGTGTGAAAAGAAATACAAGTATTTGTCTACCTACCGTTTCAAGAAATGGCTGGCCGAGCGGTTACAAGGTAATCTATTTATATCATGGGGTGACTGCAGCCTGAGTCCTCAAGCACCTTAATGGTGGAAATGTCCAGAGAGATTATCAGCTTTATAGGGATGTTCACCTGTCATTCAACTTCTCCTTGGGCACCAACAGTGCTCTCTGCAGTTTTATTTTCAATTTTCCCTTCTCTCAATTCAAGTTGCTGACCATCTTGTTAATCCCGTGAATAACAAATGATTACTTTATTATTTAACGTGTTTCTCAGCTGCCTTTTAAAATTGCAATCTTCCCAGGATGACTTATAAATTTAATAAGTACAAATTCATACGAATACAAACTAATTGAAATACTGCCTTATTTTTTAAAATAAAAAAACTAAGAATTGTACACACAGAGGGAGCGAACAAATATATTTTTAAAATCTTCAACTTGAACGCAGTGATTGGCTGTTAATATTGACTTCTATATTATAGGCTCTTTCTATATTGCCCAGCAGCCTTACAGATCAAAATGGAATTACTTTGAGCAGAGCATTCAAGTGTTTATCCAAATAGTGATAATGTTTGTAAGCAGTCCTGTAATATGCATACTACTGGTAATGTCTTAGGGTGGAGGTAACAAGCGTGTCCAGGAAGACAGGGCACAGGGAAAGCTTGCTTTTTCTTTACTCATTGAGGAGAGTTGTTAGCTGAGAGTTGTCAAGTTAAATTTAAGGTCTTAGTTAGACAGATCTTCGGGAGGTAGTGGAGGATAGGAAGGCCTGGCGGCGAGCTTTGGTCCATGGGGTCACAAAGAGTCGGACACGACTGAACGACTGAACAAGAACAACCAGCTACTTAGCAGATCTGATTTGCTGATCTTCAGAACTACTTAATTATTCCCAGCTCCTCTTGTGTCTTGTTCTTCTGTAGATTGTCTTTTTTCAGAAATGAGTGCTACTTGGTATTCTTTATTCATCTCAATTCTGGGATGACTCTAACAGAACATCATTGGTTTTGTCCTTCCAGCATTGAGCGTATAATCACACCTCGTCTTGCTTTGACCACCGCAGAGTTCCTGGCTTATCAGTGTGAGAAGCATGTGTTGGTCATTCTGACAGATATGAGCTCTTATGCAGAAGCTTTGAGAGAGGTACATTAATTATCCTGTTCAACAAACAGACTTTGCTTTGCTTATAAGTATATTGCTAGAAAGAGTGAGATTAATAGCAATAATTTTTTTATTAGCAAGGCGTGGGCTGGCTAGAACAACGGTCAAGTGGATAAACAGTTGGCTACCGCATCATACTCAGAGGATGATGAATTGTGTGAGCGAGAAGAATCTTGGAATGGCCGTATATCATGAGCTTAATGTGAGCCAGCAGTGTCATGTGGCAACAAAAAAGGCAAATGCTATTTTAGTTTGCATTATCCGAAGTTTCCAAATCCTTCAAAATACTAGTTCCCCTATTTTTGCACTGGTGAGGCTTCACCTTGAGTACTGTGTCCGATTCTGGACACCACATCTCAAGAAGTATGACGAGAAATTGGAACAAGTTCAGAGGAGTATAACAAGGATGATCAGGGGACTGGAAACCAAGTCCTATGAGGAAACTCTGAAAGAACTGGACACGTTCAGTTTTGAGGAAAGATAGCCATGGACGATATGATAGCACTTTTCAAATATTTGAAAGGTTGGCATATGGAGGAGGTGCAGGCTCTGTTCTCGAATATCCTGGAGTGTAGGAGCCACAACAGTGGGTTAAAGCTCTGAGAACCCAGCTTTCAGCTGAATAGTGAGAAAAACGTCCTGACAGTTTAGAGCAGTATGGCAGTGGAATGAATTAACTTGAGAGGTGGCCAGTGCTCCAATCCTGGAGGCATTCAAGAGAAATTTAGACCACCACCTGGGAGGAATCCTTGGATTTGTATTCTTGTGTGGAGCAGGGGTTGGATCCAATGGCCTTGTAGGTCCCTTCTAACTTTATGATTCTATGGGAACTGTATTTTGTATGCTCTCGTCTTATCATCAATGGAGATTGTGCAGAAATTTACAAAGACCATGCAAGCCTGGATTTCTGAGTTTAAAATGGAAGAAATAAAGAGAGAGTCTGAATGGTGCTTCTTTCCTCAGATGGAAAACTAATATAAAAAAGAAGTTCAGTAGGATCCCGGTATCCACTGGAGATTGGTTCCAGGCCTTCCCGTGGATAAGAGAGAACACCTGCCCACCCACCCCTCCAAACTGCTGTTTCCTGACACTAGCTTGCTTTATGACTCCTGTTTTGAGACAGTACCTTGCTTTATGGCTGCTGTTTGTGACAGTAGCTTGCTTTACAGATGCTATTTGTGACAAAAGCTTGTTTTACAACTGGTGTTTGTGACAAATAGCTTGCTTTGTGTCTGCTGAATTATTTAATTTTTTTTCCTCTGCCAACCGTAGATAACTGAATCAGTGGATAATGAATCAATGGATACGGGTGGTCCTCCTGTACTTTGTATGGCCAAGCATTTTGGTATTCTCACAGTGCCAAGCGATGAGCCTTTGACTCTGCTGTCCTTTTCGCCGTTTGGCCTTGCCATTGTTCTGCTGGTGAGCCTTGCCTAGTAATTTTTCTTTGCCTCATTTTCCCAAAGGTCTCCGCTGCCAGGGAGGAAGTACCAGGGCGACGTGGCTTTCCTGGTTACATGTACACCGATCTGGCCACTATCTATGAACGTGCTGGGCGAGTAGAAGGCCGCAATGGATCTATCACCCAGATTCCTATTCTTACTATGCCCAATGACGGTAAGCCCTAGTGGATTGTTTTGGTTTCAAAATGTATTATCTGGTTTTGGTTGTCCCTGCCTAGGAAACTACATAAAACTATATTATACCTGAAGGTAACTACATTAAAGGAAAGCTATTTGTTTGTCACTTTCTTTGCTAGTGGTACAGTAGTTAACTTGAACCTGTATATCAGGCATGTCCAAAGTCAGGCCCGGGGGCCAAATGCAGCCCGTTTTCAAATTTCAAGCGGCCCACAGCCTCTTCTCCCAACTGGCTCAGCCTGTCATGCATCCCTGCCAACTGGCCCCTCCCCATACCGGATGGAGGCGCCAGCTTGCAGTTTTACCCTTTGCTTGCCCTCCCTGCCTCTGTCCATCCCCTCAGCCACCTGCCCAGCCTACCCGCTCCCCCAGCTCCTCTGCTGCAGTGTCCTCCCTGCCTCCTTATATGTTATAGAGACGTGTCCAAAGTCCGGCCCGGGGGCCAAATGCAGCTGAATGGTTGCCCCCCTCACATGTTCACCTTGTCAAATCTGGTTCTCCTTGCAAAAAGTTTGGGCACCCCTGCTCTATATGTTTCTTTCTTTTAAAATAGCCTTGAGATGGTTCTGTGAGCACCTATCACATTGTTCAAGACATGACAGCAAAACTTTTTCCACAACTTTGGTGAAGGCAATATAATTGCCAAGGTTTGTTCATTATATCAAAAGTACGTTGGGGTACTTCACTGGTATGCATTCACAAAGCAGCGTGCATAAACAAGTGAGATAACGGCCAGCATCCTGGAAATTACACTAGAAGAGGCCTATTGAATCAGTAAGGGGTTTGTTGACTCGGCTCTTGTAAATTCCATTAATTCAGATTACTTTGCTATAAATTGCTTTAGTGTGATATCCTGCAGCCAGAGTAGGCCCATTTGAATCAATGGAGGATATGAATGATCTGACTCACAAAATCCCCAATGATTCAGTGAGCCTACTCTAATGCATTTCAGTATCCCCAACCTTGTGTAAACCAGGTAAAGTGTTCTGCTTATATACTGCCCATACCACTTCAAGTCGCCTCTGGGCGATTTACAGTTTTTAATTGCAGTATGCAGGCTACACATTGCCCATCCCACCCCAGCAAGCTGGGTACTCATTTTACTGACTTCAGAAGGATGGAAGGCTGAGTCAACCATGAGCCTGCTACCTGGGATTGAACCCCAGGTCATCAGCACATTTTACTTGCAGTACAGGCATTTAACCACTGCGCCACGGGGCTCCTATATTGCAACTCTCAGAAACCCCGCCCAGCTCAGCTAATGGTGAAGACTTCTAGTAGTTGCAATCCAGGGACAGCTGAGTTACCCAAGGTTGGGAAACGACCGCACCATGTTCAGCAACAGGATTTGGCCAAGATGTGGTAAAGTCAGTTATTGATCCCTTACTGTGTTTGCCAATGGTAGTTCTCCTGGACTTCATTTTGTTTCTTCCTTTTTAATAAAATAGACTTGACAGCTGAAATAACATTGAAAAGAACAAAATACACATTGCTTATGGAAAGCTGATTTAAGTATGCAGGCTCCATGTAATCTTGATTAAAGGCAATGAAAGGTGATTTTCAAGACTTAACTCAGTGCCTGAATTACAGGGTTAAATTCAGTCGCTTAGAGACACCACAAGGAAGGTCCTTTCTGTTATGCCCGCTAGCCCTGCTGCTCGGTAGCAGATAGCTGAGAAAGACACATTTAGCATATTGGCAGAATCGTATGGTTCAGATAATCAGGTCTTGCCATGTGAAGGTGAAGGCTCGCCCTTTAGGCATAAAATCGTATGTGTCCCAAAAGTGCCGCTAAAATTCTTGTTCTCAAGTATACTGAAAAATGGCCCATTTCTGTAAGAATACAGTGATTAGGGTCCACGCCGCCATGACAAACACCTGTTTGTTTTTCTGTCCCTTCTCTTGGGGAAATAGGACATTTACCAGAGCACAAGATACAGCCTGCAGCAGTCAGAGAACTCTAAAGGTGTTAATACAACTTCTTTTGCAGATATTACCCATCCAATTCCTGATTTGACGGGGTACATTACTGAAGGCCAGATCTACGTAGACAGGCAGCTGCACAACAGACAGGTCAGTATGATGGGCAAAAGTGACTTTTGGTATGCCCTCGAGATGAACCCTTCCTATCCTTGTAGGCCTTTGTTTTCAGGGATGTTGACATGCAGCTATATCACATTTTTTGAAAGTAATAGTTTTATGCAAGTGTCTTCTAATGCTGGATGCTTCATTTATCATCAGGGTACTCCAAATACTTGATAATGGGAAGTAAAATGTTTAGTATATCATGAAGGCTTGCACATTGTTGTAGTTCAGGATAGGACAACATACGACTGCCCAGATGTTGTGCTGTAATTCCCATCAGCCCTTGCCAAAATAGCCAGTGGGGCAGAATTGTAGTTGAGCAATATCTGGAGATGCACGTATTCCTCAGCCCTGTTGCAAAATATTTAAATTGCTTGTTAGTCTTGGAATAATTGTTTCCTTAGCGCCACTGGAAATATCTATACTTTGAGGTCTAACACTATTGATTGACTTTCATTGCTGTCAGTTGGCAGGCCAAAGATAAATCTATTTAGAACCACATGTCTAATTTCTCATTTTTTGCCATTACAAAGTTGGGGAGAAATGAGGGTTTTTCAAAAGTTAAAGCTTTAGCTGGATGGGCAGGAAGCATTAATAGGTACAAGAAGGAAGAATTAATATGGCAGATATCTCTGGGCGGCGGGTTGGCTTCAGATTTAGTCAAACTTCAAGTAGATTGAAATTAACAAGACATAAATCATTATAAATTGCTGCCACATTGATATTAGTGGGTCTGCTTACAGCCGAAGTCTGATCTAGTCCAGAAATAGGCAAAGTGGAGCCGTTGATGGGTTGCTGGCCTGCAACTCTGTTCATCCCGAACGGCCATGGTCCATGAGGAAGGTGCATTTCAGCATCTGGAGGGCATTGCTTTGCCAATCCCAACCTTGTCTTGGGTTTCTGTTTGCTTCTTTCTTAAATTACAGGCATTTCACCCCATATCATAACAACCTGATGCCGATTTCCAGGCATATCATTGAAAATGTGCTTCTCCTTCCAGATTTATCCACCTATCAACGTACTTCCCTCTTTGTCTCGATTAATGAAGTCAGCTATTGGAGAAGGGATGACTAGGAAAGATCATGCAGATGTTTCCAACCAACTGGTAGGTGGGACCATTGTCGCTGCTCTGTGTGTCTTGCGGTGATGGATGACAAATAGAAGACATGCAGGAGGAATGCAACGAGCAACTTAAGATGAATTTGTTTATATTAAAATTGTTTATTTTAAAACATTTTTCAGCTCATACTGCTTGATCAAGAATATCTTGGCTGCCTGTCTCCCTCTGACTAGACTTGGATCTACAGATGCTTGTGCTAAAATGCATTTATTGGTTTTAAAGGTGCCTTAAGACTCTGTTGTTTTCTTCTTTTTCCTAGTATGCTTGTTATGCCATCGGGAAGGATGTCCAAGCCATGAAGGCTGTTGTAGGGGAGGAAGCACTTACTTCAGATGATCTCCTCTATCTTGAATTCTTGCAGAAGTTTGAGAGGAACTTCATCGCTCAGGGTAGGTATCTCCTATTTCTGCTGGTGAAGTTCTTTGGTGCCATTACCATTTCAAATTCTTAGCATCTACCCATCCCTATCTTAAGCATTTGGCTTCTACCTGCATGTAACTCAGCCGTGGTTCTACTTTCAGGGCCCTACGAAAACCGCACTGTTTATGAGACCTTGGACATTGGCTGGCAGCTGCTGCGTATCTTCCCCAAGGAGATGCTGAAAAGGATCCCTCAGGCCACCTTGGCAGAGTTCTATCCGCGAGACTCCACTGCAAAGCACTAGCTCCAGCAAACGCTGAGCTCCACAAAACCGCTGGATTTCTTTCCCTTGTGTTGGTGTTTACTGGTCCATCCCTATCATTAAACCAAGAATAAGTGACATATTTGTGCCAGTGTTCCTGATGTTTCAAGCTGATAACAGAATTTAAAACATGTCCCTTCTCAAATGCTAGATCTTCAATGGTTTACATTTTCTTTATAGGGGGCAAACGGCCTGTTTTTTCCAGTCCTTCGTTCTGATTTACTGGAAGTAAGAATTCTTGGAAAAATGAAAATTCTTGAGACTGTAGTTGTTTGTTGGCCTGTGAAACAAATAATAACCAAGTGGGTGGCATAATTGTGAACGTGCTGTATTTCTTTGGGCCCAAGCTCAAGAAATCCATTCAAAATATTGCCATTTTCATGCTTTGCCATGAGACAGAATGACACTCTGTAATAGCAAGAGAGGTGTGTACTACATAGCCCAGTGCCTGCTCTCACTGAGAAAAAAAAATACACACACACAAAAAAAGCATTCAGTGTTTGCCCACTTTGATACTTACCAATAACAGGTACACGATTCCAACTTAGTCCAGGAACGTGGTCTGAGGGCCATGCTTCAATAGCTAGTCCAGTGGGTCAGTTTTACATTCTGTACTTGTATGTTTGTGCATATGTGGGTTAAATATGAAACTAAAGTGTAATAAGGACCTCCTTCTCTTTTTGAATAGCTATGACTGCAAAGCTGTGGTTGGGTGGCAGTACTTGTGGCTAATGAATATTTCAGTGTTATTTTTAAAAACCATCCTGAATCAAGCGCAGTGCTTTCAAACTGCACCCCACAGATGTATTACTAACCCTATCAAATGGATCTTCTGGGCCGGTTACCTAATCGGGCTTGGATTGAATGAACTAGAAGTGGTGAAGGCCAACCAAATGTATGGAAGGGATAATTTAAAATCTGTTATTAAGTACCTCTTCAGATGACGCTGGATTCTTGAAACGTGTGCATCGTTGGGCTTTTTTTTTTTTTTTTTTCAAATTCAGCCTGGGTTCTCAAAATGGTGCGGCCCTTGAAGTGTGTACATCAGTGGCAGACGGCTGTTTACTTAAAAGTGGGTTTCACTAAACAGGATCTGTGTGTCTTTATGTTAATTTTACTGCTTTTTCCGGGCTTTCCTTAGTGCCACCCAGGCGCTCCGGCTTCCGCAACCCAGCCTGCAAACTATGGGCAACACCTGGATCACACAACAGCAGGGTAGCTCAGAAAAGTTTGGGATGGCTATTTATCTGTGTAAACTGTGCAGTTCTAGCATCTCTTTCCTCCCATGCAGCCCTGCTGTCTCCTACGCAGGTCTTTGTATTGTTTTGTTCTGTGTGCTCTGTATCTTGGGTGCAGTAGCTTTTTTCTTTACTCCAGTGCATTCCACCCGCATTGTGTCAATCTATATTTTTCTCTGGACAGAAGAAGGGGGGGGGGTCATGGGGGTGCGGGGGGGAGATAGCATGAAAATATTTTAATGTAGAAAACTGTGATATCTGAATTAAGTTAAAGATTTGAAATAAATGTTGAACAAATAGGACTCTGTCTCCTCTGAAGAGTGGTTACTTTGGGTCCCTTTGGAAGACTCACTAATTATACACCTGTACAGTCGGTCTCTTGTGTGCCGTTTCTACAAGGAAACACTGTTGCTTTTGTAGGTCATCGTGTATAGAGTAGTGGGTGTATCTTGTCTTCCTGTCAATTCTATGAAGGATGAGGAGGTAATTTCAACACTTGCTGATTCCTCCCCCCTCCCCCCAATCTGATGCAACTTTTGGATCAGCTATTGACACTTTGGATTGCTATGTTCCTACTTGAAAGTTATTATGAAACTGCTTCTTAGAGTGGCAGAAAGAGACAAATCAATCAAACTGTTCAGAGGCACAGATGGGCACATGACTTAATCTCCCATAGGATATCTTAAGTTACAGATGCTATGAAAGGTTGTGCAACTTAAGACATTCTGACTGTGAGAGATGAGTGTTGAGACATTTTGGCATCATTCCCCCAAAAGGAGGAGAGGAGATTGTGCCATAAAAGTATGGAAGTACTCCCACTTTATCCCAAAAACTGACATTTGGTACATGTACTATCAAGTCAGAACTGAGTTATAGAGATCTTAATAGGTTTTTCATGGGGAGGTATTTAGTGATTTTACCAGTTACCATGGCAGACCCCCTACATCCTAGTCTAGTCCAAATTAATTTTAAAGTAAATTCTGCTATCAGTAAATGCCCCATGTGAAGTCAGCAAAAATATGCATGCATAAGAGTCTGTGACTTGACTCAGCTTTGGAAAATTCCGTTACTACAAGACGGTTTTTCAGCAATAGGCTATTGCCTCTCAAACAGCTGAAATAAAAGTTGCATTTTAATAGCAAGGCTATCTTAGGGAAATATGGAAATGGTGCAGTTTACTCATTACTCAGAGTGGGTTAAGGAATTTCTAGCTTGACTAATACAGTGTTAAGACATTGCTACTTGCTTAGGTGACAGAAGTGAAGCCTGCTTCCATAATGTAGCAGAGGTGAGGATCATTGGCCATGTTGGTGAAAGATAAACTGCAAAGTAGTTAGAGGACAGCAAAGTACTTACTCTTACAAGAGGTGAATTTACATAAGCAGAGTCAGCAGATGGCATAGAAGACTGGGTTGTTCAAACGAGCAAGTTAATCCAGGATACTTGGGCAGGCCTTCACAAGTGTAAAAACAATTGTTATGAAATGGTGCCGCCAATAGGCAGAAATGTTTGTGTTTAAGGGGGATATCTCTGAAAGTTTGGGGAAAATGCTATCACTGTAGAGAGAAAATAACACATTTAGAAGAGAGAAAATAACGCATTTAGAAGAGAAAGATGAGAAAGCTGTTGTGAGTTTTTCAGGCTGTTTGGCTATGTTCTGGATGTTTTTGTTCCTGACGTTTTGCCAGACTCTGTGGCCGGCATCTTCAAAAGGCAAGGAGTTCAAGGAACTAGGAGCACAGAAAGAACTCCTAGTTCCCTGAGCTCCCTGCCCTCTGAAGATGCTGGCCACAGAGTCTGGTGAAACGTCAGGAAGGAAAAACTTCCAGAACATGGCCAAACAGCCCGAAAAACTCACAACCCAGTCTATCAGATCCTGGGCCCAGCCTGAGGGGAGCTACCTTCAGTTGTCATATTTGAGATATAGCTTCATCTCCATTTATATACAGCATGTATATCTGAAAAGCTGCTCCATGAGTCTCTGATAAGCCATGACACAAACCCTAGATCTGAGTACCTGCTCCATGGCCTTTGACAGAATTTACCAACATACAATCTGCATTGCAGAATCACAGACTAGTGAAGTTGGAAGGGCCCTACAAGGCCATCAAGTCCACCACCATTCCATGCCCCATTGCAGGAATACACATAAAAGGATATCTGCCTTGTTCAAATTTCTCTTGAATGTCTCCAGAGTTGGGGCAGTCGCAACCTCTCAAGGTGGTTGGTTCCATTGCTGTACTGCTCCAACAGGAAGTTCTTCCAGATCTTCATCTGAAAGTTGGGTTCTCTTAACTTGAGCCCATTATTGTGCATCCTGTACTTGGGGATGATCAAGAACTGACCTTGCCCCTCCTCTGTGTGAACACTCTTCAAATATTTGACCAGAAGCACCTCTGTCTTGTCTGGGTTTAGTTTCAGGTTGTTCTTCCTCATCCAGTTCATTATGGAAGCTAAACACTAAAATGACTCCCCCCCCCGAAGTTTAGAACTGAAATAGCATCCTATGCACATGCTATCCAATAACCAGCCACAGTGTGGTGCCCTTAAGTTTCATTATATTTTATACAGTATGTGAATGCTTATCTACACATTTTCAGTGGGTGCAGTCAGATTCAAAATGTTCAGCTATCTAGTGAAGGTGTCCCCAACCTTAGTTCCCCAGATGTTTTTGGACTAAAATTCCGAGAAGCCTTCACCACTAGCTGTTTACAGATCCCCTTTATTTATTCATGTCTATGTACAATAAAAATGCTGGGGAAAGCTACCTTTTGTGCTACTCAAAATCCCATTGCCAGCATAGTCATTGGAGTCATGCTGGATGGAAGTTTCAGGGACTCCTAGTCCAAAAAAACCACTTGTTTATAAATCCACACAAAGAAAGATATCATTGGGAATAATAATACGAACAGAAAAACCATTAATCCCCTTTCTGCCCTTAATTAAGAACATTAAAAACATTGGGTGTTTTTTTTTTTTAAAAAAAAAGCTTCAGGTGCTGATCAAATAAAATGAATTTCACCTGTCATTTTTTAAAAAATATCAAAGGCTATAAGCCAGGCCTTGTGCTCTGAATAGATTACTTAGGCTTTGCATGCAGTGTGGAAACAACACAGCTTCTATACAGAGCACAATACCATAGCTTCTGGAGACTGAAGGATGCCTATTCTATAACTATACTACAAGCCAGGTACATTAATCAAATACTGCAGAGATCAGAATCATCAAAATAATGACTACCCTTGGTGGGTTAACAACATGGGATTTGGTCATCTGCCTGTTTGTGTTTCTTTGTCTCCCACAGTGGTGTAGTAGTACATCTGAAGACGCAGGTGCTCGTCATGACAGTCCTCATAGCCATCTCCACGGCTATAAAGAGAATCCAGAAATGCAGGCAGCTGGTCTGTACATAATCAACAAATAAGGGCTAGGTCTTTTGTAAAGCTAATACCCTTTTGCTGCTCATTCAAAACCATACAATATTCAAAACATTTTGCATACTATCCTTGCTCTATAGCAGTGGTGGCGAACCTTCAGCACTCCAGATGTTTTGGATCACAACTCCCAGAATCCCAAGCCTGCATTGCCAATGGCAAAGGACTGTGGGAGTTGTGGTCTAAAACATCTGAAGTGCCAAAGGCTCACCACCACTGCTCTATAGCAACAACATATTATTGTTCCTGGGAAAATTGATTTTGTCTCTTCAGGTATTGTGAGGATTTTGGGTAAATTCTGAGGAAATAAAGGAGACGAAGGATATTTTAGTCCAAATTCCCAGTCAATTTGATTCTGTGGGTCCTGGCACCACTACACCACTATTCCCTCACAATATTTTCCAATATTTCAGTATTCCCCCACAGTATGTTTATGCCAGCTCTGGAGCTTGCTCAAACAAGAAAAGAAAATGGGAGGGAGAATTAGGCACTCCCGCCTTTCCTCAAACTCTCCACAGTTGCTTTAGTAGTGAAATCAAAGAGTTCTACTCCTGCATCTTCCATATATCATGATAGTGTGGACCCTGAGCAGAAACATAAAGTTCAGTTTTATCCTGGCAGGTTTGCTGAAACAGCTGAGGAATGGCAAATTTGTAAGGGCAGACTTTGAGTATTGTGTTGGAATGTGTCAGGTCATACACTAAGCAGGGTTAGGCATTAGTAATTAGTACATGGGTATAATCGGGGGTGGGGGGGAATTCCTGAGAAGACCAGAACCACCGCATAGAGATAGGGGAAATTACGGCTTCAAACCCATGAGCGTTGCTACCTGTCAGACTTGACAATACAGTGGACCCTCGTATAACAAACAGTTTGTATAACATAAAATTTGTACAACATAAAATATTCCGGAAATAGGGGAAATTTGCTTAACAGAATCGCCTATGGGGCAAATCCATACAACATAAAAATGGGATTACTCCATTTTCAATGCATTCCTATGGGAAATTTGTATAAAGGAAAATTTGCTTAACATAATTTCATTTGGAACGAATTAATTCCTTTATACAAGGCACCACTTTACAGCACTATTAAGCAGCTTATTGAACAATTATAGAGGCATTAGCAAGACAATGAATTACAAAGATGCTGGATGCTGTCAGTTTTCTTCCCAATTTATCCCCAAAATCCGAAACCAAACAGAGGCAGTGGGATTTTTTTTCCTCAAATCACCCACAAAAAAGCCTTTCCAGACAGGAGTCGGTGGCTGCCCTGCTCTAACTGCAGTTAAATAGCTCCTTTTCCCCCAAAGATGAATTATTTAGCCAAATTCTGCTACAATGCAAGCTGAGTGATTCAGAGGAACTCAAGGCTGCTGGCCAATCAAGCAGAAGCATATGGATTTGAGCAGCATCTTGAATAATTCTGAAGGGACACCAGCTGCATAGCTGCCTCTGTGGATGGGAAAGCAAAGAGATACAACATTCATAGCAAGAAGGCAAGGCACCCTCCTGAGTTGAGCTGTGTTTGCTGCACAAGTCACTTGCGTGGGTTTTCTTTTAAGAACATGCATTACGTCAAAGACTTAAAGTACTGTAAAAAGAAAAGAAAAATAATGAAAGCCCAGAGGAAGAGGTTCAAAAGCCCAGTTACAGTGAAAACAGAATATTTGCCCCAAGGAAAAGATGTCACCATTTCTAGATCGCAGGGTGCTTTGCTACTGGGGACAAAGACAAGGCACAACCCTGCTCTTTGACTTGCATGGGTGCTGACTGATGGCTTGGCCTTACTTCATTACTGGCAAAGGGATAGGGTCCACCGCACACCCAAGATTAGCTGGCTCCTTGAAAGAACGAAGCTAATGCTGCCATGAAAAACGTTCCCCTTGGAGCCAAAGTAGATGATCTAAGGTGGTGGTGGCGAACCTTCGGCACGCCAGATGTTTTGGACTACAACTCCCTGAATTCCAAGCCTGTACTGCCAATGACAAGGGACTGTGGGAGTTGTGGTCCAAAACATCTGGAGTGCCAAAGGTTTGCCACCACTGATGTAGGGTGCAACTACCAGAGGACCTGTCCTGCTCTTTGGTCCGCTCTGGGAACGGGCCGATTTGCTCCCTTGCTTGGTGACCACACAAAGTACGTGCTAGCATAAACCAGCCTGCCCCTGCTTTGGCTCCCTGTCAGGGATTACTCTGTGTGTGCATGTGTGTGTGTGTTGCAGGTAGAATCACTCCGTTTGGTTTAGTTCAAGCATGTGTGATTGCTGCGATCAAACCAAACTGGATGGCACTTAACCAGCCAGCCGCTTAATCATATTAGGAAACTGAAAACCTTTTCAGCTCCTCCATGGAGGAGAAAGGGAAAAACAAAGCAAGAATCATTGGCTTTGTAAAGCAGTGCTAATGCACTATGACGTTCAGGGGGGCAATTAAACAATTGAAAGTTTCTTCCTGGAAAGAATAGATAAAACTTTTTATTTTCATATTTTTTCTCTTCACCCCTCTTTCATTTCCTTTTATGCGAGGGAGGGCTGTATAGGGCTTAAGGTGTTGTGTGGTTTCCTGACCAAAAACCACCCAATCATTGCACATGGGTGGAAGTTTCACACCAAACGGCATATTGCATGTCTCTGTAATCTTAAGTGACCCTATTTAGCCCGATCCAGCCTGTCCAAATTTGTCTAGCCATAATCATACTTGATATATCATTAGAAGCGGAAGACTGTATATTCTAATGCAAGCTTACATTTGTTTGTACCTGGCAAATTAGGCTTATTTTGTTTTCTGACTAGTAATTGGGAGATAATCCTGATTTTGTTTGCATGTCTGATTTCTCTAGGATATACGGTATATCAGAAATATTTGGGTGCAGGCAGGAAAGTGTTACAAAACAGGGAAAACATACTTGCCTTAATATTGTTGAATATACAGTTCCAGGAAAGGAAAGGTAAACCAGATAGGCAGAATAGGGGCATCTCGATCCTAGTTTGGCACAATCTAGCCTAGAGGTTGTTCCCTTGCCAAAAGGACCATAAGTTAAGTGCTTGAACTTAAATCAATGACTTTTCACTATCTCCATAAAGGGCAAAAAGTAAGAACCTGGAAACAACAGACCAGTCAGCCTGACATCAATCCCAGGAAAAATCCTGGAATAGATTATTTAGCAGTTACTATGCAAGCACCTTGGAAAAAATGCAACAATAACAAGAAGCCAACATGGATTAGTCAAGAACAAATCCTGCCAGACTAATCTGATCTCATTTTTTCGATCAATCTACCTCCCTGGTAGACAGAGGGAATGCCCTAGATGTAACAGATCTTGACTTCAGCAAGGTTTTTGCTAAAGTTCCCTATCTGTATCAATTCACATATTTTGGAGACATTCAATCATACTTGTAATAGTTTCACATGGATAACAAGTAACACCTGCTCAGATCTTCTACCAATAAACCTGCCCTCCTTTGACTCTGACCATCCTAGATATGTAGAAGGTTTATTCTTCATATCAAGTATGGTTTCCTTTTGATGTTCGCTCTTACTTGATAACTTTTCTTTAAAGGCCTATTCAGCCAATATCTCCTTCCTCCTCATCCTTTCTTACTGTGGGTTGCCATGCAAACAGTTGCGCTACATCAATTTGTCACATTTTCCCCCAGGTTATCTGCCACAAATAAAAAGGCTGTATTTTCTATTATTAATGCTGCATTGGCTGTCCCTGCGAGCTAGAAACAGGAGCAGATCCAGCATCCTAGAAAAAAATGAAGCAAGCATATGTCTTTAACAAGAGGAAGACATCCCAAAAACAAGCCTGGCTTTCATTTTTCCCTGTCTGCCCCACAAGATCCGTTTCTAATGAAAACAAAACATCTCTGTTAACTCTTATTCCATATCCCACATCCTGTTACCAAGGCATCAGATGCTATTTGGGGAGCATGTAGGTAGTTCCTCTACTGAAATATATTTAGATGAGGCAACCCATCCTTTTCTCCCCAAAGAGACTGCCTTCCGTGAGTGCATTGCTTCCCAAGTATAGCTCCTGGAGTTGAGATTGAGGACAGGCAGGATGGGGCAGAGAAGGGGATGGAGTTGGAGCAAGAATGAAGAGGAAGAGCTGCACTGGTGGCCACAAAAGTTGGTGGTTCCTGTTCCTGCCACCTGGGCATGCCAGAAGATATTCATGTCCCTGGAGGCTGATGCTGCTCTTGCTATTGAAGGAAGCAGCTGGGAGACAGTGAGCGCCCAGGCCAGTGATGGCGAACCTTCGGCACTCCAGAGGTTTTGGACCACAACTTCCAGAATTCCAAGCCTGTATTGCTAGTGACAAAGGACTGTGGGAGTTGTAGTCCAAAACATCTGGAGTGCCAAAGGTTCACCACCACTGGACCAGGCAAACCAAAGTTGACCTCCGATGCCGCTCAGCTGAAGGGAGAGAAGGACCAACCCTGAGAGGAGCAGGGCCCACTGTTTTTAATCCCTCTTCATGCGGAAATTCCCACTTCTCCCTCTAAACAAAGCAGCCCTGATCTGGTTGTGAGTTCAATTTTACACTGTGCCACCTGAAATAACAGCCAGTGTGTGTGGCCAAGAGCAAGTTGCACAGTCCCAGGATGACTCCAGAAGAAGTGAACTGTACATCACTTCTATTTTCTGCCTTAAAAACCCTGGAAAGGGTTGCCATAAGTCACAATGAAAGTGACAGCACACACACACACACACACACACAGAGAGAGAGAGAGAGAGAGAGAGAGAGAGAGAGAGAGAGAGATTTTACCTGTGTTATGTTTAGGGTAATGCCAAAGTTCAGGATTGGAGCAGGGGGAAAACCAGCCTCTCTTGACCTCCGGCAATCCTCCGTGCCAGTGAGAAACAAATCGTTTATTACTCAAACAATCAAAGTTAAAATAAAAACACTAGTGCACTTATCACTGGGACAAATAGAAATATTCCTCCCCCAACATATCAATTGTGATTCCCTAAAACTCCTCCAGAACATCATTGGCTCTTGTCTGGGTTAATAGCATTCACCTTTCAATACTGTAGTACAAAGTTCAAGAGGTTTTTCAAAATTTCAGCAAACTTATTCTCTTTTAACAATCTGTTATTTTAGATCTGAAGACAGTTTATCCTTGAATGCCATTTCCCAAACTTCATTTTACCATTTGGTTAACTGACATATTTACAGTACTTTGATGTCAGGTTATTCATGTGCATGTTTTTACATTTATGTCAGATGTATTTTACATGTATTACTGCGATTTTGGTGTCTCTAGGAGCTTGGGGATCATTTTATAGGGTTTAAAATGCAAATAATAATAATAATAATAATAATAATAATAATAATAATAAT
>JAHTLZ010000327.1:13360190-13388041 GCA_023846285.1 Phrynocephalus versicolor | reverse complement strand
AACATAATTTCATTTGGAACGAATTAATTCCTTTATACAAGGTACCACTGTATAACTTTGTGTTTATATCTCTCCTTGACATTATGTTTTCGATGTTAGTTTCCATCACTCACATAACTTTTACATGGAATTTTACTCTCTTTTTAACTGTGTGCGTTTTCTTGTAGCTTTAATATAATGCTGTCTATTAATGCTGTAAGATGTCCCTCAGTTCCCTGAGCTCCGTACCTGAACAGAGTGAGCTCCTGCTGTTAACCCCAGCTCCTGCCAACCTAGCAGTTCAAAAGCATGTACTGTGGTACCTCAACTTACAAATCTAATCCGTTCCGAATGCATGCTCTTAAGTTGAACTACTCTTAATTCAGGGTACCTATTAAAAAATTGAACAAAAAAAGTTAAAAATGAAAAAAAATATTTGTAAGTCAAGCAGACCATATCTAAAATTTGCAAGGTGGCAGTTATAATGCCAGCAGTTTTCCGTTCTTAAGTCGAGCTGCTCTTAAGTTGGGGTACCACTGTAAGTGCAAGTAGATAAGCAGGTACCGCCGTAAAAAGTGGGAAGGTAAACAGTGTTCCGTGCGCAGAAATGCGTTCAGCCATGCCGGCCACATGGCCACAAACTTGCACAACAGTGCCTCTTTGGCTTGGAAACGGAGATCAGCACGCAAGTGCGGGGGAAAACGTTACCTTTTTATAGAACAAAGAAGGTCAGCCATTTTCCTATTATTAGCCCTGTTCCCCAAACTCTGAGTCCTCCCTCTGGTTCCTTTTCCTTCCCCACACTCTGCCTCTCTATTATTGCTGCTGTTCTGGTATATATTGTTCCTCTCGTAGTGAGGTGCGTGAGTAGGAGCTGTGTTCCACTCTTTCCGCTTCATGACCAGGTTTCTGCCATCAATCACATCCACCTTTTCTCAACAGCCTTCAGGGCAATCTGTCCCCCCATGCAAAAGTTGGCAGTTGCTAAGCTAGAAGGCAATGGTTTTAAAAGCCAGGGGAGATGGTAGAGGAGGGTTTCTTAATATATACCCCCCACACGGACATTTTATCTCCTTTAGAGCTTGATGGAGGATGTTTGCACACCTGGAGAGAGGTAAGGAGACAAAAGACAACATAAAATAAGCTTTTAGAGAGCAGTGGGTGCAGAAGAGCTCAACTGCCCAGTTGCTGTGAATTGACCCCTAAAACCTTCTCCCCTTTTTTCCTCCCCATTCGCAACAATCTGGACAGAGTTCATTCCAAGTGTGTGCAATTTTTCTGCTCACCAACAACTGTTCAATCAGAACGGGCCTTTCTTCTCCTTTCCACCAGCCAGTAACTGAAAGAGAGGCACAGCAAGGTTCGGAAAAACTCCTACCCTTCCCCACCACCACTACCACAACCCCTACTTGACAAGAAAAAACAGGATACTAGATTTCTCAGCAACTCTAATCTGTAATGATAGTAACAACCCCTTGTATGATTATCTCATGGTGCGTGCCTTCTGGAATGCCACCCAAGACATTAGGTTGTAATGAAGGCTTTTAGCAGCAACCATTTTAAGGTGGGTCAAAAAAGTGGAAAATTACAGAGAGAACAAAAAGAAAGGGGCTCGTTTAGGAATAAAGGTGAAATGAACATGGCTAGGTCTGAATACTCAGAGCTTGAAAAAAATAGTCAAGGTGAATGTGGAGTTATTTGCAGTTAGTTAAAGTCAGGGAAGGGTAAGATTTGGGTCTTGGCGCCATTGCACCCCTGAGGCCCACAACATCCAAACTAGAAATGGCTAGAAGTCCTGGGTTTTTGGGGTTGACACACACAACTGGATGCAGTACTCAAGGCCTAACCACTGCTGAAGGTGAGGGGCACAGGATTTGGATTTGTCTTTCTGCTTAATAATGGTATTTCTGGTTCCTGCAGCTGGGTTCACTTACTTGAACTAGCTATTCTGGGCGTGTGTTTAGTCTTTTCCGTAGGGTGGTGGTGATACAAATGTAGTGTTAGATGGTACTGACTTAATGTGAGCACTCGTGGGTCTTGTTTGAGGGTAACTGGTAACCAAAGGAGGTGTTTTGCGCTCCACCCATTTTGCTTCTTGACACCTCCTCCCCATGTTTCATGAGTTAATAAGCCTGGTTTTCTGACGCCCAATGTTCTGTAGCAGATGAAGTGATGGATTAGGTATCTATGAGACACGGATCTGAATCTCCACTTGGCCATGGGAACTCACAAGGCAGATAAGAACATAAGAACAGCCTTGCTGGAACAGGCCACAGCCCATCCAGTCCAGCATTCTGTCTCACACAGCGGCTCACCATTTGTTTATGCTACGTAGTGGTAGATGGCAGTGGTAAAATATAGCTAAATTTATATCTAAGGCGGCTGGCATACTAGGTATAAAGGGCACACTACATGGAACAAACAGGAGTTTCCTGCAGAGGTGATTCATTTATCTAAATTACATTTATGTTGATTCTAAAATTTAGCATGTGTATTGTATTTTATCTGTTTATTGTGCTTTTATGTGGTTTTGTATGTATTTTGATGTGGTCAAAAATGGCTAATCAATAAACTTAACTAACTAACTCACTGGTAAAACCATTCCTTAACTATCTCATTTGTAGAAAGCTATATTAGGGTCACAACATCACTTCTGACTTAACACCACACAATACACTGAACCCTAGTTTATCCTTACTTCTGTGGATAAGGTCACAGTTATTTCTGTTTTGCAGATTAGGTACTATTGGTGAGAGATGGTGACTTGCTTGTAATCCAGGCATGTCCAAACTTCAGCCCTCCTGATGTTTTGGACCACAACTCCCAGAATTCTAAGCTTAGATTGCCAGTGGCAAAGGACTGGGAGCTGCGGTCCAAAACATCTGGAGGGCCAAAGTTTGGATGTGCCTGTTGCAATCACACAGGGTGCCAGTGGCAGAGGTGGGGCTTAGAAGCAGGTGTCTCTCTGAATGTGCTTTGTGAAAATTGGGTCAGGTGCTTTTGTCATTCCCTCGCAGTCTCAATTTCTTCTGTCTTCCTCTTTTTAGGCTTGTAAATCTTCAGCAGAACAAGGCTTCTGCTATGACCACAATAACAGCATTTTCTCACGGTTTTGAGGACATCTCCCTTGCAGACCGACTCCGTCGAGAAGCAGCACCCGAACCCCGATCACTATCATGGGAAGTGTCAGTAGTCTTATCTCTGGGCATAGCTTCCACAGCAAACACTGCCGGGCTTCACAGTACAAGCTGCGCAAGTCATCCCACCTGAAAAAGCTGAACAGATATTCCGACGGACTGCTGAAATTTGGCTTCTCTCAGGAAACCGGTCACAACAAGTCCAGCTCAAAGGGAAACAAGAATGAGGACTTCTTTTACATTAAAGTCAACCAGAAAGCTCACCGGACAGACTACACACCACTCTCTGGGGGGGAGCCAGGGAGTCGCTCGGCGAGAAACAGCGTGGACTTTGCTACCTCAACACCCCCAAAGCTCAAGCCAATCTCTAACCAGCTGGAACTGGTGAGTTTTAGATGAAACCTGACCAGAACGCAGACAAGTCCTCATTGGTGTTATAACAAGAATAGCCATGCTGGATTCCACATCTTATTTCCTGCAATTTCAATCATATGTATCATATGAAATTTCTCCTTATTTCCAGGTTGGCTCTCCCTCTGATGAGTTTCCACCCATTGGTTCTTGTCATACTCTCAGGTGCAGTTGAGAATAAATCAAAGCGCTCTTCCCTGGGCCAACCCTTCAGATATTGGAAGACTGTTATCATGTCTCTCCTCAGTCTTTTCTTGGTCAGGCTAAACAGCCCTGGTTCTTTTAGTTGTTTTTCATAGGATTTAGCCTCCCGTCCCCTTATCATCTTTGTTGCTCTTCTCTGCACCTTTTTTTCTAGTAGATCACTCTGGTCAGAAATGTAGCAAAACCCTAAAGTAGATATTGTGATTCCCATCCGTTGTATGTTAAGGATGTGGTTTAGGTGTGAAGACAATACAGTGGTACCTTGTATAAAGGAATTAATTCGTTCCAAATGAAATTATGTTAAGCAAATTTTCCTTTATACAAATCCACATAGGAATCCATTGAAAATGGATTATTCCATTTTTATGTTGTACGGATTCTCCCCATAGGCGATTCTGTTAAGCAAATTTCCCCTATCTCCGGAATTTTTTATGTTGTACAAATTTTATGTTATACAAGCTGTTTGTTATACAAGGGTCCACTGTATCAGCTTTTTGTTTATTCTGTTCAGTTTCCAAATCAACCTTCCTTAAAAAACATAAACATTTTTCAACGTGCTCATTTTTAGTTTATAAAAACATTTTTAGTATATAAATGTTTCTATAAACAACCGCTCTGAGTGGCCTTGCTGCCAGATAAATGGTGTAAGAGTCTAATAAGAAAAACAAATAAGTTCACCCAATAAACTGATTTTTCTACAAAGAGTTCCCTTATAGGCATACTTAATCCAGTTTTTGTGCATTATAAAATCCAGAGAAGTACACATTCTAAAATACTAACGGTGTTCCGATTTTCATATTAGTCCCCAAACTGCACATTAAATCCCTTTCCTTCAAAAATACTTTCGTCACCATCCTTCAGTATTTGTTTCTGAGCTGGTTGAATACTTTTAAAACAATTTTATCACTACTATATTTATTTGTTATGCTCAACAGCCCTACGATTTCTTATAAAGGAAGAAGAGTTTCTGTACTTATTAACATATCGAAACACCAAGTACATACAGCACATTTGCAATGTTGTATTCAAAGAGATCCGATACTGAAAACAAAATCAGAGCTTTACTTGGAAACTATTTTTACTTCAATTACCTCTGGCTCCACTGAGCTATGCAGCCAGCGTTTGTATTGGCCATGGAAGGACTGGAATCTACAGTCTTCTGCTGAAAGCATATTTTCATGGGTGACCTTAAAATCTAAACCCTGTACAGGAAGAACATTCTGTTACTTTGCTGTGTATTAAAAGATCTGCAGGCATTCAAATAAAACAGTTTCCAAATAAAACTCAGCAGTCCCTCCCCCCAATATTAGATTTGGTTGAATATAATACTGCAAATGTTCTGCACGCACTTGGTGTATATATATTTTAGAAGTACAGAAATTTCCCTTTGTTCTTAGCAAAGAGAACCCTCGTTTGATCTCAAGGTTTTGGCAGTATGATTGTCGCCCTTGAACGGAAAATTTTAGTTCAAGCCACTAATTTTATTTGAAGCAATTAAAATATTCATATAGCCTGCAAAATATTCCCTGTCTTATTTTTTTCAGTTTTGTTTAGAAAGAATCAAATCTGCAGGCTCCAAGAAAAGAGTTATAGGCAAGAGTGAACCTCAGATTCCCTCTTCTTGGAAATATTAACAGCCTTCACCTCTCCATCCTCAGAGCTTTTACTGTAATGGATCAGCAACAACAAATGGCACTTCTATCTTCCTTTCACCCTATACGTTAAGGACTTGCAGGCTCTTAGATATACAGTAGGACCCCTGTATCCACTGATTCGATAACCACTGATTCAGTTATCCATGGTTGGTAGAGGAAAAAATTAAATACTAAATAATTCAGCAGCCGCAAAGCAAGCTACTGTCATAAACGGGAGCTGTAAAGCAAGCTACTGTCATAAAACAGCAGCCGCAAAGCAAGCTACTGTCACAAAACAGCAGCCATAAAGCAAGCTACTGTCACAAAACAGCAGCTTTGGGATTTTTGGCGTTCTCTCTTATCCACGGTTTTCAATATCCATGGGAAGGCCTGGAACCGACCCCTAGCAGATACCAGGGTCTTACTGTATCAGGTGCTCCAACACTGAAACATTTGAACATCCAGCAACAGGGTTGTTCTGTTAGTAAATCAAATAAATCACCCTAAAATCCTACCTTTTTCTCTTTCTAACATATTCTAATTTGAATTTTCATTGGAAAAATCACATCCCTGTGTGTGCCTCTGTCTGCAGAGGAGAAAGTGTCCCTTTCCTCCTGTCCTAAAATATGTTTCTAAAAAGGAAGTGTTGAATACTTCTGTTGCCTGCCCTAACTATTAAATGATTTTGATTTATTGTATCTGTGCTTATTTGCTTATTTGTTCTTTTTATTACTGTGATTTGATTATTCACCTCATGTTGGTCTGATTGATCAGTTTTTATTTACTATTTTAAGTTGTTTAATCTGTTTTTGTATTTTGCCTATGTATGTAAACTGCCCAGAGTAGCTTTGTTTTTGCTAGATGGTTGCAGTATATAAATCAAATAAATAAATAAATAAATAAATAACTGCCTGTTTTTTTCAATCTCCACAGGCCATGGACAAGAACCCGGCAAGGCCCACAGCCTTCAAGCCTGTGCTCCCTCGTTCAAACACAGTCCTCCTCTCTTCTCCGGAGCATGGCAGCCGTGCCCCTCAGCAAGTCCAATCCCAGGAGAAAGCCAAGGACCAAGACCTTAAGCCTGCGCCGTGTTCTGGAGGACTCTCAGACTCGGGAAGGAACTCCATGTCGAGCCTCCCCACACACAGTACAGCTAGCAGCTACCAGCTGGACCCACTCGTTGCTCCTGTGGGGCCCATCAACCGATTTGGAGGTTCTGCCCATAACATCACCCAGAGTGCCATCCTACAGGACAGTAACATGACGAGTCTGAAGGCCTTGTCCTTCTCCGATGGGGACACCAAGATTCTCAGCCCAGACAAGCCTTCTTCCGTCCATTCTCACGCTGCCGAGAAGAAGTCCTGCATCCGGTCACCCATCTCCACAGAGGAATCTGCCATCCATGAGCTGGAGCAGAAGCTCCTTGAGAGGGAAGGAGAACTTCAGGAGCTCCAGACCAGCTTTGAAGAGAAGGAGATTGCCTCCTGTCAAAATTATGAGGAAAAACAGAGGCGCTGCCGGGAGGAGATGGAAGGATTGAAGCAGAAATGCAATAATAAGCTCAAGCAAACAGCGCAGAAAAGCCAGCGGGCGCAACACCTTCTGCAGCTCCAGGTGTTCCAGCTGCAGCAAGAGAAGAAGCAGCTACGGGAGCAACTGGCAAATCTGATGAAAGAGCAGGATGTGCTGGAGAATAAGTTGAGATCCTATGAGAAGGAGAAGACCAACTTTGCTCCAACACTGGAGGAGACCCAATGGGAGGTGAGCGACTGCTGTACCTTAAAAGTTGGGGGATGAACTCATTTATTTGCATATACAGTGACCGCCTGCCTATCGCGGGGGTTAGGGACCCAACCCGACCCATGATAATTGAAAATCCTAGATATGCAGATGCAGATTGGGTCAGGCCTGGGGTGCCTAGCTGGGGGCTCTTGTACTTACTCCCAGCCTGGTGCTGCCCCAAACGGGCCTGCGGGGGCCTTCCCAAGCCTTCTGGAGGCCTCAAAAGGGCCTCCCTGCAAACCAGAAGTCACTTCCAGGTCGCCGGAAATCAATTCTGAGGCCTACAGCAGGCCTAGAAAGGCCCTCTGAGGCCTCAGAAATGATTTTCAGTGACTCGGAAGTGACTTCCGGTTTACCAGAAGTGACTTCCGGTTTACCAGAAGTGACTTCCGATTTACCGGAAGTGACTTCTGGTTTGCAGGGAGGCCTTTTGGGGCCTCCAGAAGGCCCAGGAAGGACCTCCCAGGCCTGTTCGGAGCAGCTCCAGCCCTGGGTTAAGTAAGGGAGGCCTGAAACAGGGCTTTCCCCCCATACCCAGCAGGCCTTTTTTCCTATACTGCGGTCCCGCAATATAGTGGGACTGCAGTATATGAACCGCGAATGGGCAGGGGACCACTGTAACTGAAAGAATGTGAAACTGCAGTGTGAGATACAGAAATACTTTTTGTCTTAAGTTCCAGCTGCATGGACCTGGTGCAGAAAGAACAGAGAAGCTTTCTGTCGTTGGTACTTGTTTGGGTATATAATGATAGATGTAGATCTAGGACATCTGGAAATTATGAATTGTAACAGGACTCACACTTTTCTCCCTTTCATGTACAGTAAATAAGCTCTTGTTTGAATGATTCAGAGAACAGATGGGATGGAGATCTCATTGACAAAATTCCTGTGGGTTTTTCTTCCACCGGGTCAGAAGCAACTGAATACTAGGAGCCCCATTTTTAAATACTGTAACTTGTTAAAGCACTGCTTAGATTTATTTATTTTATTCTTGCTATTGAATAACATTCAGAAAATTAAAATTTCAACATACAGCTAATATTAGGATTACCACCAACAAAGCCAGTTTCTGCAACTGTACAGGTACATGGTACCTGCCTGGAAGTTGTTTGCCATACAAACTACTGTACATCTGCTGAAATTTAAGTATTAACAATTGTGACCTTTTACATCTGCCCAACCAATGCCCAAGGAAGCTTACAGCAAATCTCTTCAAAATTACATTCTCTGAGATTAAATAAGGTTTGCATTCAATAAATGCATATCAGATGCTAGCTTGAAACAGGGAACATCCACAGGGAATGAATATTCATGGTGGGGGGGATGGATGGATGGATGAGTGGGTGGATGGATCAGCGGCAGCATCAAAAAGAGAGTACAGTGGACCCTTGTATAACGAACAGCTTGTATAACGAAAAATCCGTGCAACGGAAAAAATTTCCATCCCCCCTCCCCCTCCCCTCCCTGTCCAAAATGGGTGCAGGCACTCTCTGGGGCTCCTTACCGAAGATGCAAGCTGACAATGGAGGAGGAGGAGGAGGAGGAGGAGGAGGGCTAGGTCAGCCTGCTCGGCTTGCCTAGGCACTCACAGCAAAACTTCCTCAGGGGTGCGCGCTCATCTTTCCCTTCCCCCTTTCCGTCCCTCTTTCCCTTCCCCCTTTCCGTCCCTCTTTCCCTTCCCCCTTTCCGTCCCTCTTTCCCTTCCCCCTTTCCGTCCCTCTTTTCCTTCCCCCTAACCGGGCGGTTTCGCTTTCCCCCGAGCAGCAGCAGCAGCAGCAGAAGAGAAGCGTCTCTGCCGTCCCTTGCTGCGCGCTCAGGTCAGGAGCAGATAGAGAGAGGGAGAGGGAGAGGGAGAGGGGAGTGTGTGTGTGCGTGCGTGTGTGTGTGTGTGCGTGTGTATGTGTGCGTGTGTGTGTGTGTGTGTGTGTGTGTGTGTGTGTGTGTGTGTGCGCGCGCGCAGGGAAGGAGGAGACAATAGAAGATGGTTCCTAGGCTTGGCCTGGGAAGAATTAACCCTTGTGCTGCAGCACTCCGCCTGAAATCAATGTGTGTGGGGGGGTGTCTGTTTGCATTTTTGCATTTCTCTTCCCCAACATTATACATGTACAGTACTGTAGTTTGTGTCATTTTTCTCTGAACTGGAACGGATTACTCCATTTTTCAATGCATTCCTATGGGAAATTGTAATTTGTATAAAGGAAAATTTGTTTAACATAATTTCATTTGGAACGAATTAATTCCTTTATACAAGGTACCACTGTACTGTAACAAAGATACAAATGCAAGGCGGGGCTATTGGCAATACCTTATTGATCACTAATGTTTTTTTTAAAATCATCTCAGTACCAAAAGTAGAAACATGATAAAAGATGTGGTTTGCCAGGAAATTATTCTTAGATGTAAAGTTCTTGGGAAGTCTGTGTTAGGTGAGGCAGGAAGCAGCCAGGCTGTTGTAAAGCTGCATCTGAAGTAAAGGATTAAGTTTCACATCCCAGTTCTCCATGAAGCTCCCCCTTTTTTATTTCAGTGTAACAAAGAGTAAGCAGTGGATCAAGTTTAAATGTGTCACTACACAAATACAAGTTGATTAGCTAGATCTGTCACTTAGATATTTGGTTGGGGAACCAGAGTTTTGGAGTTTGATTCCACGCTGTGCCTCAAAGGAGAATAGCCAGCATATTAGCCGTGGGCAAGCTGTACAGTCCCAGGGTGCCACCAAATGAAAGGAATGTCTGTGAAGATTCTCAGTCCTCCAAGTGTGTTTATCTGGAAGTTTAGTCATGGCAACTGGACTTCTTTTTCTTGAGAGTTAGAAATGTTTCACTGCTCATCCAGACATCCAAACAGCTGATGAAGCTGTTTGGATGAGCAGCGAAACATTTCAATCTTTCAAGAAAAAGAAGTCCAGTTGCCATGACTCAACTTCCAGATAATGAAAAGAATGATAGACCACTTCTGAGTATTCTCTACCTGGAAAGCCCTGAAAAGAGTCATCACGAGTCAGAATTCACTGGATGGCACATGTATTGTTGGTGGTGGTGATGGTTGTATTAAATGTGTCCTGCACACGCAGGAAAAAAACAACACAGCCTGAACTAAGAAGTACAGCTTGGGTGCTGTTTCTGTGGAAATTCTTTGAGTTGCACTTTCAGCTCCTGTTCAAAACACCAGTTGTTGAGACAGAGCAGAGAATGGTGTCTCTCCCTGAAAAGTCATAGCACTTTGTACTCAAAAGTTAGCAAAGTTAGATTAGCTCCTGAGATTAAAAAAAAAAATCTACAAGCAACTCTTTATTTCCCATAGCAATGAAATAGTGATATAATAATAATTTGCTTCCTTTTCATAGTACCTAAGTAGATGGGAAGGCCAGCCCTCCCTGTTTTCCTTCCAGTCACATTTCAGGCAAAATGAAGCATGCAAAATGGCCTTCACTGGTGCTTTATTTAATCCAAAAATGGGGAATTTGTCATCTGAATATTTGGCTAAGGTGTGTTGGACCTCTTAGACATAAAAAAATAAAATTCTTGCAGTTTGAAAGAGACCAGGGTGACTGCCTCACTTTTGACAGATTGTCCCTAAGCAGGCATGTCCAAACTTTGGCCCTCCAGATGATTTGGACCACAACTCCCACAGTCCTTTGCCATTGGAAATCTAAGCTTAGAATTCTGGGAGTTGTGGTCCAAAACATCTGGAGGGCCGAAGTTTGGACATGCCTGCCCTAAGGGAAAGCGGTCTCCCTCAGATAATCTCATGTAATCTTATGTGTGCCACAGACCAGGGGTGTCAGTGCCCGGCTAAACTGCCCTGCCCCTTAGGCATTTGTTTAGACAGATTCGCTTCCTGACTCGTGTCTGCGTTTTTGGTTCTTGCAGGTTTGTCAGAAGTCTGGTGAAATTTCTCTCCTGAAACAGCAATTGAAAGACTCTCAGACAGAGCTCAACAGTAAAACCAATGAGGTTCTTAACTTGAAAGCTCAGCTGAAGGATGTCCGGTCAAAGATGGAGCTGCTGGAGATGAAAATCCAGGACTTGGAAGAATCCTTGCACGCTAAGGCCATGGAGTTGGAGGTGTGTGAGAACGAGCTGCAGCGCAAAAAGAACGAGTCGGAGCTGCTGAGGGAGAAGGTGAACCTGCTGGAAGAGGAGATTGCAGAGCTACGCACGGAACTGACCATCATGAGGGAGGAGATGAAGTGTGGCGTGGCCTCTGTAGGCCTAGAGGGTAACCTGAACGAGGACGCCCAAGCCCTGTGGAAGGAAGTGGAGAAGCTGAAGGCCGAGCTGCAGGAGGAGCGGGGCAACAATGAGAAGATGACCGTCGGCTTCCAGCGGGAACGGCAGACGTGGAAAGAGGAAAAAGAGAAAGTCATCCACTACCAGAAGCAGCTGCAGGAGAGCTATCTGCACATGTACAAGCGGAACCAGAACCTGGAGAACATGCTCCAACAACTGGCTGCTGGAGAGGATGGCAAAGAGCCGTTCGAGCTTGACCTCCAAGGTGCCGATGTGCCGTACGAGGACATCATTGCCACAGAAATCTGAAGGGCGCTCTGTTTTCCTGTCTGTTGCAGAAGAGATGGGCCTCTCGTTCAATTGGGGGGGGGGGTGTACAGCTCGCGAGAAGCACATGTGTGTTGGTTGAGAGTCCTGCCTGCCCCAAATGCTCATCACCAGCTGCCGTCATGCCTCCTGTGTGTTGTGTTGTAAGGCACTCTTCCCGGCCCATCATGCCTGATGCTTTTTTGCCAGAAGGGCAGCTGCTTCTCTATCCTGTTAGGAAAGGGAAAGGAATCCTGTTCAGAAGATAATTACCAGTGGACCACTGCATCAGGGTAGAATTAACCCAGTAGCAACTCTGGTAGAAAATATGCAAAAATCTTCATGCCAAATAAAACAGGTGCCACCCTCTAATCCACGACCCAAGTTCCAGAGAGATCTATATTTACTGGGGAAGGAAAAGTAAGCTACCATACCAGTCCTTGCAGCCATAAGAAATGCCACTGTAGTTGCCCACAGCTAACAAAGGAGGAAAAGGACAGTTCTGAGACCTTTTAGACTGCAAGGTGGGACGACCTTCTGGAAGGTATATTGACTTTAACTCTCAATTCCTTAGGTTAAACAAGAAATAGAACCCTACCAAGAGAGAACCTGCCATCAGAGGTATTCAACGATGCTGTGTCAGCTTTCTTTGGCTGAAAATATGTGTGCGACATATTTTCCCTGGGGCGAAGAGAGGATACCAAGAAGATTCTGGAATCTCTTAGAGAATGAATGCCTTAAAGTGATGTTGCTTCATATGTTGTTGACTGCAAATCCCATAAGCTCAGCCAGCATAGCCAGTGAGGTAGTTAGGTTTTGTAGTCTAAACATGTGGAGGGCCACAAGGTTTAACCTTGGCTTAAAAAGTGCAAGGCATTGTCTCCTTTCGCCCCCCCCCCTTTGCAAAAAGGATGTCTGCTCCACTCATTTCCTGTGGAGACTCTTTATGTCAACAATTGTTTTTCTCACAGAAATAACAGTCTGCCAGCAGCCATAGTCTGGCAACCAATCCTGTACCATCTTTGTTCTTTGCTTTCCATTTAATATTGCCTCTTCCTTGAACATATTAGCACTGTTATGTTGCCATCAACTCTGAACCGACTTACAGTGACCCCAATATGATTTTCAAGATAGATGCAACATTTAAGGAGTGGATTTACCAGTTCCACACGCCCCATTGATCTTCCATAACTGAGTGAGGATTCAAATCCAAGCCTCCAGAGTCCTAATCGTTCACTCTATCCACTACACTACACCACCACACTGGGTATCTCAAGAGTAAAATTAGGCGAGAGATAAAATGGCGGAAGAATGATATGTCTACACCTAACTCGGGAAAGAAAGAGCTGGATCTCTGATGCCCTTTCCCCCACTTAATATTCCTATTTTGATAGGAAGAGGCGAGGAAGCCATGATCAAAACATGATTACAACAAGTGTTTGTGAAACAACATGGCACAGTGTGCCTCAGAAATACATGAGGCACCAGCGTACTAGTTTCACTTCTCCATATGTTGTGTTTAGCCCCTGGAGGGCAAGTCATTGTAAATGAGGTTCCTATGACCATAACAGCTCTTTTGTCAAACAAACAAACAAAAAATCTCAGCCACATAGACTATACTTACATTCCAGATCAAGATTTGCCTCAGGGGCATCCTGTATCCCCATGTCTCTGCACCTACACAGGCCTGGAGACCCGATCCTTGTGATGGATGCCATTATTAGCTCACTCTCCCTCATTTATGTGGGGCCAGCACCCTCCATCATATCACAGCAGATTGTATCACCTGCCACAAGAGTACAGTTGCCACCAAAAGGAGACACATCCCGATTAAGATACTTTCAGAGCTGATCAAAGGACCAATATGAGCACACTCATAACTGCCATGCCTCCAACCCATCTGCTAACAGACCCCAAAACATTACAGACAGTTCTGACAGTTTCCATGATACAAACCACATTATTATGGCTTCCATTATCATCTGTGTAGGGTGCCATTTCCATACTGATTGTGGCGTTAGTCCAACAGGTCACCGGCTCAGTACCAATCCCAACCATTCTGATTCCAGCACTACAGCCTCTTCCAGCAGGTTACACATCTAGTCTGCCTACAAAACTGTTTTCCTCATGGCTAAGTGACTTCCACAGCCCATACCAATTTTGGTACCAATACCATGGTCACGTACATTGTCGGACCAGGAGTCTTATGACTCTAGTTCTTCCTCAGATACCTCCATTCCATCACAAACCTCTCCAGATGCACAGATAGGGGCCACTCCTGTTTCCCTCATGAAAGATGTCAGATCCTTTGCAGGCAGTTATATTGCATGGCAGCCGCTCTTGAACTTAATATACAAACCCCTCCAGAACAGGTCACTGACTTGGTCTTTCATAAAGTTTAGGTTCAGCCTGCTTGCCTAAGAGCTCTAGCTGTGCTTCCCTTTCTCCTTCATGTAACCATAATTGAGAAACTTTTCCTCTGTTCTCCCTTTCAAACAAAAACTGGAACACCTCTACAAAGTTCAGGAGTCTGGTTTAGAATCTGTCTAACAAAGCATATCCTCCAGGTATTTAAAGTGATACTCTTAGCCTCAAGAAAACTCTTTATGAAGAAGTCCTTTGCTTATATATGACACATTTTCTTTTTCTTTTTTAGTTTTTTATTTAATAAAATACAAAAAAAAATACAAAATACAAATTACAAAAAAGACAAAACATCACAACAGTGCAGCCCTTCACCAACAGGACCACTTTTCTTATTTACATTTATTATCCTCCACTCCAGAACAAAATCGATTGTTGAGTGGAAGCCTTACCCTTATCTCTTACAAGCACATATTCAATAAATCTACCCCATATATCATTTAAAAGTATCTCTTTTTAACTCTCTTTTTTTAATCTTGAAAGAACATGTCAATTTATCATTTAACACACTATTCCATATTTCATTGTACCATTCATCTAAGCATAGTTCATGTTTAGATTTCCAGTTTCTAGCAATCATTAATCTAGCCTCAGTCAATAAATTTGTAATCAACTCTTTAGTTTTAAAATCGTAATTATTATCAACAAATATTGACAACAAAGCCATTTCAGCATTTGGCACATTTTCTAACAGTGCCTGGAATATGCATAAGGTGACCTGGGATCTGTGTCCATTTACATTATCTTTCTGTTTCTCTTTTCTCTGAATTCCAAAAACCTTATGTTATCGTCTCTCAGTCTTTAGCATGTTCTTTAAGGGCTTTAATAACACCTTATCTCCCAAGCCCTTGATTCCTCCAAGTTGTAATCTATACTTGGTTTTGTACCAGATCACTAAAGGACCCTTTGAACCTGTGCCACTGCTCCTTTACATGGAGACTGTTCTCCAAAAAGTGGCATCATTGATTAGCCTTACCTTGAGCAAATGAATACATAAACCCTGTGCCTGTCACTCTGCTTCTCATTGTTTTCCAAAAGGACAAGGTTCTTCTCCAACTGGATGACATGTTCTTTCCAAAAGTGGTCTCAGGCTTCCAGGAGCTCAAGGCATCTCACTTCTTATGCTCTGAGTCTACTCCCTCCACTCTTCTCAAGCATTCAAGACACAAGGGCCAGCCCATCTAGATGCAAGTTTTGACAGAGAAATGTTGTCATCTATCTTACAGTAATCACCCAGTAATATGTGTTCACGGAGACCTAGAAGAAGTTACTTCCATGTAACTGGTTCATTCACCCACTTTCCTTTCAGATGACTCCATCTTTACAGGGAACTAAAACAGAGGAGAATGGTATGGAATAGGTGGACCACAACCTGTGAAGGGAGCAAAACTCCCACCAAACACCTCAGCTTATCTCTCTAGGAGGTTCCAAGATTGGCTGCACATGCTCAGTTGATATGAGTTCACAGATGACCCCCTCAAAGAATTACAGTTCAACAGTGTCATTCACTTGTGTCGTTCAGTATTTTCAACAGTGCCTGTGTGGCCTGAAACAATTTTTCTTCTTCCTTTGCAGTTATTATTTTCCATGTGGAAATCCATGTGTATTTGTGTATTTACCTTTTCCATTGTCTAAAGCGTCTTAATGTACATTCTTCAAATATACGTCTTTTCAGTTGCATACATTTCTTTGCATATTGCTGAAATTAAGTGAAAGACTCCTACATACAGTAGGACCCCAGTATCCACTAGGGATCGGTTCCAGGCCTTCCTGTGAATAACAAAAACTGTAGATAAGAGAGAACGCCCTGCAAAAACCCTAAAACTGCTGTTTGGTGACAGTAGCTTGCTTTGCGGCTGTTGTTTTGCAACAGCAGAGCTGTTGAGGACTGAATTACAGTATTTATTATTATTTATACATACATATATACATACAAGTAGCACACATATTTTGAAACCCGAGAGTGAAAATCCAACAACCACTCCTTTCCTACCATGGGATCAAAACAGCAGCAACAAGAAACTGAAAATTTGCTGCTCTTTCATGATACCCTAAACCAGTTGCCAGAGGCAGCTAGCTCACTGTGCCTAATTTCTCTGCAGCTGCTCCAACGACTGCTTATTTTATGTGTATGTCTATTTATTGACCTGTTTTAAAATGAATGCACCTTCTGCTTCAGTGAAATTCAGCTAACAGTAAGATGGCTGCTAGCAAACAAAAGGACAAATAATGAAAGGAAAGACTACTGCAGAAAACAAATTTTGAAAAAACATTGTCTTTTTAAAGCCGCCTGATTTTTAAAGAAGATTCTCATTTTTCATTCGAAAGTGTAGAGAACACTATGAGAACTCAGTGAGGAAGAGATTATTCAGTTTCAGAAGAAATTCTATAGTTTGGTCATTCTGTGCTGACAGGCGCCAGGATTTTCAAAGCCCCTTCTCATACTTCAAGTGAGCAACCGCTGTAGCTGAGTGGCGGTGTACATACCGTACTTTCCATGTAAGATATCCCAGATCCAGCCTCCTGATAGGACTAGGAAAGGTACCTGTCTAAAATATTGGAGATTCACTGCCAGGCAGCATAGAACCATTATGATGCGTGAACTCTCCGTTTTGCTCAACTACAACTCCCATCAGTTTTAAGCATCCTCTTTACCCAGTAACACCCTCCCTTGCAGTTTTCTTTATGCAAACACAAATGACTAACTCAACCACCACTATCACTTTCAAACTGAGTTGGTAATGAAGAATCGTTTGTTTGTTTTTTGTTCGTTCAGTCATTCACTCTCTCTTCAAAAAAAGTGCCCAAGGGCAGCCACTGGACTTGTGAACATGAAACCTTGACGGGCTTCTGCTCCTCCTCTGCTTATCAGTCAGTTAATTGGATTTACGCACATATGTTTCTGATCAGCAAAATTTGCATTCATTGAAGCCTTTCTTAAAACCACACTGCTGTCCTCTTTGTGAAACTAATCAGCCCCAGAGGATTAATTACCTCAGGGTTGGAGGATGCCTTATGGTGAGAAGTGGCTCTCCTACAGATCTCAAAGCCTGGGCAAACATGTAAAGCAGGATGTGGTCCTTCAAATAGCCTCCATCCAGGTTACACGTCGCTTTAAATGTCACAACCTGTCTTGCCATCTTTCTTCCCATATTCTTGCAGCGCTGGTGAGGATCTCTTTTTTTCTGCCTCATTTTCATCCACCTCACCAAGGAGGCATGTGTTAATCATTGACAGTCTTCATTAACATCATTTTGTATCCTTAGATCAGCTTCAAAGCATCTTGTACAACAAAGCCAAATGCCCAGTACAAGTTATTCAACCCTTGAATAACTTTAGAGGGAGGGGGCAGACAGGTTTCAAAATCTTCTAACAAATGACAAAAAAAAATCACTAAAAAGAATAGCATCTTGCCATTATCACTAACCCCTTGGATAAATAAATAGCTGGATTTAACATCTAAGAGCAACTTCCCTGGCAATATCCGTCTTGCCGTGAATGTTTATTTATTATTTTAGAGTATTTTTACCCCACCTTTCTCCTTGGAAAAGGACCCAAGGCAGCTTACAGTAATGAGGGATAATATACAGTCCAATGCAATTAAGACGTTGAAGTATTGAGAACAAGGAATTGAGGGACATCTTACAGCATTACTAGACAATGTTTGGACTTATTCTTAATACTGGTACAAACCCAACGAACCAGTGAAAACTCGTTGATTTTTAGTGGTCTATAAAGGTATTGCCTCTTTTTGCATTTCTATGAATTAGATTTTTTGTTGAAATACTTTGTCTGTTCCACAGCCTCATTACTTCTCTATTGGCAGTATTAATGGGACAGTTTTGACCATATATATCTATGGGGAATTCTGTTGTTGACTGGGCTCAGGTACATTTTTTTTTCATTATTAGCCCTTGGGTTGCCATATATATGGCTAAAAACACATTACTTACTAGACTTGCGCTCTTTGTGCTTTGTATGAAGCACAAAGCTCCCAAGTCTACTGTTGAGTCTTCTCCCCATCTACAACTTCTCCAAATCTATTCCCAACTGTGCCCACGTGCTTATATTTGCAACCTTGTGTTTTTGGTCGTTGACCGTAAATAAAATTTCAATTCAATTCAACCCTGCAGAGGGAGGTATTATCACAATGGGCCAGTTTGAAGAAGAGAACCAGCAGGAAAAATGAAACCCTCCTCTCCCTGATGATTTTCCACTCTAGAGACTGAAACAAATATGATAGCAGCTTTGCAAGTAGGAGCAGAGCTTCCTTAAGGGGTAGAGGACATTTGATTATCCCTGAATGAGATTTTGCACCTCTGCAAGCTGTGATTTACAGGCGGTAAACAGTATACTTGATGCGCATGTTGAGTATACAAACAACCATCAAGGTTTAGTTACATGCCTGAAAATAATGTTTAGGTAGCACCAAAGCTAGTCACTGCTGTAATAGCACCCACTATAGCATACTTGTACATAACACATACAGCCTTGCGTTGGGGTGGTTGTTGCTTGGTGTCTGTGAAGATGCTCAGTTATTCAGGTGAGTTTATCTGGAAGTTGAGTCTTGGCACAAGGACTTCTTTCCTTGAGAGATTGAAACGTTTCACTACCCATCGGAAGCTGCTTGGATGAGTAGCAAAACGTTTTTGGTCTTTCGAGAAAACAAGTGCAGTTGCCATGACTCAACCTCCAGATTGTTGTTTGGTGCTTTACATAGAATCTGATTTTTACAGGAAAAACATCCTGACTGGGAACCAATACAGTTTTCCCAGTTCTTTTCACTCCCTTGTTATTAAAGGATGAAACAACAGACTGCTTCAATTTCTTCTGTTGCTATTTGCTTTCCGAAATCAGGTTGTGCGTGTCAAAGGGAATAGTGAGTTAGGTATCTGGCTGCAGAATCAGAGACCCGAAAGTTCTATTCCCCACTTGGCCTTCCCAATATGAGCCAGCCTGTGTAGGCTTGGGTAAACTGCACAGCCCAAAAGCATTCCCAAAAGAAAGGAATAATGAGCCACATCTCAGTAGTCTATACTTGAAATGCCCTGGAAAGGATTTCCTGTTCTTTTGAACCCAAGCCATATCCCAGACTCATCTGACAAACACAGTCTATAGCAGTCCAAATGAAGAACCAGAGCCGCCCAGTGGCTGCTGAGGTATGGTTTCGATCTTCTTCCTCTCTAGCTATAGCTGAGGAGAGTTGAACAACATCCAGAATGCCACCGGTTCATTATCCCTGCTCCAAGCAGTGTTCTGCATGTGAATGTAATGAAAATGTTCAAAACGCCATGTATGAATATATATATATAGATGGAGGGAGGTGGGGGCAAAAAGACCCACCATGTTCGTGCCTGTTATATGCATTACAAACAGCCATATTTATATTTGAGATGTTTCCAGATGGTCAGTACATACTGCTGTTCTTCAATTTCAGCTTTCCACCTCTCCCTTCTTAACAGGCCTTTTATGTTAAGAAAATGATGGAGCTTAGGAAAACGAGGGGAATGTACAAATGCAGGGGAGTGGGATCAGGAGACAGCTATCTAGTCTCGTGCACTCCCAGATAGATTTGACGGGGCCACTGTGAGATACAAGAAGGTGGGCCATTGGCCTGATCCAGCACGGCTCTTCTTATGTTCTTATATAAGTCAAGATTGTCACCACCTAAGCAGGACTGTTGAGGACAGAACATTTTGGAGATGGCTCCTTCATGGGGTCATCCTGATGGCCCATAACAATGCCACAGTCTTTCCTCCCTAGGGCAAACACACTAAAAGCACACGTGTTTGGAAGCACCTTTATGTGGCTGTCAGGTGGGCAGCATCACCTTCCTGATATATGCAGGAGAGGTACAAGTCCATGTCACCTCATAGAGGCCGTGTGTGGTTCTATGCCACCTGGCTGTGGAAATGGATACATGGGGGGGGGTCCATATAAGTGAACCTAATATGTGGGCTAATCAGATAATGGCAATTCACCCAGGAGAAGAACAGGCCAGAAGGTGTAGTGGTTGCCGCTATTCCTACCATGGCTTTTAAAGCCACCTCAAACCCAGCAATCAAACTTCCGATGCTGTGAGAGCCATCTTTCTGCCTTGAGACCACAGCTTTTCCCACCAGTCTGATCCTAACTGTACCAGGATACTGAAACATTCTTTACCAGGACTGGATCTAGAGGGAAGGAAATGTTTGAGGAATGTTCAATCAGCAAACCCCCAACCCTGAGAAAACCAACATCCTTCTAATCCATCAGCTTGCCTCGTTGATCCGTCCTGTTTCCCACCTTACCCTAGAGAGGAGGAGAAGGTGTGCAGGCCGTACTGTTGCTCTCCATTCCCCTTGTGGCCTAAAGAAAGGAAGCAGACGAAGAAGCAACGGCCAAGGAGAAAAAGAAGTTGAGTTGGAAGAGGAAGCCCCTCCAAATATTTTGCTAATGCACTAACTGAGATGTGGACCTTGGCAGGGGCCCAGCAGTGCATGCCGTGCCACCATTCCTGCCTGTTGCGATTCTGATTGCTATTTCATGCAACCAGCAAACCTCTGCAACCCCATCTGGGTGGTTGGATATTGCTGAGGTATCTAAAGCACATTTGCGACCGTGACAATGCACTGTATACCCCAGGACTTGACCTCAGGCCCCCAAAGCATTAGGTGTACCACAGACAATTATAATTCACACGTCCCTGCTCTATCCCCCAGCTGCTTGCAAATGCCACCTTTCACTCTGACAGAACTCTTGACCAGTATATCACCTTGTCGTCCCAGCCTTGCCTGGGAGAAGTTAGCTGTGATGATGGTGGTGATAATCATTTATCTTCCTCAGTTTAGTTCTTGAAAGGTTTTTTAAAAATGTTATCTCTGGTGATCAATGTAAACTAATTCTATGTTTTTATGTGAATAAATTTTTAAAAATCAGACTCATGCTTTCTAAGTTTCCCTTTCTGATTGTTTTACAAGAGCCTCGTGGCGCAGTGGTTAAATGCCTGTACTGCAGGTAAAACTGTGCTCACGACCTGGGTTCAATCCCCAGTAGCAGGCTCAAGGTTCACTCAGCCTTCCATCCTTCCGAGGTCGGTAAAATGAGTACCCAGCTTGCTGGGGGGGCAATGTGTAGCCTGCACACTGTAATAAAAATTGTAAACCGCCCAGAGACCACTTGTAGTGGTATGGGGCGGTATATAAGCAGAACACTTTGCAGAACACTTTGCTTTAAAATGGGAGGTCAGTTTATTTCTTTTATTAGCAGTTACATGTATATACCATGTTTCGAAGCTCAAAGTGATATATAAACAAGGTCCTCCCCCCAGTTATCCTCACAACACCCCTGTGAGAAAGGGATTAAGCACATGGCTATTGGGTTTTTCAATGTTATTTTTGTAGGTTTAATATAAAAATAAATGAACTAACAAAACAAAACAAAAAATAGTAAATGTTGGTACCCGCTATAAGCCGCCATTATAAATTTACAACATAGTTTTGCTACATACATCTTATATTAGGCAAGTATGTATATCGGTGTAGTAGGCCTTTCAGGTATTCGTCCTTGCGAAATTGGCATTTATATGATAACTGTTCAAATGAAGCTAGTGTTAATTGATCCTCTAACCTTTGTGTGGTGGATGATGAATGTTGCATACAAGTCTGTTGGCCACAACAGATACTGTACTTTTAAAATTCAGTTTCATGGTCCCTTTGTTAGGCCCCATAAGACATCTTTAAAATATGATTTAAAAGAACACGTGTATCAACAATTTCCCCAAGCCCAGAACATATTTGTCAAGTATGTATTTCCAATTTTAAATTTCCAACATCTGTCCCTTAAACAATCTATGTGGAGCCCAATATGCTCATTATACTGTATAATATTTTATT
The DNA here is from genome assembly GCA_023846285.1 of Phrynocephalus versicolor. Classification (NCBI taxonomy): domain Eukaryota; kingdom Metazoa; phylum Chordata; class Lepidosauria; order Squamata; family Agamidae; genus Phrynocephalus; species Phrynocephalus versicolor. The sequence continues at coordinate 13,366,058 of JAHTLZ010000327.1, read as the reverse complement.
GGGTTCAGTTTAATTTCAGATCTAAATAAATCACTTAGAATAACTCATCCTTTCTCTTTAAAAGAGCCATTGTGCACCTTTCTGACACAGGGGTAGGCGTGTTCCTGGATCACAGATGTCCAGGTTTCAACAGAAGCCAGGAATGCTTTTACACAATTCAAGTTAGTGTGTCGGATGCACCCAATCCTGGAGAGGTCTTATCTGGCCACAGTGACGCATGTCCTAGTTATATCCTGACTGAATTACTATAGCACACTCTATATGGTGTGTGTGTGTGTGTGTGTGTGTGTGTGTGTGTGTGTGTGTGTGTGTGTGTGTGTGTGTGTGTGTGTGTGTAAATAAATAAATAAATAGAAGATTTCATGAATTACCTGTGTGTGTGTTATGTCATTACAGTTGTGACTGACTCTGTGACCCCATGTCCATGGAGTTTTCTTGGCAGGAATACTGGAGTGGTTTGCCAATTCCTACTCCAGGCACCTACAGCACCTGGTATTCCCTGGTGGTCTCCCATCCAAGTACTAGCCAGGCCCGACCCTGCGTGCTTAGGGCATCTAAGCAGAGAATTTCCTGTAGTTTAAACAAACACTGTGTGCTGTTACTGTTTCCCCTCTTACATCCTATGTGGCTCATCTACATATTTGTTGCTGCCACATATGTCTTTCTCCTTTTCTCTTCTTCCTTCCTTGCACCATCCACACCTCTGCCCCTGGCAGGTGAATTGAATTATACCACTGCCTCAAAAAAAAGTACAGGCCAATTTCCCTGCTATCAGCGATCTCCTTGGAACTGTACAGGGCTTGAAGTGACATCTCCAGAGCTGTAAACCATTAGGAACGGAGGAGGTGTGAAAAGCAAAAAGGGAAGACTGGAGGAAGTCCTAGCCTGCCAGCCTGCCAGCTGTAGCAGCTCATCATCTTTCCCTCTCCTGTCACAATGAAGTTTAAGAGGCTCGGAGCCATGAGAACAAAAGCTTACTTAGCTATCACGTTTTCCAAAACTGCTTAGGTTCTGACGAGCTTCACTTGTCATATGTTCGCTGCCCAGAATAGTGCATTGCTGAAACGAGGAGGTATAAAAATCTAAAGAATAAATATATCTCATCAACAGCTCCCTATCTCCTTGGCTCTGAACAGAAGTGAAAGAAGGGGAGGGGGGAAGGAGAGAATGAAAGAGAGAGAGAGAGAGAGAGAGAGAGCATTCCCTGTGATATGGTGTGAGGTTACAGCTGTTGCTGAACTGATTTAATTGTAGAAAAGCACACAAAGCTTCTGCGTAGATGGTCCAGTTCTAAAATTTTCAGAAGTCATATTCCTCCCTGTCATGCACACCTCCACGTAAACTTTTTAAAAAGAAACACAAACTTTTAAATATATCTTTAACTTTCTGCAAATGGAAGGGTCTAATATCTACTCTTTATGCTCATTTCATTCTTGTCAAAAGTTCAGAATCAAAATCAGCTCCTCAAACCAGAGCATAAGTCTTGGCCCTTAAACAAGACCTGTGTTCTATGATGCTAAATATGTCACCTGGATAAATAAGTCTCGGTTTTGAACGTGCATCTGTTGCACCTGGCTATTGATTGATCTCCCAGTTCCTGGCAAGGGGTAAACTACCTCTTACACACAGGCCACTTAGCTGGGTGTTCAACAAGGAGCCTGACATTTCACAGCTGGTCAGGCAGCAGGTCGCAAACACTAAATGGGACCTGTTGATCTGGCTCCCACCTTACAACCCAGCTGCTGCCCTGACACATTTATCCACTTTCTGCTTTCATTTTTGCTGAAGTACCAATTAATGAAGACTACCCACAGGGTCTACCCTGCTGCCATCTGATTTTTATCCCTCTGGAGAGAGAGGAGGAGCAGCTGGCTTTTCATTAACAGGATGCAGGAGAACAAATATTAAGCTTGCCCCATATTTTCCCCAAAGGGAATGCTACGTCTGGGTTGGCAGATGTAAAGCAGGAAGCAGTGCTGAAGGAACCCCATCACCATAAAGCTGAGGAAATTAGCTGCAGCTTATTTGCATATCAAAAAGTATCTGATGGGGAGGGAAGGGGGATGACATCTCTATACACCGACACTTTAGTAATTAAGGTTGTTTGCTCCCCTGCGCCAAGTTCTTTTTAAAGCAGCCCAGAAAGCTTTCATGGGCTTAGTGATAAGGATCTAACTTTAAAGTGTGCAGATTATGCAAGAAAAAGCCATATAGGGGCAGTGGTGGTGCCTCAACATCTCCGTTCCTGTTGGAGCCATGGTTTGTGGAGCAAACAAAGCTATGCTGAGCACAATAAGGGACCTGCTGGATCTGAGCTAGTCTTCTGTTCACCACAAAGTTTGGAAAGGTTTGATTTTTGGACTAGAGTTCCACAAAGCCAGCCATCATAGCCATGCAAGCTATATTTACCTCAGGTGCCAGGTCTCAGGACCCAATTCCCAAGGGATTTCTGTATTTCTTCAGGTCTCTCAGGCAGGGAAACAAATATCAGGAGAAATGGGACTTGAAGAAGGGGACCTTTGATTTGTTTGGGAGCTGTTGAGGAGATATATGTATTGTTTAGGTTTTTATACCACCTCATTTGAACAATGCACTATTCTAGTTTTTTTTTTTTATTTAGATGTCTGTTTTGTTGCCTGAAGCCAGTATGTGTAATAAACTGATTTCAGGCTTTTATTAGATGAATTGGTCTCCCAGCTTATTTGGCCACTGTCAGTAGTGATCCAGAAGGTAACTCTTCGGAGTCCTTAGGTAACCTCAGGTTTCTCTTGATTGTCTTGCCCTGGACTGAAACATTTGTCTGTTCTCCCAACAGACAAACAGATGGCTTTGCAGTTCTTCAAATCTGTCCACTTAATGCCTGACCCTAACAAATCCCCTGGCATTCACTGTGTAGTTAGAACTACACAGCTTCACTGGGATATGAAAAGAACACAAGTAAGGAAATATTTAGATTTTAATAGTTTAAAATCAACCATATGTCTTCTCCACATAATTTAAATATTCTCCACATGCCATAAACAAAATTGTGTTGCCTCTCCATAAACAAAGGAATTTGCTGGTTGTTGGGTTTTTGATTTTTGTTTTTGTCCTATGTCTATAGGGTGAAAGGTGGATACAACATTTTAAATATAATGCCACTCATTGTGCTATTGATCACATTACAATTTTCTGGTGCATTATGTTTGTTACTCTTTAATTTTTAATTACCTTTTAATTTAAACTTTTTTTTTTTGTCCTGAAACTATCCCATGCGACCACCCTAACAACATAATAAATGACACTCGTTCTACCAAAAGATTGATTGCACTGCCAGTGATCACACTATTTTAATAGAGTGACATTCATAATAATCTATTTCAGAATGGCAATTGCTTCAGCAATTTAAAAAAACCACGAAACACAATGCAAAAGTATTAAATCAGCTCTAGTACCAACAAACTTTAGTGGGAGCTCTTGTGGAAAGCTGAAGTGGAAGCAAAGGAGTTTCTTTCAAGATGTGGACAGTAATCCATAGTATAGTTTCCAGTATACAGATGCCATTATACTTTCCTTATTTGCTATTAGTAACATTTGCACTGATGAAGGAGTAGGAATAGGAAGGCAAGGAGAGCAATGAGAAGGACAGGCAGGCTGTAGCAGTTGCATAACATGGGGGGGGGGACAAAGGGGTTGTCACCTTAAGGGGGGAAATTAGGGGGTGAACATTTTGCCTTCTTCCAAGTGCTGGCAACCCATGCAACACCGCTGCTCCAGACCACAATAGCAAAATACTTTCTCAGGCATATGCCATAATGCCACAGTCCTGAAAAGAAGAAGAAGCAATGACACCCCCCTGTGGCAGAAAGGAAGAAGGGCACCTTTGTGATTCAAGCCTCAGAGGGGAGAGCCTGGGCCAGCTATAAAGAACAAATTCTATTAAGTCCTTAATCACACGGGCTGCGGCAAAATTTATAGGAAAAACAGCACAGCAGTGCAATCAAGTACGACAAAAGTTAAATCCATGTATGTTCTGATTTGAAAAGATTAAGATCTAAAATGCATCACACGTATCTAGGAATAAACAATACAGTGGTACTGTGGTCCCATGTATAACAAACAGCTTGTATAACATAAAATTTGTACAGCATAAAATATTCTGGAGATAGGGGAAATTTGCTTAACATAATTGCCTATGGGCCAAATCCGTACAACATAAAAATGGGATTACTCCATTTTCAATGGATTCCTATGGGAAATTTGTATAAAGGAAAATTTGCTTAACAGAATTTCATTTGGAATGAATTAATTCCTTTATACAAGGTACCACTGTACTTCAATTTAAGTAATGAATGTGTCCAGAAAAAAAATTGTAAACTGAAGCGTGGTTTTCCCATAGGAATGCACTGAAAGCCAATGAATCTATTCCAGAGGTCAGGAAAAAAGCAAAAAAGAAAGAAAAAAATCAACCCCCCCCCCAATGCAGAATGCACAGAATTGGCATGGAAATAACAAATGATCAGCTCCCTACTTTTTCACCACTGGACAAATACACCCAAAAAGTTTGAATCAGAATGAATAATCTGAGTCTCCATTACAGTAATACCTTGTTTACGAGCATAATTTGTTCTGGAAACATGCTTGTAAACCAAAACACTCTTATATCAAAGCAAATTTCTCCATAAGAAATAATGGAAACTCAGATTATTCCTTCTAAGGCCCCATAGACCACATACTGTACACACAAAACGCCAAATCACACAACATTAGTCGGCTAGAAGTCCATGTCGACACCATGGTTTACATTCCTGGCTGCGGAATCTTCTCTACTTGATTGGCCTCCTCTCTGCTCTACTCTTGCAAGGCTTCTTATCAGTCATGCCTTCTTTTCAGCATGGAAAGGCACTTCTTAATGGGCTTCTGATGCCCAAGGCTTTCCCTGCTGAAAAGGAGGAACCAAATCCTGCAAAAAGCAAAGTAGAGTGGAGTCTTCAAACAGAGAGACTAAACAAGGGCTGCCCAAAAGGAAGGGGAATGGTATGATACTGAAGCAAAATGAAAGCAAAACCTGGATGGTTTTTTTTTTTTTTTGCCCAGTTAGAATTTGCTTTTATATGTGATTGAGAGGGACCTTAATATAGATACAGTCTATACAGAAATATATTTTGAAATTTTTCAAGGGGAACTGTTGGGCTGTTGAAGCAAAAACAATACCAATCTCAGGGGGGAAAATTGATTCTTATTTATGTACAAATGTAGTTCTGAGATCAGAGTGTAACACTTAGATCTGGAAGAAAACATGGAATAATTTCCCCATTTTTGTTTCAAAAACTTCCCAAATCCCATACCCAGAAACTAGACTAGGATGAGGGATTTGGGAGATTTTTTTGTCCTAAGGTACAGCAAGGGTATCTTTGCTACTGCGGAATGTGTGTGTGTTGTGTCGTTATAGTCATGACCGACTCTTCGTGACTCCATGTCCATGGAGTTTTCTTGGCAGGAATACTGGAGTGGCTTGCCAGTTCCTACTCCAGGCGCCTACAGCACCTGGTATTCCCTCGTGGTCTCCCATCCAAGTACCAACCAGGGCCAACCCTGCTTAGCTTCCGAAATCAGGCGAGATCTGATGTGCTTAGGGCATCTAGGCAGCTTGCTACTGAGGAATAGGATCTTGCAATGTAAGATTTCATAGATCATGGGTCACTTCTTTAGATGAATTGTCTGATGAATTCATAGTAGGTGATATGCCTTTGAATCCCTTCAGACTAAACCACCCTAAGAAGAACATATCATTCTCTCCACAACTTTGAGGACCAAAAAAAGTTCTTTTCATTTGTTAAGTAGAAGAAGAAGAAGAAGAAGAAGAAGAAGAAGAAGAAGAAGAAGAAG
>JAHTLZ010000327.1:13276003-13348473 GCA_023846285.1 Phrynocephalus versicolor | reverse complement strand
AATCTGAGTTTGAAGGAACGGAACCTCACGTCCTTGTGGGGTCAATCCGAATTCACCACGGCCACGCCCCCTGAACTGCGCTCCAAGCGGGGTGAGAGATTCCCGTCCTGGAGCTTGGGAATCTTTTCAATCCGCTTCTTGATCTGATTTCAACATGGAGGCAAGTTCACCTCGGCTCGAGGAAGGACGTGAAGTAACTGCCTTAGGCAGGAATGACCAGGGCCCACATAAAATTTTATTGCTTTGTTCTGGTATTTGGAAAGAATATCTGAAAGCATAAGCAACAAGAGTATTCCAGTCCTGAACTGTCAAAATCACGGACTTCACATGGAGATAGATCTCAAGATTTTCAGATTCTTTTGAAATTACCAATCCCCTAATTCTTGATTCTCCTAAAAGTGCTTCACATGGGAGATTGAATGTGAAAGCTTTTCATGCCTACCTAAGCCTGATTCGACCTAGCTTCCAGCTCAGGGGTGGGTGGGGGGGACAGCAGGAATAGAGCAGAAATAGGATGCCTTTGGCTTCCAGTTTAAGCTTTTCTCCTAGATCAGCCACAAATCTTCTGTCAAATATGAAATCAATCTAGGGTGTTTCTCTTGTCTGGATAATATGGCAGAATGTGCAAAGACAATACTTCTCTAGACAAAATAACAGGCAGGGGGTAAAGTGGCTAAAGAAATGGAAACTTCACATCTTTTCCTCTGATTTTGGGGAGTCAGCGATGCCACAGCAATAGAAATGGTCACTAAGTTCCATGTACAGGAGGAATGCCTTGGATCTCTGCTACTCAGCCCAAGAATTTATGGGAGTGTACCATTAATACCTTTGGAATAGAGAGGGAGAGAAATGGAAAGAAAATTAAAAGCTTCACCAATTACCTGGTTCATTGGAATTCCGTGGGGTTGCTATCAACACATTGTTAGTCAGGATAATGGTTTTCTGGCTAACATCCCAAATTCTGTATAACCTCGGTGCTTCTTCAAACATAGGCCTATATGTGGCTTCCTCTGGAGAAGAAACACATGCATACATTGCAGAGGCACGTGGAAATACATTTAAATGGCAGCAGATTTTATAAATCTTTCTCACTGAGGAACTGGAGCTTGAAGCTTTTTGAAGGCACAAAATTTCTGGCTCCCCCGAATGTTCTAAAGTGAAAGTCGGGAAAAGTCGATGAAAAAAACCAAAAAGCTAAAACACTGAAGTAGAAGAAATTCAACTCAGAGGTTGGTGAGATAAGCTGGAGACCAGCAGTGAACATTGGATGACAAACAAGCGGATGTCAAAAGCTTAAATTCAAAAGCTTGAGTCCAAAGGAACAACACCCAGGGTAACTGAACAAAGGGAGAAATCTCAAAATCCAAAAAAGGGAGAATTAAAATGCTGGATTTACAGATTTTGACAGGGGAACAAAAGTTTCCTTGGCTGACCCATCTCATTATTTCTGAACTCTGAGATGTGTTTTTGACAGTAAGATTCATCTTTGCATTCCGCCGTTCATTTTATGTGAAAAAAATGGTTCATCCACATCTTGATAACATATTGTGTATGTGTGTGTGTGCATAGATCTATGCTGAATGTAATAATATGAAAAACGTTTCAATGATTAAGTAAGCTGTACATTAGTGTGTACATATAGATATATCATTTTTCTTTCTTATGTAAAGTTTGTCAACATTGGGACGTAGCATGTTTGATAAGAGAATTCTGGTAAACTGTGGATTACACTGTTATAATTCAAGGTTTATAGATTATACAGTAGGTAGGACCCCTGTATCCACTGATTCATTAACCACTAAGTGAGTTATCCACGGTTGGCAGAGGAAAAAATTAAATTTTCTCTTATCCATGGTTTTCGTTACCCACGGACAGGCCTGGAACCAATCCCAAGCGGAATTTATCTGCACATAAACACAGCTCACTTTTCATCCAATGAATTCACAGCAGGGCATATGGTCATGCCTTCTCCCAATTTTGCCCTGACAGCAATAGTCCTGAGGTAAATTACGCTGACCAAGTGAGACGTGCTTCACGACACTGTGAGAGTTGCTAAACAGACCCCACTGAAAATTTCCATGACCACTTGTGTCTGATTAAAAACTTTTGTAAATAGTTTACATTTATGACAACCATTCCCATAATTCTCACTGGGGGAATTCCTAGCAAATTCTGAGACTTGCCATCAAAAAGCGGTGGAAACCCCATGCCTAATTCCACGGTAGGATGAAACTGAATCTGAACATTTTATGAGGACACAATGGGATGTCTTCCTCGCTTTGATGCTATAATTGTTTTACATAGTTAAATGGGGAACAGAATACAGTATATGCTAATCTGAGCTGGACTTTATTGATTCAAGCAGGGATTCCCAACGTTGGCTCCTCAGATCTTATCGGACCGCAACTCCCAGAAATCCTGGTCAGCCCAGCTAGTGGTGAAGGCTAGTTGCTGTCCAAGAACTTCTGGGTTACTCAAGGTTGGGAATAACTTGATTAAGCCATTGCCTTGCATTGCATCTTATGAAATGTATGTTTGGGAAATTGAAAGAGTATTAGCCAGGCCCACACCCAACTCCTAAGGGCATCTAAAGCCTGTCATGGTTAGAGGAAATCTTGGAGTCTGGGCCACAACAGAAAAAAAGATTGATTTTCAACACGGTTTGGATAGGCAAAGGACAACAAGGAGAAAAGAACAGAAAGGAGGACTTCAGGAGGTTTTCTGTAGCAGAGCAAGTACTCTATTCTATTCTTGTTGGAGAAGGTACTCCAGTTTTGCCAGTGTGTGAGTGAGTGAATGAACACCAACTAAAATGTCCTGCCAAGGTGAAAATGGATAGTAATTCTATAGGTTTTTTACACAGAAAGGTGTGGGAGTGGTATAAGGCCAAGCCTTAAAGGGGGAAGAGTGAAGAGTGCAGAAGACCTGCAAGTGTCACACAGCTTGAGGCCTGAGCTCTCTCAGAGTTCTGCCACAAAGAGTTCAGAACATCCGCTTGGTCCTTCAGAAGCCGCTCAACCTGATCATCCCATTATTGGACAGGGGGTCCCAAACCCCCATCCCTGCTGGGAATATGTAAGGGAATCATAGTTTGGTACCTTCCCCAAGACAACTAACAGAATTGTTATGGATGGTTTCACCTGGTTTTAGTTCTTTGCCCTTAAATAAATCTCTCATCTCTTGGTCCCAGGTCCTCTTGTGAGCCTTCTCATTCTTCTCAGGTTGAACCACTTGGCTCCCATTATTCACAGATTCCATTTTGTGGGCCTTATTCCTCTGTCGTCCCTCTTCTGCAACCCACAGGCAGACAAGCTAGTAGGAAAAGAACACTTCACGTCAATCTAATCCAGTTGAATTTTTAGTTCCAAAGGGAAATCTTTTAAATTGACATTAGGTTGTTCAGTTAAGACGTAATCACATAAACCATCTGAATTGTTTTTCCTTCCTCTTTTATATAAGTATATTTCTATGTAAAGTCATGTGGTTTATATATTCCTGGGCCTGTTCACAGGGCTGTCAGTTCAGTTGGTACATTCCTTCAAATTTTGGGGTTCTGTAGACTTACACATGCCTTATTTATTTATTTATTTATTTATTTATTTATTTATTTATTTATTTATTTATTTATTTGAGTATTTTTACCGCACCTTTCTTGTTGGAAAAGGACTCAAGGCAGCTTACAGTAATGAGGGACAATATACTATCCAGTACAATTAAGGCATACTCAAGTTTGATAACAGGGAATTGAGAAACATCTTACAGCATTAAAAGACAACATTAAAGCTACAACAAAGCGCGAGCAGTTAAAGAGAGAGTAAAAATTCCATGTAAACCTGCACGGTAGACCATCCAAAAAGGGAGATATAAACACAAAGTCTATCTAATCATGTATGGTAGATTCATATAATAGGCATAGGCAGTCCATACAACGATTCATTTTACATCCTGCTTCTGGGTGGGCATTACCCCAAATATTTATTTTAAAAAAATATTTTATCAACAGATGATAACATCTCTCCCTGTCTTCTCTCTCTCTCTCTCTCTCTCTCTCAAGATAAGATAGATTGCATGAAGTTAGGAATCTTTAAACACCAACCAGACCACTCCAGATCCCTCTCCCCACAAAAATCTGTACAGATGCTGGATCTCCTCTTTCTTCTCAACCTGTTGATATATCTTTTGTTAATGCATTTATTTATTTATTTATGCATTTATTTATGCATTTCTAGATCGCTCCGATTTCCCAGGAGGGACTCTATGCACCCCCACCCCAACATCTTACCTTCTGTGTCAGTCTTAGCAGAAGAAGAGGAGAGAAAGAAATACTTCTATAACTGCCATCTCCCAAGTGGAATTGCCCTGAAAGCAGCCAATCAAGCACAGGGAAAGCAAGTCTAAAGAGAACAGGTTTAGCAACTGTACCGTTTGTGGCGAGCAGAGGTGCCTTGCGTTGAAGGCTGTGTCTTTCTGCTCACCTCTGCAGTTTCCCCCATATTTATACCCAAGAAATGCTGATGGGTATGATTGTGTAAAATTCTAAGATTACATACGACTGAGAATAGTGTGTCAGACTGCTGTTCTTTGACGCTCTGAGATCTGTCTCATTTAACAGTTGGTTCCTCCATCCAATCAACACAGATACTATCTCCTTTGCATACACAAATGCTTATAAATGTACAAACCGGTTAGTCTTTTAGATGCTATATAATTATTTGTGGGTTTACAACAGACTAATGCCTATGTCTGGGGAAATTCCCAGTCATCCGGGTGAGGTTACCTGGAAGTTGAATCATGGCACACAGATTTCTTTTCTTATGGGATCAAAATGTTTCACTACTCATCTAAGTAGGGCTACAAATCCAATGCAACGCGCAGATGGTATTTGTTTCAAAAAAATAGTTAGTTTCTTAGCTATTTGTAAAAATGCATTTTGCAAATTTGCACTATAGCACTCAACTGATACAGCACTATTCAAATGACTTCTCAACAGAGCATGATTTCATTTGACAAATGTTACACAAAAGAAGGGATGTTAATGCTACACAATGACGATGTAAAAGTGAAGTGAAACTGGCAGAAATGATGGTGAAGATGAGGACTCCATGAAGTGGAAACACTTGAAACTCACCTTCCCTGGATAATTAAACTTCCTATATGAACCACAGCAACAATTAAAATGCCAGGGTGTGATCTAGAGATCAGCATCGATCCAGGACAAACTTCTGACACACCCACATCTAAAAAAATTCCATCCTGAAAAATAGCTACATCAAAGCATACAATAACTGTATGGCCATTGCATTAATTTTCCTCAAGCAATGGCATACTCAAGATGTTGCAACAAAAACTTTCACCATATATTCAAGCTGGATTCTGAAAAGGAAGAGGGACTGTACACCATATTGCAACTATTTGTTGATTACTGTTTTTTGCTTTATATTTTGCTGAGTCTTTGTAAATTGCCCAGAGTGGCCTCGTTGCTAGTTGGCACGGTATATGAATCCAATAAATAAATAAATAAATAAATAAATAAATAAATAAATAAATAAATATCCTAGGGCTCCCTTGGGATTGCCTTTTTCATGGAAAGCTGCCATGGAATGGGAGGAAGTCTTTAATTTCTGAAAAAAGCAACTGGAAGGATGATTTTCCCACCAGTGATCATTGTTGGAATTCAAAGACTTCCCACCAACAATCCCATGGCCCTTGGACTTCCCCAATGAACAGTTTCTCAAGAGAGCCTTGGGTCTTGGGTCAGAAAACGTTAATTTCTGAAAAACCACTATGGCTGACGATGTTATTAGCCATACACAACGTAACAGGATAGATCAGTCCAGTGGATACCAAGTGTGGGTTAGTGGATAGAATAATGGATTAGGACTGCCACTCAGCCATTAAAACTCATTAGGGTAAAACCACTCCTTGAAGACATGTGGCATAACCATTCCTTTAAAAAATCTTAGCTTGTTAGAGTTGCTATAAATTGGTTCTGACTTGAAGACATATACCAAAAATCAGTCAGGTTCCTCTGGGGTCATAGTTGGATTATATCATTAGAAGAAACTATATTAATGTTTTGACAACACGGCCCTTTCCCAATATCACAAGAAGTGGGAATGCCGATCAAGCCAATGTTTTTACGCCTAATGATCAACCACAAAACAATGCAATCTAATCCGTAATATAGCAAAAGTCAAAGGATTTGGACCAGATAATTGTTAACACTTAAGGAGCAGCTGCTTCTAATAACAATCTCTCAACAGTGTCTAATTGGGCCCATTTTGGAAAAGGGAATCCTTACCCCCGTGAACAGATGCATAGCTTCCATCTCTTATATGTCAGGTGGAGCATAAACACCTGGAGGACCAGTGTGAGCTAAGCAAGGGACCTTTGCTTCATAGGATCCTGGTCCTTTACCTGTCATCAGCAAAGGACAGTGTTTATACTGCTCCATTATGATCAATGTGAGGCACATGATTGTTTAACTCCTGGAAGAAAAGCTCCCTCCTTCCATTCTGCTAGCAGAACCTTGGAAGACTTTTGCAAGATTCTGCAACAGTGGACCCTGCAGGGTATCTAACAGCCTCAACACTAGTACTCACGGGTGCCTGGGCCTGCCCCAAAATGAAGTGTGTCTGTTAAACTGATTCTTCTGATATGGGGAAATCCCATGTCTCATTGGCAAGCATTCTTTCCTGGAAGTCCTTCCATGAAATTATAGTATGTCATAACTGTAATTATAAATTAAAATAGGATGTTGACCCATCCCATTATGATTTAGCTAAGCAAGGGTGATAGAATGAGGAAACCTCCCCAGACCACCAAAGGCGCATTTGAAGGATATCATCAGGACTGTGATGATGCAGGTCAAAAACGTGTAAAAATGCATTTTGCAAATTGGTGTATTTAAAGTTTGCTTTGTTTTAATTGATATTTTTCCTTCCCTGACAAAAGCGGTGCAAGTTATAGCCATAAAAAACTTGAATCACCCATATTTTTCCAGTTATATAGACAACCCCATGTATAAGACGACCCGCACTTTTCCAACTCAAAATTACAGTTTTGCAACTATATAGCTTTCTCCTTACTTATTTGCATGTATAAGATGACAACACTCAATTTGTAGTCTAACAATTTTGGACAAAAGTATAGTCTTATATACAAAAAAATACTGTACTTTACCAATAAAAATGTACTGTATTCACATGATCAGAAACCTGTGAGCTCTTTATGCATAGTGTTCATTGTGAATGACTGAACACTTTAATTAATAAACCCCATTTGTTCAGTATGTCTACTCCAGTTACAACAAATGGTTTTTAAAAATATTTTCATTTGTGATCCTATTCATGTTTACCAGGAGTAAATCCAGCTAAACTCAGTAGCACATGCTGCTCTATTTTTTTGTCTTGTTACAACTAGCTACAAATAAACCCCCCACATGATTTCCTGAAGATAAATTGAAAGAGAGAAAGAGAGAGAGAGAGAAACAAACTTCATTTCACGTTTCAACATTTCATAATAATGTAAGTACATAATACCAGCACATAAGATCAAAACACAAGATGGACATTATTCATAGACTAAATAACATTCCAGTTGTGTGATTGGTATAAAGAAGTTTGAAATAAAGCAATTAATGATAAACTAACTTGTGGTATTAAGACTGAAACACGTTTGATCAATAAGAATATTTCTAGAGATGTTTGTGGACTTTGCATTGATTTTATATGTAAAGGGAAGGGTTCCACACCTGAAAGTCCATGCAGTTTTGGAAGAGAAATGGGGGACTGTAACTGGAAAATCAACATGTCTTTGAATGGTCCCAGTGGAGAGGGGCACATATGAATGATAAATAATTTAAGTTGTTTTATGCATGTTTTAAGCTTTTTCCTTTTAATTTTTTTTGTTCTATTTTCTTATGTGTTATTAGGTATTCTCATTTGTTCTGTTTTGCCTTTTTCAAAAAACAAACAACCAGGAAGCATCATGCAACCCAAAACTCCCCTAAAATGTCTTTAATGTTTAAGTAACCTATAGGAAACATTATTATTATTTTACACAACAAAGCAATTTTGTTCCTCTTCCTATATTGCCTGTAACTGTCAAGTTGTCAATCAACATTATTACCTCAGAACTAATTGGTTAATGGTACAAACATTTACTGCAGCTCTTTATGTCCGGGCCGCGGAATTGGAGGGAGGCAGAAGCCCGGCCTTCCTATATTCAAGGTGCTGGGCAAAGGTTAGGCAAACCTGCCTACTGAACATCAAATTCTGCCCATATCAGATGGCAGGTTCTGAACTAAACTGTCCCACGCCAATCTGGCAACCTGCCAGAGGTGGAGGCAAACCAGGTCAAGCAAGTTGCTCTGCCAAGAAGCCAGTTGAAGGTTTCCTTTCGATCGAAACCAGCTGTTTCAGCTTTCGCTGTTGCAAGGGACACACACACAGCAGCAGCAGCAGCAGCAGCAGCAGCAGCAGCAACACATCAGGGTGGAAGCTGTGTTACGGCTCATCTGAGTGCGGGAGAAAGTCACGTTAAGGGCAGAGGAAGACGGTGGAGGTGATAGCACGTCCTTGGACAGAGTGCGTCAGAGGGAACCTTGTGACACTGGCATGCTCTACGGCAGTGCCCCTGCTGCTGTTGTCTGCACTCCAAATATCCAGGTTATTATGTGCAGCAGGCAGGAGGCTAGGACGCAGCTGATACACAGAAGATGAAGTTAAATTTCATAGGACAGCAGTTGCAATCATCTCTCCATATTTTTCCGTCTGTGGAGAAGATACAACTAGCACAGCACTCCCAGAAACATCAAAGCTAGGTTGCTTTTGCAAAAATAATTGTAAGATAGGTTACGACTTGCTGCTTTTTAGACAATCTTCCACACCTGCTATGTCAGGCAGGATTTGGGCTGGGTTTGGGCTGGTCTTGGCTGCAACTCTGTACAGCATGTTTAGGACTTGAGGAGAGTTTGGGCCTCAGTGTGCAAATTTTTATTGTCCATATGCAAACTTAACAGTGTGAGGCCAGGATTGGGGAAAATCCAGTTTTAAATTCCACCATGCCCAAGAATATGTCTGAATGCATGTGGACTGCCTCACACTTGCATCACAGAGTTGTTGGGTGGATAATGATGAGCCATGGATCCCACCTTAAGGAATCGGAAGAAAAGAAGTGGTAAATGCAGTGAATCAATAAACAGCATTTTTCCCATCATGTTTCTTTCTGATTCGAGAGCAGCATTTTTGGAGTGTGCTTGTGAAAAAACTCAGAATCACTTCTTAGCTTTTGGAGGTCCTTCTGATTCCGGTTGTCCCGTGCAGCAGGAAACGAGGAAGATGAAATAAGAGATGGTTTGACTCCTTAAAGCAGGCCTGCCCAAAGTCCGGCCCGGGGGCCAAATCCGGCCCGTCAGGCCATTCTGAGTGGCCCATGACTGGCTGGCCTGCCCCTCCCTCCCCCTCCTGTTTTTTTTTTTAAATCTTCTGCCAACACTGACACCGCTGGGAAGCTTGGGCGGCTGGGCGGACGGGCAGTCTGCCACCACTGGCACCGCAGGGGAATGTGTGGGGGTGGGCAGGCCAGCGGGCTTCTGCCACCGCCAAGGAGCTTTGGGGTGGGCTGGCGGGTGAGCCGTCCCCACCACTGGGGAGCTTGGGGGATGCAAGGTCGCAGAGATTGCCTCTTCCAAGGGGCGACCTGTGGCCACGGCTCCCTGTGCTTCCTTTGGTCCCCACCTTCCTTCCTGCAGGTGGGGCTGCAAGGGGTCAGTGGGTGGGGATTATGGGTCAGTGGGTGGGCCTTGCAGTGGGGCGGCAGGGTCGGGGAGCAACTGGCCCCTGACACATTCTCAGCCACCAAATCTGGCCCTCCTTACAAAAAGTTTGGACACCCCTGCCTTAAAGGAAACCACGGGCTCGAGTTTGCAAGAGTGAGCAAGGCTGTTGAGGACAGAGTATTTTGGAGGTCACCCATTCATGAGGTTGGGTGTCTAGGGTAACTTGGCAGCGTATAGCAACAACTGTGATTGTCCACTCAAACAGAGAAGGGAAGGTTACTCTTCAATGCATGATGCTAGTCTTCAAATTCCCTGAAGCTGAGAATGATTTTACAGTAAATGCCTCTGCTCCCAGTATAGCGTTATTCTGCAAAGACTGAGGACTCCTGTCATTTGATTTCATTAATAACCATCAGCATTAATATCATCTTGCTTGTGGATGAAACATACCTCTGTGGACCCTGTTGTCATCAGACTTTGGGGACAATATCAAGAAACTTCACACAGCCTTATAAGCAGTTGCAGTTGACAGGGAGTAACCCCAATTAAGCAGCATAGATCTGCAACATTATAGTTGTGGTTGGAATTGGGTAATATCTCAAATAGGAGGGACCCAAACAGTTTCTGCTTTTATGGCTGAAGTGTGATAATCATGGGTAATCTTTTGGAAGTGTGTTGGCTCCCCAGAGATGAAAAGAGGTAGCATACTTTATCTCACAACGCTAATAGGAAATGTGC
Source organism: Phrynocephalus versicolor (assembly GCA_023846285.1). Taxonomy (NCBI): domain Eukaryota; kingdom Metazoa; phylum Chordata; class Lepidosauria; order Squamata; family Agamidae; genus Phrynocephalus; species Phrynocephalus versicolor. The sequence continues at coordinate 13,337,954 of JAHTLZ010000327.1, read as the reverse complement.
AAGTTTTCATTTTCAGATCTTGGCTGGAGCAGATAATAAAGCTGATTACCCATTTTAAAAAATCAGTTCAGAAATTTGGACTCTTACTATGTTTGCAGTGGGATGGGTCCCCTAATCAAAAACACAAAACCAAAAGGTAGAAACTATTTATAACGGATCCAATAAATCCTCTTTCTAACCTGGGTCTTTCGCTTGCATGGAAACTCTTTTGCTGGGTTTTCATTTTCTGCTTTTGAAAAACTTTTTTGCTTTTCAATAAAATAAATATACTCCTGCCAGTACAGATAGCAAAATAAATACAGTATAATTCATTGTCCTCACTCTGCAATTGTTGAAACACAGTCACACCTATTAAAACACCCAGTGTACACAAATTGGCTAACCATATAACATTTAATCTCTGGGTGGAGAGGCTGCAGTCTTGTACCCATTTACTGGCAGTGAAAACTGTTTGAATGTTTTTCTGTGTAAACAGGCATAGAACTGGCCTTTAAAAAAAAGTTTGGAAAAAAATGAGTTGCAGGTGGTGGGGGAGGGAATCCCAGCGCAGTTTGCCTGTTTTCTAGTCCTTGAATTTTATTGATAGTCCTCGTTTCCATCCCAAACAGAAAGTCTTCAAAAACCAGAAATTCCGACTACAGAAGAAAAAAAATCCGTGCATATTAAGATCAAAAATTCAAGTGGCTCTTGGACCATACTGTTATTAGGACCAACAGAAAAAGGTGTAGGCTTTTGAGTTTTCCCTGTAGTATAATTTAGAGAAAAACAAAGACCAAAAAACATGTGGCACCTTAAAGACTAACACTCATATTTTAATGAAAATTTAAAATATGAAAGTAATGAACATTTAAAATGTCATTAATATATGAGTTCGTCCTTAAGGCGCCACATGTTTTTGTCTTTTGTTTTGTTTTTCTTTAATTTTTGCCTGGAATTCTTGCGCAGACTGGCTGCCTTCTCCAAAACGTCTACAATTTAGAGCAGGCATGTCCAAACTTTGAGGGACGAAGTGTGGACATGTCTGATTTAGAGAGTGGCATTAGCCCGTTTTAAAACGGAGCCAAATATTTTGTCCCGGATCCCTTTAATTTGGCTGTTCCCCGTTTTGTATTTTTAATGAAATTTTAAATTTCCATTAATTTCATATTTAAAATTTTAATTAAAATGTGAACGTTATTTAAGGTGCCACAATTTATTTATTTATTTATTGCCTTTTGAGACGGGCAGCATCCAGATAAGGGGATGACAAAAATTTTTGGAAATCCAGATTATTGGACTATGACTGTTTCCCCTTGAGCATGACAGTCTAGCCTGCACATAATTAAACTGTCAACCGCCCAGAGAGTGCTTGAATTGCTGTGGGGCGGTATATATATCAGCAGAATAGTATGACAGGCCCGAAATCCTGGGAGCTGAGGAGGTCGCAAAGAGCGGGAGCGCCAAAAAGAATCGCCGCCCTTGACCTCAAAGGTCGCTCCTCACAGTCCCAGCCGCACCTCGCGCGTCACTCTAACTTAAAAGATCTATGGGCTGGCTGCCGCGCGTGATGACGTTTGCGGGGCGGGGCCCACGAGCGAAAAGGGGGCGGGGCCGGCGGCTGAGGGGCCCCTGTCAAGCTCGGCGCTGATTCGGCAGAGGAGGGCCAGGGACGTCGAGGAGGCGCCGCCGGCAGGTAAAGAGGGCCCTGAAGGGCGGCGGTTGAGGGGGGGGCGGCCGGCCGAAAGACCGAGGGAGCTCCCGCGGTTCCCTCAGAGCCAGGCGGAGGAGGAGGAGGGGGAACCGGGAGGGGGACGGGCGAGTGCCGTGTGGGCGCCATTCCGGGGCTCCGGCGAAGTGTCCTTGGGGGCGACGTCGCCTCTCGGCAGGGCAGGGGAAGCGCGCCAGGCCGGCGGCCACGCCCAGGAATGACGCGCATGCGCCCCTGGAGCCAGAGACACCGCGCGCGCGAGCCAGCAGGGAGGGGGCCCGCGCGCCAAACTTCTCCCCCCCTCCTTCCTCCCTCTCTGGCCGGCTTCTTCCGCCCGGTTTTACCCCTCCCCCTCTCTCCCCGCCCCTCGGTTTCGGGATGAGGAGGGGGACTGGCGGGTTTGGCGCGGATGTGACGTTTGGGGTCCCACCTTTAGAACCCCGTGCAGGGCGTGGGTGGTTGGGTGGTGGGGGTTTTGTACCCAAGCTGGGGATGGGGGTCCAGGGAAGGGAGGGGGCCGTGACTGTTACCCCTGCTCTGAGGAGCTCTTGGTGGTGAAGGCGGGGGTGGGGGGGTGTTGCCAAGTCATGAGAACATAAGAGGAGCCCTGCTGGATCAGGCCAAAGGCCCATCTAGTCCAGCTTTCTATATCTTACAGTGGCCCCACCAGATTCATCTGGGAGCGCACGAGACTAGATATCTGTCTCTTCCCACTACTCCCCTGCATCTGGCCCTTGAAGTACCCCGGTTTTAAGCCTGGAGATGACACATCTCCATCATGGTTTGTAACCTGTGATGGACTTTCCCTCCAGGAATCTGTCCAATCCCCTTTTGAAGGCATCCAGGCCAGATGCCGCCACCACATCCTGTGGCAGGGAGTTCCACAGATTAACAAAACGCTATGTTAAAAAAATAGGGGTGAGAGCAGAGGCATGATGCGTACAAATTGTTGTTCAGTCATGTCCGACTCTTCGTGACCCCATGGACCAGAGCTCGCCAGGCCTTCCTATCTTCCACTGCCTCCCGGAAGTTTGGTCAAATCCATATTGGTTGCATCGATGACACCGTCCAACCATCTCATTCTCTGCCGTCCTCTTTTCCTTTTGCCTTCAATCTTTCCCAACATCAGGGACTTTTCCAAGGAGTCCTCTCTCCTCATGAGGTGGCCAAAGTATTGGAGCCTCAGCTTCAAAATCTGTCCTCCCTGTCAACATTCAGGGGTGATTTGTTTCAGTATGGAGAGCTTTGATCCCCTTGCAGTCCAGGGGACTCTCAAGACTCTCCTCCAGCACCACAGCTCAAAAGCATCGATTCTGCTCTCAGTTCCACACATCACTACTGGAAAAACCATAGCTTTGATTATCCTGACCTTAGCTGGCAAAGTGATGTCTCTGCTCTTTAGGATACTACCAAGGTTTGCCATTGCTTTCATCCCAAGAAGCAGGTGTCTTTTAATTTCGTTGCTGCAGTTGCCATCAGCAGTGATTAATGAGCCCAAGAAAATAAACTCTGTCATTGCCTCCATTTCTTCCCCTTCTATTTGACAGAAGGTAATGGGACCAGTGGCCGTGATCTTAGTTTTTATATATATATATATTGAACTTCAGCCCATTTTTTCCACTCTCTTCTTTCACCCTCATTAAGAGGTTCTTTAATTTCTCATCTGCTATCAGAGTAGTATCATCTGCATATCAGGTTGGTGCAATCTTAATTCCGGCTTGTGATTCATCCAGCCCTGCCTTCCACGTGATGTACTCTGCATATAAGTCAAACAGGCAAGGTGACAGTATTTGGCCTTGTTGCGTACAAATTGAGTCTAGCAAAAAAAAATATCAAAGCAACAAAACAAAATAAAAAAGACAAAAGCATTTGGCACCTTAAGGACAGTTATATTTGAATGTAAGCTTTTGTGGTCAAGTCCACTTCTTCAGACATATAGTAGCAGAACTATAGCAGCAAGGTCTGCATATAATACTATATTTTATGTTTCCTGCATTTTATGAATTATTTGAGTTTATTTGCACTGTATTGTATTCATCAATTGTTGTTAAACCACCCAGAGTGACCCCACTGCCAGATTATAACTGTAATAGAATCAGAGAATAATGGAGTGGGAAGGGACGTATAAGGCCATTGAGTTCAAAGTCCTGCTCAGTTCAGGAATCCAGATATAAACAGATCTAATAGATGTTTCCTTCTTTTATCTTAATTGCCTCCAGTGTTTGACCATCTCCCAAAGTCATTGGTTCCATTGACATGCTGCTTTAACAGCATGTCGCTTTTTATTCCTGACATTCAACCAAAATCTGGTTTCCTGTAGCTTTGGGCCCATAATTGTGTCCTGCACTCTGGGATGATTGAGAACAGGTCCTGCCCATTGTCTGTAAGATGACTTTTCAATTACTGTATTTGAAGAGGGTTATCCTATCTCTTCTCAGCCGTCTTTTCAGCGGTCTAAACGTGTCCAGTTATTTTAGGCTTCCTTTCCAGTCCTGTGATCATCCTTGTCACCCTCCTCTGAATTTGATGCAGATTTTTTGGTATCCTTAATGCTTAGAACTAGCCACAGTTCTCTAGATGAGGACTAAGCAGGGCTGAACAGAGGGGGGCTAGTTCCTCATGGAATTTGGAGACTATTTCTGTTAATGCATCAAAATCACATTTGGCTTTTTTTCAAACCACATTGCACTGTTGGATCATATTTAGCTTGTGATCTACAAAAGTTCCAAGATGCTTCTCACACATAGTATGACTGAGCTATGTATCCCCCCATCTTGTAACTGTGCATTGGGTCCCCTCCCCCCAGGTGTAGAACTTTGCACTTATCCCTGTTCAATTCTATGGTGTTCTTTTCAGCCCATTGCTCAAGTCCATCAAGATATTTTTGATTTTCCCCATCTTGTTGTGTTAAAAGCTTAACGGAAAAAGGAAGCAAGTTTGCACATTTTTTCTGCCTGATTCATGATTTCCTGCCTTGTGAAGTTATAATATGCTGTCGTCCAGTTCCCTCCTTCCTTTAAATATCAGGAACAGCTGTTCTTGATCTGACCTGTGTTTCCTTGGCCTGTTGTCACAATCATTTATTTCATGTAGCGTTTCTATCATGTGCGATAATGTTGTCATTAGTCCTTGTTGGGTGGAAGAAGAGATGCTTGCCATACATTTTGGATGATAAATAATGCATAATATTAGCTTGAATTCATAGAATCATAGAATAGTGAAGTTGGCTGATAAGGTCCTCAAGTCCATCCCTACTTGATGGAGGAATACAAATCGAAGGATATCTGGCAGGTGGTTGTCCAAATTTCTCTTGAATGCCTCCAGTATTGGAGCATAAACTGCCTCTTGAGGTAAGTGGTTCCACTGTTGTACTGCTCCAACAGTAAGGATTAGGGATGATTATTTCGTTTCAGAACCAGTAGGTTACAAAACAAACTACGTGAGCCCAGTTGGCCCTCGGAACCGGCTGATACACACAGAATCACTTGCTTTACCTTTCTCTGTCTCGTGCAGGTGTAAAATCCGACGAGGAAGCATGCTTTGACGTCATCTGTGCTAGGTCTGTGATGCTGGCCAATCAGGAGCTGTGCAGGAACAGGCGTCATCCCGCCTCCCTCTCTGATTGGCCAGCAGCACGAAGCAGGAAAGGTGATGTGAACATGGTAGTTCATTATTATAGGGCTTTCATTGCTTAATTGCGTTTTGCATACAGTCTACACAGGTGTTAGGAGTTTCCAGGATACTTACACATTTATCATTGCTCTCCTTCTTTTCTCCAGCAGTAGTTCCTGGTCTTCTTCACTTTGGTGCTTATGTATTTTTTTAAAAAAAAACCCACTGAAGAAGTATTTGACTTGAGTAAACGTCATTATTTTTGCAATCCCTGTATCTTTATTTAGCGGCTAACACGTGCTGTATTTCTCTCCTAACAGGTACCTGCGCTGCAGTACAAAAATGTTTCACTTAAGGACTTGTGCTTCTAGATTGAGGCCACTGACAGCCTCACAGACTGTTAAGACAGTTTCTCAAAACAAGCCAGCAGCACCAAGGACGTTTCAACAAATCAGGTGTTTTAGCGCACCTGTTGCTGCTGAGCCATTTCTGAGCGGGACTAGTTCAAACTATGTGGAAGAAATGTACTATGCTTGGTTGGAAAATCCCAAAAGTGTACATAAGGTAAGGAGCAGCTTCAGAAGAACAAAACATTTCCCTCTGCATGTTGGTGCTCATGGCTTAATGTTGTGCTTCATAAGGTAAGTGTAATTTGTCAGAGGAGGAACTACAGCCGCTAACAGATTCTGGAATCCTTAAAATTCCTTCAGTTTGTGGAGGAAGCGAAAGCACGTCCCTGAGAAAGCATGCCACTGATGAAAGAATCAACATGGGAGCAAAATCAACTTTGGTCCTCAAGAATTATCTTTATGAATCCAGCATGGATACGTGGAGGAATGAGCTGCTTTTTTATTGTTGTTGGCTGAGCTTCTGTTGATGTTCACCACTGACATCAGAACAATAGAATTCTCCTGGAAAAGAGGAAGGTATTAAAATTGGTCCCATTTATAATGTTTTATAAATACAAAGCTCATTCAGGTACAAGGCGCATTTGTGAAGTGATTCCTAGTCTGCTACCTATGGTTACCTCATTTTTGTATTCTGGGGAAAAAACATCAGAGAGGCTTAATTACGGGTCTGGGATATTGCTGAGTCTCTCTTTCTGGAAGTCTGGTTGCAAATTAATTACTCTTTCCATTGTATCTACAGTTGAGCTAGGTTCTTCCTTTTGCGAGAAAAAAATACTCTGTTCCTTCTGAGAACCATTTATTAAACAGAGCCATGCAAATTGAACTTGTTTGATACAGGGCTTGGCATGTTAAAATCAATCAGATTGTTTTAATGACTGGATGTGTGTCCTGGACCTTGAGCTGCTATGAAGAGAGATCAGGGTTGTTGCATTACCACATGTGACCTATAAAATATTCTCATGGAAGGTAATTTCTGTGTCTCAAGATAAGATAGAAAGAAATCCATGTGACTTGATTACAAGTCCTAGAATATTTGTGTATAAACAAGATCTGCTGGTTTAATGTAGAACTCGTTAGCTAGACTGGACAGTTACTGCTCAAGTAACCGCACAGCATTATCTGGCAAAACAAGATTTGGCACAAGCATATGTTGAAGTATAGTTCAAGGACAAGATCTACAACAATAGAGTTGGTATATGAAAGCAAAGCACCCGTGTAGTCTAAGCATTTTGAAATTGACTTAGAACCACTAGAACTTACATTGGCCAGTAAAATTCAGTATCTTCCTAACTGAGCTCTTGTTACCCAGTAGTCCATTGGCACTGGAATCCTGAAAAATTAGGTAATTTAATAATATCACTGCACATCAAGTTTACATATCAACGTTAGCACTACAAATAAAGTTTGCTGAATTGATGCTGTGATATTATACTTGTGCAGAAACGTGTAAAGTGAAAATCATGCACATGTCAGCATTGGAAACAAATGCACTAACCCAGGGGTGCCCAAACTTTTTTTAAGGAGGGCCAGATTTGGTGGCTGAGAATGTGTCAGCGGCCGGTTTCTCCCCGACCCTGCCACCCCACTGTAAGCCCCACCCACTGACCCCTTGCACCCCACCTGCAGGAAGGAAGGCGGGGACCAAGGGAGGGAGGGAGGAAGGTGGAAACCAAGAGAGGAAGGAAGGGAGGTGGGGAACAAGGAAGGGAGGGAGGGAGGAAGGAAGGGAGGTGGGGACCAAAGGAAGCACAGGGAGCCGTGGCCACATGGTTGCCGGCGGTGCTGGTGGCAGCAGCCCGCCCAGCCCCACAAGCTTCTGCTCACTGGCCGGCCCGCCCGCCCAGCCCCTCAAGCTTCCCGGCAGTGTCAGTGTTGGTGGAAGATTTTTTTTAAAAACATAAAACATGGGCGAAGGAGGAGGGAGGGGCAGGCCAGCCAGCCGCGGGCCACTCAGGATGGCCTGACAGGCCGGATTTGGCCCCCGGGCCGGACTTTGAGCAGGGCCACTTAACCAGTGGCACACCACTCTGGGAAGGAGTCTAGCCAATCTGGCCCTGCCTCTGCCAGCAGCGGACTATGAAATTGCCATCCTGAGTCAGCATGGGTCTTAATCACAAATCTGCTTATGTCTGGGAAACACTCAGGCATATAGAAATGTCTGGCATAGCTGCTGAAATCCTTGGAAACAACGGATAATGTTTCATGCTGTTAGATGTAAACATAATTTAATTCTTAATGTCTCTACCTGTCAGAAATCCATTAAGAAGTAAAAGGATATACATGTATTATTGAAAAGTTAGGACAGGCGTTTAGAGGCAAAAGAATAGGCTTATGGTTATGCTGTCATCTCCCATGACTGATCAACGGGTACATTTGTGTAAGTGTTTGCAAGCGTGGGCATTGTCTGTTGAACATCAGTAAAAACTACAGACACAAGTGTTTCCCTTGTGAGAATGCAAGGACTTTCTGCCTTCATGTCTTAGATAATATGTCTGCCCTACCCACAACAATGGCGGCTTTCTTCTTTCTAAAAAGATAAAGTGTTCTAAAAATGACTGTCAGAAAGAGGAAATAATGGGCAATTTAGAAAATGAAGATTTCCTATTATATTGAATTGCCTTCTCTGCCCATCCCCCGCTCCCACCCCCACCCCCGGCATTGCTACTACGTAGAATGTTGTTCTGGTATCTGTATTGGTTTCATCACATATTTCCACAAGAATGCACGTCTCTGCCAGGACCCCTACCAGAGGCTATGCTAGGCTGTAGCGTACTGGGTGGGGAAAAGCAACTTCTGGTTTTTAATTTTTGTTTGGAGGCAAAAAGCAAAAAAAGCTTTCTCTTGGTTTTACTTTCCATGAGAGGAATCTGCAAGCAGTCTACAGGCCACATTTAGCCCACCTTATTCTATTGTTCCATTACATTATTCATCCTGTATTCCCCAACCCAGCTCTTCCAGACCCAGATTGTCTCAAATTTGGCATTTTCTATTCATACTGCTGAAACCTTTGGAAAACAAAAGCATAGGTAGCAGCCCATTAAAAGGTACCTTTATTTTATTTTATTTTATTTTATTTTATTTTATTTTATACAGTACTGCACTATCTAGCAGCATGGCACTACTCTTGGCAGTTTCAAGCATTTGCTGTTAGTACTTATTCTTTGAATCTTAGCTTTCAAAACATTTGTTTGGAGTGCCTGTTCTTGTGCAGCAAAAATCACACCTTTGGATTCTTTCTTAATGGGCCCTAATTTCAGCCATGTCCGTGTTAAATTGGTATCACGCTTCCCATCTATATTCTCAGCTGTTGTCCATATAGTAATTTATTTTTCCAACCGTTTATTTTTAAGTTATTCGTTATATCGAGCCTTTGTCATTTCCAGATTCTCCATTTTCACTGCCTTAAGTAATTTTTCTGTACTTGTGCTAATACAATCTAGTATATCAATAAAATGATACCAAAGAATGCAAAAAGATGAAAAACAAATGGCCTGGGTAGATTATAAAAAGGCAATCAAATTGTTGGCACACAGTTGGATTGACATCTGCTTAATTTTTTTAGGAATAATAAAAATATTCTGAAGTTCCTTTAAAAATATGGAAAATTTTGGTGGTGTATGGTCAGACAGCCAGGACCAGGGATATATAATCTTATCTCAAGTTCTTTGAGACCAACCTGTCCGCCACATTTTGCAACAGCTGCACCTTTTGTCCAGGCCTACAAAGGCATTCCCACGTCAATATCAATTGCAATAATCAGCTCTCAAGACTACCCGTGTTAATATGGACTCCTTATCTAAGTAGGGCCACAGGTGTGCAATCTGCCTAACAGGCAGACCTGACCAGGCTGAAATTCATCTGGGTCCAGAAACATAACCAAATTACAAACCTAATCCTTCAGGGGGAATGTAACCCCACGCAGAGCAGGTTTAACTTCCCCAAATCAATATGGGTCTCCACCTAACAACAAGATCTCCATCTCATTTGGATTCTATTTCAGCCTGTTATCCCTCACCCAGTCCATAAGCAATGCCAGGCAGCACTCCAGGGTCTGCACAGGTTCTACTAATGATGAAAAGTAGAGATAGAGCTTCGTGTCATCAGCGTATTGATGACATCATACTCCAAATCTCTGAATGACTTCTTCTAGCAGCCTCATACAGATAATTCCTGTTATCAGTATGACATTTTGGTCTCATCTGTCATTTTGTTTACTACAAAATATTACACCAACCTGATTCACACCCACATGCATTTCTTCCCCCCTTTCTGTCTTGTGATGCTTAACTCACACTTTTTGCAAAGGTTAAAAATGTTTATGCAAATATGGCAGGGGGTAAAAAGTGACTTGGTTATTATAAAGGGGGATAATGACTTTAAAAAGTTTGGGAAACACTGAGATAGACAAAAAGTCAAGGTAGGCCTGAAACAAACCACAAACCAAAAAAACCCAACAAGCCAGGCTGGACCGTGGATTGTTTCATGGCCCAGTTTCAAAACCAGAAACACTAACACATGTGCGCACGCGCGCGCGCACACACACACACGGCATTTTGTTTCTTTTGTCAAACTGGGATCTTTGGCCCATCCCCTTCCTGATATCCTATCCCCTCTCTGCTATCACATCAGGTCTACCTGCTGCTGTTGCCTCTGCCCAGGTGCCCTAATCCCTAGGTGCCCTAATCAGAGGCAGTGGCCCTACCAGGGAAGCCAGGATGCTGCCCAACTAATCAGAATGATTAGCCGCAAAAATGGGTGCATGCTTAGAGACTTCCCTGCCAGGAGTGGCCCAGCTGTCTCTGTGCATGTGGCTGCTGACTAGCTTGTTGCCAAGGAGGTCCCAGTGCTGTGGTTCCTTGCCAACTCCTCTGGTTTTGTATTATTGGTTTGTGCCATCTGTTCTTAAGGATTAAGTGTAGTTGCTTTTAAAGTTTTTATCTGGTCTCATGTGCTCCCATAGGCATTTGGTGGGGCCACTGTGAGATACAGGAAGCTGGACTAGATGGGCCTTTGGCCTGATCCAGCAGGGCTCTTCTTATGTTCCTTTGTACTGAATCAGAACATAATCCATCTGGCTCAGAGTTACTGAAACTGACTAGAATCAAAGAATAATTGAGTTGGAAGGGAGCTAGAAGGCCATTGAGTTCAATCCCTGCTCATGCAGGATTCCAAAGCAAAGCAAATCTGATGGTTTTCCAATTTTCTCTTGAATGTGTCCAGTGTTGGAGTGCTCACCACCTCCTAAAATCATTGGCTCCATTGTTGGCTAAGAAGTTTTTCCTGATGGTTAGCCTAATTCTGGCTTCCTTTAGTTTGAGCCCATTACTGTGTGTATTGTACTTGAGAATGATCCAGTGTTCTTCCAGCTAGTTGCATCTCTACAGGGTTTGGATCAACATTCCTCCTATCTACCCTTGCTTCCAGATGGGCAGTATAAAACCCCAATCAATCAATCAGTCAGTCAATCAATCAATCAATCAATCAATAAAATATCCAGTCCTGCTAGAAACTGAATTCATGAAAGCAGCATGTTTATTATTATTAATATGGCATTACTACTGGAGGGATAGCGGCCTAGATGCCCTAAGCACATCTGAACTCGCTTGATTTCGGAAGCTAAGCAGGGTCGGCCCTGGTTAGTACTTGGATGGGCGACCACCAGGGAATACCAGGTGCTGTAGGCGCCTGGAGGAGGAACTGGCAAGCCACTCCAGTACTCCTGCCAATAAAACTCCATGGACATGGAGTCACGTAGAGTCGGTCACGACTGTAATGACACAACACACACACACACACTGGAGGGATCTGATTGTTCTCCATACAAAGAATGTGACCAGGCATTAGAAGTCTTCTATGTTTTAATGTTTACATGAGCCACTCCTTGTTGGTAATTTTTTTCAAAATATTAGATCTTTAGGATACAACAGGGGCACCTCTGTTGCAAGATGCCAGCATTTGTTGATACTGGCTGACTCAAAGTCCCCCTGGCATAAATAGCTGCCGAGATGACGATGGTTGCAATCAAACGAAATGTAACTCAAGTACAATTTCCTGTGTTGGGGGCCGTGAAGCTCACATACATGATCTTCGATTTCTTGGCACTTCTCCTAAGGGCAACTTTGTTTGCCTCTTCAACCAGGACAGGTGTGGCATTCTGCAATTTTGGTTCGTTTTCCTTGTGCAAGGTGATATCATCAGTGAAATCCAAGTTGCCAGTATAACTTTGTTCAGTCCAGTGGATGGCTGCTCCAGTAGAAACTGGAGTATGCCTCATGACATAGCCAAGGGCCTTAAGGAAGAGGTGGCAAAATACAGCCTTGTCTGACTCTGCTGGTCATTTCAAAGAAGATCCTCTGTTTTTTTTGAAGCCATTATGTGGTGGGCTTGTTCCAGTGTTTTGGGTCATTGCCCTGTGGCATCACCAAACTTCTACAGAGTTTCAGCTGGCATACAGACCTTCTCACATTACCCTGAATTTTTTTTTTGTACACTAAGGAATCCATTGTCCCCTCAATGATTGCTTTAGAAAAGCAAAATCCACCTTTTGGAGTGGCCAAGTCAGAGGCCAGACCTAAACCCAACAGAGATGCTATGGAATGACGAGACAGCTGTACACATTCAATATCCCAATAATAGGACAGGGATAAAGCAGTTCTGTCAGGATGACTGGGCTAAAATTTCTCCTGAATGATCCACAGTTACAGGAAGTGCCTGGTTGAGGTTATTGCTGCCAATGGGGGGAGGGTGTCAACCATTTTATTGATTTCAAGGGTTCACTTACTTTTCCCACTAGCATTTTGAATGTTGAATAAGTGTGTTCAATAAAGACATGAAAGATCAGAAATTCTGTGTGTGTTATTATTTTAGGCGCATTATATTTGTCAATACACTTGGCTTAGAGGAAGATCAGATCGCATTGTATGACACATTAATGCAGAACACCATGAAATTCCAAAAGGTTCACATACATTTTTTTGCTACTGTATATTAATTCAGCCTACAATAGCATTTGGCTTTTTTGCAGCATTGTTGGTTCATATTCAGCTTGTGATCTATGATGATTCCAAGGTCCTTCTCACTTGCAGTGTTGCTGAGCCAGGTGACTGTATGCTTGGTTTCTTTTTTCCTAAGTGCAGTACTGTACCTTTATTCTTGTTGAATTTCATTCTGTTGTTTTCAGCCGAGTGCTCAAACCTATCTAGATCCTTTTGAATTTTATTTCTACGTTCCAGGTTATTAGCAAATTTGTAAGCTGCCTTGGGTCCCCCTCATGCTGGATGTCTGGGATTGAACCCAGGTGGTGAGCAGCATTTTGGCTGCAGTGGTTCCCAGCCTGGGGGACGGGAGCCCTTTGGCGGTCAAACAACCATTTCACAGGGGTTGCCATGAGCCAGTGAAGAAAAAGGCACAAATGGCTTGGGTCTGGAGGGGGAGGGGGGGAAAGAGTGAGTTACAGTTTGATAGGTTAGAGGGGATGTCAGTCAATGGCGCCAGAGGCTGCGATTGGCTGAGAGTACCTGTAGAGGGAAGTTCTCTATGGCACCTGTGGCAATGGCCTGCCCAAGGGGGCTTGCGGCCTCTTCCAAGCAGGGCAAGGGGTCACCACAACATGAGGAACTGTATTAAAGGGCCGTGGTATTAGGAAGGTTGAGAACCACTACTGTAGAGAGACTTGGAATAAATTGTTGGGTGTCATGTAATGTTTGTCCTCAGTCTTCCTCAGGTCTTTCCACATTTTTGACTATTAGCCGAGAAATATGCATCAAAACAGGGCTAATAATATTATCTTGAGGCCAACACCTCATCTTTTCCCTTTTCTCCCAACACCTGATAGAGTTAAGATGACCCTCTTGTTCTTTTTTTTTGGGGGGGGGGGTCACTTTTGGACAAGGGCCAAATAAGTGGTTTAGATGAATATTATTATTTTTTAATTACCAACACCAAGTCACTCCATCATACCATAAAGTATACATGGAACTCACCACCATTTCAAAAAGAGGTTTGCTCTATAGGACAGCAAGACATGGAAAGCTGATGTACAAGAAACCCATCTGAGCCTCTTTCTTGTCTCCAGAACAAATTATGTGGTCATTTGTTGCTATCAAGGCATAAATTGCTGTGTTTCTTGATCTGATCTTAAAAGTCTCGCATAGTCATTTGACATAAATAGAAGATGCTGAAAATAGCTTTAGTAGCATGTGACTTGGACTGATAATGCTAACAGTATTAAAAACATATTCATTTACAAGGCACACTTGGCTAAGGAAGAGTGCCTTTTTCTAGACCTGCTAATATGCTGCTATTTAAATACTTATCTACAAAAAACCAGTATTCTCCTATATTTTCTGTCATTTCCTCTAATTCTTTGAGGTAATCACTCTCTTCATCAGACCTATGCCATTGGTTGTTGAGAGGATAAAATGGGGAAGAAGAAAGCTAGTCTGCTATCTTCAGCTCCTTATAAGAAAAGCAAGTATCAATTGCAATACATAAATGACAGAATTTAGGCCCAGAGAAAAAAGAAAAGATGAATGTGGTTGCATCATTCATATGCAGTTCCAAGCCATATGAACTCATGTCACAGAAAGCACTTTCAGCATTGCTGCAATGGTGTATGAAAAGACTTTACATGGAGAAAATAGGATGTAGTTGATTAAGTGCTATATTTTCGTAAGCTGGTTTAGGCAAACTAAAAGGAAACACTAATACCGTATATTGATTTTAGTTTTTTAAAAACAAACTACAAATCTTATTGTCATTGAAATAGTTTGAAAGGTAGGTAGTGTATAGCAGACAGTATCTCTGAAATATTTCTTTATTTGCTTACCATTTTGTATGTTTAATCAGTAGATATGAAGGTTGCTAATTTCACCAAGACACTTGAGGGGAGCAATGAATAGGTTTGGATTTGGATTTTCAAATCACTGACATGAGAAAGACTGGGTCATGTCCTAAAAGAGCACCTAAACCTGATCTCTCTTTGCCACATTTAAAAGTACTAGTTACCTGTGATAAATAATGCAGCAAGCTGTATTCTCAGTACAACTTGCAGCGCAAATAACACAAATAGATAAGCCTGACAACTTCTGTGTAAATAAAAGTGTACCGAGAGGAAATGTAATGTTTTGATTGTGTAGATTGCTTGTGTAGTCATAAAATTGCTTCTTTAATTGTTTAAAGTTAACATGAGTTAACTTGAATTCATGTTAAGTTTAATATCAGCTAACAGCTAAATTAGCTTTTTAGAGAAAAAGATTTTACTAAAATTCACAAAAGTTATATGCGAGGTACATTCACTACTCGTATTTCTTTATCTTAAGCAGTCAAGATCATGGCAAACACTGAATTATTGAATGATAAATATGTTGCCTTTTGTTTCCTACCTTCTGTGTACATATTTGTTTGTGGTTACTTCTCTTTGTCAGGAATGGGTGAGACTCCACTTTTACCTTTTAGGGTTTGGTTTTTGTATGTCAGAAGTAAGCCTGCTAAAAAACTGATCATACAGGCTCCAGAAACCTTGGTGCCAACAAGGCTTATGAATCAATCTTTCTTGATTCTTTACCACACCTATCTTCATTTCATGGGAATTTGAAGGCCTAACCGTAACCAAACCTGCTGCCTTATTTATTCTTACTAAGCAGCTATAATCATGTGAAAAGGAAAGCACACCCTCTTGCAATTTTGCAGTTTTCCATATCAGGATATAATATAAATCATCTGGCCCTTAACAGGTCTGAAAATTAGATAAATGCAGCTTCGGGAGAACAGCAGCACACCACATATTACACCGTGTTGTGATTTATTTTACAAAAAAAAATCACGACACATGAAAAATGTACGTACTGTACACCTTATGACTCAATAGCTTGTAGAACCACCTTTAGCAGCAATAACATGAAGTCATTTTCTGTATTTATTAGTCTCTCACCTTGATGTGGAGGAATCTTTGCCTACTTTTCTTTACAATATTGCTTCAGTTCATTGAGGTTTGCAGGTCCCACCACAGCATGTCAGACGGACTGAGGTCTGGACTGTGGGCCACTGCAACATCTTGATTCTTTTCTTTTTCAGCTATTCTGTAAATTTGGTGTTGTGCTTGGGATTATTATCCTATTGCATAACCCAATTTCAGCCAAACTTCAGCAGTCAGATAAATGACCTCACATTTAATGCTAGCATACTTTGATATACAGCAGGCCTGCCCAACAGGTAGACCACAGGCTACTGGTAGCCCACAAAGGGTTCAAAAGTAGCCCGCCGGCCATCAATAAAAAAAGTGAGGGGATAAGTTCTCCACCCCAAGGACCACCACTGCCCCAGCAAAGTTCTGGGTCTGCCAGCCCACTGTCTCAGCTGAGTGGGGCAGTTCAAGGGCCATGGTGCATTGAAATCTGTTCCCTCCAGAACAGATTAATTGGTTTTCAATGCATTCCTATGGGAAACAGCTGCTCTGCTTACAAAAGTTTTTACTTATGAGCATGTGCTCAGAACATATAAAATTCATAAGTAGAGGTTTTAGTGTAGTAGCCCTCGGCCACTTTGGGCTGTAAAAAGTAGACCTTGGCCTGTTCACAGTTGAACAGCCCTGATATACAGAGTTCATGGTGGACTCAGTGACTGCAAGGTGCCCAGGTCCTGTGACTGCAGAACAAATCCAAACCAAACCCCTCAAGCACCATGCTTGACAGTTGGTATGAGGTGTTTGTGCTGATATGCTGTATTTGGTTTTCGCCAAAGGTGGAGCTGTGCATTATGCCCAAACAGCTCCACCTTGGTCTCATCTGTCCAAAGGACATTGTTCCAGAAGACTTGTGGTTTGTCCAAATGCAACCATGCAAACTATACTGCCATGTTCCTTTTATAGAAAAGAGGCTTTCTCCTGACAATCCTTCCAAGCAAACCATACTTGTTCATTCTTTTTCTAATGGTACTGTGATGAACATTAACATTTAACATTCTGAGGTCTGTAGAACCTGAGATGTAACTCTTGGTTTGTTTTTTGTTTGTTTGTTTTGTTTTGCAAAAAAATTGTTTAGTTGCTTCTCTATGATCATTGCCAATGTGTTTCCTCCTTGGTATTGTGTTAACACATACCTGAATGCTCCAGACCAGTGGTTCTCAAGCTGTGGGTTCCTAGATGTTCCTGGACTGCAACTCCCAGAAATCCTGGCCAGCTCACCTAGTGATGAAGACTTCTGGGAGTTGCAGTCCAGGAACATCTGGGACCCACAGGGTGAGAACCACTGCTCCACACTGTCAAACTGCTAAAACTTGGGCTTTTTACAGATGGTCCTACTTGCTGATAATAGATTACTCAAGGGCAGTTAGAAATACCTGGCTGCTACTTAGTCTCTTAATTCCTATGGAAACAGTAAGGATGTACTTTGTTTTTCACACATGGCTTCTTCATTTGGGTTTATTTTTGTAAAATTAATCACGACACAGTGTAACATGTCATGTGTTGTTCATCTAAGGTACTTTCCTAATTGTAGGTATTTACCTAATTTCCTGACCTGATAAAGACCAGATTATTTTTAATATGTTCTGTTATATAAAACCATAGAATTCAAAGGGGAAGAGAAAAAGAATTCATTTCACATGACTTGAGGTATTGGAATTTGTATTGAGAGGAGATAGGAAGCTGGGTTTATCAAAAATGGGATATTAAGCCATTGGACAAAGTGATTGCCTATAAAATGAATTTTAATTTTTGTTTTCTTTAGTCATGGGACATATTCTTTCGTAATGCCAATGCTGGAGCTGCTCCAGGTACTGCTTACCAAAGCCCCCCTCCTTTAAGTACCAGCCTGTCAACACTGACACAGTCTCTGGTTCCAGCACAGCCGAATGTAGATAAACTTGTGGAAGATCATCTTGCAGTCCAGTCTCTCATTAGGGCATACCAGGTGAGGCTGTTTTCTATTTTTCTATTCTTAAACATTCTTTTAATCAAAACTTTACATAGACATTCTAATTCCACCTTCATATTAAAATAACATAGAGCTAGTATTAGTATTGTGCTTTTAGAAGCAAATAAAAGATAAAGGTAAAGGTTCCCCCCTCACGTGCGTGCTCGTCGTGTCCAGCTCTGGGGTGGTGCTCATCCCCGTATTCAAGCCGAAGAGCCAGTGTTGTGCAAGTCCATGGCCACGTGGCCGGCATGGCTGCAAAGAAATGCTGTTTTACCTTCCTGCTTTTTACAGCGGTATCTATTTATCTACTTGCGTTTACATGCTTTCGAACTGCTAGGTTGGCAGGAGCTGGGGTTAACAGCGGAAGTTCAGTCTATGGCATGGCACCCGGGATTCGAACCACCGAGCTGCCAACTTTGCAGCCAACAGTTTTCGGAGCTTTAGTCCACTGAGCCACCACGCCCCATTTAGAAGCAAATAAACCCAGCATAAACTTTCCCCTCCCAACTTCAATATGGAGTATACTAGACAGACAAATACGGTACACTGTATTGTTGCAGTAGTACTAGTAGCAAGAGAAGTTCAGCCAACCTTAACATAGTTAGCATTTTAAAAATGTAAATGGATACCTAGCCTGACAGATTAAAAATTCATTTGGCCATGTTCAACAAAAACATCCAATGCAATAAATAGTTTAGGTGTGATTGTAGCTTATTGGGGAAAAATGAACTTAAGTCATTTTAATAGTTGAGGAGTAAGTCTGAGGTCACAGACAAATTAATTATTGTAGAAGAAACTGAGCCTTCTTTAAGAAGGTCATTTTGGAAGATATGCTAGAGAATAATTTATGAGTAAATAAACATAGCAGAATGTTTTGAAACCAAGTAAAGATGGTTATGTGATACTCACTGTATTAAAAACTTTCCCAGAATATTTTAACAATTATAACATTTTCTTGAAGAAGGCAGGCTTTAATTTTATGTAGTTTTGTATGACTATGTAATATTTTATTTTTAATCATTCACGGATGGATCAGAATGTGCTAGTGGTTCAGATTGGATTGAAATAAATGGGCACTTCTGAACACTTTGGGCATTTTGACATCCATATATATATATATAATCGTTTGGATTCCATTATATGGTAAGTCTTCACAATTGTAATGAAGAGACTCCACAAACTAATTATTTACAGTATGCATTTAATATTGGATTCAAAATTATTCACTGAGTAGAAGAAGATTGTACTGGATGAACACATTACTGGATCAGAATCTGAGAGACACTGTGGTTAATACAGCAGAGAAATCTGCCTAGCCTTTTCAATTTGCAGGATCAGACATACAGATGGAGTTCGTAAGTCACAATTTAACAGGAGCATGAATCAAGATTTTATATACAAATGCAAATCTATAATGTTTAGTGTGTCTTATTTACCTTAAGGATTAACACAGCATAGTGGAATGGGGCAGAGACTGGATGCAGTGAACTTAAAGCAAACATATCAGGCAAAAACAAAGGGGAAAAACAAAGACAAAAAGTTATGGTGCCTTAAAGACTAACTTTAATGTGAGTTTTCATGGACAGATCCACTTCTTGAAAAACAGGTGGTATGTATACTATGTTTTTGTTTTCTTTATTTTTTTAAATTTTTCTTTTATTTTTGGCTGATATGCTAGCACACATTTTAATATAGCTACCTCTTGTAAAACTGTTTTATAACGGTTATCCCCTAGTAGAAATTGTAGTGGTCACCACCTTAGCATAGACTTTTAGGTTTTCTAGCCTGGTCTGCAACCTAGATCCCCATTTCCTTAAGTTTCTTTGAGTAACAATGTAAATTTCACAGAAACAAGGTAAAACATTTATTTTGTATATGACTGGCAAGTTTTAATTAGTAAAGAAATTTCTTATAAGGAACTTTTGGCAAAATCAAGAACATCTGTTCTGGAATGTACAAGTAAAAACTAGAAGTCATAATGCTAATAATTAAATTTTCATCCCAAGTAAAGTAGACACACTAAAATGAATGATAAATCCCATGGATTTCAATAGACTACTGTAGTTGAAACAAAAAATGGATTCAGCCTGATAGAGTAATGTGGTTTTCTTATATAAGCCAATAAAAGTATATTCCTTATGCAGTTTTTTTAAAAAAATAATAGTTTAAAAATATCTATGTGCTAATGAATGTGTTGTATGAACATCTGTGTCTTCTACTTCTAAACAAATATATTATAATGAGTCAGTCTTCTTTCTGTACTGACACTGGTGGTCAAAATCCTGTTACTTCCATACACCGACGTCAGTAAAATGGCATAAATTGTAGCAGCAAATTGCCACTAGTTTAGTAGTTAGTGCTTGTATTCATCACACCAGTGGCATCTTAGCATGCAATGAACTGTACAGGCATTGACTATATAACTAGTGTCATGTCACCACTCCTTTTTAGACCATTCAACATAACATCAGCGCTTGTTAATAGTAAGATTCTGTCCACAAATATTTTCACTCTGTTACTGAAAGAAAATAAAGTTTGCATCTGTGGTATGTGAATGGGTTCAGTATTCAAATTGTTTAATATTGCTGCATTTCAGCAGCAAAGTAATTTTTTTACACCACAACACAACAATTTGAAAGATGCTTTTTTAACCGCTGTTGACTAATTTTGTTGTTGTTTCTAGGTCAGGGGTCACCATATTGCCAAGCTTGATCCTCTCGGCATTAGTTCTGTAAATTTTGATGATTCGGCAGTATCTGATTCTCCAAACGTCGGTGAGAATTACCCTGCAAATTAATTCTAATGTAATTTTAATTTTTATACCCCTTTCCTTTCTACCCCTTCCCCTTTTTCTGGTATCTACTTTCCTTTTCATCCCTGGCCCATTTCATAGATTCGAGGGCATCATGTAGCACAGCTCGACCCCCTGGGCATCTTGGATGCTGATTTGGACTCTTCCGTTCCAGCCGATATTATCACTTCCGCTGACAAACTGGGTGAGGGCTCCAAGAGCAGTTGGTGCCGCATTGCTTGAGCTCCTCTCTCACTTTCACAGCTTCTAGATAGATTGCTTCACTAAGCCTGAAGGGAAAGGTCTTAAGTTTCCTTCATAATGATCACTCGTTAAAAATCAAATGTCAGAAAAGGTGTTTGTTCCTTGTCACGACTGAAGCCTCTTGTTGGTGTATACACAGTGCTAACCAGCTTGCTCTATCCCAGGCATGGCCAAACTTTGGCCCTCCTGATGTTTTGGACCACAACTCCCAGAATTCCAAGCCTGTATTTCCAATGGCAAAGGACTGTGGGAGTTGTGGCCCAAAACATCTGGAGGGCCGAAGTTTGGACATGCCTGTTCTATCCTTTCCAATTCTTTTTAATTTAAGTTCAGTTGTAAGCAGCTCTCGCTAATAGTGCTAGGAGTGGGATGGGGGGGTAGCCTCTGAGGTAAAACAAAAAGAGTATTTAGGAATCCTATAAAGCTTGGGCCTTCCTCATTTGTTGACCTCAGTGTTCTAAAGATTGGTAGGGGCTTTAGAGCTATTTTGCTTTCAGCAGCTAAAGTGTCTGGGCACATTTCTTTCATTTAGGGCAGTTTTCATCCTTCGAACTTTAAGGCAAGCTGCATAGCGGAGAAGAGCTTAAACATGTAGTTTCCAACTCTACCCAATGATTCTGTTAGTGATCATGACAAGGAAGCTTTGGAATGCATTCCCACCTCTAATCAAGTGATTGAAGTCAGTGAGACCCTTGGTTGGAAAGTGCATGTGTGTTGTTGAGGTGAGGGTCTGTATGCTGACTGTTATGTGAAATTAAGTTTTCCCCTAGAGCCCAAATGGCTCTTTAACGCTCACTGTAGTGTTTCTTCTCTGTTCCCGAGCATAGCACAGGTTATGGTGGCTGAGCTCTCTTGATTGCTGGCGCTTTCTACAAGTTAATCAACCTGGCCCCGCAAGCGCTTTTAAGTAGCATGCTTCTAACTTAGAGTGTAGCAGAAAATAATGACCACTAACCTCTTTTCAAGATTTAACTAATTAGCATATTGTGCATGTCATGTGTATAAATTATCTACTGTTGATACACACAGGATCGATGTGCTCATAGAGCATGTACTGATGAAGTAGAAGAGGTCTAAGGTTGTTGTGGGGTTTGGGGGCTGTTTGGCCGTGTTCTGGTTAATTTGCTTTGTTGTTCATGCCTCTGAGGTGTTTCCCTGATTGTCAGAGGGGGAAAATGGGCAATACAGGATCTTTGTCTAAATATGACTGCAACCACACTGGCAAATAGCACATCACTTGCTACAGACATAGAAGAGAGGAATTCAAACTTTCTAAAACGGATCACACTATGAAGAGACCATTGCTAATCAACCCAGCCTTTTTTGTTTCAGTTGCAGACTTTTCTTGCCATTGGGAGCTTCTACTTTTTAAAAGCCCAAGGAAGTCAAACCGTGATTAGTTATTTCATTCTCCAAGAGGATGGGTGTGTGTGTGTGTGACTGTGGGTGGTGTTCTTTAAGTTGGGCATGACCTTTTGGACAGCGGGAACAGCTACTCCCACAGTCTTTCTCCCTAGTCATCCCAAAATACCTTTTAAAATTCTCATGTTTAGCACTAGATCACTAGATCATGTTTACCACTAGCATTGACACTTTGGGCAAAATCAATATGAAATAGAAACAGCTGTGTGTATGTGTTGGTATATTATGGAAAAACTTTAGCAAACAATAAGTGCTGGGGATCTGCAGAGGGCAAGATCAAAGGAAGGGGGCTGTTGATTGTGGTGTAGACTTAACAGCTTCGGATTGAGGCCACGGTGGACACCCGGCATCAAAACAATCCACAGTCTCTGATTGCAAACTTTGGTACTCCAGATGTTTTGGACCACAACTCCCAGAATTCCAAGCCTGTATTGCAGTGACAAAGGACGGTGGGAGTTGTGGCCCAAAATATCTGGAGGGCTGAAGTTTGGCCACCACTGGCCTAATCCAAATAGAAGTGAATAGAAGAATCAATCCACAGCAAAACGGAACCACTCCAAATTGGCTTGCCAGTATAGTCACAGTTGATTCTTTCATTAGGCCTCTGTTTGTGCTGGGATGTCAGTCATGAAGCTTGCATAATACCCCCCCCCCCCCCCGTGTGACCCACAGTACTCCTTCCATATCATCCACATTTCACACCATATTCAGTATCCTCAGTAAAACATCTCTTGCAGAGAACTGCAGCATAGTATGGTGGACTAATGGATTAGCACTGATGTTGAATTCTGATGGAATCAATGTTTTTTGGGGGGGCAAAGTACTGGTGTTGCTTCTGTGTGGTAGAAAATTTTGGCTATGCAGGTCAGCCTCCCAAGAACTGGCCATCTCTGCCAGATATGTAATATCAATTTCTGGACATTTTTTGTAGCATCCATGAAGTGAGTGTGCTTAGAATCTGAGGAAGTGGATTTCATCCAAAAATTGCTTTTATTTTTAGTGGTAGGTGTCATCTACTCTTGCTTTTGTGTAAACTTCATGACCACACCTGGCCTTTACTTTTCCATTTTATTTAGTTCCTGTTTGGGATGCTGTAGTTTCAACTGGTAATCTAGTTATATTGCCACTAGTTTTCTGTCAATCTGCAAGTTTATCAATCCTGACAGTTGAATATCTAGTACTTTTCAGAGAGTCAGTGGAATGGTGTGTGGGATAGAGTGACTGAGTGAGATAAATGCTTTGGATAGCCTGATCTTTTACTAGGTGTTGTTTTTGAGCTTCTACATTTAGTCTGTTTTCCAGTCTTAGTGAGCTCTCACAACAGTCATAATTGGAGTGTATTCTGATAGCTATGTGCCACTTCACATTCCATACCTCCGGTAGCAATAGTCAGAACCAACTGCCTTTGAGAAAGAAAGTGTTAGACAACAATACAGTGACTGTGTTGCCCTAGAACAATGTGTGTTCTTTGAAGGTCAGTGATCCCTCTTTAAACCAGTGGCAGGATTTTACTATCATATCACAGTACAAAGCAGAGCAAAAAGTGTGCTGTTTATATACCAACTCATAGCTCTTAAAGCACTCACTAGCACTACATTTTAATGTAACATTTTGTGGCCATGTCCACTTCTTCAGACATATAGCAGCAGAATGAGGTGTGTAATATGGTATAATAGATGATGAGATATTTATTTATTTATTTATTTATTTATTTGTTTGTTTGTTTGTTTGTTTGTTTTTACAACTTGTATGCCGCCCACTACCCAAAGGTCTCTGGGCAGCTTACAATAAAGAATTAAAACAGTTAAAACATCAAATATCAATAAATAATTAAAACAATAATAAAAACCTTACACTAAAATCATTACACTAAAATTGCCATCAGAGGACCCACAGTCAATGTTGTATCAATTAAAAAACTTCTGGAACAGGAAGGTTTTTACCTGGCGCCGAAATGTCATCAATGTTGGCACCAGGCGGATCTCACTTGGGAGGGCATTCCATAGCTTGGGGGCAGCTGCCGAGAAGGCCCTGTTCCTACAAGCCATCCCTTGCACCTCCTTGAGGGATGGCTCTTTCAAGAGGGCCCCCTGGCTTGATCTTAATTGCCGGGGAGGTTCGTATGGAAGGAGGTGGTCCTTCAGGTATCTAGGTCCTAAGCCATTTAGGGCTTTATATGTCAAAACAAGCACTTTGAATTGGGCTCGAGCAGCAACTGGTAACTAATGAAGGTTATACAGAATCAGCGTGATGTGATCCCTGGCGGCCCCACTACTTACCAGCCGTGCCGCACGATTCTGAATATACATTTCATACCAAATGTTCATTGGTGGATAGTGGAGGGGGAAGAGGAAGGAGAGATTATTAGTTGTAGAAGTGGTGAGATTTCCTTGGAAAGCAATTATTGCCTTAGTTGCATATTTAACATGAGTCCAGCTGGATTTTAACTGCAAAAATAAACAAATTTATATGCTTAGCTGAGGACTGAAGGCTATGTCTGCTGCTGCGTAACACTAGATGACTTAGTCACTGTTGTCCTTCAGCACTGGAGAAATGCTGTGCTAATGGGTTTTTATGCTGAATGCAGTATTTGCTGCTGAAAGCTCAATAATATTAATTTGCAGTTTGTCTGCTAGTGGTTTCTTTATACTGTAAGTTTTCATCTTACCTAGTACTGCATCTGGTTTTTGTAATTATCTCCATAAAAGCTGCCTCAGATGACTAAAGTGCAGTTTACAGAGAAGATTGCTGACCTTTCATCTGCCATCTCAAATGTGAATTCAGACAAGTAAAAAGTCATTGCCTTCTTAAATATGAAAATACTAATTGGGATGAGTTAACAAATGGGGTAGATTTATTGGTGCATTTATTCAGTTTTGCACTACAATCTGTAATGAAAACTTTGTGTAGAATGGTAAAAGGACTATAGGATGTATCGAACTAAAGAATTTGCAGCATTCCTGGGTTTGTTTTGTTTTTGATCTTGGGGAGGGCAAGATGATTCTGACTTTTTTGAAAAATCAGCATTGCTTTTGAAGCAGATGATTTCATTGGTTTCCAGGGCCTCTTGGAAATATGAATCAGTGATTATTTGGAATTACACAGCTTTGTTTTATTTGGTAGGCCACCCTGGATTCAGTCATTCCATTAAAGCATGTTGTCCCACCTACATAGAGGTGCACTGCTTTAGCATAACCTAACTTTCTGAGGTGCTGTTGAGACCATTAGATTCATACCCCGCAGACTGTCTTTCTCAGATATTGACATGTGCTGTACCAGCTACCCCTCTGTAGCTTTGGCAAGAAGCAAATTCAGACAACTTGGACCATGGTTTGAGAAATTTGTGCCACTGTATTTCACATATGTATTTCACAGCAGTATGTTTCTCTCAATTTTGCCTCCAAAGCATTGCTTTTTCTTATCATTTCTTATTTTATCTTTGACTGTCTGAAGATTTTATTGTGGATTGAGAGGCTTTTTACAGTAATGGTAGTTGCTACTGGGGAAAGACTTAACAGGGAAGCTTCAGGACAAGTCTGGACAATATGTTTTTGAGTCTGTTTCCAGTTAGAGAGAAGTAATTCTCTACTTGCTCATGTTTCACTTCCTGGACTGGCACTTTGGACAGTTGATCTAAAGAAGTATACATCTGAATATTATCTGTACTGAAGGGTACAGTCTAGGTTGGCAAAGGTGCAAGTCTTAGCTGACTATGCTACTTTGTCTGACTACTGTACTTGGCTTTCATTTTGAGTTTCAGACTACATCTTGGACTACCTAAGCTGAAGGCTTCTGAAGGCAACTGTTCTGTGATTCCATTTCTTCAGTGAGCCTTAACAGCCTGAAACACTATCTGAGCAGAGTATTGCTCTTCCATGGAGGAAATAATCAAGGCTCTTATGGAATTAAATTAGCACTCTACTCCCCCTGATTTTCTGCTCTTAACATTGGTGAAGTACGCTAGATCACTAGATCATGTTTACCACTAGCATTGACACTTTGCGGCAAAAGAAAGAGAGAAAAATCAATATGAAATAGAAGCAGCTGTGTGTGTCCGTGTTACTGTATTATGGAGAACTTTAGAAAACTTTCTCCTAATGCCATGCAACACTTTTAAACATCCCATCAGTTTTACAGTGAATCATAAAATAAGTACTGGGGATGCTGTTTACAGGGTTGATACCCAGCTGACATAATTGTCACAGGGTAACAATTATTTCACAAGCTAAAACACAATTGCTCCTTGAACAAAGAAAAGGCACATTTGCACTGTGCGTAAATGTGTACAGATAACAGTGTTTGCAATAGTATCCTGAAAGTTTTTGGTCTTGATGCAATAAATGTGTTTAAGAAAAGACCTGTTCAGATCCATGAGATGAAAGGATTCCAATGGTTTCCACCTGCTGTATCCCAAGCAGATCATACAGTACTGCTAAACAATGAGACCAGTTGAGAAACATTTGCAGCAGTAATAAAGCTGTATTTCTGTATGACAAATTTATGTTAGTAAATTGTTCCTTTTTAGAAGGCAGCAATGCAACGTATGTTGCAGCAAAGCAAAGCAAGGATTAAAACAACACTATTGCCAGTTATCCCCACATTAATAAACTAACTTATGAGCAGGAGAGTCAAAAGTAACAAGCATCTGTGTTGTAAACTTGAAGGTCAGGTAAACAGATGTAGCTCTGAATCTCTGGTTTTCAGTTTCATATGTAATTTACTGTACATATTAGTAGTGAGTTTAAAGTATGTGTAGGAACACTGTTTACAAGCACTTTGGGGAAAATGTGGGAGGTACATATGGTAGTTTAAAAAGAAGAAAGCAAGCGAAGGGCAAGCTTCTTTGTTTAGTAAACATGTACGTTTCTGGAATTTAAAACTGTTGTGATGTTTGCCTAGGAATCTCTGCTCCTGATCCTTACCCAATGGATCTAAATGGATTTATATATTCCTGAATAAATAATGAGGATTTCTCAAACCATGTGGCATAACTGCTATCTGTATGGTGTAACATGTGTGCCCTTCATTTTCAGCATGGCATATGCATTTATTTTTTAAGAAATTTGTGAACTGCCTTGAGTGCTATTTTGATTTATATACCACCCATTGGCAGGGAGGCTACTCTTGCTGAGCGCTGTCTTTTAGTGGAACGGCAGAACATACATCTAACAAATAATAAGTGGGTGGCTCAGAAAAGATCACTCAAGGATTTATTCCCCTTGTAGAAGATAAGAACATAAGAAGAGCCATGCTGGATCAGGCCAAAGGACCATCTAGTCCATCTTCCTGTATCTCACAGTGGCCCCATCAGATGTGTCTGGGAGCACATGAGACTAGATCGCTGTCTCCTGATACCACTCCCCTGCATCTGGCCCTTGAAGTACCCCGGTTTTAAGCCCGGAGATTACACATCTCCATCATGGTTTGTAACCTGTGATGGACTTTTCCTCCAGGAATCTGTCCAATCCCCTTTTGAAGGCATCCAAGCCAGATGCCATCACCACATCCTGTGGCAGGGAGTTCCACAGACTAACAACGCGCTGGGTGAAAAAAATCATTCTTCATTCTATTCCTTTGTCTTGTGTGTTTTTGACTGTCTGCGTTCGAGTATTGTTTGAAAAGCTAACTTCCTCTTTACATGACACTTTCACAGGACTTCCAGGTTTTAAAAAAACTAACTTTGACTGGGTCTCTCTGTCTTCTCCTTTCTGCATCCCGCTTTCCTGCCTTCCTCAGATCTTGCAGTATTCAAGGAGCGGCTGAGAGTGCTAACAGTAGGAGGTATGCAAATAATGAGTGTTTAACTCTTCTGGAAGTTAGGACTCCCTGAATAGTTGACTCCGGGCAGGTACAGTTTAGGTAAAATTGTAACCTAATGTTACAACCACAGTGTTCCTTCCCCAAATGGTTTTCTGTGTTAAAAGTGAAACAGGTATGTGTGAGTGAAGTGCTTCATTAGTCATGTTTCCATTTTATGCTTCTTCTTTTTTTTGTTGGTTGGTTGGTTGGTTCACAGTGGTGGCCATTTTCCTGTTGTTTGCCTGCCATTTTATTTTGCATTGAGTATTTCAGAGTTTTTTGTCATGCTTTAGCATCCTGGTTTTGACTGTTGTTGGAAGTCCATTGGCACATATCTAGGTTGCTGTGTGACTGTGGTGCTTCGGTTGAATTGTATGAATTTACTCGATTTTGTTGTGCAAAATGTTCCACACTGATGTTTCAAATATTAACATCTAAATATCTTTACAGGGTTTCTTGGTTGTCTTTCTGAATTGTTAAGAGACTGCACTCTTTTTGTAAGAGTACTGTGAACTCTCTTTGTAATAAAGTGCTGTGAATTTGCAGACGTGCTAAGCAGTAAGTGACCAGGTTCTTATCTGTCATCTGCTAGCTGTAAAGATGCTTTTACGTCTAATGTTTGAATCAAGACATATTAGTTTAAAGACTAATATGTTCTTGTACAGCATATCTCTTTCTGTTCATGGCAGTATGAACATGCCACTTGGGAAGTGATTTTTTTAAAAACAAAACCAAAAAACAAACTCTTGCTTAATGCAGAAGTGAGACTGAATATTTTTCAACTTACAGTACTTGATGTCATGTGACGATGCTAACTTCTTAAATGTATCTAGTTATGACTTCAGTTTGGACATCGCTGCATAAGACTTCTGCATGCAGCTGATCAGTCACTACATTTGAAAAATGCTAGATTTCAAAAAGTTGTGAATGGAGCTCAGTGAGGTTTGTTTGTTCTTAATCTGAGTATGAAAGGCAACCCTACGGTCAAATTTCCCTTGCTCCCCTCTGCACGGGGGGGGGGGGAACCTATCGCCCACCATTGTGATTGTTTTTGTTGTGGTCCTCTCAGAACTGCGACAGGAGTAGTAGTTTTGCATGTGTGTGCACCTAGCGTACACAAAAAAAAGGCCCTGTGCAACAGAGATCAAAGTTAGAGGGGACGTTGGCTACAGTTGTGAGAATTGCCATCCAGAAATATCCAGAAAGGGCCACAGTTGTCTATTCTTGTTCTAGCTCCCTCAATCGGCAGCTTCCCTCCAGAATCTAAGGGTATTTTTATTTCATCATTTTATTTGTTCACTGCTTGATGTAAATAGAATTACAGTGGAACCTTGCATAACAAACAGCTTGTATAACATAAAATCTGTACAACATAAAAAATTCTGGAGACAGGGGAAATTTGCTTAACATAATTGCCTATGGGGAGAATTCGTACAACATAAAAATGGGATTACTCCGTTTTCAATGCATTCCTATGGGAATTTGCATAAAGGAAAATTTGTTTAACATAATTTCATTTGGAACGAATTAATTCCTTTATACAAGGTACCACTGTAACTTAATGGTACATAATTGTTATTTGATAGGTGCCAGCCTGTTGGGTTTGCATATTTATTTATTTTTGCATTTATGCAACATTGATCTACTGATTCAAAATGGATATACAAATGTCAAACAGTTTTTTGTTTAGCAGAAGAGATTTTTGAGCATAGCTGACCGATGGCGAAGTAGCTAACCATTAGAAGTTTGTCTTGAACATCACAAGGTTCATGTCAGGTTGTTGTGCAGAAAATTTCTGTTCTTCAGAGCTGGTTGCTGTTCAGCTGAAATATCAATAATTATACCAGTAGCTGATGGAGAAGTATCTGTGATAGCACAAGAATCTTGCAGACTGAAACCATTGGATCATAGATATTTAAACGAACGGCTAAGGAATAATTTCAGGACTTGAAGGAAGCAAAGTACAGTATTTGAGAGCTATAGTGAGGGGTGTTTTACTTTCGGAATCACTTGGAAGTATTTGTCCCCACTATAGTGAGCTATTCAGGAGAGTCCTCTACAGACCGCCAAACTCTTGCTGCTTCTCAGCCTTTTGGTTCTGGAAGTTTGTTGTTTAACACTTTAATTCATGCTTCACTTTACTTTTAATTCTGAATATGTGGTGAAATGTGGTGATAATACATGCTTGCAACACCTGTATCCTTTCAGTGTATGTATTTGGGTCTTAATTTTTTATTTTGATTCCTTCCTTGAATATAATTACCAATTGTCGTTCCAAGTGACTTGTGCTGCATACCTTATAATAATCTTTTTTCCCCTTGAATACATGTCCATCATTTTAACTCCTGCTTGTAATTTAATTTATACAAATCATCTTCATGCTTATTTTGTGCTGCTTTCTTGTTTCTTCCTTTCTCCACCAAAACCTGTTTGCTCTGCCATGGCTGTCTGCACCAAACACCTTCCCCTACTCCTCCTTTGCCTTCTCCTGTCCATGAAAATCTGCAGGGTTTTATGGCCTGGATGAATCAGACCTCGACAAAGTCTTCCGCTTGCCAACTACCACTTTTATCGGTGGAAATGAATCTGCTCTCCCGCTTCGGGAAATCATCCACCGTTTAGAGGTAAGAGCTGCAGAAGCAGTTGAGAATTAAAGATTAAGAACATAAGAAGATCCATGCTTCATTAGGCCAAAGGCCCATCTAGTCCAGCTTCCTGTATCTGTCTCCTGATACCACTCCCCTGTATCTGGTCCTTGAAGTACCCTGGTTTTAAGCCTGGAGATTACTCATCTCCATCATGGTTTGTAACCTGTGATGAACATTTCCTCCAGGGATCTGTCCAATCCCCTTTTTAATGTTATAAGATGCCTCTTCTAATTCCCTGTTCTTGATTTGAATCCGTCTTAAATGTTCTGGGCTGAATATTGTCCTTCATTATTGTAAGCCACCTTGGGTCCTTTTCCAAGGAGAAAGGTAGGGATAAAATATTCAAAATAAATAAAAATAAATCAAATTCACTTCTCAGTATACATCATTATGATCTGGTAGATGAAGGCTGTATACAGTTATCTGCAAATCCAGTAGTTAAAAAACAAAACAAAACAAAAGTTTGGTATACAGCCTTCATCTACCAGATCATAATGATGTATACTGAGAAGTGAATTTGATTTATTTATTTTTGAATATTTTCATCCCCACTTTTCTCCTTGGAAAAGGACCCAAGGTGGCTTACAATAATGAGGGACAATATTCAGCCCAGAACATTTAAGGCAGATTCAAATTAAGAACAGGGAATTAGAAGAGGCATCTTAGAACATTCAAAAGTAACATTAGAACTACAAAGCGCACACGAGAAGAAAATAAGAAAATCCATAATGAGAGGTGAAAAGCAACATGGAAAACACTAGTGTTCTTATGAAATCAGTCAATGCAATCATGAATGGAAATCCATATAAACACTGCACTGTAGTGGTATAATGTATAGTGTTTGAATTGTCAGTCTCTAGACTCAGGTTTAACTTATCTATGAAACTCTGCTGGAAAGTTCTGATTCTGGTGGCTTAGTTTACCACATGGAGGTAATCGTAAAATTGGAAATCCTGTTGTACCCCAATAAGTATGTTGAGGTTATAACTACAAAATAAGATATATTTTAGTTGATGCTTGAAGATGTCCTGGGTCTTCTTTAAATGGTGTCCTGTCTTTCCATGTTGAACAGATGGCTTACTGTCAGCACATTGGTGTGGAATTCATGTTTATTAATGATCTGGAACAATGCCAATGGATAAGGCAGAAATTTGAAACTCCTGGCGTCATGCAGTTCTCTAACGAAGAAAAGCGCACCCTGCTGGCTAGATTGGTCCGGTCAACCAGGTACTTGAATGTTTTCAACTTTCAAAAGTGCAGTGTGTTATAATTCTAGGTAGAGGGAAGATAATATTCAGAAATATAGTTTCGCTCACCCAGATGATTGAAAAGAAGCACATTGTTTTGCACTTTTATCCCTTGCTTTGGGTAATTTGCAGAAACTATTGCTTTTTAAATTCATATCAGAAATGTACTTTGTACCAGGATGTTCTATCTCTCCTGTGCATGTGCAGGGAGCCAATAGCTAAGTTACCTCGAGACATTGTTTTATATACTGTCCGTTTAACCAATGGTTACTCTGGGTGGTTTACAACAACCACTGTACCCCATCCCTGTCTGCTTTAATCCGCTTGTTCTCCACCCTACTTGTGTGTTCCACCTCCTCTTTTCCCCCCACCCCAAAAAATCATGGAACGCTTTTGTTGGACCTTAAAACAGTACACAATTCTTTATACAATAATACCTTGATTTAAGAATAACTTGGTTTAAGAGTGTTTTGCAAGACAAGCAAACATTTCTTCTAAATAGGTCTCTCCACAGATTTTATCATACTTGGTAATTTCCTCCTGAAATGCACAAGTAGCAAAAGTTATTTATTTATCCCCCCTCTCTCTTTCTCTCTCTGTCACATAAAGAGAGAGAGAGAGAGAGAGTTTTTCTCCTTCAAAAGGATCCAAGGCAGCTTATGTCATTAAAATACAATATTTAAAGATAAAATTAGTAAGTATACAAATACTAATAAAATACCACCCTACAACACGGATTAAAAACAAATAACCCCCAACACAAACACACACACACACACACACACACACACACACAAACCAATTGAAAGCAGTAAGAGGTGTTAGAGGTGACATTACGTACTGGTATGAGCAGACATACTTTTTAGGTAAGCAGCATCTATCTTCTATCTACATCTTATTTAGGAATATGCAATCACTATCAACCTGCAACAAGTTTCTCTCCAAAGGAAACACTGGGTTGTGTATATGCAGCAATGGCCTGATTTGCCAATATCATTATCTAATCAAGCACAAGCAATATTCTGAAATGGATAATTGCTATACAGTAATATCTTGGTTTAAAATCACTTAAAGTGTTCTGCTTATATACCGCCCCACACCACTTCAAGTAGTCTCTGGGCGGTTTACAGTTTAATTATGCAGGCTACACATAGCCTCCCCCCCCCCCAGCATGCTGGGTACCCATTTTACCAACCTTGGAAGGATGGAAGGCTGAGTCAGCCATGAGCCTGCTACCTGGGATTGAACCCCACAGTAAATACGCTAGTAAATACAACAGTGTTGGGGGAATGCTGAAGGCAGCAGGAGGAGAAGGCCAAATATGAAATGAATTGATAAATATTGAAGAATAATAATAATAAAATCCATTGCCTTGATTTTTAATACCTTGGGAAAGCTGTTAATTACAGGACATTGGGTCACTAATTCATAGGATTACCTTAAATCAGAAAAAGCTTGATGACATGTAACAATAGCAGTCTGTTTTATGATATATTCTCTAACGCTGCACGGGATGGACCTTTTGAGGACCTTTGCCCACAAAAGAGAGTCATGGAAAGACAAAAAGACTAATAGGTTTTTTTTCAGATTGCTATTATCATTTATTTCTCCTGCTTTGTCCATATAAAATTAATTTACTGAAGTTCCTTTTTTTAAATTTGGGTTTGCATCCTTAGTCTATGTATTTCCTTTTCTTAAAAACAAAATCATGTTGAATTACATTAGATATTCAGCTGACTGTCTTATAATGGTGTGTTTGCTCCTTTAAAGTTACCTCGTTTGAAAGATTCCTGTGCATTGTGTAACATTTAGTTTAAAAGTGACGAACTGCCTTCCAGATTTGAAGAATTCCTGCATAGAAAGTGGTCTTCCGAAAAACGCTTTGGTTTGGAAGGGTGTGAGGTTCTGATTCCAGCTTTGAAGGCAATAATTGACAAGTCAAGTGGGAAAGGAGTGGATTATGTGATCATGGGGATGCCTCACAGGTAATTCTCTCCTGGGGTACTCTGTTTATTAAAAGAAAAAGTTTGTAGTATGATTGATGTCTTGCAAATTCGTCCTGAACACAGGAGACCTGAGATGATATTACAGTTCTGTTGTGACCCCACTTCGTTAATATTGGACAAGTTACTCTCTTAGCCTCAGCACACCACTTCAAATACAAATGATAGATTGTATCGCACAAGGTTGCCATGAAAGTAAATACCCTTTTATAACAAATAGCTTGTATAACATAAAATTTGTACAACATAAAAAATTCGGAAATAGGGGAAATTTGTTTAACATAATCGCCTATGGGGAGAATCCGTACAACATAAAAATGGGATTACTTCATTTTCAATGCATTCCTATGGGAATTTGTATAAAGGAAAATTTGCTTAACATAATTTCATTTGGAACAAATTAATTCCTTTATACAAGGTACCACTGTACAGTACAAAGATTATGAAGTGTCACATGATAAATAATAGAGAGGGAGTTGATTTGAGCCCCAGAAGGGTATAATACACTTGATTTGCAAGGAAAACATGGTAGAATGAATTAAATTTTGTCTCCAGATAAGCTTGTGGAGTTTCTTCCTAAATGTGACTTTGACTTTCTAGAGGACGTCTGAATGTACTTGCCAATGTTATCAGAAAAGAGTTGGAGCAAATTTTCTGCCAATTTGATTCCAAACTTGAAGCTGCTGATGAGGTGAGTTAACGATTTAATCTCTATGGGGATTGTGGTTTTCCTACTGCCCAGTGTTCCTCCTCATACTGAAAGATGGTTATTCTGCTTTGAAAACATCAATTTTCCTTTCTTGCCTCTTTTAAAGGGTCACTTATGACCCAAAAGCTTGCCTCTACTATTTTTGAAAATTATGCTGTGGGGTCCTATGTGCTACTAATATTTGGAATTTTTTTAAAAAAAATTGAAGCAGTTTCAAGCCGTTTTTCATATTTGAAATGTGTTGGGCTCCGTACAGGTAGATGTCACTAAGAATTTCCTGGTGTGTTGACATATGTGGCTGATTTTTGGAAGTGTGGAATGTAGGATAAGATTCCATAATAAATGTATTTCACAAGCTGAATAACTCTCCCATCTCTGCCCTTGGTATTGAGCAGGCCCTCCTGATTTTTCAAAATGCTTTTTTTTAAATGAAGGAAATGTATGCTACAAAACAAAGCATTGCCACTGAGCATGGTCTTCGTTACTTAATGGAAATTTCATATGCCTATATTTCATTTGAGGCTTAGCCATCCACACGGAGAAAAGGATAAGACAACAGGTTTTGTGGAGATAGAAAGGTTGGCAAGTAATATGAGGGGGCTGGAGGAAGTCAGGCAGCTGCCTAGATGCCCTAAGCACACCCGATCTTGCCTGATTTCGGAAGCTAAGCAGGGTCGGCCCTGGTTAGTACTTGGATGGGAGACCACCAGGGAATACCAGGTGCTGTAGGAGCCTGGAGTAGGAACTGGCAAGCCACTCCAGTATTCCTGCCAA
Organism: Phrynocephalus versicolor; assembly: GCA_023846285.1. Classification (NCBI taxonomy): domain Eukaryota; kingdom Metazoa; phylum Chordata; class Lepidosauria; order Squamata; family Agamidae; genus Phrynocephalus; species Phrynocephalus versicolor. The sequence goes on along the minus strand of JAHTLZ010000327.1, from coordinate 13,302,673 downwards.
GAAAACTCCATGGATATGGGGTCACAGAGAATCGGTCACAACTGTAACGACACAGCACACAGAGGAAGTCAGACTCTTTCTTGGGCTGAATTACTTCCTTTTGGGTTATACCATATGCTAAAACCAATAGACAAAAACGTTGTGGCACCTTAAATACTAACATAGTCTTTAAGGTGTTGCAATGTTGTTGTCTTCATTTATTTTTGCTTCTGTGATGTTTTTGGCATGATACATTATTACAGACTTATACGACTTCCTCTTCTAAAACTGGGCTATGTTAGTTCACCTTTGAACAAAATGGATGCTGGAGCAGGAAACAAGGTTTTAACAGTTTGTTTCTTAGGAGCTTATCTCCCACTCTTCTTTTGTACTTAGATTCTCAGGCAGTTTGTCTTGTTTATTTGCTTTCTGAGAAATGGGTGTTTTAAGAGTGACCACGCCTTCTGAGGCAGCAGTTTGTGAGACCTGCCATGGATCCTCAGAACTCTAAATGTGTCCACTGACCCAGAAAAGTTTGGGGGAGACTCTTGCCACACAAACCTCTTCTCCTCATTATCGTTCAATATAACAATGACTTTTAAAAACCTCATAGATTTCTTAAAGTAACAGCTGATTGCAGGGATGCCGTATATGTTCTGACAGCAGCAAGTATAGTAGTGCCAAGTGCACAGACCACTACTTCCTGCAGATCTGTAGATCCATTTTGCAAAATCCTGTTAGTATTGGCACAAGATGAAATCTAGGGTAAGCAGATTTCTAAGGAGTAGCACTGCCCCTTTCATCACCCTTGTTTGTGTTCTGGACATATTTGGGCTCATTCTAAATGTGTACTCTGCGCAGTTTCACATTCTAATTCTAAAGAGCTTCCTTCTGAAATATTAAAAATGTAACTAGAGATGAGCGCAAACCGGCAGTCCATTGCCATCTCTAATTGTAGCTCTTCTCAGAGTATCTGAAGGGTCACGGTATCCAAAACCCAGAAATTAAAGTTGATCTTATTTCTCTCCCCCCCCCCAGGGCTCAGGGGATGTAAAGTATCATTTGGGAATGTACCACCGGAGGATTAATCGTGTCACGGATCGGACAATCACTCTTTCTTTGGTTGCAAATCCTTCTCACTTGGAGGCTTGTGATCCAGTTGTTCAGGGCAAGACAAAAGCAGAGCAATTTTATTGTGGGGACACCGAAGGGAAGAAAGTAAGTTGATACATATATAAACTGTCTGGTCTTTTGCTGGGTCACCAGAGGGAAGAGGTACCGAAATACTTTGTGTAACATAGGCCAACGCAGGCCTTCTCCAGCCAAGAACCCCTCTCAAAGTACTGTGTTTCCCTGAAAATAAGACAGTGTCTTATATTAATTTTTGCTCCCAAAGATGCGCTAGGTCTTATTTTCAGGGGATGTCTTATTTTTCCATGAAGAAGAATACAGTACACATTTATTGTTATCTTATTATCAGGGAGGCCTTATTTTCGGGGGATGCCTTATATTTCAGTGAGAAGCAAAACTATAAGTGGGTCTTATTTTGGGGGGATGTCTTATTTTCGGGGAAACAGGGTATCATCCCTGCAGCCTCTAAATCTGCCTCAGAGCAGTGCTTTGGTATTATTGACAAGGAATTTGTTTATTTATATACATTTTTGCGTTCTCCAAGGTGATGTCCATCCTTTTGCATGGAGATGCTGCTTTTGCTGGTCAAGGCATTGTCTATGAGACTTTCCACTTGAGTGACCTCCCTTCCTATACAACACACGGGACAGTTCATGTGGTGGTGAACAACCAGGTAAAATGTGGACCCCTCTGTGTTGATCCTCTGATTTCTACTTCCAGTTTTAAATCTACCAGAAGCATGACAGTCTTCTGAGTTACAGCAGTTGATTTTAGGAGGCAAAATTCAAAGAAACAAAACAAAAAGAGAGACAAAAACATGCGGCTCCTTAAAGACTAACGTATAACACTTAATCTTCAAAGTGCCCCATATTTTTGTCTTTTTGTTTTGTTTTGATTTAGCCGGAAACCCTTGCACAGACTAAGACTGCCCCCTCTTCTAAAACGACAACAGTTGGTTTTTGTACTCAAAGCATTCTCTGCATTCGTAATAAAACTTTGGTGGTGCTGTTTTTAGCTGTGGAGATTGCGACAGCTGTCTCCTGATTCTTGGTTTTCCTGATTGTTCCTCAAAAATATCTGGATGGTCAAATATGAAGAGCTTGCCAGCTCTGCTGAGTTAAGATGAGTTCAGCTTCTCCTCTTAATCCTGTGGTCTTGGCAAGCTCAGGTTCTCCCATACTTTGTGGCTTCTGCTTTGTGAGCATTTGGTACTCTTAGTGAAAGGAATATGGTTTGTCTTGCCTTTCACAAAACACCTTCTATGAAATAAACTATCTATAAAAAGGGACAAGTCACCACTACTCTTGCTCTTTGATATTTTTCTCTCCTCTTCCTTTTCTCAAATGAACCATTGAAAATCTCTTTCAGAATAATGTACGATGTAGTTTTTCTTTGCAACCACTGGCCGTTTCTGTGTTATCCTTCCTCTTATGTAACTAGTAACATTAAACCAGATAAATTATTGAACAGCCAAGGAAGAATAAAGATAGAAGCAAAACTAACTTTGCATAATCTTGCCTAGAGAAGACCATTTTTCTAGTAGTTAAACCCACTAGCTTTTTATCTCTGATTTTGAGAGCATTCTAATACAGTACCTAAGGTTTTAATACATGCTAGTGAACAGCCTAAGTATTTTATCTGAACTGTGTTGGGTAAAGACTACTCACTTTTATGATTTTGGTACTCTAACTGGACAGTCCATTAAATAGATTGTCCATACTGTACTGGGCAATATGTATATATTTGAGTATACTTCTTGGTGGTCAAGTCTTTATTAAACAGGAACATCATAGGTTCTCTAGTCATGGAGGAAGAAAGTCATCTAGTCTGGAATTGGCCTTGTCTCATTCAGAGTTGAGGCAGGTGCTGACATTTCTCCCTGGGGGAGATGAGGCCTCCCCTAAGATCAGGAGTTCAAGTGAGAAATCTCTGGGCTCTGACCTTGTCATCGCTTTTTTAAGAGAGAGGCTGTGTGTGCAGAAAATTAAAATTAAAAGAAAAGCAGTTAGCAGCCACCAGTAACCAAAAGATGGGCATAATAGCAGAGAACTAACACTTAAAAAGCAATTGCCACCCTCCTCAGCCATTGACAGCACCAACTCCTCCATATTAAGTCAGGCTCTAAAGATACAGAACTATTTGGTGAGGCAATTTTCATCATGTAAATATTTTTAAAAGAGAGAGAGAGAGAGACGGCCAACTTTCTCAGCAAACAGTGCCAGGCAGTACTTGAACAGATAAAATCACAAGGTTAATAAATGACAAGGGGAACCTAGAACAAGAAAGAAAAGAAAAATCATAGGCTCACTGTATCCCTTAGTGTGCAACACACTCCTTTGTGACATCTAGTTTTTTCTTTTTCTGTTGATATATGAATAATCTGTTCTTATATTTGTGTATTTTTTCTGTATTTCCCCTTTCCCCTTTCCCCTTAAAATTAATACTACTTTTAAATAAAAAAGGAATAATCTGTTCTTGAGGGCCTACCATGTTTTAAAATGCTACTTAAGCAAACCACTTTTTTTTTTCTAAAGTGCATGAAACTTTTTTGTCAGGATTGGTGATATAAATCACCAAATAGCTCTTACACAGATCTTTAATTTACTCTGCTTTTCTTAACTGGGCTTCTGTCGCCTTCTCCAGATTGGATTCACTACCGATCCCCGTATGGCGCGTTCTTCTCCGTACCCAACAGACGTAGCTCGAGTGGTTAATGCGCCCATTTTCCATGTCAATGCTGATGACCCCGAAGCTGTGGTGTACGTATGCAATGTGGCAGCTGAGTGGCGAAGTACTTTCCATAAAGATGTAGTAGTGGATCTGGTAAGTGGTGTTGATTCCTTGGGTATCTTGATAAATCTGCGCTGTGATTATATATAAGAAAATACAGACAAGGAAGTGTGCGTGTCTTGCAGTAGGCATCGTGCTAAAACCCCTGTGTTAAGGTATTATCCTAAATATTTTTAACTCAATTCTTTGGGCTGTGCCTTCACAAAGCACTTTACAGCAGTGGAAAAAACTGAGTACAAAAATATGTGGTCCCATCAGAATAGATTTTTAGAAATTTATTGCAAATTTGTATTGTGATTTACTTAAGTCACTCCAGGATCTTGGGAAATTGAACCTTGTGGAGATGGGGCAGGGAAAAGCTTCCCCCCCCCCCCAGAGGCATATGTCTTACAAGGGCTTTTTTGAAGAAAATAAAACTTTGCTTCTCTCTCCCTTCCTCCTCCTTTTCAGAGAAGTGAGAAGAAGTGTTCAGTTTCCCAAAATAGCAATGCTGTTTAAGCAGAGGGAAACCTAAGACACCCACCTTGGTTTGATCCAAGCAGTCACGTATGTTGGAAGCAAACCAGAGCAATCCTATCCACGCACCAAATCAAATCAAAACAAAACAAGAGGCTCAATAAGGGCTTACAAAGGTGCGGGAGGTGGGAACACAGGAAGCAGAACAAAAACCACTTTTTGGGGGGTTGTCTGCATTTAAATTGCCAGCAGATTTCAGGGGTCGCGTGAAAGCAGCCTTTGATTATGAACAGTCCAGTGAACCTTAATTCACCTATGTATTGACATATTTATCTTTAAATTGACTGAATTCCATCTTCTTCAGTCACATTGTTGAGAGAAAGATCGGGTAAATAATAAACAGAGGAATACTACTTTTCACATCCTGCATCTTGAGCCCCTTAGCAATCTTGGAAACATTTTGATTGGAAAATTGAAATGTGTAAACTGGATTAAATGTGTAAACTGGATTAAATAGGAGCCTCGTGGCGCAGTGGTTAAATGCCTGTACTGCAGGTAAAACTGTGCTCACGACCTGGGGTTCAATCCCCGGTAGCAGGCTCAAGGTTCACTCAGCCTTCCATCCTTCCGAGGTCAGTAAAATGAGTACCCAGCTTGCTGGGGGGGGGGGCAATGTGTAGCCTGCACACTGTAATTAAAATTGTAAACCGCCCAGAGACCACTTGTAGTGGTATAGGGCGGTATATAAGCAGAACACTTTGCTTTTTTTTTGCTTTAAAATTTAATGCTTTTCCTTCTAATGTGCTAGGTATGCTATAGGCGCAATGGGCACAATGAAATGGACGAGCCAATGTTCACCCAGCCATTGATGTATAAGCAGATCAGAAAGCAGAAGACTGTGCTCCAGAAATATGCAGAGACACTGGTTTCACAAGGAGTGGTCAATCAACCTGAATATGAGGTATCTTCGTGCATGATATAATTGCCTATTCATAGAAAGTGACCTGTGATGACCTTCTAGCAGTAGTATTATTATTTACTGTATTTCTATACCCGGCATCAGGCAGCACGGCCACTCTGGACGGTTTACAAAGTACATCATAAAAATGAAACAATATACAGTGTAGATTATTTCATTTTTTTTAATTCTTAAAACCGGTGGAGTAGAGAAATTTAAAGGAGGTTAGAAATGCAAACTAAATATTGCAAATGGTGTTATACAAATACAATGCTATTTTGCTTTAGTATATAGCAAAATGATGGTCATTGGTTAGTGCTGCAAGCTGAATACAGGAAGTAAACAGCAGCATCTGAAATTTGAACTGGCAGGGAAGGAATGTGGTACAGTAATCCCCTGTTTATGGCAGGTGTTAGGAACCCAACCCGACCTGCGATAAAAGGAAATCTGTGTTATGTGGATGCTGGGTCGGGTTGGGGCCGCCTGCACTTGCCCCAGGCCTGGTCCTGCCCCGAGAGGGGCCTCCATTGGGCTCCCCAGGCCTGTCAGAGGCCCCAGAAGTGGTTTCTGGCAAACTGGAAGTCACTTCTGGTTTTTTGGAAGCCACTTCCAGTTTGCCGGAAACCACTTCTGGTGCTTTTGACAGGCCCGGGAAGACCATCGGAGGCCCCAAACAGGCCTACGCAGTTTGCCCCATGAGTGTTTGCCTTCATATACTGCAGTCCCACGATATACTGTGTGGGAATCTAGCTCTGATGCTAAGTCTATGTTTTATCAGTGTAGTTCTGAGGAGTATGACATCACACTGAGAACACTGTATTATGGGTAATAGGCTGACCAATGAGAGCATAATACAGGCCTCTGTTAAAAATGCCCCCTGAAAACTGGGGGAGGCTTGCATTTCAAAGAAGGTGAGATCACCTCGTTGTACAGAGCATGCTCAGAAGATATAAGCTGTGTGTTGATTGGATGGTCTCTGATGACGTGTAGGTAATTTGTGAGAACTAATAAAAGTGTCTAGCAGAGGGTAGGAGGGAGCTTTTTACCATCCACAAGCCTGCCTGATTGCTCTCCCGGCTGCTAAGCAGAGAGAGAAGCTAACATCAAGCCTGCCTGCTTGCTTTGATTCTGATGCAATAATAAAGCACCGAAAGATCCCAGTGTGTCGCTCAAGCATTCTTCATTCCTTCACAATTAATCATATCTAAGATATCCCAGTGAAGGAATCTCTACAATACTGGAACCGTAGTATATGAACCACAATATAGCGGGGGATGACTGTCTAAATCAAATCAAAGGAGCAACTTGAAGCAGCACAATGATCAAGAGGATGAAGCTATGAACAAGCTTATAAAAGCTTAAGAAGGATATGTGGCTATGATAAAAACATATTAAAAACATATTCTGCCCCACTCAGGGTTGCCACTTTCTGGAAAGTCAGGGAAAGTTGGGGAAATGGAAATTGATCAGGGAAATTGGTCTGAAGTCAGGAAAAGGCAAGGAAACTTTATTACTGTAATTTCAGAACTGTAAATTTTGTTATGTGGCTTCAGAGAAACCATTTTAGATAGAGCATTTGTTTAATTTTTTAGTGTGCTTTTGAAACAATAGCAAAAATACATCATTTGTTAGCGTTCAGATTTTATTTGAAATGAAATTCGTAACTTGGTGTAATTTTGGAGCAACTGCAAAACATATGTTGGTACAGTTAATGCTGAAATAAGCTGATATTAAATCTTTTACTTTGAAAAATATTTTTGCACTTGAGACTTGCATAGTTATAGAGTAGAATATGTCATTAAGTTTTACATTAATGCAACGCGACCTATTCATTTTTTAATTTTTGGTTGCATTTCAGTGGTTGTCAGGAAAAATGACAAATGGTGGTCAGGGAGAGTCAAGGAAATGAAAGACAAAATGTTAGCGGCAACCCTGCCACTTTCAAGAGTTCTTTTTATACAGTATAGCAGTTATCCATTTTAGAAGACCATTTGTGCTGGATTAGGTAATGATATTGACAAATCAGGCCATTGCTACATATCAACAACCCAGTGTTTCCTTCAAAGACAGACTTGTTGCAGGTTGATAAATGGTGATGACATATTAATGTCTAAATAAGATATAGATTTAGGATGGCTGCCGCTTACCTGAAAAGAATGCTTATACCTGTACTTAATGTCACCTCTAACACCTCTTACTGCTTTAAATGGATTTTTGGTGTGTGTTGGTTTTTGCGGGGGGGAGGTTGTTTGTTTTATTTAATCTATGTGGTAGTGTAGTTTTTTATATACACTGGTACCTCAACTTACAAATTTAATCCGTTCTGAATGCATGCTCTTAAGTCGAACTACTCTTAAGTTGGGGTACCTATCTAAAAAATTGAAAACAAAAGTTAAAAAAATGAAAAAATGAAAAAAAGTAAGTCGAGTAAACCTTATCTAAAATTTGCAAGGCGGCAGTTAAAACGCCAACAGTTTTCCACTCTTTAAGTCGAGCTGCTTTTAAGTTGACCTGCTCTTAAGTCGGGGTACCACCGTACTTACTAATTTTATCTTTAAATACTTTATTTTAATGACATAAGCTGACTTGGGTCCTTTTGAAGGAGAAAAACTGTCCGTGTGTATGTGTGTGTGTCAAAGAGAGGGAGAGAATAAATAAATAAATAAATAAATAAATAAATAAATAAATAAATAACTTTTGCTTCTTGTGCATTTCAGGAGGAAATTTCCAAGTATGATAAAATCTGTGAGGAGGCCTATGCCAGGTCCAAAGATGAGAAAATCCTTCACATCAAGCATTGGCTGGATTCTCCATGGCCTGGTAGATTGCTTTCTGATTACTCACAGCCTCCATTAAGAAGTCATTCCTCTCCATAAAGATTCTCGGCCTTTTGGCTAAGATCAAGTGTAGTATTATATACTTTCAGCTCCTGCTGCATTATATATTTTGGTAGACTTGCACTAAAAGGAGAGGGATTTTAACTTGGTGAGAAAACTTAGTTCTTTCTGTAGATGCTGTGGGAAAGAATTGGCCTAGTAGTCAATGGTTTAACTCGGCAACTTTTGCCAACTTAGTTTTCGCAAAACCAAATTGCCAGCGTCCTTTAGTTGTCCCAGCTCCCAGAATTTGCTCCTCCTATGACTCTCAGTCTCTCCTCTTTTACTGAGATCATCTTTACTTCCTTAGGTTTCTTCACTTTGGATGGCCAGCCCAGGAGTATGACCTGCCCTTCCACTGGCTTGAATGAAGAGGATTTGGCCCATATTGGGAAGGTGGCCAGCTCAGTCCCTGTTGAAAACTTCACAATTCATGGGGGTATGGCTTTTTAACCACTGTCTTGCTTTTAGCTCACTTTTAAGACAACATAAGACTATTCGGAGTAGCAACTGATGATCTGACCATGGAGGTAACAAGGTAATGAACCTTTATGCCATAGGCCAGTGGTGGTGAACCTTTGGCGCTCCAGATGTTTTGGACCACAACTCCCACACTCCTTAGTCATTGGCAAGCTAGGCTTGGAATTCTGGGAGTTGTGGTCCAAAACATCTGGAGTGCCGAGGTTCGCCACCCCAGCCATAGGCTAAACTGGAGCAGGAGTCTCCAACCCCCAGTGTGTGGGGCCGCCCAACACCCCAGTGTCCAGCAAGGTTCCTTCTAAGGCCAGCACCTGAGCAGACACTAATGCTTCTCCCCTGCGCACCCATTGCAACCATTTTGGTAACAATGGGACCAAAGTTGGGGTGGGAGCATTGTGTGTGTGCATGCTTACACACACAATACCCGTCCCTGGTAACAAGAAAGGTTGGGGGCCACTTAACTAGAGGATCAGACCATGGAGAGAGCTGTGAATGAGACAGTTTTTAATGAAGATGTTAACAGATGTACTATTGTGATTATATGCTCACATTAAGATTTGCACATAAATCCAAAAGCTAGGAAGAGAGCAGAATGAAAACCCACATGTTGTGGTGTTATGCTAGGGATAGTTCATCACCCTTAATTAATTTATATCTCAATGGGGTAAATACTGTGGATGTTTCATTTCATCTGTTGCAGGGGGCATCAAGAGCCCCATATCCATAATATCCTTTGATGGTTTTCTTGGAGTCTGTTCTAAGCAAAGGTCCAGCAACTGATGGAACACCCAGGGATTTTGTTTGCTGCGGACTTTTAGCATTCTTGTGGGTAAATAACGTGCCCTGCTTCATTGTGCCATAACTTAATGGTAATCTAAATTCATCAGCAAATGTGCTGGATGAAGATCTTGTTCAGAGCAGACCCCTTCAGCAGTGATACTTCTCCACATTTTTTATACTTTGATCCATGCATAATATATTATTCTTCATATCTTGACTATATATTCTCTGGAACTCATTTTAAGACATCTTGAGTGCTGTGTCCGCACATGAACGTACACAGTCTTGTCTTAGAAGCTGCAAAATGAAATTTTATAATGCAAGTGACTCTTTTAGCTCCTTAGAGGCAGCCTGGAAACTCTTACTTATTTCTGCAGGTTTAAGTAGAATTCTAAAAACACGTGGAGAGCTGGTTACTAACAGGACCGTAGACTGGGCTTTAGCAGAATACATGGCATTTGGCTCTCTCCTAAAAGAAGGAATTCACATCCGACTGAGTGGACAAGATGTTGAGAGAGGAACATTCAGGTAAAGTGCTCACATGGCTATGTATGGCCCATTTTTCTTTAAGAGTCCCTGATGCTTAATGTAAACCCATAACCTTTTTTTTAGTGCATTCCGAGTTCCACTTTGTAGACTGTTAGCAGCAGGCCACAGTAAGAAAGAGTTGGATCAAACCATCATCCTGATCAGAACACTATAAATCTATGAAAAGCAACAGTTCTACACAGTTAATATGCTTGTGTGTATTTATTTTGTTTGGTATGTTGAGTTCCACATATCATTCCGCATGGGATTGGGCTGTATGTGTTTGTCTATTCTAAACTCTCACTTATTCACCTGTGTCTAATGACAGTCACCACAGTACATCTAGGGAGGGAAGCCAATAAAACTAAAAGAAGATTCTGAACTTCTGTGCTGTCTTTGTGTTTAAAATTACTAGCATAATTAGACAGATAGATAGTCTATCTATCTATCTACTAACATGTTATGGGCAAAAAAGTAATGTTGTGAGATTTTTTAATAACTAGTTTAAAAATGCAAGCCTACTCTAGCCAATTAAACTTTGCAGAACTTTGACAACAATTAACGCCATCTTGTCACTCTCTTCAGCCATCGCCATCACGTGTTACACGATCAAAATGTGGACAAGAGGACCTGTATTCCCATGAATCATTTGTGGCCAAACCAGGCTCCATATACAGTCTGCAACAGTTCACTCTCCGAGTATGGCGTCCTAGGTACGTACATCTGACTGCTCCTTATAGGAATTAAGGAACTGGAGAGGTTAACTGTCTGGTCCTACATCCGGTTGTTAATTGAGAACGTTACGGAAAAGCACATATTTTGAATTTGTGTCGTTGCAGGATTTGAGCTAGGCTTTGCTATGGCCAGCCCCAATGCTTTAGTGCTCTGGGAAGCTCAGTTTGGTGACTTCCATAATACAGCTCAGTGTATTATCGACCAATTCATCTGCTCTGGACAGTCCAAATGGGTGAGACAAAATGGCATGGTACTTCTCCTTCCACATGGCATGGAGGGAATGGTAAGAAAACATTCTTATGTTGATGAGCAACTTTTTCTTCATCCCTTAAATTTAGATGGGTTTGGGATTAAGTATTCCATCCAAATAAGAACCTTTCTTCTCTGGGTTTAAGCAGTAAAATTGCATAAGCCTGCTGGTATGCCCAGTTTCATCATACATTTGTCCCTCGCTAAATAAGAAGCTAGTGATGTGTGGAAGTGGAAGCTGGACTATAAAGAAAGCTGGTTGCCACAGAATTGACGCTTTTGAGCTGTGGTGCTGGAGGAGACTCTTGAGAGTCCCCTGGACTTGAAGGAGATCAAACCTATCCATCCTGAAAGAAATCAACCCCAAATGTTCATAAGAAGGACAGATTTTGAAGCTGAGGCTCCAGTACTTTGGCCACCTCATGAGGAGAGAGGAGTCCTTGGAAAAGTCCCTGATGTTGGGAAAGATTGAAGGCAAAAAGGAAAAGGGGACGGCAGAGAATGAGATGGTTGGACGGTGTCATCGATGCAACCAACATGGATTTGACCAAACTCCGGAAGGCAGTGGAAGACAGGAGGGCCTGGTGTGCTCTGGTCCATGGGGTCACGAAGAGTTGGACACAGCTTAACAACTGAACAACAACAATAGAAGAAGGGGAAAGGAACAAAATCTATTATTATGGGTTCTACACTACATTCTGAGTTAGATGACAAACAGCAAACGGGGGCTATTATATGTTTATAAGGCACTGAAGTTAGAAATATTTACTTGAGATAGTTTCCATAGAATTGTGGAATAAATGCTTTGCTTTTCACCAAAATACAGTACTAACTACTGCAAGTGCCTCAACAAGGTTTAATTCAGCATACTATTTACCGTAGTTAAAGAAAGGCACTAATCTGTCTCTGTCTGATTGCAGGGCCCTGAGCACTCTTCTGCTAGACCGGAGCGATTCCTGCAGATGTGCAATGATGACCCAGATGTCTTCCCGGTGAGTTCTTTTGTGAAAGACTACTTTGCATTCGTCTGCTTCCCTTGTGTACTCCAGCCATGTTTCTTGGATTTTGAAAAATTGCTTCTGGAAGCATCTGCAGAATATTAAAGAGGATCATGTGGCGTGGCTGATGACTGTTTTCCAGACGTAGGCAAGGAGGCCATGTACCTGAACTCTCAGTGAAAAACCTTAGAAGATTCTGTCTGGGTTGATAAAAGTCAGGCTTCTGCTAAAAATGTGCTACTTACGAAGGGTGTGTTTTATTCATTTTACAGTCCGTCTTCATTGGGGGTGGGGAGGTACTTAAGGTACCTTTGATTAATTGGTTATCACAGAATTGTTTACCCTTTTTTAACCACTTGGTCATGTCTGTCTGCATGTAGCTCTTTTTTCCTCCTTCTTTGACGCCTCTTGCCGATGATTTTCTCTTACTATTTTATTGTCTCCTCCCCCTTTTCTTTTAAATCGTTTCTTTGAATTTTGCTGATGTTACTTTGTGTTTTATTGGTCCTTTAACCCCTATTGTTAACCGCCCAGAGTTCCCTGGGAAGATGGGCACTATAAAAATAAAATAAATAAATAAACAAATTTTTGAAATCTCTCTGTTATCTTTCTGTAGAAACTGGATGACTTTGATGTGCGCCAGTTGTATGACTGCAATTGGATTGTGGTGAACTGTTCTACGCCAGCAAACTTTTTCCACGTGATACGGAGGCAGATCCTTCTCCCCTTCCGAAAACCGGTCAGTACAAAAAAACAACTTCCCTAATATAAAAGGGCTTGCCTTTCCCCCCCCCCCCCCACAATGTAATTTAATTAGGCATTAAAGTCAGGTGGAGTAGTGTGTGTTTATCTGTCAATATAATTTTTGGTGATCCTGACATGAATAAAGAAAGTACGGTTCTGTCTACAAATGTGATCCATCTAGGCACTGTATTTTGACCCTTTTCAATCCCATGATTGACCATCCCTCCAGGCTGTTGATATTCACGTCGGAACTGGCAATGCAGTTTACTGTGTGGGATTCTGACCACTACCTTAGCTTTGGTGGATCCTTTGTACATATCCGCCTGTCTATTCAAGTCACCACATATGCCAGCCCTATGGGCTGGGAAGCCCATTGCAAAGGCACTAAGGTGCATGGCTGTTGGTCCCCAGAAGACTCATGCTATCACATCAGTCACCTGGAACTCCTTGCAGTTATCAGGGCATCCAAGCCTTTGAGTGTCTCTTGGTAGTAACTCTTATTCTTTAAAAATGTAATGGCTATGTTTAACTGACATCAGGTTATTGGACTTTAATACATCAACAACTGAATGTAAACTTAATAATTCAGTTTTTATTCAGAAAGTGTTTCTACCCCAATTGTCTTTAACCCAGAAACCTTCTTTTCCTCTCTTTTCTTTTAGCTGATAGTTTTCACTCCAAAATCACTGTTGCGCCATCCTGAAGCTCGGTCGAACTTTGATGACATGTTGCCAGGTACATAATGCTAGGAAGTGGGTTCAGGGAAATTCCTTATATTCCACTGCCAAGAAGAAGGTACTTGATTTACCTGGGTGATGGGGATTGTGATTTGAGAGATAATAAACACACCCATGAGGAAAGATTGCAAGACTCATTTGACGATGAAGGGGGGGGGGTCATGTATTTTTCGCCTCATAAGATGCACCGGACCATAAGACGCAACTAGTTTTTGGAGATATGTATGTGTAAAAAAATTCACACATACATACTGGGTCCGGAGGTCTCTGGAACGGCAGCCTCCATGGTAGGGAACCAGCAAGAATTCGCTCAGCAGAGGTGGCGGCCTCAAATTTCCCTCCTCCTCCTCTTATTGCAAAGCCTGGGTGGTCAGGAGAGGAGTAATAGTGAAGGAGTTGCTGTTGCTGCTGCTGCCACCACAGCCCCGCTGTTCCATGACTGCTTCCCTCCGCCGGCTCTTCTGGCAGCAGCTTCAGCCCAGGCACCTCCAGTCCTGCCCCGAGCCCAGCCATTCCCTGCCATGTGGAAACGGCGTCAGTAGGCACTTGCACCACCCTTCTTTCCATTCTCTTTCCCCTCATAGGCATGAGGAAATAATGGGGTGATTAAAAAATGCCTCAGTATACCTTAATTTCCTTTGTGCACGAGAAGCAGTGTGATCCAGCCACATAAGGTATTTGTACACGACCCCTAAACTCCGCCGCAAATGGCTCCCAGCTCTGGAGCTTAAAATTGTTTCCCCACCAGCTCTGGAGTTTACAGATAATTAAGTGCGACCACGCCCACCTAAGCGCATCCCAGCGCACTTTTCAGGTACCTGCTCTCCGGAGGTGAAAATTCCTGGTGCGGATATAACGTAGTGACTGCCTGGCTCTCCTTGCTTCTGTTTGTTCTTTTTTTTGCCCCCCGGGACGGCAGAACGGAGGTGAGCGGCATTCTTTTCTTCCCTTTTTCCTCCCTCCCCTCACGCAGCCAGCAGCCAGGAGTGCGGAGGGGGTGGGAACGCAGGAACAGCGACAAACCCCTAAGATCTCTGGTCCGAATTTAAGTGGCCAGCGGATCTTAGGGGTCGTGTGAAAAGGCTGATAGACATTTTTAAAAGCTCTCGACAGCAGCAGCAGCAGCAGGAGGCGCCATGTGTGAATGCTGCTTGAGAAGGGAAGAAAATGCCATCCATTCCCTCCCCCCTCCCCCTCCCCCCGCCATCCAAGTTGCTCGGGTTACAGAGGCAGGGAAGGCGGGCAAACCATAAAACTGCAAGCTGATGTCTCCATCTGGAATGGGGGAGGGGGGGCAATTGGCGGGGATGCATGACAGGCTGACCCGGCGGAGAGAAGAAGATGCGGGCCACTCAGAATTTGAAAACGGGCCACATTTGGCCCCCGGGCCTGACTTTGGACTTGCCTGTCTTAGCCCCTTTGAAGATTTCACTTCTCTAAAAGATCAGATGCTTGAGGAACGTTGTCTTGATTCTTACTTAATTGTCCCTCTTAAGACAGTTATACAGGAGAGCCTGTGCTGTTTGTGTCAAGGAGCCTCAGGTTCAGATTGGCAGCTGGAAATGTTACTAAAACCAAAGTTGCACACCTGCTCTTGACTCTTTATTAAGCTTTTCAGTCTTGTTCATATAAATGTTACGGCATCACTGAATAATCTAGTCAGTATCCACCAAGGGAGGGCCATCTTTCTTAAGCTGGTTAAATCCTGAAGTGCTCAACTGAATCAGCTGCATATTTGTTTCCGGTTGCCTCAATTTCCCTCTTTTTTTATTTACTCTTTTCCGTAGGACATTTGTAAGCTCCTTAGACCAGGGCTCTTTATTCTAGCACATGCACACTCGCAGTGCCGTCGAACTTAGGCAAACAACCATCCGTTCTCTATTGCAGGCACACATTTCCAGCGTATCATCCCAGAAAATAGCCTTGCAGCACAAAACCCTGAGGCTGTGAAGCGAGTTCTGTTCTGTACTGGAAAAGTCTACTACGATCTCACTCGAGAACGCAAAGCCCGGGGGATGGAAGCGGAGGTGGCTATCACAAGGGTGGAACAGGTAGGCCATCCATATTTTTCTACTACTTGATGTTGTTTTCTAAGGTCTGAAGCTTACATATGTCAGAGGCTTGTTTTCAGTACAGGGAGGGGTTTTCGAAAGAGGACTCAGACTGATCAGTGATATATCCAGAGGCACCAGATTCTGTTCCTTCAGGATAGTTGTCTGGAGAGAATAAAACAAAGTGCCCCATGGCGCAGTGGTTAAATGCCTGTGCTGCAGCTAAAACTGTGCTCACAACCTGGGGTTCAATCCCAGGTAGCAGGCTCAAGGTTGACTCAGCCTTCCATCCTTCCAAGGTTGGTAAAATGAGTACCCAGCTTGCTGGGGGGTGGGGGCAATGTGTAGCCTGCATACTGTAATTAAACTGTAAATCACCCAGGGACTACTTGAAATAGTATGGGGTGGTATATAAGCAGAACACTTTGGGCTGGGTGGTTTTTTTTTTGTTTGTTTGTTTTTTTTTTTTTTTCATGACATATTCTGTTGCTTCATATGGTATCTGGATTCAGTTCAGCTGAGGTGTTTATCGTCGGCATCTCCAAGCTTCTGATATTGGTGAAACTGTAGCCCTGCTTTTGCTCCATAGAACTTCTGAAGCAGTGCTGGTTTTCCCTCCACAGCAGTTTGTCTATGGCAGGGATGTCCAGACTTCGGCCCTCCAGATGTTTTGGAACACAACTCCCAGAATTCCAATCCTGTATTGCCAGTGACAAAGGACTGTGGGAGTTTTGGTCCAAAACATTTAGAGGGCCGAAGTTTAGACACCACTGGTCTATGATAAATATTGGCGGTTCATAAGCCTTGTCAACTTATTACGGCTTCCTCTCCCATTTTTTTGTAGCTGTCCCCTTTCCCCTTTGACCTCATGTTGAAGGAATTTCATAAATACCCCAATGCGGACCTGGCTTGGTGTCAGGAAGAACACAAAAACCAAGGATATTATGATTATGTGAAACCCAGACTCCGCACAACCATTGACCGGGCAAAACCAGTATGGTAAGTGTCTCCTTCTCATGATCAGGGTAAAGCTATATATACTCTGTTTGAAAAATGCAGAGGGAGAGGGATAGGCTTAGTCTTTGTGTATGAGACAGAGAAAGAATGAATGACAGCATAACTAAACACAGCTTCTTATGCATCCTTACAATGATAATAAGCTGCAAAGGAATGGTCTGAATGCCTGGGTGGGATTCCTCCCGTGCTGCACTGGTGGTTCAGAAGCGATCCTGTCTGGGAAAAGGCCCAAGAGACATGGGTTTAAGATGGGCAGACTCCTAAGAGAGCAGCAACCCGGATGTCCCTTTTGGCAGCTAATCCAGGAAGGGGAGGAACATGAGGCTTTAGGCAACAGCCGGGTCTCCCAGTAGGTTAGTGTGAGTGCAGATAAGCCAGGGGTGCCCAAACCTTTCGCAAGGAGGGCCAAATTTGGTGAGGTGAAAATGTGTAGGGGCCGACCATTCAGCCTGAAGGGGGGAGAAAGGGTGTAGGTCCACACGCAACTCCAACAACCACAAATGCTCTGGTTTTGAGGCAATCAAGGGCCCAGCGGCTGTTGCATGGCCCAGGAATCGGCCCGTACGCACCCAAGATGTACCGCTGCTCGCATATGCTGCCCTCCCTTGCAAGGAGGTGGGGAGGACACTGCAGCAACGGAGCCAGGGGCAGGAAGGCAGGGCAGGTGGCTGGGGGACGGATGGAGGCTGGGAGGGTAGGCAAACCATAAAACTGCTAGCTGATGTCTCTAGCCTGCATAGGGAGGCCCCGGCCGGTAGTGAAGAGCAACAGGCTGAGCCGACAGGGAGAAGAGGCTGCGGGCCACTCAGAATGTTAAAACGGGCCGCGTTTGGCCCCCGGACCGGACTTTGGACATGCCTGAGATCACCCTGCCTTTTCTGCTGTTCTCCTTTCCTTGCTGTAGGTATGCTGGCCGTGAGCCTGCTGCCGCCCCAGCCACGGGCAACAAAAAGACTCATCTGACTGAACTGCAGCGCTTCTTGGACACGGCCTTCAACCTGGACTCATTCAAGGGCTTGTCTTAGATCCATTTGGAATTGGCTCCGCAGAGCACGAGGTGTGCGCGTGTGTTTCTTTTTCTGCTCCATTCCTTTCTATGTCTTTTGACTGTAGATCCTGTAAACTAACTTAAGGCACCTATTATTAACTGCTTGTGGGTTGTTGAGGAACTGTCTTTTGTGACCTCTGTCCAGAACGCTCATGTTAACGTTTTATCTTCCAAGTGCTGCCGCTCAAACCTCTGGAATGGTGCGATGTCACTACAGCAGTCCATATATCCTTCCTGAAAGACCTGGAACTAGTCAGCCCCTCTGCTCCAGAAACAAGGCTTTGGAGGAGCTGGCTTTTACCTTCCAAATGAGTCCTTATTTTGGAAACTACAGCCACTACAGGACAGGGTTCGAGTCATTGTGTCTAACCCCTGGTTGCAGGCACTGGTTCTGAATCCATAACCCAAATATATCCACCTGAAAGGAGAACAAATCTGATCTTCCGACTCCTCTTGCCTCTACATAATGTTTGCTTCAGCTCTTCAGTTGTATGAGATCCCTTTTCCTTAAGCTCCAGATCTTCAGCACTGAAAATATTGGGCTGCCCCCCCCCAAAAACGTTGATGCTTTTCCCTATTTTTTTTTCTCATCCTGATTCCACAATCTATAGGGAAATTCAGATTCAGCCTATTCTTCTGCAGCTGGTTGATTTCCTTAAACAAAGAGACAGAGTAACCCAGAAAGGCACTGATCTGATTTTTCTTGCTTTACAAAGCTGCCACCCTTGGAATGCCACTCTCACATCTTGGGTAGGAATCTGTGTTAAAGGGATTGGGAATATAGCGACAATAGCCTTCAGGTTTGCTTAGTTTTGAGGCTCTGGCTCTCTAAATAAAGAAACCTATGTTGGGAAATTTTGATAAATCATTGGGTCTCCACAAGTAATATCACTTTTGGGAAAACACATTACTGTATGTTGTTCACCATGTTGTAACCTTCCTCTTACTATTATTACATATGGAACAAAAGTTCAATTTAAGTCTATCACTTGAGCAGCAGAGTAAATTTACACCGTTCACCGTTATATAGTCAACTTGCACACCTTTTTTTTTCTGAGATTCGGAATGGCAAGGGCCAGTTTGCAGTACATTTGTTTCAAACGTTTCTTCCAGAATAGTTATTTCAAAGTATTGACTCTGAATTTAATCAGAGTTTTAAAGTACGATTTGTGCAGATGTGGCATTAATTGAAATACGTTTGCAAGGGTTGGGTTTTTTTTTTTTTTGGAGGCTAAAATCCCATGTTTGTCCACATACAGCTTTAGAAGACACCTGCCTAGTATTATTGGTATATATGCTGAAAGAAAGACATTTTGTGTCAGTGCACTTGACTTTTTCTCTGGGTAGATACTTGTGCCAACAGGCTCAGATATGGCGGTAGATATCCAGTAGTCATTGTTGGCTGGGCAGAGGCGTTACTTGGTCTGGGATTTTCTTGCTCTTTGAACTTGGGTTATATGCAGAGGTTATCTATGCAGGCACTTGTATCTTGAGAAGTAACTTAAATCTGCTTCTCATTGAAGATCTGTATAATTCAGAAACAAACTAAACACCACCTATGGAAGGAGACCCTGCTTGGTGAAAGCAACTCTCGTTAGTGGCGTAAAAAGGAAGGTTTAGGTGTCAGTTCTTTCTCTAAGCCTTGCAAGTCTTCTGCTTTTCTGGTGCTTCTCAGAGGTTGGAGTTTCTTTGGATGGTTGAGTAAACAACCCACGGCCAGATGAGCATCCCTTTGAGAAACGATAAACTCCTCATAGTCTTCTAAGAATAGATCAGAGCTGATTCTGAAATTGTCTTATGTTCTCATCCATGCGCACAGTGAGCATCCTGACTGCCCCTGGCAGTGAGGGTGTAAAACATTTCCCACCTGAAATGCAATGCTAAAGAATAACCACTTTTCGACTCTCACCCTACCCCGTGCACATGTGGCCTTGTGCCAAGTACTTCGCCAGTCCTTTTCACTGGTCTGTTTTCAGGGCTCTGCCATAAACAGAATGTAGATCAGTGCTTTTCTGACCCTCCCTTTAAATGTTACATCTTGTGGTGAATTCAGCAGTGATTTGATTTTTTTCCAAGAGAGTTCAGGCGGTAAAACCCTCAACCCAGTAGTGTCTGCCATGAGTTCACACCACCACAAGGAATTGCACTTCCTCCTAGACTTGTGTTTATTCTTTGCCAGTCTCACCAGTTTCTGAACAGCAGCTGCCACACCCTTTCTGGTCATCTTTCTCCTTTTCCCACCCAGCTAACCTTCTTAGCTGTCTTCTGTGATAAATGTCCGGCTCTCCATCCATCTGCTCGATCTCCTGGTCATCACTGAGAGACGGTATAGCTTCTTCTGTTCCTTGGTTTGCTTCTGTGTCTCCTGCCCGCCATGCCAAAAGAGCATGCCATCTTGTGAATCAAGATTATTACATTGGGAAGTCTATTCCATAAGTATTGCATGCTGCTTCACTAGTGGAGACAGCGTGTTTCAAAAGTGATGCCTACTTTTCCAGGAGAAAACTGTCAGGATTCATGTGTTATGGTTAGTCCAGGTCGGGCTGCAAAATAGTTCCTTAGCTCTGCAAAATAAATAATTTTTTTAAAAAAAAATCTTGAGTTTAACTTGCACCAAAACATGGACTAGTGGAAGAGGAAACTTGCTTATCCTAGGTTCACGCTACTCTGAAGTTCCCCATCAGACTTGAAGCCTGTTTTATTTATTATGATTTCTAAATGAAAATCAGACTGAGACTGTGTCTGGCTTAAACAATAAAGCCTGATCTTCTGGCCAAAGCATGTGCGGCTTACTCACTTGTCAGATTTTCAGTCTTTTCACCAGGTGCAACAGGCTCCTTGTGAAGACAGGTGGAATGGAAGTAGGTAAGGTCCTATTCAGTCTACAAACCTATATGTTGTTGTGCACAGACCAGGCTCTGAAGGAAGAATACAGACAAGGAAATGGGAGGGCAAAAGCTGAGAAAGATCTAAGGTTCGATAGAGACACTAATAGCAATAAAAAACATTATTCAGCAATGCAAATAGCAAAAGACAAAGAAAAGGCAGAAAACAAAATTAGCGGCACAGCTCCTCAGTGGAGATGGGAAAATGGTAAGAAATGACAAGGAAAAGACAGAGGTGCTGAATCCCTAATTTAGCTCAGCCTTTTTCCATAAGACACACTTTCATCCCCTAGACAAAAGCAAAGTGCAAATGGAGGGGACAGGATTGCAGCTCAAGATTAATAAATAGTCAAGGGATACTTTACCACCTTGAACCTGTTCAAATCTCCAGGGCTGGAGAAATTGGTGAGTAATGAAGGAATTGGCCGAAGAACTCTGAGCACCACTGCCCACCTGCTTCTCCACAGTTACATCTCCATAGGGAGGGTGTTCCTTAGTCATGGAGATGGAGCTGAGGCTCTCCCTTCTGTTATCTTCTGAAATAGCAACCATTCTCGGAAAAGGGATCCCTTGGTGATCTTTAAACACAGGCACATGCGTTTATGGTCGACTGATCAGCCAAACCTCTGGATAGCTTGGTGGTTTCATGATCCAGCTGTGGAGCCAGACCTTGGGAGCTTGATTTCCCTCTGCCTCTTGAGAGGGGCTCTACTAGATCTGAATTGCCCACCTGGAAGGAATTACGACCAGCGCTTTTAAGGCAGCTTTGGTAAATCAGTGCAACAAGACCTAGAAAAAAGGAAAGGCAGGATGGGAGCCCTCCTGTTGCCATGGCAACAGCACTTCCTCTCACTTGCAGGGAGGGAAACAGAAGGCCATGTCCTTACAAGAGGGGAAAAAGCCAAAAAAAAAGTGATAACAAAAACTTTGCAGCACATTAAGGATTTGCTACTATATTTTAATGTACGTTTCCAAGGGTCAAGTCCATTTTCTCAAACATAAGACTCTTATGTACCATGCAGAGGCATTCTTGGCAAAGTGTGGCCTAGATCATCTCGGTAAATGTGCCTCTAATGCAGAGGTTAAGTCCTTTCAACATGGAGGTTCCATAGGTTTGTCATACAGGTGCTCCTCACTTAACAACAGACTTCTGCTCCTAGGACTAGGTACTTCTTTCTTTCTTTCTTTCTTTCTTTATTTTCACACTTATATACCGCGCCTATTTCCCTCATAGGGGACTCAGGGCGGTTTACAACAAGACGAGATAAAACAGTTAAAACAGCTAAAACATCACCAATCCAAGATACGGGATAGAAGGCAATCAAGCGGGCCTGATTTAAAAAAAAAACAGAATCCCTAATCAATGCCAAAGGCGTCCCGAAAAAGTAACGTCTTTAGATTTTTCTTAAACGACGCCAGTGACGGAGCCTGCCGTAGCTCGCTCAGAAGCTTGTTCCAAAGAGTTGGCGCCACCACCGAGAAGGCCCGTCCACGTGTACTCGTTTTGCGGGCCTCCCTTGGAGCGACGGTCCGGAGCGAGAGGGCCAAAGAGGATCGGGTGGGTTGAGCCAGATCTAATTGTCGGGGGAGACACTCTGCCAAATAAGCAGGGGCCAAGCCATGGAGGGTTTTGTAAACCAAAACCAACACCTTGAACCTTATCCGGGAAGCAACGGGCAACCAGTGTAGGTGGGCCAGGATGGGGGTGGCGCGGTCATAACGACGCGCGCCAACCACCAGCCTGGCCGCCGCATTCTGGACCTGCTGCAATCGCCGAACAAGGTTCAAGGGGAGCCCCATGTAGAGAGCATTGCAGTAGTCCAGCCTCGGCATGACCAGCGCCTGTACCACTGTCCTCAAGGAGCTCTCATCAAGGTACGGGCGAATCTGGGCGAATTGGTTGTTAAGTGAATTGGTTGTTAAGTGAGGCGCTTAAGGCAGGTGTCTGGTGGTGTTTTGAGGCTACCCTCCTTGCAAGGAGAGCCTCTGGGTGGCCACAGGAGAAGCAAAACACAAAGTGGGGGGTGGAGAATACCGAAGGAGGTGGCTGACGCTAGGAAATGTGACATCAGAATCAGAATCATTTTTATTGGCCAAGTGTGGTTGGACACACCCAGAATTTGTTTTGGTAAAAAATGCTCTCCATATGCAAAAGGAAATATAAGAACCACATATTCAACAATAAAAACACAGTACAACAATACAATATAACCTATTCTTTAAAAAGGAAGAAAAGAAGTAAAAATTAATTATTCAACAGTTCCCAGCAACACCTCTCCCTTGGAAGGAGCAGAAGAGGAAGAAGGCGGGGGGGGGGAGACACAGGTAGCCCTGTTTCCTCCCCTCTGCGCTGCTGACAAGGTGCAGGTAGGTTGTTAAGTGAGGAGCGGCTCACTGCTATTAGTGACAAATAAACATTTTCATTCGTTTGTCTCCCGTGCTTTTAAACCTGTGAAGACTTCCAGCCAACCAGCACATCTCATGGGTTAGTCTGCCATAGATGGGTGACAAATTGACATACCAGTGCGGCCCATGGTAGGTCTGGGGCTTCTGTTGTTTCTTTGTTTATGGATTTATACACTGCTAAGTTTAAATTTCTGTTACCCTCCAGAAACTGGATTCTAACTCTTCGCCCCTGCCACAGTGACTAACCCTGTGGGGTGATGGATGCAGTACAGTCATCTGGAGATATATAGTGCCATAGGTTTCCTGTCCTTATAAGACAGGAGCATGCAGGGCAGGTGGCATATGCACACAGCCAGTTCTAAACACAACTCTCTGCATGCGTTTTCATCACAGGAGGAAAAGCTTTTTCCCGCCCGCATGTGGGCTCACATTTAATCCTGGCCTCTTAGAGAAGTAAATCCTCTGCTTTCTCAAGTGGAACTGGTTAATGTAGAGCTGCAGGGGTTAGCAGAATCAAAGTGGTGGTAATTAAGATCTATTTGACATGTAAATTGCTACTGCCCTTACCATCAGTGGGACGTGTGCACACAGAAATGTTTCCCTAGTGTCTTACCGCTGATGCACAATTGAGTAAACAAGTTGGTGTATTACTACACCGTTACGACTACAATGGGCACAGTGAAATTCAAATAACTGTGCAAAGTCCATTAAAAGGACAACTTTGGAGAACCTAATAGATACTGTTCACTTGGAACTGTAGAGCTATCAAACCGAGGGCAGACTAACCTGAGGAATTGTGTTTTTTGTTGCTGCAAAGCTAGATGAATTTAGGCCTTATTGCTTATACAGAAACACACCATAAGAACACAAGAAGAGCCATGCTGGATCAGGCCAAAGGCCCATCTAGTCCAGCTTCCTGCATCTGGCTCTTGAAGTACTCTGGTTTTAAGCCTGGAAATTACACATCTCCATCATGGTTTGTAACCTGCAATTGACTTTTCCTCCAGTAATCTGTCCAATTCCCTTCTGAAGGCATCCAGGAAGAAAAGTCTCCTGGCACCTTAAGCACTAAGAAACATATTGAGGCATAAGTTTTTTTTTCACATTGAAATCCACTTTGTCATAAATCTATTGGTCTTTAGGGTATGACAAGTTTATTAGCTGTATTTGCCACTACATAGTAGCTGGGCTACATTACTAAAGCATGTTTATCTCTGTGGTCGTGTCAGTTCACAGGGTGCTTAAGTGCTCAATGTCATGGTATTCCTGAAGGGACCATGCCTTGCCACTCCTGCTCTCCCCACCCCAGCAAATATAGATGCTGTAGATTGCACAAGTAATGATAGATTATACAAGTAACATTGATTTCTCCCAGCAGAGTTCAGCAATTTTAAAAATACTTTTTCTTGTATTGGCCACAGGCTGAAATAGCACTAAGGATAGGCCAGAATTGTGTTTCATTTGTGATAAAATATTTTCCAATGTTTGTGCATTTATTCATAATTTCAGTGGAAAGAATATGAGATTTTAACATGACATAGAGTCACAGAATCATTGTAGGGTTGGAAGGGGCCTTTGGAGTTCTTCTAGTCCAGTGTCGGTGAACCTTTGGCACTCCAGATGTTTTGGACCACAAGCCCCAGAATTCTAAGGGTTATCTAGGCAGCTCTCCATGTGCAGCATTTCAAAAAAGGTTATTGCCTTTCATTAGTAATGCTGATATAAGGAAGCAATCTGGGAGGCAGTATGCTTCCTCCACTCTGCAACATTTTCAACCCGTGGGACTCTTATTTTAGAAGCAGTGTCAATGTGATGGGACTTTGGAGAAGACTTCCATAAGTGTTCACCAGCATCAGCCAGAAGGGGGCCATGCTTGTATGTCACATTATTCAAGTAAGTGACATAATACCTACTGCCAGCTCAAGTGGGATAAAGGGCATTGGGCTGCTCAGGCCAGAGTTTTAAAATTGCTTAGCTGCAGCTTTGCACTGAACCGGAAGCTTACTTACAAGGATGCTGTTATATTTCCTTTCTCTTTCCTTAGGATTTTTTTGGGGGCATTACTAACCCAAAGAGCCAACGCTCCAGCTAAGAAAGTCCCCACACAATGGTGGTACAGAATTAGCTGTTTCCCTTCAGCTGGTTTCAGATCATCTTTTCACAGGAAAAATGCAAATCAGAGGGGTTCCCCACCACCACCCCTGTTGACTTCTTCTCTGGGTTGTCAGTGGTTTCCCGCTAAAGCCTGCAGTGTGCAGGAACATAAATAACCATCCCATGGTAGCGATTCTGCATCATAGCATTAGGGGCAAAAACTAAAGAGGCTTATTTCAGAAATACTGACCTTTATCTTGGCAAGGATCAGGAAAGGTGAAACCACTTGAACCTGCCTGCTTCCTGCCCTATGACCATAAGAAGAGATTGTATTCTGACCGTTTATGGTAAAAACAAGGGATATCAGAGATGGTCTGACTTGAGCCACAAGGCACTACCCTTATTTTTGTTCACCAGGCAAGGCAGGGGATAACATTGGTTCATGAAGAGAGGGAACCAGGAAAGACACTGTATTGGTGTCCTTTAGTAGTGTCCTATTCTAGACTTCAGGAGAAAGTATAAACCAACCACATGGCTTTTATACAGATCTCTATATACAATTCAGGGATGGAGTACCAGTGTCTTTCCAAACAATGTTGGGCTACAACTCATAGTATCCTTTCTCATTGTCCATGCCATCTGGGCCTGATGGGTGTTGGGAGTCCAAAAAACCCTGAAAGGCTACAGCAAGTTGCTTCTGTTAGCATTTACCACGGCATGAAACCAAGTGCCAATGTAATGTATAGATATTTGCATTGGAAACTAGGCCAATGCTTCAAGGGGCAAAGCCCGGAGCAGTTGGCCTCCACTTTTTATTTTAAAAAGCCTGGTTCTGAGCTTCACTTATCTCAGTGGTTCCCAACCTTCCTAATGTCGCAACCCTTATGTTGTGGTGACCCCTTGTCCTGCTTGGAAGAGGCCACAAGCCCCCTTTGGCAGGCCACTGCCACAGATGCCATCGAGACCTTCCCTAGTCTACAGGCACCCTCAGCCAATCGCAGCCTCTGGTGCCATTGACTGACATCCCCTCCAACCCATCAAACTGTAACTCACTCTTTCCCCCCCCCTTCCTCCCCCTTCTGTTCCAGACCCAAGCCGTTTGTGCCTTTTTTCTTCACTGGCTCATGGGGGACCCCTGTGAAATGGTCGTTCGACCCCCAAAGGGGTCCCAACCCCCGGTTGGGAACCACTGACTTATCTAGTTAGTGAAGTAAGGTTTTCTTGCAGTCTTCATCCTACCTCGGTAAATAGAGGTAGGCACGAAACAGAAAAACGATGGTCCTGTTGGTTCTGTTTCGGGCCCACCCTTGGTTTGGTTTGGTTTGGGTTGATACAAATTAAAAAAAAATTGTACCAACCCGAACCAAGCCAAACTGGTTCAACTTACCTTACCGCGGCGGTAGGGGCGGCAGCGGAGGCAGCAGCAGCGATCCTGACGATGGCGGCTGCGGCCTGGAAGTCCACCGCCTCCAGAGGCCCAGCTGCGGCCGCCCCGCCATCACCTCCAAGACCCAGTGCTTTTAAGTTTTTTAACAAAATTATGTTTAAAAGTCCTTGACGCCGGTGGCTTTTTGAGGCGCTGGCTTGGGGCCAGCGTCTCTAGAGGTGCTAGCTTCCCCGCACCTTGATTTTTTTTTTATGTTTTATTTATTTTTCCCCAGGGGCCAGATCGGTGCTTGTTTTATTATTATTATTATTATTATTATTATTATTATTATTATTATTATT
>JAHTLZ010000327.1:13249858-13271440 GCA_023846285.1 Phrynocephalus versicolor | reverse complement strand
TATCTCTCAAAAAAGAAGTCCAGTAGCCATGACTCAACTCCCAGTTATAATGATTAGTTGTAATCTGAAGAATAGCTCTTTCAGATTCGGATTCTTTTTCAGGATTGAACTACAGCCCTTCGTGTGAGCAAAAGACAAAACACAGGCATTCGCCGATTTGCATGCCACAGTCAGAAGGGCCCTATGTTATCCGTTTGTGTTCAGACAGAAGTAGGACATTGCTGTGACCATGTGGCAGGCAGATCTTTCTATGGCTGAGCAGCCTTGGGAAAGAAAGAAATTATGGTGTGAGTAAAGCAAAGTGTTCGGCTTATATACCGCCCCATAGTGCTTCAAGAACTCTCTGGGGGGGGGGGTTTACAATTTAATTATGCAGGCTACACACACACTCCCGCGCATACTGGGTACTCATTTTACCGACCTCGATAGAAGGCTACCTGGGATTGAACCCTAGGTTGTGAGCACCGTTTTAGCTGTGGTACAGGCATTTAACCACTGCACCACGAGGCTCCTATAGCACACTGGATGAATCTAGGGATAGTAAGCCATCCTATGTAAGTTAAGTTTGAATGATTGGGAACATCACCGAGAACACTCAGAAGATGGTAGGCTGTTAATATGGGTCTTGCAGGCCTGTTTTTTGTTCCTGCCGCATGGGTGAACTATTTTCTGACGTTGTTCTCACTGGTTTGGAAAGTTTAGGGTGTAGGATGGCTGCCCCATCCTTATCTTTTGTGTAGGATGGGGCAGCCATCATTATCTTTTGTGGCTTTCATAGGACTAAATTCCGGGCAAAGTTAGGACGGTGGGTTCTTGCTTTCTTTTCCCCTTAATTGCTTTTTCACTCTGTTGGATTGCAAATTTTGAGGGAAGGCATTGATGTCTATGGGCAAAAGACATGGGAAATTCTTGGACTACCACTTACAGAATGTCACAGCAAACGTAGCTACTCAATTGAAGTCAGAAATACTCTCTCCATGTGCAGTTCTTGCACCATGGAACTTAGCTTTCTTGTTGGTTTGGACAGCTCAGAACTACCAGTACTTTTCTTGGAAATTGTTATTTGAGAGATGAAGCAACGAGAATGTTTCTTCCTGGAACATTATGTTTAATCCAAGGGCACAGTAGTGAAACTTCATGATCAATCCTGAGTGGCAGACAGCGTCCTCCTTAACCTTGGATATTTAGTGCCAAATGTGAGCTGATCAGAGGGCTACATATTTGCATACATTCTGAAGAGGAAATCTACATAGATGGTCGGGATTTAAAGTGATAGGTCTGTTTTTATTAGATAGAAATGGATGGCTATTTTATGGCTACTGTGTCAGCAAGGAAATGACCTGGGAGATTAAGGAATTTTGCAGGGTTAGGGGGAAAGCAGAGGACTCAGATTCCAAAGGAGCTATGAGCTGTCTAAAAGTGAAGTTGTTGTTTGTATAACAGGATTAAATCTGGACTTTGTTAGCTTTGTAATGATTTGCAAGTTTAATGTTGGTTATATGATTTGGGTGCATGAAAGCTACCATGCCCAGCAAATATTTTCCCATATTGCTGTAACCAGTGCAGCAAAGCTGGAATAATGAAAAAGTCATTACAGAATTTTGAAGAGTCAAATGGGCTTATAATGGAGACATTGCTTCATAGGCCGAAGAATATTCAGGGATTTCACTTTGAAACAGGCCCAGAAATAAACTGATAAAAATGTACATGCTTCAGAAAGAATGTAATGTCTTTTTTCTGAAACTGATTTAGACCCAGTCATGCTTAAAGGTAAAGGTTCCCCCCGCACGTGCGTGCTAGTTGTGTCCAACTCTAAGGGCAGTGCTCATCTCCGTATTCAAGCCAAAGAGCCAGTGTTGTGCAAGTCCATGGCCATGTGGGCGGCATGGCTGCAATGAAACACTGTTTTACCTTCCCGCTTTTTACGGCGGTACCTATTTATCTACTTGCATTTACAGGCCTTTGAAGTGCTAGGTTGGCAGCAGCTGGGGTTAACAGCGGGAGCTCACTCCACAGTATGGCACCCGGGATTCGGACTGCCGAGTCGCCGACTTTGCAGCCAACAGTTTTGGAGCCTTAGTCTGCTGAGCCCCCCTGCTTATAGGGACATAAATTCATCATTACAAGTTTTGCTAGTGGGTCTGCTCCAAATAGGTTGAATCCTGGGTCCTGTTCAGTATACAGGCAGTGGATTAACATGTTGTATCTATCTGCATGTATTATGCAATATTGTTATGGCATTTAGTTCTGCATTCAGTATTTATTGAGAATCATTAGGAGCTCGCCCTCTTCAGAACCTAAATAAATGTTAACATAGTGTTTGGGATTTTTGAAGCCTTGAATGAATATGTTTTAAATCACGGGGTGTGAAAAGCTTCAAAAAACATACTTGTTTATGTATTTATTTTTGGCAGTAATTGTTTGTTTACCACTTTCCTTCATCTGTTGTAGTTGTTTTGATTTATATTTTTGTAGTAGTAATATAAATGTTAAAAAAAGAAGCTCTGAAAAACCTAACAATACAAGACCAGCTATTGCGGAGGAAATAAAACTGCTGCATCCTATCAGTAGTTGTGTTTATATATTCACTGCCTATTGGGTTGTAGTTAGGAATGTTGGAATTGTAAGAGCTGGTGATATGATAATTTATTTGAATCAAAAGTTGGCTAAAATGCCCTTTTCCACACAAGCTTTGAATTAAACATCTTTTGTTGTAAATATTGCTGTCTACAAGCTGACTGGTTTTACAGTTTCTGGACAATTGAAGGAGGGAGTGGTAACCTTGACTGAATAAACAGGGCTTACTCAACAAATAGTCTGGTGAATCTGTTTTCTCACGGCACCCTTCATTAATATCGCTGTTCACATGTGTTGGATTAGAGTTCCCATGGTTGTCACTTAATGGAGGGCTTAGACTGAATTTCTATAGCAACTTGATAAGGTTTCACCCCACTTGTTGCATCCACCATCTCAGTTGGCACAGTTAGTGGTCAGTGTTTCTTAGAATTGTAGTTTGAAACTTCTGGAAGGCGCCATTTTGGGGAACCGTGGGCTTAACTTCTTTATCTTAATGACAGTCAATCTCAGCAAATGTTACATTTGAATATTCCCCATATCTTTCTTCTACCACAAATGCAAGGACAAGATTGGATTTTCTTTTGCTTCCATTTTTCATTAGTTGCTTTTTATAATTTGATTTCGCATCAGTAAACTGGTTAATTGTTACTGATACTTGAAAAAAATATTACTAGGAAAGAAACATGGAAATGTTTTGTTTTATTTTACTCATGTTGTAGAATCCACTTTTGTGAGGTTTCCCTAAAAGTGATATGAGAATGACTCAACTAGAATATTTGTTTTATTGTATTTATTTAAAACATTTTTCCTTACCTTTCTCCTTAAAAAGGCCTGGGATCAGCAACAGGAAAGGCCATGACCCCATGAAATGCACCCATGGAGGTGGTGGGACTGATAGAAAGACCTCTCTTGGTATTTATTTATTTATTTATTTATTTATTTATTTATTTATTTATTTAGTGTCTCTACTACCCATCTGGCAGCAAAGCCACTCTGAGCAGCTAAGGCATGGGCAGGCCCATAATGAGAGACAAAAGTTTTTGAAATCGTTCGATTCCAAACCATTTAGTTTTGGAGAGGGTAGCTGTGTTACTCTTTTCAAGAATTCCAGGTAAAATCAAAGAGAAACAAAGCAAAAGACTCAAAACACGTGGCACCTTAAAGACTAACTTTCATATTTTAATGTAAGCTCTCGTGGACTACACGCCCACTTCTTCAGACATATAGCAGCAGAATGAGCAGAATGAATTTAGGGCTTTAGGTTAAAACCAGCAGTTTGAATTGTGCCTGGAAACAGATCGGAAGCCAGCGGAGCTGCTGTAATGGGGGAGGGAGGTGTTATGCAATCCCTGGAACCAGCCTCAGTCAACAGTCTTGCTGCTGCAGTTTGGACCTGCTGAAGTTTCCTGACTTTTGCTCAGCACAGCCCAATATAGAGTGTGTTACAGAAATCCAGCTGGGATGTAACTAAGGCATGTGTCATCATGGTCGGTTCAGAACTCTCCAGGAAAGGTTGCAGCTAGTTTGGCTCTCCAGATGATGGATCTCTGTTTCCAGTCCTACCTAACGTAATTATCAAGAAAGGTGGGGGTTGTGGTTCACTGGGGGCTTGTGGGACACGGTTCCCAATCTCTTGATTTATAATGCAATTTTGCATTACAATTCCTATATTCCTGTCATTTCGGGATAGACAAATTGCAGCTTTCCAGATACTGATAGACTGCAACTTTCATGGACTCTAGCTGTAATGCAGCAAGTTGCTGTCTCACAACATCGTACTTCATATACCACTGCTTTTCTACATCATTCACAGCATGAACTCAAACTTGTCTGCTCAAAAGTAATTCCCACTGAATTTGAGGATATTTCTTTGCTACTTAGACACCCTTAGGTAGATTGCTTGGAATCTGTGTAAAAAACACAGGGCAGAGCTATGGAACAAAAATAGCAATGATAGTAGCAAATCTGGAGATTTATTTGCAAAACATACGAGACAGTCTGTTTGCTTAAAATTCATTGGAATTGCCTATTGGAAGGCATTCAGCCCTCTGGAGCAAAGTGTCATCTCTCAAAATTGTGCAGGATTTGCTGCCAAGCTAAACAATCCGAAGTCTTACACGCTACAACTGTTTATTAGACTGTGATACTTAATACTAGAGTAGGGAGATCAAATATTTGAAGGTTGTCTTCTCTCCCTCCACCCATTAAAGAATGCTAACCTTCTCTCTGAAATCATCTCTGCAGGATGAGGAGTTACACATGGAAGGAAGTGTTGCCATCTGAGAAATTTGACATGTCGATGATGTAGTATGGTACTCAGAGCAGGAATGAGGAAAATGCAAGGTTCCCATGCCTCTGCCCCCCTCTGCGCAGGGCTTCTCCCCAGGGCACATACAGTGATTGTTTTTGTTTTGGTTGCATTGGCTCCTGTGAGGAGGATGGTGCGTATGTGTCCATATTGCGTGCCCATGTGCAGAAGAAAGACCCTCGCTCAAAGGGAACAAAACGTAGAGGGCACATTGGCGATATATGTGAACATGTTGTGAACCACAATATGTAGAGGTCTACAGATTGCCCATTCCCATTCTTAAGTGGCCACCTCAATGCCCTGAGCACATCTGACCTTGCCTGATCTTGGAAGCTAAGCAGGATCGGGCCTGGCTAGTACTTGGATGGGTGACCACCAGGGAATACCAGGTGCTGTAGGCGCCTGGAGTAAAAACTGGCAAGCCACTCCAGTGTTCCTGCCAAGAAAACTATGGACATGGGGACCCAAAGAGTTGGCCACAACAGTAACAACACAACAAAGACTTAAGTGATCCCTCGCCGCTGGGATGTGCTAGCTCGGAATTATGGGGATTGCTGGTCCACCTACATCTCCAGGAAATAAATTACCTTTTATGTTAATGGGGAGAGACTACCTTGCTTCAGTTATTGTGGTAGTTTCTGTGCTTCGTATATGTTTCTTTGTGATTGTCCTTTATAAATGTGATTGTTTTGTTACTTCATTTTGTTCATAAAATATAATTTACTTTAATGGTGTTGAATCTAAAATATGTTTTAAATGTGCAAATAAAATTTTAACAGGAGCCAACATGGCATAGTAAAAACTGGGGATAAGATACACTACTTGGAGCATCATTTCAGGCTGCAGCCTTAACCTTGGTGATGTTAGAGATTGTGAAGTCAGAGCCAAGAAGTGGTCCGTATTACAGATCAGTCTGAAATGGGAAGGATGTAATCCTTGGAAGAACAGATGACGTACATCAGGACATTTTCAGCTATGCCTCACTCAACATGATAGCTTTACTGAACTTTCTGGCTGGGTATCATTGGAGTTGTAATGTAATGCATGTAGAAAGCACTCATACTGTTTTCTTGGATTGTTTTGAATGTGACTCATCCAGTCATTGGTGAATGGCTACAGTGCCTCCACATATTTTTGTACAGTGCATCACGTGATCTCTCACCACCAGTTCTGTTCTCTATGAATTGTAGTCTGCCATCTGAAAGGCCACAGTTGCTTGCTCCTGGCCCTTATCCTGAATTTATATGGAATTCCACCTCCACTTGGAGACAAAAGAAGTTCATGCTGAGAGTATCAGATTCTCTCTCTTTTTTTAAAGGCTTTACCATTTTTAATGATTAGCCCTCAAAAGGCCTAAATCTGTATTTGATACAGATGGATGTTAGATAAAGATTTAGCCATGTATATAGACTGTAATTCTGCCTACCTGTCATGGAGTATGTTCCACTCCACCAAGTGAAATTTACTTTGAAATAAACATGCAGAGGATTGCACTGCTGGCTATCAATCAACATCATTACCCCTATAAGACATTCAACTCTTTCCACTCCTCTTCCACTCACTATGCAGAACTCCTTTGAACAGCATGGGTTGCCATTATTTTTTCACTTTGCACATCTGCTGAAAGTCTGCTCCCCTCCCCATTACTGCTTTATAATCTGGCAATAAATCAAAGGTTATGTCAGTTCATTTTCACTTCCCCTTACTCTGCTTAACAGGATGTTCAGAACCTACACGTCCTTTAAATTCGACACACAAAACCATAAGGAGAAGGAGCCCCAAAGTACTGTATTACTCACTGGAAACAGTAAGATTTTACCACTGTCTCTCCTGCTATCTATCAGATATTTTGGCTGATAGCCTGTGGCATTAGTTGTGTAATATTTGGGGTTGGGGGGGAGAAACAAAACAAAACTGAGAGGTATATTTGAGAAAATTGGGCATGCTTAGAGCATTCCTTTGGATTCAGTAGCCAGAACATTTTATGCTGAACTTGGTGGCTTTACCAAAGTGTGCAAACATATCTGAAAAGCAGGTGTTGAAGCTCTTCAGGAGTAGCCCTACGCTTAGAGAATTACAGAAAAATCCTGCCTTCTCATGAATGGGCAGCGTACTGAGGCAGGCTGCCCATTCACTTTGGTGCTTGCCATTTTTTGGGAACAGCGAAGTGAGGAATTCAAACCCAAGCGCCTGGATGGGGAAAGAATTGTCTTCCAGATGTTGCTGGAATACCGCTCCCATAATCCCTCGTCATGAGCTACACCAGCCTAGAGCTGAGGAGAGCTGAAGTCTGTCAGTAGCAGAAAGCCATATGTTCCCCATTCTGCTTTAAACAAATGCCGAGTGCATTTCTATGCAATGGGTCATATGACATTGCCATTCACTGTATTATTTGGTCTGACTGGTAGTAGCTCCAGAGATCTTTGGTGTAGAATTCAGGCATGTCCAAACTTTGGCCCTCCAGATGTTTTGGACTGCAACTCCCACAGCCCTTTGTCATTGGCAATTAAAGGTTAGAATTCTGGGAGTTGTGATCTAAAACATCAAGAGGGCCAAAGTTTGGACATGCCTGGTGTAGATCTTTTCCATTACTTACAAACCAAGAGCATTTTAACTTGGAAAGACAGATAACTAATTTGGGCTTTTCTGCTTAGGAATCATGTGATTTCCCCCAGAGATTTTCTTAGATTTACGTTTGGATTTGATTTAAACCACAATTTAATTTTTTTTAAAATCAGATTTCTTTATATAACTTAAATTTTAAAATTGTTTTTAATTTATCAACTCTGCTATTGTGATTATAAAGTGGCCTTGCTGGCTGGGGGATTCTGGGACTTAAACTCTTAAGAATTTTTTCCATGTAGTAGGAACCCTCCCAGACAAATTCCCACGCCACTGTGAAGCTCATTGTGTAAATATGGACCAAGCATGGTTGTTATAGGGCAGGGCTGTTCAGCTTTGAACAGGCAGAGGTCTACTTTTTCCGGCCCAAAGTGCCTGAGGGCTACTACACTAAAACCTCTACTTACAAATTTTATCCGTTCCAAGTTTTAAAAAATTGTAAGTAGAGTAGCAGTTTCCCATAGGAATGCATTGAAAACCAAATAATCTGTTCTGGAGGGATCAGATTTCAATGCACCATGGCCCTTGAACTACCCCGCTCAACTGAGACAGTGGGCTGGCAGACCCAGAAATTTGCTGGGGCAGTGGTGGTCCTTCGGATGGGGGAGGGAGGGGTGGAGAACGTATCCCCTCACTTTTTAAATTGATGGCCGGTGGGCTACTTTTGAACCCTTCGCGGGCTACTGGTAGACCACAGACACAGTTTCCCCTGATGTTTTTTTTTAAAAGACTAGTGAACTTCCCCAGCTGGCAGTATCTGCTAGCTGCAGTTTCTGGCACATTCAGTTTTGTAAAATCTCACTTTCTTTTCACCTAGAATATAAAGATATCTGTGAGTTTGGGAAATTCCTGACAAGCAAACTGAAGTGAACTTATCTATCCACATCAGTCAAATTCCACAGATATTTGGGGGGGGGTGTACAGAAAGCAGAGTGTTGTACAGTACTTGCTTGTCACAAAATATTAGAATCTGTCAGGAAAAAAAAAGGAATCCTAATCCTACCAGTTTGATTGTTTTCAGGCCCAGACTTCAAACAGTTGAGCACTCAAAGCCTTAGTTGCGAATGAACAAGTCTGTCTGTCTGTTTTGCTTTCTCCTGTATTTCATTTTTTTAAAAAAAATCAATCTCAGATTTGTACTCCACTTGATTCTTTTGCTTCTCAGAGTATGACCAAGGTTGTCACAGGTTCTGATTCCACGCTGGGTGTGGTAGCATTTTTTTCCTGCTACCCTAAGGAAGCTGCTTGTTGTGTTAGTCCTGAAATAGGTCCATTGGGTAAGTAGGTTAAATACCAACTCATCCGCCCACTTGTGTATATATTACCCTGGGTGGATTTTCTCTTCTTTTTTGAAATGAGTACTGGAGTGAAGAAGGAAAGGTAGAACAGGAGGTGTCCACAGTTCATGGGAGTGTACTGATGCTAGTTTTGAATAGGTTTTGGCAGCTGAATGGGATTGAAAAGGGAATAAGTTTCCCCCCAAATGGGGACACACACACACACACACACAGAGAGAGAGAGAGAGAGAGAGAGAGAGAGAGAGAGAGAGAGAGAGAGAGAGAGAGAGAGAGAGAGAGAGAGAGAGAGAGAGAGAGAGAGTATTTCTGGAGTACTGTACTTTTGACCCTTTCCAGCACTGTATTACTGGGCGGTGAAGCAATACCTGTTTTTAACTTGCAAGACCTAGCAAACCAGCTCAGTGTTCATTCCAAACCAGGAATGCTTTCAGTTTCCAGAAAGCAAATGGAGATCTACAAAATTAGCTGCTGCTAGATAGAGTGGAGAACAGAAACCACCAGATTCCTGGACTACAGTTTCTAGAATCTGGAAACTATATGGCCATTAGGGCTTCTTCAACTGCAGTTAAACAGCATGTGGGAACCTGCAGGCTGGAAAATGCTGGAAAAGATCATAGCTTCAACCCGGATTGGGCAGAACCTAGTCCTTGAGATGTTCTTTGACTGCCACTCACATCGGAGTTAAGTAGTAAAGTACATGGTGAAAGATGCTGGGAGTTGCATTCTACAACCTTTGGAAAGTCTGATCTGCTTATGCTTGGCTAAAATAAATATGCAGGTGCTAGAGGCTGACAAGTCATTAAAAGAAAAAAGAAAAAAAAACAATAGCAAAACTGCAAAAACAAACAAAGAAACTGCCAGAGCATGAAAAAAAAATTAAATTTCTTACACTATGCCTCCCAGAATTCCCTGTTAGCATAGCCATAATTTTGATGGTTGGTAGATTCTTGGAAATGTAGTGCAAAAAGAATAATTTTCAAAGCCCTAGGAACTGTGCAAGTGTCCAGGCTGCTGCAGTGGGATGTAGAAAAGAGTGGAATGATGTTTTTCGCCCAAGTAGTCTTTCTCTAGAAACAACATTTGGTTTGCATATATCAGTATGTTGAGGTGCATCAGTTAAAAATAGCGAAATTCAGATTTCTTTCATGGCAGTAGTTCACCTGCACAGTTGTTTTTTCTGAATATGTATTTCCCTAGAATAGAGGGTTGAAAGTTTGGGTGTCATATTAACACAAGCCTGAGATACATAATGAGAAAGCTTCACTTCAAATCGTGCCTCTTGCCATAATACGACAAGGGACCTTTCTCTGTAGTGTGAGGGGACAATAAACCCCGAAATACAGTATCTTACAAATTGGTTCTAGGTGTAGCAGACAATTTGTTTCCCTCTGTGTACTTAGACTGCGCCTCCCAGCAG
The DNA here is from genome assembly GCA_023846285.1 of Phrynocephalus versicolor. Taxonomy (NCBI): domain Eukaryota; kingdom Metazoa; phylum Chordata; class Lepidosauria; order Squamata; family Agamidae; genus Phrynocephalus; species Phrynocephalus versicolor. The sequence goes on along the minus strand of JAHTLZ010000327.1, from coordinate 13,261,218 downwards.
CATTATTAATGATGAGCAATCATGAAAACTGCATGGAAGAATCATAATGTTGTCCAGTCTTAATTTCAGGATTATAGAATGTGTAAGAGGAGGAATGTTTGTGCTAATAAAGGCCTTATTTATATGGCGTCACCCATTGTCCGGCATGATGTCTGAACTGCCCCCAAATTGCCTCTCTCATTGAACATCTTTGCATGAAAGGTCAGCACAGCAGAGAGCAAAGACTGTGTGGGTCTTTTTCGTCAGAATACTTTCTGTGATACCTCTGCAGTAGAGTGCATGTGACTCATGTTACTTTATTTTATTTTGGGAGTGGCTGATGATTTTCTCTGTGTACAGACCATTGTTATTGTATAGCCACTGTGACACCTCATTGCTTTGGTGAACTTTTCAGGAAAGTAATGCTAGGGTGGGAACATTCATGGAGAGCTGTTGATGGTAAAAACTAAGAAATGTAGTGACATCCCGAGGAGAATAGTTAGGTCATGTGTCCAAGGTGGTAGCTGTGATGTTTACCGATATAAGAGAAAAATAATTTTGGCACTTACAGTTTTCAATGCCTTAGAAATGCCTCTTCAAATGCAAATTTGCTGACACTGAGCCATAACCCTGGACAATGCTGTCCCTTATGGTTGATCCAGGTGGGCAATCTAATATCTTCTAAAAGGTTTGGACTGTGATTTTCACAGTCCAAGGGTATTAGCTATGCTGGCTGAGACTGATGAGAGTTGCATTTTATTTATTTATTTATTTATTTATACATTTATTTATTTATACATTTATATACCGCCCGTCTTCGGTAAAGAACTCCATGTGGTTTACAAACAGTACATAATGAATCGTTTCGATCTCAAGAAAAGAAGTTCAGTTGCCATGATTCAACTTCCAGATAAACTCACCTGGATGACTAAGAATCTTCACAGAAATAGTACAGAATAAAGAAAATATAACAATTTAATAATAATAATAATAATAATAATAATAATAATAATAATAATAATAATAATAATAATAATAATAATAATAATAATAATAAAATACCACCAACACATCAGGAAAGGTACCAGATTACCTGCTCTTGGTGATGTTAATGGAAGTTCATGTTATAGAAAAGGTAGTGAGGGAATACTTCTTTATGTGCATACATGTGCATACGTGATGATCTGATGTTGTTTGTTGAACCAGTACTAGAGATGGGTGTCTTGTTTCAGAAGGGGACCAGTACCACAGAAGGGCACAAAGCACAGTTCAGCTGATTGCCCTAGTTCAGGGCTGTCCAACTTTGAACGGGCCGAGGTCTACTTTTTCTGGACGAAAGTGCCTGAGGGCTATTACACTAAAACCTCTACTTATGAATTTTCTCTGTTCTGAGCATCTGGCCAGTAGGGAGAGCAGGGGACTGTGCCATGGCCCTTGAACTGCCCTGCTTGGCTGAGACGGTGGGCTGGCAGACCCAGAACTTTGCTGGGGCAGTGGTTGTCCTTCGGTTGGGGGAGGGAGAGGTGGAGAACCTATCCCCTCACATTTTTTATTGATGGCTGGCGGGCTACTTTTGAACCCTTCAAGGGCTACTGGTAGCCCCCGGTCTACCTGTTGGACAGGCCTGCCCTAGTTCAATATGGTGCCTCCACAGGTGTTTTATGGGTACTGCACATTAACCTTTCCTACTTCCTCTGCTCACTCACTCTTATTCCAACCAAAGTATGCTTGCCTGCCCCACCTCCTGTGGGCAGCTGCCAAAGGAGGCAGAGGGGGGGAACACGCACTGAGATCTGTGAGCCTACGATCATGCTGAGGAGGCAGGGGAGGAAAGTGTGTGCAGTCTGTGGAGCACCTGTGTGGGTGCCATGTCAAACTGGACCAAACCTCTGAGTTACACTTTGTGCCCATCTCTAGACATGGCTGAAACACTATCCTAGCAGGTAATTCTACTACTGAACAGGAGGATGGTGACCTTGAAGCTGGGATAGTTTCCAGAATCCTTTATATTGATGATGGATTCCCCTGAACAAAAAAGGCAATGCGTGCTGTTGTTTTATTATTTAAACGATTTCTGCTCATTTTAGTATTACTGATTTCATTCATCGCCACTCTGTACTGCCCCAAAAGGAAATATTTTCTTATTTAAACTCTTTATTTCTTCATAACAACTGTATCAAAATGACAGTAACATGTAGTAATAAGAACAACAAATACAGTTTATAATTTTCCTTAAACATGACAATTCCTCAAGGCAGTCATTAAGAAATAATGATGAAATCAAAACGTTTACCAGTCTGAAGAGCCTGCCTGTTCAAACATGTTCCTTTTGTAGTCTTCATCGCAGCACTTGTCTTTATGTTGTTTCATTTGGACACCAGACTTTGCATTTCTTTTTCACAGTGTTTGTATTTTACATGAATGCCTGCCTTACCCATAAACAGAGGAACTTCATTGAAATATTTCCAAACCGAGTCTGTTTTACTCCCTGCTCCCATTACAGGTTTTGGGAATTGTAAAACCAAGCATCTGTGATAATATTCTAGATAGAAAAAATGTCTTGCAATCTTACAGAAAACTCTGGAAGAGGTTCACGTTGTGAATGGATTAATGGAATTCATTCACAAAACAAACAAACAAAAACACTGCATGATTATAAAGCTTCATGCTATGTAATTAAAAGCTAATCTTCATTTCATGGTGAATAACCTATTCATTTATATATGTATTTGCCGTATTTAAATAAAATAGTCCCCCATCCTTAAAAGAATCCAAGGTGACCAACATCATTAAAAGACGATATTAAAGCTAACAACAGTCCATGTGCAAATTCTAAAAAGGATCACACAAACACAGTAGTACAAAACAAGTAATACCAAAAGACATCCCAGTCAGTAGGGCACAAGGATCCATTGTAAAAACCTACCCAGGCAGCCAGGCACTCGGCCAAAGCTTGCCTGTAGAGAAAGGTCTTTGCCTGCTTGCAGAAGGACAGTAAAGATAGGGCTAGGCTAGGTCTACTGTGGGAGAGAGTTCCAAACTCAGAGAGCAACAACAGAGAAGGCTCTCTCCTATGTATTCACCAAATGCACTCTGAAGTTGTCAGGACAGCTATCTTGTTTTTATTATTGGTCACGATGGCATGTCCCTGCCTTGTTTTCTCAGTACTCCAGATATCAATAAAAGCTAACAAAATATGTGTGTTTGTGTGTAAACTGGAAATGGAGGTGACAAAATTGTAGGTTTTGATTCATCTGTCACTGAATTAATTTCCAGTTTACATGGCTTACCACTGTGTGTGAGCCATCCTTTTCCTGTGTTTAATTCGTATATTAGGAAGAGCAGTTTTGCCTGGCCATCTGCACTGTGCCAAACCACTGAGTGTTACAAGGATGCTGTGCAAATTGTTCATAATCATCCTTTCTTCATCCTGTGTGTTAATTGCACCCCATTATTGGAAAGTCCTCTTCTGAATTTAAAATGAGTCAGACATGAGCCTTGATTCTAGCTTGCGTACATGAAATGTTTGGCTCAAGCTGTCTGACTCATGACGTCATGATCCATAGAATCCATGGCATAGCAGCCTTTCCACACTTAAGACTACTGGTTGATGGTAGCCCATTCCAGGATCAAAAAAGAAAAAGAGGTATTGTCCACTTAAATCTTTTGGTAGATCGATCTTCGAGTGAATCTGCAAAAATTGATTTTGAAACTGTGTCAGAAAAGTCCATCACATTGGTGCATTTCTGGATTCTAGAACTGCAGGGGCTTACTTACCTCAGGATAGAATGCAGAAGATTGTACACATTTTTAGCTTGACAATAAAGGTATTATTATTATTATTATTATTATTATTATTATTATTATTATTATTATTATTATTATTATTATTATTATTAAGATGCTAAGCCTGGTAAAGGAATTCAACCAAGGTGCAAGAATTACAGGTTACGTGGCTCAGAAGATTCTTGGCTCCATAATCCCACACATAGAGTTGAAAATGAAGTCACTTTAGGCCTGGTGGCTGGCATCTTTTGAGATTCTGACAGAAAACAACACCAGGTTCTTGACTATGACTCCCAAGTGAGGTCTACTGGTTAAGGTGCTGAAAGTTTTGTTGTAAATAGGCTCATTTTAAGAAGACGTTTGTGGATCTGTGTCCTAGAATTGTGCTGCCAGAATTACCTGCACAGCTTATTTAGCAGGGTAATTCTGCCTAGATGCCCTAAGTCAGGCATGTCCAAACTTTGGCCCTCCAGCTGTTTTGGACCCAACTCCCACAGTCCTTTGTCATTGGCAATCTAAGCTTAGAATTCTGGGAGTTGCGGTTCAAAACAGCAGGAGGGCCAAAGTTCGGACATGCCTGCCCTAAGTACATCCAATCTTGCCTGATTTCAGAAGCTAAGCAGGCTCGGCCCTGATTAACACTTGGATGGGAGACCACCAGGGAATTACAGGTGCTGTAGGCTCCCAGAGTAGGAACTGGCAAACCATTCCAGTATTCCTGCGAAGAAAACTCCATGGACATGGAGTCATGAAGAGTCCGGTCATGACTGTAACAAAACGACACACATGAATTTTGACTATAGCAGCTAAAATCATCGTGAAAATGACAGGATTAGCCAGCATAGTTAAAATAGGCCCAACAGTTTCACAACCTAGTGTAGTTGCTGCTTTATATAAAAAGAGTTAAAATGTAGAGCAACATGTACATGTTGTTTTATTGTAGGCAGCAAGTAATTCAGCCTCTGAACCTTCCACCAGCATCGTTGATCATTTACTCCAGTTCAGGCCTAATTAGCAGGTTGTTTTTTCCAGGCTGTCTTTGCATCAGGTTCAAATGGCAACAGCCAGACATTTATTTATTTTATTTTAGAGTATTTTTACCCCGCCTTTCTCCTTGGAAAAGGACCTAAGGCGGTTTACAGTAGTGAGGGACAATATACAGTCCAGCACAATTAAGACATATTCAAGCATTGAGGACAGGGAACTGACAGACATCTTATAGCATTAAAATACAACATTACATTAAAGCTACAAGAGAACGCAAGCAGCTAAAGAGCGTAGATATTCCATGTAAAAGTTATGAGTGAGGGAAACTAACATTGAAACATAGTGTCAATGCAATTACAGTACAAAGTCTATAAACAAAAAGTCTATGTGATCACGTATGGTAGATTCATATAAAAGTCACATAATAGGTAGTCCATCATTCAGGGAAAGCTTGCCTGAAGTGAAATTGGGCCTTGGCAGCAACATGGACCAGTGCTTATGGTATCTCCTTCCTGAAGAGTCTGGTAAAGCTAACTCTCTGATGGCTGTTACCATTTTCGAAAGAGGTTTGAAGCACTTTCCCTTCCTCTGGCTTATTGTTGGCTGTGTAACGGTCAGTGTTGCTTTCTGTTGCTGCTTATGTTATTACAGTACTGGTTTTCAGTTGTGCCTTTGTTACTGCAACAAAGACCTGATGATGAATACAGTGGTACCTCGACTTAAGAATCCAATCCGTTCCGAACGCATGCTCTTAAATTGAACTACTCTTAAGTTGGGGTACCTATCTAAAAAATTGAAAAAATAAGTTTAAAAAATTTAAAAAATGAGAAGAAGTTGTAAGTCGAGCAGACCATATCTAAAATTTGTAAGGCAGCAGTTAAAATGCCAACAGTTTTCCGCTCTTAAGTTGAATTGCTCTAAAGTCAAGCTGCTCTTAAGTTGGGGTACCACTGTATTTTTACTCCACCTTTCTCCTTGGAAAAAAAGACTCAAGGCAGCTTACAATAATGAGGGACAATATAGTGGGGTTATGCTATCATCCCCCAAATCAAAAGTTTGAGGGGGACATTGAAATGAGGAGGCATGGAGGTGTCTAAGAGGGACAGGATAGTAATTATGGGGGACTTCAATTATAGTTTTTTTTTTAAAAAAAAATCTGTAAATTCCTTGAGAGAATTGCCCAATTCCTCGCCTTGAGTTTGAGTAGCAAATAAGGTGGCCATCCAAAGTGCAAAAAAATATTTCTCAAGAAAGAAGCCAGTTTGCGTATCTGATTTACTGTTTGTTGGAATCATCCCAAAGGCCTGGGGAATTCTATGAGTAAGCAAGTTCCATCTCAGTAAAGCAGATCACCCCACTTGCCTGTCTCTTTCACGGAGCTGCTCTAACCATGTTTTTGTGTATTTGCCCAGAGACCGCATGGGGACCTTTGAATCCTGATAACACTGCGTTCATACTTGGTTTCATTAATGCAACTGATTGTATCCCCTCATTGCAATATTTCCTTTAGCCCTGAGATTTTTTTTCCCAGTAGCTTTCCAGTGTCTCAACACAGCGGAATAGCAAAGCTTTTGTCGAGGATTTCCCTTTCTTGGAGTTCCTTGGTTGAAGCCCATTGAAAACTGATCAAAGTGTGAATTTCCTTTCCTGACCCACCGACCTTTGTCCCGTGCAGGCTTACAAACAAAACAGTGGAAGTTGATGGGATTGTAGAGGGTTTGAAAAACCTCAGTGAGGCTGGATTAGTTAATATGGAGTTAATTGCTTTTGCAGGTAAGAGAGAATGAGTGTCTCTCTTGCTCTTTTTGCCTTGTATTGTCATGTCGAAAGAATAGAGTCAGCAGTTGCTCAGTTACTGATCCTATTCTGCAGAGGCATGCGATCTCTTTTTGTTTCACCCCACCCCCACCCCAATTTTGGTTAGTTCACCAACTTATCCCATAGTGGATCCGAAAATAGCACAGTGCTTAGAAGGAGAAAACAGTAGCATAACACCCATAAAGGGGATAAAAACAAGTAAAACTGCATCGTAAGGGGACTGTTGTAGCAATGGACAGAAGATGGAGGGTTGGGAAGAAAGAGCAGAAAGCGGAGAGTTTGTCTGCGAGTACAGGAAGCAGAGGCTAAGCAGACAAGAGGCCGGTTGGGGAACAGTCCCGGAGTGTCATTTGATCAGCTGCAGCCTGCAAGGCTTTTGCAAATCTGGGTCAGCACAGCCCCGGATTCCTTGCAGTGGGGGATGGGGTGTACACACATTGAACCACCGCTCTGCCGAACAGATCAGCCTCAATGCCCATGCCTCAGATAAATGATTCTAACATTTAAAAAAAAATCCTCCTGCTCCCTTCTCATGGTTGGAGGCAAACAACAGGTTATATGTTAATATACTGTTTTGACATCTTTAAAAAGATGAAATAGATTGCTGTTTCCATTCACCTGAAATAAGGGCATCCCTTTGTATTTGTTTTGAGGCGGTTTCTAGAAATCCTTTTCGCACCGTAAGAGTTAAAACTGGCTTTAATTAAATAAAAACAGAGATTGATAAAATTGGCTTTAATGATTTTTCTGCTTTTGTGTATTTTAAAAAAAAGTGTACCTCAGTCTGCATGTAAACCTAAATCATAGTCAAAACTGCCTGAAACAAAAGGAGTTATTTGGTGAGAAAATTTTGTTTGGAAGCAGAACTGTTAAAAAAAGTTGAAGATGCTTAGCAAGCCATACTTCCTTTATATATTTAAAACAAAAAGAATGCTTTCTGTATCACAGTGAAGCTCTTATACAGTCAGGATTGGAGCAGCTTAAATGTACCATCTGGCTTTTCTAAGATTTCAAATTTCCCTAATTCTACTTTGAATCATTTGAAGTATTTCAGTTCTTAGATTCCAGTTTCATTGAGAAAGGATACTAGATTCTATTATCAGATTAGATAATATTCTATTTAATTATAAAAGTGAAGTGCACTGGATACCTTGCTTCAGGATAGAATTTGCAGTGGGAATTAGGTAGCTTTTGTAGAGGGCAAGTTAGGAAAGTTTGGGAAAATTTGACTTTTTTCCAACTTCTGGAATCATCGAGCAGGGGTTGTATTCAATGGTCTTCTTATAGTTCCGTTTTGTCTTCATTATTCTATGATTCTATGATCACCTCTAGCCTGAGTAGATGATTCAGAAACATGCAGTATCGGAGTAACATTTCTGAGGTTTGGAACTTTTAACTGGAATATCATATCAGGGCCTGTGAAAGGATTCTTTGCTATAAAACTTCTTCTCACAAACTCTCATTTGTCAGGCAGGCAGCAAAACACAATTAGAAGCCATGGTTTATGAACGTTGGGTTAAAAACTATGACTTGTTTAAACCATGATTTGTTTTGACTTGTGAACTTGTAACCATGGCTTGTTTCTGCAGCTGCTCAGTGTGAGACAAGAAAAAGAGGGCAAGAGAGAAACAAACAAGAAGTGAGAGAAAAGATAAGGAATTTTCTTGAATCTTTGCGGGATAACCCATAGCTAAAGCAACAGTTTGTATCACATCTGAGTATCATCATCCCTTTATTGGCATAATAAAATCAAAAAGATCAAAATGGTAATCAGGAAACCTATAAACAAATAATGTCAAGCAAGTCAGGGTTTTCAGTATAGAATCATAGAATCATGAAGTAGAAGAAACATAAATGTAAGATCAGCAATCAAATAAGATCCGGTTGACTAGATTCACGTAGCATCCCTCTACTCGAGAAGAGAAGGAAAGGAGGAATAATTTGGCTGGTTCTTTGTGGGACAACTCATAGCTAAATGACAATCTACGAATAAACATAAATCGTGGCTTAGTATGCGTGCAGTTTGGCTAGTTGCTCTGTCTAAGCCAGGCATGTCCAAACTTCGGCCCTCCTGATGTTTTGGACCACAGCTCCCAGAATTCCAAGTCTGTATTCCCAGTGGCAAAGGACTGTGGGAGTTGTGGTCCAAAACATCTGGAGGGCCGAAGTTTGGACATGCCTGCTCTAAGCAGTTTCCCCGTTGAATCAGTAAGACTTAATTATTCAAATGTAGCTTATGACGTTGGTTTATGATACAGAAAAGGATCCACAGATTTTTTCCTATTATGCTGCTAGCATACTTTTGCATTTACCTACCCCCATCCCATTTTAAATTGGAATAGCATATTTTTCCCATCTGAGGCTAAGCTGCAGAAATCCTTGTGGCTTAAACGGCCTGTTTCGTTTTGATCCTTGATAAAGAGTTCAATGCAAAATGCATTCAAACGTTTCAAATACTCTATATGCAATAATTGCAAAAGAGACACTTATGGTTTTGTTTTGCTTTGTTTGTTTGTATATCATGTCCCCTTTATCTGCTTGTATGAAAAAAAAGTGATAAAGTGTATGAAACAGCCCAGAGGACTGTGGTCAGGCTTTATATTTCTGATATCTACAGTACTGCCTGCTTGCTTGCTTGTTGTTAGGGCAGCCCTCAAAGGCCACTACCCAGGGTTGGATGCAAAATAGAAGCTCGGGATATTTGCATGCCAAAGAAAATGAAGGAACAGACCAAGCATATAGTCACAATGTTTTGTTCTGTTTGTTTGTTTTAGTTTTTAAGTTCTTTTGTCTGATACATTTGTTTTCAGTATCTGAACTGGACTTTCTGTCCTTTGACTGAAATATCTGCTCTTTATTCCCCTTGTCGACTATATCTTTCTTCATTTCAGTTGCTTAAGTAGGTTATTTTATTATTGGTATGGAGTAGGAACTGGCAAGCCACTCCAGTATTCCTGCCAAGAAAACTCCAGAGTCGGTCACGACTATAACGACACACAACACACACACACATACACATTGTTAATCAATAACAGTAGGTGTGTGCAGAAATTCCTTCTTAACAGACTACGGATCACTTACAGCTCCACCTAGGACAGTGGTGGCGAATCTTCAGCACTCCAGATGTTTTGGACCACAACTCCCAGAATTCCAAGCCAGTACTGCCAGTGACAAAGGACTGTGGGAGTTGTGGTCCAAAACATCTGGAGTGCCAAAGGTTCACTACCACTGACCTAGGAGATCTAACCCATCATCCTACCAATGTTTGGCCTTGGCGCATCAAAGAAGTGGGAAAAGACTCTTCTTTAGATGTAAGCTCCTAGGATCCCCTAGTCAGCAAAGCTGTAGTTGCCGAAAAGGCAATTTTCCCCCAGTGCTAATATTGTTGCTTGCAATAACTATCAAAATAAGGCTCTGTATCCTGATTTACTTGAACATGGTCACAGAACACCAATAACTGGAAGTGGGAATCACAGGACTTCTCTAACTTGGTCTAGCAGAATGGGATTAATGAAGCCTGCTTCAGTTCTCGTATGTTTCCCCTATGAAGATATAAACCGAAGGCAAGCACACATAGACAGGGCAGTGTTACAAGGCTGACTTTTGCATCCAAATGCCTGTCCCATTTTAGCTCTACTCTCATGCAGATAAATATCTATGTAGGACTCTGGGAGAGACAAAGCAAGGTGAGATAACCATGCAGTGGCTGCATTCCAGACGTTGAAAATTCACTTTTTGAGTTCCTACTGCCATGCAGTCTGGAAGATTCTCACAGCTGTTGTGCTTTTCTTAGCTGTTGTACTTTTTCTTAGCTTTGCAGCATCTTCATACAGAACAACAATTCATCGTTATGCAAGCCTCCTCCTTCCTTTTCCTTCATTGTACACCTGTGTTCCTCCTCTTCAAATTTTCTAAAGGCCTTCTGTGCATTCCCTTCAGCTTGTCAAACTTCCACTCTCCCTGCTTTTCTCTGCTCTCACGGGGAATCACAATTACAGAGAGAGAATTTTCCAATTGAGTCTGGCTGCAGAGAAGAGGTGGAGTGAATCGGGACAGCAATTGAAAGCAGTAGGATTGATTGTCTGGAGAACAGTTGTTTTGATAGATGGTGCTGTAGCAATAAAGCCCTTAATTCTCTGCTTGTCCCGATTTCCAAACTTAACAGCCTCTCTCATGTATTCCAAGTCACACTGCAGTACCGTTTGTGTTTCTTTAGATTTCCTATCACTTTCAGAGATACCACCTTAAAATATGTACATTGGAAAATGACCAAACGTGTGCCTTACCAATGTACAAAACTGGGGGGAAATTACTTTTTTGGACTGTAGCTTCTGACACACAACAGCATGACTAGTGGACATGCTACGATTCTGAGAATCCTAGTAGGGGAAAAACACACGAAACAAACCCCTTTCCCAATCCCGTTTATACATAGCCCCTCTCTCCGAATTTAGGCAGGAATACCAGTGGGAGGGGAGAGAAATGTGTTGGGGAGGCGATGGCTTTGCTCATTCTTGACATTCTCAGTGCTGATTAGGATGAGCCTCCTGGTCTGTGTCATACCTCCCCCGTGTAGAGGCACTGCGTCTGATGGCAACTACCCACCACAGTAATCATGAGTAAGCTGAAGGGGATGTGATCAGACTCTTCCCTTGGCTTCTTGCAGTTGTGTTGTTGAAAAAAGAAGTAGGAGGCTAAAGCTACATGGTGAAAATAATTGTCAGCTGGTAAGTTCTCTCTCTCTCTCTCTCTCTCTCTCTCTCTCTCTCTCTCTCTCTCTCTCTCTCTCT
>JAHTLZ010000327.1:13192125-13233910 GCA_023846285.1 Phrynocephalus versicolor | reverse complement strand
ATAGATAGATAGATAGATAGATAGATAGATAGATAGATAGATAGATAAGCCATTTACGCATTAGTAAGCCATTGTCACTTAGTTTATTACTTGTATCAACACTTGATCATGTTGATGAGTACACATATAGTGGACATGTATTTGCACTCTTTCTGTCTGATGAAATGGATCCATGAAAGCAGATACTGGAATATGATACTGATATTTCATTCAACATTTCATTCGGTTGCCATATGTCTGAAGAAGTGGACTTGATCCACGAAAGCTTACATTAAAATATAATAGTTGGTCTTTAGGGTGCCCGTTGTTTTTGTCTTTTGTTTTATCTTGTTTCTTTGAATTTTGCCTGGGATTCCTACACAGACTTAACATGACTATCCCTTCCAAAACTGGGGGGGGGGGATCTGTTATTCTTTCAAGTACCACAATATTCCTCCCTCCCCTTTTTAACTCTTTCAATCCCTTTAATTTGGCCAACATGTTGCATTGCGAGTCTTCCTCTCCTGCCCATTTGAAATTTCTTGTGTGATCTGCCAGGAAGTCCCCCCACCCCCAACATGCAGTGCCTGCAATAAGAGGGTTAGCACATAAAGAGAAACCCTTGGCTTTTGACTTCATGACCTGTGATTGGAATGAGCCACATGCTGGTGCTCAGAACTCACTCAACACAGAGGGAGAAACAAATTGGCTGTGTATGCCAGCACGGAGCCCCTTCACTGTGCACTTTTCTGATTTATTAAATGGGCATTTTGGACTTATCTTTATGCAGGAGCACGAGGGATTAGTCATTTTCCCCCTTTAGAGCTTGTCTGCTGGGAATTGATTTGGAGCTCTTTGAACCGGGTGGGCCAATGTCATGCATTTGTGTGTGTGTGTGTGTGTGTGTGTGTGTGTGTGTGTGTGTGTGTGTGTGTGTGTGTGTGTGTGTGTGTGTGTGTGTGTGTGTGTGTGTGTGTGTGTGTGTGTGTTGTGACATTACAGTCGTGACCGACTCGTCGTGAACCCATGACCATGGGCCGACCCTGCTTAGCTTCTGAAATCGGGCGAGATCGGATGTGCTTAGGGCATCTAGGCAGCTTGTCATGCATTTACTTGGACCTAAATCCTTCTGGTTCATTAGGACCTACTCCCAGGTAGGTGAGTGTAGGCTAGTAGCCTTTGGAGAACAATTCCTTTCCAATGGAGGCAAAAGTTAAGGGGCATACAGTTAATATAAAGCTTGCTTTTGGGCAGTTCTTGGCTTTTTCCTGTGGCATTAATAATTAGGTGTAGGGTAAAGTTTGCTTCCATTTGAATGTTGCAAATCTTAGCAAACCACCCTGTTCCCTCCAGAAGTTGGTCTTGAGATTTCTGTTTTCTTCATGATCAGCCGGGATCCTCCCTTGTGAAAGATGGGTTTGCCTGCTTCCATTCCTCCTTCCTTGCCTCCCCTCCCCCTGCTTTCCCTAGAAAACTGCATACCATGTCCAACTGCTCTTCCAAAACTCCCAGCCTCCCCCACCCAGCCTCGCCAGTTGGAACAGATCTGATTAACCCCTGCCGCACCGGAGTTACCTTACCTCACTGTGCGGAAAGTGCGTTGGAAGTGTTCTGAGGACCTCCGATGGGCCCCCTTTCTTCAAATGGGAACCATTCCATTGAAACAAGTGGTTTCCCCAAACATACGGGTGGGGTGTGTGAGGGAAAGAAACCACAAACCAAAGGCAGTGCCAGATTATTAAGTTATATGCATGAAGCTCACCCCTCCTGCCATTGTCCAGAGGTTGGGGGATTTTTTTACAACATGAAATGTGCAAATGAAGTCAAAAGTTAGGCATCAGCAAACAGAAGTTTCACCATTGGTATCAACTTTGTTTTGCATTTTTGCTTAGAAGTAATTAAAACATGTCCCTCCTAAACTGTACTGTCTTCTCTCTCTCTCTCTCTCTCTCTCTCTCTCTCTCTCCACAACCATTTGCTTCTAAACTACCAAAATAAAGGTTGCCTTCTTAATTTTGGGAAGCCCCTCACTTGCATTTTTCCTTTTAACAGTTACAGGGTGGCTAGACATTTTATTTACAGGGTAGATAAAGCAGGTAAAAGGTTTTCTAGCTGGCAATTTCAGGGATGGTAAAAGCTTAACAAACTGGATGTCTACACATTCATTTTTTTAAAAAAAGTATGTTCTCTCAGGGCAAGAAAAAGGCACTTATTTATTTGTACAGATATATAGAATGGAATAGAATATTCCATAATTGTTGGGTCATTGGAAAATAATACACTACAAGAGACCAAATATTGATATAATTATCAATATACAATAAAATAAAGCAATGCTATTATTAATACTTTAAAATGTAGTACAAATATATTTATTATACCAATTTGACTAAAATCCCCTAATGCAGCATTAAAATTTAGAATTTTAAAAACTGAGCAAATAACATATAAATTACATTCAATGAGACTATAATCAATTATCTATAGTATTGGTGGCAAACCTTCAGCTGTTTTGGACCTCAAATCCCAGAATTCTGAGTTTAGATGGCCAATGACTAAGTACTGTGAAGCTTGTGGTCCAAAGCATCTGGAGTGCCGAAGGTTCGCCACCATTGATCTTGGAACGTACCCCATTTCATCATTGTATCCATTTGTTCAAATCGCAAGCAATTACAATGGTACCTGAACTTAAGAGAGGCTCTACTTACGAGCAATTCGACTTAAGAGCGGAAAACCGTTGGTGTTTTTAACTGCTGCCTTACAAATTTTAGATGTGGTCTGCTCTACTTACATTTTTTGCCCATTTATTTATTTATTTATTTGATTTTTTTTTTTTAGATACGGCTGCTCTACTTATGAGTTGTTCGACTTATGAGCATGCATTTGGAACGGATTAAACTCGTGAGTAGAGGTACCACTGTATATGCTTTTCTATATTGCATTTTCATTAGGATTTGTTGGTGCAGTTGTTTTGTGTTAGCTAACCATTTGGTGTTGCTGTAGATGCAACAGCTGATATATTGATGTGAGCCTCAACATCAGATACCCCTTTCTTAAAGATATGAGCTGTAACTTTCATCAATGGGTTTAAAGCCTGAACCTTAAAACCAGATTTTGGAAAGAACTTAGAACAGATTTCCATACCTAGGTGACTTTTGCTCCTCCAAACAAATCTTCAGCAATCTTCCTTCCATTACAAGGATCAAACCTGAGATCATTTTGCACCAAGTTCTGCTCTAATTAAGTGTGCTGAAACTCCCGTGATAACTCGGTAAATTTACCTTTGAACATGTTCAATTTTCTTACAAAGCCCAATATTTCAGCACCATAAACTAACATAGGAACTATCTTAGTTTAAAAAAAAATAAAAATAAAATTGGGTTTAAAGTGCCTGGGCAGCTGTAGCTTTAGAGTTTATTAACAGATTGTAAACTGATCTGTACAGTACTTTTAACATATTTTTCTTTATTTGCAATGCCCAGGATCCTGATGCCGCAAAGTTAATGCCCAGATAACAGTAACATTTAACCTGCTGTAACTCTTTAGATTTTATAGACTACTTGTGAGTTTTCTTTTTCTTCTTCTTCTTCTTCTTCTTCTTCTTCTTCTTCTTCGACCATTTTTTGATAATAGATATTAAACTGTTTCAAAAGTTTCCTCATACTGACTTGGGTTGCTTTATAGGGCCTTTGGCTGTAAAATAAAATTGATTGATTGACTTGGGTTGTTGATAGCAATATAATGTCATCAGCATGTAATAATATATACTATTTACTTCTCTATTTAGAATGTTTGGCCTATAATAACTCGGATTGTGTATGAATGGCATCGCATCATTAATATAAAAATTAAATGAGAAAGAGCATAGGATGCTGCCTTGGGATAAAAGGGATGAGAAAATATTCATGACTCCCCAGGCATCTTAGAGAAATGGGAGAATTTTAAAACAAACAATATTCATGGATTGTGTGTGAACCTGATGATTTCCTACAAATATCCCAAGCATTTTGCGAACTATCAAGTATCAAGCCCCGGAATTAAAGCAGGTAGCAGGATTCTCAAGAAGCACAGTTGTCATGTGCCTTACTTTTGTTTAAAAGAGGAGTGTTTTATTTTCTTTTTTCTTGTTTAAATCACATGTCAATCTCTAGGTATTTCTTGTTTCAGTAGCAAAAGGTGGTGCAGCCCATAGTGGGTAGTAGAGAAGAGACATGTTGAATCCATATCCCTTTTATCCGTGACTCTTGCTGCATATTACCTTTGGCCATTCTAACTGGGACTGATGGGAGTTGTAATCCAGTAACATCTGAAAGACCACGTGTCCCCAACTTCTGGGCTAGAGTGCTTAGCTTCAGTTCCTCATTTGGCCATAAAGCTCACTTGGCTGTCTCTGAATCTTTTTCTCCTCTAACCTTACCTTGTTAAAAATCCATCAGTTTCTGTCCACAGTCATACATTCTGAAAAGGTGTGACACAGGAGGAAGAACAGTTAGGAAGGAGTATTTTTCAATGATCACATGATGTAATGGTCTAATCAGCCTGCCCTTTTCTCCTACCAATTCAGACTTTCCCCCCTCTGCTCCTTTTTTTTTTTAGCTGCAATGATTTGCACGGTATTTTGTCATGTGATTGTTTGTTCTACAAGAGGTCTGGTGTGTGTGACTTCGTGTGGTTTTCTGGTGAATTGGGTCATGATGTTTTGGGACAACAGGAACACACACTCCTGAGATTTTTTTTCCCTAGTTGCTCCCAAGTATTTTTTGTTTGTTTGTTTTGCAAAAGGAACTATTGAGTCTATTGCTAAATCACCACCGCACTGCATTGCTACATTAGTTGAGCAGTAGATCACCCCCGGACAGAGAAGAAAAAGATAAAAATCGAAACGACTCCAGGGAGCTCCAGCAGACTGCAGTGTGTTCCGTTGTATGTATGCATTTTCTATACCAGTGGTGGCAAACTTTTGAGAGACCGAGTGCCCAAACTGCGATTCAAAACCCACTTCTTTTACGCAAACTGCCAATACTGTAAGCTGAATACAGTGGTACCCCGGGTTACAAATGCTTCGGGTGCGAACCTTCAGGAAAGCGAGGATCAAAGAGCCGGCTTTTGAATTTTCTGCGGCCACATCACCCTCACTGGTGTTCGATCCCCGCTTTCCCGAAGGGTAGCACCCCTGCTTTTGGGATGCCCAGAGCGGCGTGGCTGGAGAGTAAACGGGGGCTACGAACCTGCCCAGAAGCTGTCGCCTCCCCTTCACCCAGCTGCCTGCACAGAGCACAGTGGCGTGCTCCGAGCGGAGGGGGAAGTGCAGTGACTGTGAGGGGGCAATGGCATATGCCCACAGAAAAGGCGACCTTTGGCACCCGTGCCATAGATTTGCCAACACTGTTCTATACATATGAAGAACTGCCCCTTTCCCCCTACCATGTATTCTATCAAACAGTCCCAGTGGCTTAATAGCAGACCATAAAAGGCAAGTCAGGAATTGGCAAGAGGGCCGGTATTAAAGAAAAGGAGGCTGCGGTCTTGGATCCATCCTCATTGGATTAAGGGCCCAGTGTTGACAACAACATTGGAGTGAAGACCCAGCACTGAAACAACCCAGGGTATTCATGCAGTCACCTAAACCAAAAAGGGACTGGGAATAAAGAATTTTGTAGTACCTTTTAAAGGAATGCAAGATGTTCTTTATAGTTGTATAGTACTGTACAATTCTAATGCTGCCTAGGTGCCCTACCTAAGCACATCCGATCTCGGATTTCGGAAGCTAAGCAGGGTTGGCCCTGGTTAGTACTTGGATGGGAGACCACCAGGGAATACCAGGCGCTGTAGGCGCCTGGAGTAGGAACTGGCAAACCACTCCAGTATTCCTTCCAAGAAAACTCCATGGACATGGGGTCACAAAGAGTCGGTCACGACTGTAATGACACAACGCACAGTACAATCCGAATGCATTTTTATGCGGAAGCAATGTGTCAGGTAACTGAGTGTAGAATAGCTTCTAAGACACCTGTTTAATGAACATCTAACAAAGGACGCTATTTTATTTCAAAGAATTCTGTATAGGATACTGCTAATAGAGTTGGATTTTGCATGGTTTCAGAAAAAGATGGCCAAATGGCTAAGGCATGATAGCACAAAGAAGCAACAACCTCTCCTTTGCAAATAAAAAGCAACATGTTTCAAATCTGTTTCTAAGAGCAGTCATATGTGTATATCTATCTATCTATATGACGCACACACACACACAGTGGTACCTTGACTGATGAATTTAATCTGTTCTGAATGCATGCTCTTAAGTCGAATTACTCTTAAGCCGGGGTACCTATCTTAAAAATTGGAAGAAGAAAAAAGGAAAAAAGGAAAAAAATTGGAAGTCGAGCAGACCATATCTAAAATTTGTAAGATGGCAGTTAAAAAGCCAACAGTTTTCCGCTCTTAAATCAAATTGCTCCTAAGTCGAGCTGCTCTTAAGTCGGGGTACCACTGTACCTTGCCTCCTGTTCACACAGAAGGCAGATATAAAGGGTTGCTGTTGTGTCCTTACAGTCGTGACTGACTCTTCGTGACCCCATTTAGCAAGCCAGGAATGGATTGTGTTCTTTCAAAGGCAATACTGATAATATGCATGCACATTTTCTTGGTTAGAGATTATATTTTGGGAAGCCCATTCTAAGAACGGGCCAGAAAAATGGTCTAGGAAGCCCTTTCCTTTCCCTCCGAGGTGTCTCTTCAGCACCAAGGCTGTCTGCCCTTTTTTCCCCCTCTCATTCTCTCTCTTTTTCCTGGAATGTAGGGGTCAGGGAGAGGCAAGCTGTGTTTTTCCTCCAGGGATAATAGTCTCCCGCCCTGCTCTGCGCTGCTGCTGCTGCTGCTGCCCGCTCCAACTCTGGCTGCCTTGTTCTCGGCTGCACGTCGGGAGGAGGGGAGGGCGAGCCGGGCAGCCTCCGCCCCTTGGGTGCTGCTGCTTCCTTGTGGCCTCTCTCTGCCTGAGTGGCTCCCTGCAGCTGGAGGAGGCTGAGTTGAGCGAGCGGGACGTGCTGTTCCAGAGTCTGCCTAATGCAGGGGGGAGGGGAGGAGCTGGGGGGGGAGAGAGAGAGCGAGAGCGAGCGAGCAGAGGATGGTACTCTGTCACTGTTGGTGCAGAGAACTGCCCCGCCTTCCCTTCTCTTGAATTGCAAGAGACGACATTCACCAACCCTTCTCCATATCTTGCATGTCAGTCTGCCCCCTTCCCCAGTGAATGTTGGTGCCATCAGAAGCAAATTTTTCCTTCTGGCCTCTCTTTCCCACGTGCTGTGTTCTCCATGTGCAGAGAAAGAGGAAAAGATGTGTCCTCAGTGAACTCCGGTGATCCTGCTACTTAATGAAAAGGCAGGGTCCATTTTCCACCTTACCTCTGTGAAGATTCTCAGTCATCAAAAAGCCTTCACCACCAAGGCCATAGATAACGACCCATTCTTGATAGGTTTCAGCACCTTAGGCCATTGTTCACCTTCAGGCTATGGATACTATTGTCTCCCTAAGGAGCCTATTCAGGCCATTGTTCATCTTATGAGCCTAATTCAGATCAGGGTGACAAGAGGTCAGAGCTGACTATAAGATGGAGGACTTGTGCATGAAGCTGTTTGGATGAACAGCAAAACATTTCTAACTCAAAAAGAAGTCCAGTAGCCATGACTCAACTTCCAGATCTTTCCACCTTGCCAGTTACTTCTGACAATTATTGCTGCTTAGTAGTAGTAGTAGTAGTAGTAGTAGTAGTAGTAGTAGTAGTAGTAGTAGTAGTAGTAGTAGTAGTAGTAGTAGTAGTAGTAGTTGGTTGTTGTTGTTGTTAAGAAGTGGTTGAGTTTCAAATGTTTCAAAGATTAGCAGAGTTAGACAATGGCGTGGAAAGATAATTGCTAAGCACAGATTTGAACCTGGGAGACAGAAGTAAACTTTAGCATAAAAGCTTGTATTACAGAAACATACACAAATACACAACAAGATAAAGCACACAGCATAAATATTACCCAAAAGGGGAAGCTGCTCATCTCACCAAAAAGCAGTCCCAAAGCAAAATGGGTTACAATCTTTCCTTTTATACATATGGCAGACATCATATAAACCAATCACATGAGTACACATGAGCAGACAATGTTAAGCAGTTATCCATGGCACCTGCATATAATTATTCTGACCTTGTCATGTGATCACACTGTTCACCTGTGACTTGACAAACGACTATGCATTTATACCCAGAAACCATTTTGAATCAGTTAAATATTATATTACATACATTTTGTTAAAAGTTACATTACTTGACAGTGGTAGTAGTAGTAGCAGCAGCAGCAGCAGGAAAAATGATGATGATGATGATGATGATGATGATGATGATGATGATGATGATGAAACACACTTCATTGACACCCATAGTCATCACAGCTTTGGGAACAATACCAAGTGATTTCACACAGTATTATAAACATACTATGCCAATATTTAACAGATGCTCATTTTTTTTGGCTAAAGCATGTCTCAGTTATATAATACCTGTCGATGTTTTTTTATAATTTTGATTGACTGTGCCTGGTATTTTTGAATAATAATGTGTAAGCAAATCAGTTCTGATTTGTGGAGACCCTTTCCAGTTATAATATAGGTTTTCTTAATTTTTTTTCTAAGTGGATAATACACAGAAGTGGTTTACCATTCCCCTTTTCTATTGGCATCCTGGTACTGTGCAGTTAGGATTTTTTTTGGGGGGGGGAGGATACAGTAACATGAATTGCAAGTGGTACCTGTCTTGTAAGTGTGAAATCCCTCTCATGCAGTTGAGAAGGCTTGGTTAGCCTCATGGTACAGTGGTGTACTACATGTACTGCAGCTAAAACTGTGCTTACAACTTGGGGTTCAATCCCAGGCAGTCAGCTGAAGGCCCTTCACTCAACCTTCCATCCTTCTGAGGTCAGTAAAATGAGTACCCGCTTGCTAGGGGAGGGGGCAATGTGTAGCCTGCATAATTAAATTGTAAACTGCCCAGAGAGTGCTTAAAGCACTATAAGCAGAACACTACTCTCACTGAGCAGAATGAGGCAACCAGATGACAGATATTGCCATAGGGTTACAGCTCCTTACCATTTACCTTCTTTTCCATAAGTAAGTTTATTGTTTCCAAGTGATGGAGAAAGCCATATGGATGCGTTGGTACAATTGGAATCTATATATAGAATGGCTGGTGGGACACTCTCTTATCATTGGCCTTAAGTAGCAAAATGTGCAACACTCTTGTTCTCTAGACCATAAAGGTTTGTCGCACAAATTTTCCATATCCTTTAAGTCTCCCCAAGATTTTTGTTGATAGTGGTACAGAAAGATATTGGTTGAAGCTATGTACTGCTTGCCCCAGATGCTTTCCCTATGGTAGCCCCACAACTTTAGCCAAATACTGAAGAAATTCAGTTTCTTTTTTCCGGGACAGGGAGTGAATTGTGTCCTCATCGTACCAGGGGCACATCGTTCTGCTGTGCCAATATAAGAGGATTGTTCAGGTAATCAGAACATTCTCATTTCTGTCAATATTGGTTGTTTTTCTGCTAACATCTTAGGCACGAGAGTCCCCTTCAAAGAAACCAATCCTACCTGGAGAGCAGAAAAGCAAAACCAAATGAAAATTTATTTAATCAAATCAAATGGAAACAGTGGATTAGAGAGGTGCTAAGGGTAGGTTATGAATAACCTTGTTATACTTTGGACTTCAGATATATTTGTCCCTAATTAACCTTCTGATAGCCTAGTGCCCCTCCCTCCAGAGTCATCCAGTCTCCAGGGAAAAAGACTTTTATTAGCTGCATTAACAGGGGCCTGTTGCTTCAACTACAGTATCTTGTAATAAGATTTGGAAGACCTGCTCATTTTATCTGAGGGGCAGAGATGACCCTTCCATTAAGCAGAATGAAAAGTCTACCTCAAGGGGTAGGTCTTGAGGCGTGTGAGCAGCGGCCCCCTTGCCATTTCTCCTGTTAGCCCTCCCCGTTCCCCTTTCCCAGAAGACAGAGGTAGGTAGGTGTGTGTGCGCGCGTGCCACGCAACTGGGTCTGCATACTCTAAACGGTCCTGCTATCCCTTTGGTGTGATGAAGGGTACCATCTTGTTCTGGTCACGGTCATCCAAATGTCTCAGACCAGCCCTTCCAAAAAGAAATGGGCAATGTTGCAAAACAGGTTTTCAAGAGAGCTTAGTCAGAGGGAGCCTCAGGCTTGGAATTTAAAGTGAGAACTCAGCCTGAGTTCCTTCGGGAAGACGGGCGGTATACAAGCCAAATAAATAAATAAATAAAAGGCATCCTAAAGAAGAGAATGCCCTGAGAGCCCCATAGAAACATTACACACCTTGGCAAGAGCAACTGCCTGCATGGCAGGGGATTGGACCGAATGGCCCTTGAGGTCTCTTCCAACTCTACGATTCTATGATTTGATATTTGTTTTTGGTTTCCTCACATATTCAACATTGGCTTTGAAGGAGACACGTTTCGCCTTTTGGGTAGGTTCTACACATGAGCAAGAGCTCTAGATAATCTGGATGCTTGGTTTTGTGTGGTGTCTACATGAGCACAGGTGTTCTTCTCTTTAGGCCCAACACTGAAACTGTAAAGGCTGTGATAAAGAAGGGGTATGGCAGGGCTAGGCAATCCATTTTAAATCTGTTCTCCTTGTTTGTCCCATTCAAGTTTTAGAGCCCCTGAATATGGTATAAATGTGAGCGGAATCCTTTCTCCCATTTGCACGGAGGATCTTGTCCTAAACAAGCTGACTCTGTTTTGATCTACTGTTCTTCTCTCAAAGCTGCTGCCACATTCTGGTATTTCAAGATGAGGGGATCTGTTAGGTTCTTCCTCATTTATTCAGTTTTTTACCACCTTAGATTCTTTCCATCCTGAATATACAAGCTGCAGATTTTGGTAAATTTCTCAGAAAAATCACTGGAATAATCTCCCAATGACATTTGCAGTGGTCAAATTAAACATATTACTATGCTAAGGGCAGGAACTTATTGTACCTGCATGCTGTGCAAGTGTTTAAAATGTTGCACCTCTTAGAAATAAAGTGATGTACATTGTTATGGTGCGGCAAGCAGGAATTCAAAGCTAAAGTTTGAAAAGTTAAACACTGGAGCTAGATGGGTGAATCTATCGGTGCGATTTCTCTCACATACACAATTTTTTTAAAAAAATCTCAAGTAGGGATTGACCTTCCTTGTCGTCTACAGTTTCCTTACATTTGATTGGTTGCTGAAATAATTTCCACATCTTAATTTTTAAACTTATACCCTTAAAATTGCTATAAAACCCCACAACCTTTGAGTTAACTACACCTCCATTCAGAGAAGGAAAGACAGAGACACACATTTCCTCAATGGAGGTATTGCAGTGCTTAGGTTTCTTTTTTCTTTCAGCAGGTGGCTTTCTGAAGGGAAAAAAGCAATGTGTGTTTTAACCACAGTCATATATCTGTTGTCATTTTTTTTTCCATTCATGGCTTTTAAATGGTTTCCTGAGTTGTACACCTTCCAGTTTGGTAGAGACACGCTGTTTCAGTCTTGGGTCCTGCTTGGGATTTTTACACCCAGCTTCCCTGAGAGGTGGCCAAGTTGGTTAGGGTTTCTGGATCGTGATGTTTGAAACATTTGGAGGACTAAAATGTGAAACATATTTACCATTGTAAGAAACTACTGCTGCAAGTGGTCATATGCTTGGCCCATAGGTTTGACAACCAGAGGCCTTCCAGATGTTTTAGATGACAGCATCCATCAGCGTCACCCAGTATGGTTCAGCATAGGAGTGATGGGTGTTAGAAAATAATTCTCTGGAGTGTACAGGGTGCCTTCCCTGGCCTGTTGTGTAGCGCCTGCGCTGCAGTCCCTTGATCATTTAGGGTGCCCTTTTCTGCACCTTTTGCACTCCAGACAAGGATAAATTTGCCAGCCAACTGGAATAAAAACAGATTTTGCCCGCACTTGCGCTTTTGTGTAACATTTTATTCATTACTGGCAAGTAAACATTTTCACAGCAAGGAATGGAGTGCTCCCATCTGGGAAATGTCTGCAAGTTTAACTGCAGAATAAGAAGCAGGAGCTACTTTAGAAAAACTCAGGCAGGCAGCCCTGCTTAGATGGCAGGTGACAGCGACTAGCCTGAAGCAAGCAGGCAAATGGGAAATACAAGGCCAGCGTACTGCTGCCTTGAATGCAGAAAAGGAACCCATTTTGTATGTATTCCCCCTTTCCTGCCAACTTTAAGATCTCATCCCAGAACTCTTACATTCAGTTTTTTAAGGTGTCTATAAATTTCTATACTCTTTCTCGATCAAGGTAGCATATCTAATAGCAGTTAAGTCAATTTAAAACTAGAGATGGGTGTTTCATTTTGGAAGGGGACTGGTTCCGAAATGAAACACACCAGCACAGGTGGCGCTCGGAACCCAGTCCCACCCTCTGGAACAAAATCAGCCAATTGGATTCCTACAGCCAGTGTCTTATCTTGCTGTAGCTGGCGCTGGGTGAAATTCCAACCAGGAAGCAGACTGATGTGTCATGTTTCCCTCTCACTGGCGCTGGCCAATCAGACAGGGAGATAAGATGATGCATGTCCTTGCACAGGACTATCAGAAACAAACCCAAAACCTGGCCTCCAGTTGCTCCCCCACTGGATGCCAGGAGAGAAATTAATTTGCAGCCCTTCTCCTGTCCATCCCAGACGCATGGGCAAATTTGGAGACCGATTTCAAGGCTGTTCTCAGTTTTTCTTCCTTTCTTTGTCCTAACTTGAGTTCCATTACCTCTTCTTCCACCCAGCAGAAGGTAATGTCCATCCTGCCTACTTGACAGGTGGAAACTGCCCCTGAGCTTGCTCAGAAAGTGCTAGAACATCAGTATTTCTATTACGAAAATTTGCATGTTTGGAGAAGATGAATTTACAACACTTTTGGTGTGTTCCTCTAGCTCTAAAGTGCTGTACAGGAGTGCATAGTGGGGAGCACTGAGAATGTGGCTTTTCTCTTACCTCCTTTTATATTTCCCTTTTGGTTCTAAAAATAGAGGCAACAGAAAAATGGGTTCCAGACCAAGTACAATCCATCTGCCTGGGCAAGATTGGCTTTTAGCTATATATACCTTTGCTCCCATTGCCTGAATAGCTTTGAGGTAAACAAAAACAAAAAAAAAGACATTATCAGGACCTGTTCCTTACCAGAGGCACTTTCCTTGTTCAGGCTTGCCTTGCTGTCCCCCATCTAAAAAACCTTGTCAAAAGAACCTTAGTCATATGAAACACATTCACACGACAACCCACAGGTAAAGAGGAAGAAACCCAGAGCAGTCTGGTATGCTAATTGGAATGGAATTGGCAGCTGTGATACACCTTTCCAGTGTGTCTTATCTAAAGCAGATCTGCTAGTTATTGGATCCTTTGTATACTCAAAGGCTTTCGCGGCCAGAATCTGATAGCTGCTGTGAGTTTTTCACGCTGTTGGGCCGTGTTCTGAAAGTTTTCTACCTGACGTTTTGCCAGTAAAAAGGTGACTGGAGGATTCTGGCAGATGAATTTCAAAAAGTATTCTTCCCCGCCCTCTCTCTTCTTCTCTTCCCAACCCCCTCATGGGTGGGTTGGGTTGGTTTTTGTTTTACTTTCTGGGAAGATAATGTGGTTTGGACCTGGAGGGAGAGCTAGGTGAATAAGTGTTGACTACAACAACGAATAGGTGAGTGAACATTGTCCATTGAGAACATCTTTGAAAGAACTCCCCAAACCTGAAGCTCCCAAAATACTGTATTGGATTGGATATAACTATACACTGACTAACTTCTTACAAGTAATACTTCTGACGGCAGCATGTACAGTGGTACCTTGACTTACGTATTTAATCCGTTCCAAATGCATGCTCTTACGTCGAACTACTGTTAAGTCGGGGTACCTATCTAAAAATTGAAAAAATAAGTTTAAAAAATTAAAAAATGAACAAAAATATTTGTAAGTCGAACAGACCATATCTAAATTATGTAAGGCGGTAGTGAAAATGCCAACAGTTTTCCACTCTTAAGTCGAGCTGCTCTTAAGTCAGGGTGCCACTGTACTTACAAGTCAGCCTTCATCTTAGATCCTGTTGGTAGCATGACACAGACTCAATACCAAAGATGAAGAAAGTTACATTTTGGACTTTAGGTCCCAGAATCCCAGAACCAGTCTGGCCAGTGCCTGTGCAGTCTTTACTATTCTGAGAGTTATCTAGAAGTTGAGTCATGGCATCGTCCACTCAGCGAACTTATTCAGACCAGGGTGATGTTAAACCAAGGTGAACTATAAATCGGAGGCCTCGCCACTAACTTTCCTCATGAGTAGTGAAACATTTCGATCTCACAAGAAGTCCACGTGCCGTGACTCATCTTCCAGATAACCACACCTGGATGACTGAAAATCTTCACAGGCATACTCTGAGAGTTGTTTTCCCAAATCACTTTCTTCATCTCGGCTCAGCTCTGAGCTGTTTCTTTCAGCTGCCCAACCAGTTTATCTTGTCTCATGTTCGGTCTCAATCCCCAAAACTTGTTTTCAGTGCCAGAGTTAAGTCCCAGAGTAAACAGCTTTATTCTCCTACTGTTTTCTCACAAGAGTAGCATTGGGAGAAGATACAAACAGAGCTGCATTTGTCACAGCCTGCAATTGAGTCCCTGCCCCAACCTCACAATGACCTAGAAGTCAACATTTGACTTTCTAGCTGCTTGGACTCAACTAGAGAATCTGCAGCCAGCATTGCCGATGGCCAGTGATTTCTGGAGGTGAAGTCCTAACATATGGAGGACCAGAAATTCAATACCACTGGACTATAATCCTTTTTGCAGAAGTGATTGTAAATAGCTCAGGCTGCCTCTATGCTTGGAGCAATAGCCCCACCTACTTCAGAGTTTCAGAGCTGCCTAGATGCCCTAAGCACATCAGATCTCGCCTGATTTCGGAAGCTAAGCAGGGTCAGGCCTGGCTTGTACTTGGATGGGCGACCACCAGGGAATGCCAAGTGCTGTAGGCACCTGGAGTAGGAACTGGCAATCCACTCCAGTATTCCTGCCAAGAAAACTCTATGGACATGAGGTCACGAAAGGTCGGTCACGACTGTAACGACACAACACACACATACAGTTCAGAGTTTCACCACCAGACATGCAATAGGTGCCCATGGTGCGATGGAGAGGTAGGATTAGCAAATGCAGCCGCACCTTCCCCTCAGTTGATGATAATCACATGAAGAGATTAGCAAAAAGGGTACAGTATACTCTATGTGAAGTAATACACTTGTGTGAAGCAGAACAAGGCTTCTCAGCATGTGGAGTATTATTTATTTATTCATTTATTTTGGTCAGGTTAACTATAGCCACCCGTCACATTTTGAAGCTGTTAGGGACAGGGAATTGCAGCTAGATATGTGCAAGCAGATGATGACTGTGAGCGGACATGAAATGTTTACTGAATGGGTCCCTTTACCCACCCAGCCTGGTAATTATCTGTTCTGACGGACTGGACTGAGAATAAAACAGAGAACCTTTTATATGGAGATGGCAGGAATGGAACATGGAACCTCTGATGCCCCACTCTTATTGCTTAGACCAGGGTTTGTTTGTTTATATCCCATCCATGGCCACTCTTTGGGTTCCCCAAGTGTGGGCCGGGGCACCCCAGAGTGCTGTCAATCCGAGCTAGGGGTGCCGCAGAATCCTCTGTCTCTTTGCTGAGCCAGCGGTGTTGCTGCTGCTGCTACAATTCTGGTTCACGTCCCTTAGCCTCCATGTCTGCCCATTGCCACTGTTCCTGCCCCTGCTGCCACTCAAGAGAGCCACAAGTGGGGGGGGGGGAATAGGAACCCCTGGCTTAGACCTGGGCTGTCTCCAAACAGCCCTAGGGCAACATGTACTAAACCGTATAACTGCTGATGTTTAGCAGAATGAACCGCTTTGCATGTCACGAGTAAAACCCACCACACACATTCCCACCTTTCAGTTCCATTTCCTGAGTAATGAGGGCTCTAGGACGGATGGTTAAAACATACAGAGTGGAAGCCGTATGGGAGTGACTAGGTGGCGTGTGGGTGTGGATCAGCCAGCTTTGAGCTTTGGACTCCTTGTAGATGGCTGTGGGCAGCAGGGAGTTAAATTTGGCGTTATTAGGCCAGCCCCTGCAGCTTGTGCCTGCCAGGACCTTGTTTTGCCAGATCTGGGCAGAACGCCAAGTTCCTTCTGGCCCGCTGTAGAAAGTTGACGTAGTCAGAGCAAAAAGCCTCTGCTGAACAAATGTGACCACTTCCCCTCAGGAAAAAACTGGGACGGTTGGGAAGGAACTGGAGGAGGAAGGGGGGTAGGGAACAACATGTCAGGAGGGAGGGATAGGAGAGATGATAACCGGATTGATCTAGCTTGTTTCTCTGGCCGTTGCCTCTGGGGTCACCGAAATGGAGACTAGTAGGTTGTGGCATGGAATTGTTCCTGCTCTGGAACAAAAGTGAGATAAGTGATGCCGTCCTCCACTTACTCCTACATCTTTGGAAGTGAAGAGGGCACGTGAGGACATAAGAGGTACCAGCAGGGATTTCTGTGTCTTACAAAAGCTTATTTATTTATAGTGGTACCTTGGATAAAGGAATTAATTCGTTCCAAATGAAATTCTGTTAAGCAAACGTTCCTTTATACAAATTTCCCATAGGAATGCATTGAAAATAGAGTAATCCCTGATCGCGACCGTTTTTATGCTGTACAGATTCGCCCCATGGGCCATTCTGTTAAGCAAATTCTCTGGATTTTTTATGTTGTACAGATTTTATGTTATACAAACTGTTTGTTATACGAGAGTCCACTGTATTTGTTACCTTGGCAGCCTCTATTCTTGAGGTCAGCTCTCCTCCAGCTTTCTCCTCACAACAGCCCTGTAAAGTAGATGCAACTGGAAGAGGGGGTGATTTGCTCATGATGAGCGCCCTTTGCATTATGGCTGCCAGTTGCCTTTGGCCATGCCCTTAGCAAGTTTAGAAATGTCCAAAAGCATTTCCACTTTGTAGTACAAATAAATTTTAGCTCAAGTGAATAATAATTTAGAGCCATCCAAGTTGGAGGTCTTAGTAGTGGTAGAAATTACACTATCACATCATCTTAGTAGTGGTAGAAATAGGAGCTGTCACGTACCCCCCTCCTGTGCTAGAGTTTCATTTATTTACTTATTTGAAAATGTATGAAGGCATAGATGTATCTGTCTTTACTTTGGACAGAACAATTTACCCACCTAAGTAACACTGTGAGGTTTTGATAAACAGCTTTGGAGCAGAATGGGGGAAATTCACAAACCCACTTTCATTCTAGTGGTGTGATTTTGAGCTTGCCTCTGTTCTTCTCCCTTCCCCTTCCCTTAACTAACCTCATAAGGTTGTTGTGATGTATACCACTCTGGCCTTCTTAAAGGAATGGAACGATAATGTGAAATAATCAAATGACACGCTGTTTATGGCATACTGCATAAGTGTGTTAAGGCAGCGGTCCCCAACTTTTTTCTTGTTAGGTTCCAGTATTGTGGTTGTGTGTGCACATGCAAGACAGACAGACAGGCAGACAGTAGAGTTTTTGTATGACTTGTAGGGCAATCTCTACTCAGACTTGTGAATCCCTAGAAGACCTCAAAATACTGTATGTTGCTAGTGTGCAAATGTACACAAGAGTACTGTCCCTATAGACTGTAGGTTGCCTCTTTAGCTATTGTCTCTGCTTACCTGTGTGATGTTCACAGATTTTAATTCTAAATGAAAATTTCAAGTCACTGTTTAATATGTAAAATATATTTTGTGCTGAAGTCATCAGTTATCCATCACTAAGGAAGCATTTAAGGACAGCCTGCCTTAGCTTTACATATCCTATTGTCATCTAGTAGACCCAAGGGTACTTCTTCTTCTTCTTCTTCTTCTTCTTCTTGTTGTTGTTGTTGTTGTTGTTGTTGCTGCTGCTGCTGCTGCTGTTAGACCTTTTCTAGATTTACGTTTTGCTTCCCCCTTTTCTCAGCAACAACTTAATGTTCAGATAATATGGCTTGCATACTGCAAGTTCCTAAGGAAAACACAGCAGGTGCTCAACAAATCCTTCAAACATTTGTGAACAACTAGCTGCCCATGAATGTTAGTTGCCTACATTAGTGTTCTTCAAACCCTGGTATAGTCTGGCTCAGCTGGAGGGCACCAGGTTGGGGGAAACAGTTTAACACAGAGAGAGAGAGAGAGAGAAAAGTCCAAGGAGAGTTATCCAGAGTGTTTGTATTTGGGTGGTATCACTATGGTAATGACGCCCAATTCTGTCCCTCCTCTTCATATAATTCACAGGCTCATAGTTTTTGTATACACCTGGATTCAATCCTGAGGTTGGAGAGTCAAGTTTTACTAGTGGTCAAGAACATGCTGCCATACTTAATGCACTATCTGTGCCCATCCTTTGGGATTTCTTACCTGGCCCAACTTAATTCTGATTTATTTACATACTGGTTGTATTATTGTCATATCCTTTATGTGGGTCATTTTTGGAATCATGTTTTGAAACTTCAGCTGATTCAGAATGCTCCAGAATGAGTTAATTGTTCTGCTAGATCATCTTTACATACTGATTGGTTTCTGAAGCTAGTTCAAAGTGCTCTTTATGACTTAGCCCTACATATTTCAGTCCAGGATATCTGAAGGATCACTTTTTTCCATATGCATCATCAGGAGATGACTTTTCATGGTCTGATTGTCCTCCTAGGCACATCTGGTGAAAACACCAGAGTGTGGGAAGCTGAATTGGTCCCTTACCCGATGTCCTTGTACCAGCAGCCAAAGACCTTTCATTGAGACAAGGTCTTGGCAACTGAGTGGGCTGTGAGAGAAGGAGTTTTTTTTTTGTATGGGTTGTGTTCTTATCTTAGAAACATTTTTAAATTCTTTTAAAACAGTGCCCTTTTGTTATGGTTGTATGTTGAATCACATGCTAGTAAGGTAACTACTATTTTATTATTATTATTTTTGAAAAGTAGTTTTAGTAAGCAATTTTGGGTCCCAGCTCCGAGAGACAGTCAGAATATTGTTGTAACAAGCAAGCAAGAAAGCAAAAACGAAAGAAGTAGAGTTGGGCTAGCTAGCCAGTGAAACGATATGACCTGGTATAATCCAGCTTCCTGTGTTCCTGTGATTTTTATATGATAGGAAAATTGCTTAGTACTAGTATTAATGGTTCTATGCAGCCAATATGGCCATTGTTACAAGTTGGATTTTAATAGCTTGCTTTCTGGTTGCTTTTCTCTAGCCCAACTGGAGCCGGGACATTCAAGAGACCACGGCTGCTGCTTTTACTGGGTTGCCTTGAACGATCCCATACCCAACACTTTCACCTTTCTGTAGCCAATGAACTCAATGAACCCAATGAAATCATCGCTCCCGCCCACCCCACATGGGTGAGTATGGTTGAGCGTCCCTCTACTCATTGGGTTTCCTCTGCTCGTGATGTATATTTTCCCATTCACCTCCCTCTTTCTCTTTAACCCTTGGGGGTAGATTGGGTTGGGGGTAATCTGCAGTACTGTGATATAAGAATTATGAAATGCTGACAGATAATTCAGTTTCCTAATACAACCAGATTTATTATAAAATAATCCTCTTGTTTAGATAGGGGCTTGCAAATAAGCAGGCAGTAGATTCACTGTGTTACAGAAGATCTGATTCTAATCCCTAGCATCTCCAGTTGAAAAAGATCAGGACGAAGCCTTCCTGAGACTCTTGTGACCTGCTTTCAGTCAGAATGGATAGCACTGGCCTAGGGTATCTCGTCTGACTCAGGGGCATAAGGCAGTGCCCTCTGTTCTTCATGCCTCATGAACCATGGTGCCATCCTGAACACACTGATCTTGTGAAATTTCAGAAGTTAAATAGTGTTGGAGCTGGTTGTTACTTGGATGAAAGACCACCAGAGATCTTCAGGGAAGGCTAGGAAAGAATCTTGTTGAAATTATGGAGAGCAGCTACCAGTCCGGTTGGCAGCGCTATCCTTTATAAACAAGTGCTCTAGATTTGTAGAAGGCAGCCTTTTTTGTTCCTGTAAAATCTCCGAAGCCACATGAACCATACTGTGAGGGCTGTCAGGAGCTAGAACTTGAAAAGAGTAGGCGATCTGGAGAGAGGTAGCCACCAGAAGAAGTTTCCAAGCCCTGGAGGAAGCAGAGGCGTAGCAAGGGTTTGGAGCGCCTGGGGACAATGTTTGTTTTTGTGCCCCTCCTGCCGCCCCTCTCCATTGCATCGCACCCACCCAGCAGTGGGGGCCCAATCCTGCGTATGTGTGTGTGACTGTGTGTGTGTGCGCGCACATGCATGCACAGTAGCATGCATGTGTCTTATGCCTCTCCCGCGGTGGCCCAAAGCAATGCGAGGAAGAGGGGGGGCACTGCAGCCATCATGCTCTCCGCATGCCTGCCTGCCTGCTTCACCACTCACCTGGCGTGCAACGGTGGAGGGGATCCCATCACCAAGCCTTAGCGAGGGAAGGGAGGACTGCTGGCGAGAGGGCGCAAGGCTTCCTCCTGCTCCCCCTCCAGGTGCCCCCAAATTGCTGCGCCCCAGGGAAATGCACGCTTCCAGCCCCCTAGATATGCCCTTGGGAGGAAGAGGAAGGGCCTCATGGTACAGTCATTAAACTGTTGTACTGCAGCTATAGCTGTGCTCACAACCTGGGGTTCAATCCCAAGTAGCCCGCTCATGGTTGACTCAGCCTTCCATCCTTCTGAGGTCAGTAAAATGATTACCCAGTTTGCTGGAGAGGTAATGCGTAGCCTGCATCAATAACTTGTAAACTGTGGAGTGTTTTAAGCACTAGGGGCAGTATATAAACAAAACACTTTGCTTTTGCTTTGCTTTCACAGGAAAGCATAGTGCGTTGAGTTAATGAGAGGGTGCTGCTTATAGTTGTCAGTCTGATTTCAA
This sequence comes from Phrynocephalus versicolor, assembly GCA_023846285.1. Lineage (NCBI taxonomy): Eukaryota > Metazoa > Chordata > Lepidosauria > Squamata > Agamidae > Phrynocephalus > Phrynocephalus versicolor. The sequence goes on along the minus strand of JAHTLZ010000327.1, from coordinate 13,212,932 downwards.
CATGTGGAGGTACAGCAGTTCTTTAAGAACAACTTTCCCCACTCAACCAGGTGCCCTCGCAATGTGTTGAACTGCATTATGCTGTCTGAGGAAGGTGAGAGTTGTAGCCCATCACATCCTGGAAGGGACACTGTTGGGTAAGGGAGAGAACAAGAAAATATCTAAGTCTCGATATCGTGTTTCAAGAAAGGTGTTTCTGTGTTGCTGTGTGTTGTTTCGCTGTAGTCGTGACCACCTCTTCGTGACCCCATGTCCATGGAGTTTTCTTGGCAGGAATACTGGAGTGGCTTGCCAGTTCCTACTCCAGGCGCCTACAGCACCTGGTATTCCCTGGTGGTCTCCCATCCAAGTACTAGCCAAGGCCAACCCTGCTTAGCTTCCGAAATCAGGCAAGATTGGATGTTTTTAGGGCATCTAGGCAGCTTGGGAAGGTGTTTCTAGGAAGCCTAAAAAAATCCTCTGGGAGTTGCGGTCCAAAACATCTGGAGGGCCGAAGTTTGGACATGCCTGATTCCTAAGCTGTCTTGCTCGCCCACTTCTTTCTTTTGTCCACCCATGAATATTCCTGCCCATGTGTCTTACACGGCTTTCCTTCCCCCAAAGAGTCCTAAACTAATTGCTATATAATGATCTTGGGGTTTTTGTTTCCCACCTTTCTCCCAGTGATGGTTCATATGCCTATGAGTCAGTTCCTTGGCAACAGAACACCAGTCAGCCTGCAGGATCTCTGTCAGTGGTAACCACGGTGTGGGGAGTCAGCAACACATCCCAGAGTCAGGTACTTCTTCCTGGTCTTCCAAATCGGTGGGATAGAGTGGAATTTGCGGGGGGGGATGTGGGCAGGGGAGAAATTGAGGACGTCCTCGGGTGCTCATGCTTGGCAATGTTGCTCAGTGTGCCCAACCTAGAGCAGACTTTATTTATTTATTTATTTATTTATTTATTTATTTATTTGACACATTTATATACCACAACCTTTTTCCATAAAGGAAACTCAGGGCAGTTTCCAATAAAAGCAATTAACAACATAGAAAAACAACAGGAACAATGAGAAACAATGGGAAAGGCATTGGCAAGATAAAAATAGAAAAATGGCAGTGAGGGGAAAACCCTCAGTGCAGGGAGGCAGGACCCCCCCCCCAAAATAAATAAATAAACAGAAATAAGGTCACCACATGCCTCCTTGAAAAGCAGGGAGTTCTCTGTCTATATTGGACTACGTTTGCTTTAAGGGATGGAGGGGTTTGTATTCCATCCCATCTCATGGGTGCCAAATTGGCAGTGGCTGCCCAACCAAGACTGTGCTGCTCTGAGCGCTGTTGGGTTAACATTAAAGACGGGCCCCTTTCCGTATCAGCTTCAGCTTTGGATCTTATCATCGTGGTGAATGAGCTGAAGGGCAGAAGGGTTGCTCTCTTTTCCTTCAAAACATGAATAAGACAAGATTAGGGCCGTGAATGAAACAAGGTCCCTTAAGGGTGCCGTATGATTTTATTAGTAAGCTTATTGTTTGTCAGTTTTTGTATTCGTGTTTCGTTTTAATAGCTGTTGAATTCTCAGCTTGTAAGCCGCCCAGAGTTCCTCCGGGAAGATGGGCGGGGTATAAATCCAATAATAAATAAATAAATAAATAAATAAATAAATTAGTTTGCATTCCATTCCCACCAACGGCCATCTGCCTCTGCTTGTCAGGGTGCATTCTATTTCATTCAGGTGATTTGCTGCTGTAGATGGACTTCAGGAGGAAGATCAGGGCTTTTGCCTAGTTAAGGTTCCTCTCCAACTCTTTTGTCGTCAGGTGCTAAACATGTAAAAAGCAGTATCAAGTCTAAGAAAGAAAGCGAAGTCGTTCTGTTTGTTTGTTTTTACGTGATCTCTCTCACTTTGGCTGTGTTCTAATTTATTTAAATTTTACCAGGTTTTTAAGAAATACAGTATTCTCAATTTATCTTACAAGATCTGAATAAAAGATGAAAATTGGTACAACTCTAGCAGATGTTGCAAGTATCACCCAAGTGCATTGAATCGCTTGAATCCTGTGCATTGCCTACTTGGAAGTAATGCACTCATTGAGTTGAACAGGTCTTACTGCTAGATTAGTATGGAGAAGAAACATTCTTAAAGGAGGCCCTGGCATATTTGAAATGGGTCACAGACTGGAAGTAATTCTTCTCACAATAACTATAAGGAGTCTTATGCAATTTATCCAATCCCGATTCAGCTTGTATTATATACTGATGAAACCTTTACACTCGTTATGGAGAGATGAGAAGCAAACTATTAGTCAAACAGAAATAAAGTAAGATTCAACTTTCCAGCAACCTGTAGATAAAGACAGAGAGAACTATTACAGTAATCAGTGCAGTGAAATAGAATTGAGTAGCAAAAGAGAAAAAAATTAGATCTCTTCCACAAAATCGAAAAAATCAAAAGGCAATTAAACCTCAAGTTAGGCGTGCTAAAAGATCAACAGGGGAATATATTATTTGACTAGAACAAAATAAAGAGACAGTAGTAAATATATCCTAAAAAGCTAGGTGCAGGGATGTCAGGTTCCACTAAAGAAGGATCCTGTGATCATGAAATTGCAGTTTTAGAAAGCAAAGTGAAAGTTGCCATCAAATAACTTGGAAATAATAAAACACTAGGAGTAAATGCTGTGCTGTATCAAGCTATAGAAATGTATAGGAATCTATCGAAATCCTCACAAGAATATGGCAACAAATATGGAAGACAGAATAACTGGATATGCTCCATATACATTCCAATCCACAATGGACTTGTCCACTATACATCCCAAATCCAATAAAGGCAACACCAAAGAACAGTAATCCATTGCATTAATTTGCTATGCAGATTAATTTGCACAAAATTTTGGTTTTGGAACAAAGATCTTTATCACATATGGAGGAAGAAATATCTGATGTTCACACTAGGTTCAGAACTGGAAAAGGCAATAGAGATCATATTAGAAATATGTATTTTAGCACCTTCCCTGTTTAATCAGTTATGTCGAATATAATATACAGATAGCTGGATTAAATTCAGATAAAGGGTGAATGAAAATATGTGAAAGAAATGTTAATAATTTTAAGATATGCAGGTGACACAATATTACTGGTAAACATCAGTGATAATCTGAAATGATTCCTGATGAAAGTGAAAGAAGAGAGTGAAAAACTAGAATTGGGGTTGAATATATTAAGGAGTTGAAAATCCTGTCTGCAGAAGAATCACATAACTCAAATGGTGGTAATGAAGAGACTGAACTTGTTAAGGATTTCATGTATCTTTGTTTCATCATCAGTCCAAATGGAGGCTTCATTTGGGAGATTAGGCGGCATTATCTGTCTCTAGACCACAATTGTATTAGTCTCCAAAGGGCACTTGTGAAGTATCTTGTGCAAGGATACATTGCTAGATTCTTCATAGCTGCCTTTACAAATTGAATACAATGGCCCTGTAGAGGCTAAGGTGAAGATAATTTGTAGTGTGATGTTCCTGAGCACTATGTATAGATATAGAAGTGAAGAAAATGGATGGGGGAGATATAATCTCTTCCTTTGAAACGTGTTGTTGACAAAAGAATTCTACATATACCAGGGACAGCGAGCAATGATCTGTCTAATTTTCAGCCTTACTGGTCAGGGTTCTGCCCCTTGCGCATGCGAGTCCGCCTTGCCCCTCCCCCCATGCGCGCACACACTTCCATTGTGGTTGGAGCCAGAGGGACTGAAAATGATCATGTGGGTGCATGGAGGAGGAGGAAGAGGAACACTTCATAGAGGGGGGCATAGTGGGGCACATTCATGCAGCCACACACCCGAGAGCAAACTATGACTGCCAGTCTAGCAGATATGTAGATACTGAATCAAATCAAGACATTACACTCCTTAAAAGGAAAAAAAAGACTAGGATCTCATTCTTTGGACATAGCTTGATAAGACAAGATTCACAACAATGTTAGGGAAATTTGAAGCCAACAGGAGAAGAGGAGAAACCAGATGAGAGGTAGGTGGATCCAGTAAAGGACACCAGAAGCTTGACATTGGAGGAGCTAGGCCGGGCATTTACAACAGAACCTTTTGGAGGTCCTTAATTCATAGAAGTTCTGTAAGTTGGAAGTGACCTGATGGCACATAAAAACAAGAACAAATCTCTGTTGAACCTGATGGGACTTGTATCTTAATAGACACACAAGGGGTTATATTTAACACGAGTGGGACCTTATATGGCTTCCACATGTTGGGCTGCAAACTCCTATTAGTAAAAATCATTGGCTATTTATGTGATATTGTTGTAAACCATCCAGAGTGGCCCTGTTGCCCGATGGGTGGTATGATAATCTAATAAACAAACAAACAAATTCCCTGCTATATTTACAGCAAGAGAGTAGGTATGTGTAGTTTTTCAAGGTCACAATACCTCTTCGGCAGGTTTTCTTTTTAAAAATCAGGGGTTGCACCATGGCACCCATCTACCACTGATTTGCCCTAATACCAGCTCTATTACCTATGGATATATCTAGTTAGCAGTCTCGCTCGCTCAGTAACTATCTCGTGGAAATGTGTTTGCACTACATAGGCAATTCTGCAATATGTAGTATGATTTGGTGAAGTACGTGGTGGGGGTAGGCAAAACAGTTCTACATGTTACAGAGTACAGCTGTAATTCAAGGAAGTACATTCAGTTTCTCTAGCAAACCGTTCTGAGTATCATCAGATATCAAGCTTGAATTCCGTAGAATGGAGCCACAGCAATTAGACTGGTGTCACTGTTGTCCCAAAGAATTCACCATCTCCTATGATGCTTTTTGGCTTTTCTCCACTTCTTCTGTTTGTCTCTCCCCTTTTGCAGGTTTTTGGAAACCCCATGGGCCCTGGGGGAAATACTTCTGGCAGTCCCATGATGCCCAGCGTGGCCAGCAGTGGCTCTGGAATGAACTCGCCTCAGTTCATGGGACAGCAGCCTTTCCCTGAGGGTTCCACCAGCAAAGGCTATGTGCAGCCTGGGATGTACAGCCGCAATACTTACCCTGGAGGACCAGGCTTTACCACAAGGTATATGCTGAAGGTCTGATCTGCCTGAGCAACTGTTGAAAATGGTGCAAAACTAGAAGGCTAATGCAACATCTCATAGACTTTGTTACTCAAGCTGATGCTTGCTGATAAGAAGAAATAAAACAATTCTCCCTTGCCTCCTTTGTCTCCTAACACATTGTATTTTGTCATTGAGTCTATTTTGGTAGCAAACTCTATACATTCTCTATGGGAATTGCTGTAATTGCAGACCTAAGAGATTTTTTCCATATCCTCTACTACTCATATAGACTACATGGGAATGAATGTGAGGTTTGTAATTACTCTACAAATAACCTCTAACGGGCATCCAGTACACTGCTACTAGTTAAACAGCTTCCTTCCTTCCTTCCTTCCTTCCTTCCTTCCTTCCTTCCTTCCTTCCTTCCTTCCTTCCACTGTTGTTTTGAATGCTTAATATGTCCTTGTTAGGAGATGTTGTTGTTCATGTTAAATTTGAATACAGAGGTACTTACCACTAAAAAAAGTTTTGAGCTGAAGAAATTTCTAGAAGTATAGGAACTGTATCATGATCACCATTCTTCCACACAATAATTAATCATGGTTTACTCCAGACATCCATTGTCACCAGTAGAATTTACCAAGAGTGGCTGTGAGTGCTTTTTGCTGCTGCTGCAGCTGCTGCTATTATTAAACAATTTGTTGTCAAGTATCAAGGATCCAGGCAGCATCTTTAAGACTATCAGATTTATAATATGAGTTTTTGTGGATGCATAGAAGAGGACTGTGTGACATGGAGATCGCTGGCCTGCATCTTGATGATGCAGTCGGTTGGGCAAAGTGGTATTCCATATCCAAAAAGCAGATGCTGCACCTCTGGGAGAACTCTAGGAAGACAAAGAGAGAAGAGGACTGTGTCAACAAAAGCTCATTGTATAATAATGGTGTTGCTGTTTTGCTGCTGCAGGCTTAAAGGCAGCTGCTAATCTGGATTCAGCAGTCCTTGTTGTCTCACTTCAAATAGCCCAAGTATCTACAAATAGGCTCAGAGCTACTTTGTTGTCATCTCTGACTCAATCTCTTTTTCTCTTTAGTTACACAGGTAGCCCAAATGGCCCTGGCGGAATGGGTATTCCTTCTCACACTGGAAGGCCTTCTGCAGACTTCACTCAAGCTGCTGCCGCTGCGGCTGTGGCTGCCGCCGCCGCCACCGCTACCGCCACTGCCACTGCCACCGTTGCTGCCCTACAGGAGAAGCAGAGCCAGGAACTGAGCCAGTATGGAGCGGTAAGATGTGTAGACCATGATTCAGTGCATGATGCCTCCCGGGGTCATGTTTCCAAGGTGAGGAAAAGAGCAAACATGACATGGCTACCTATTTGGAAGACAGGGTTCTGCCAAAGGGGAGTTATCTCTTTAAATTTTGCAACTCATGGCCATGGGCTAAAATGGTTAAGAAAATGGCCCACCTCAAAGAGGGACAGAGAAACTTTCTCCAATGTAGCATTTCTCCAAATGTGTTGACCTAGCACTCCTAACACCCTCGCTATGATGGGATGTAGCCTAGTTCTGTAGAGCAGAGTTTCCCAACCTTGAGCAACTGAGATGTTCTTGGATTTCAACTCTCCAAAAACCTGGCCAGCACAGCTAGAGGTGAAGTTGCAGTCCAAGAACACCTGGGTCACCTAAGGTTGGGAACCACTGTTCTAGAGAGTTACAAGCTTGAGAAGTCTGAGAGAGATGCCTCCATCTAGATTTTGTGGTAACTTTAGGGCTGGAGTTTCTGCGATGGATGGAAGATCTAGGGATTGGGAGCATTTCTTAGAAAAACAATTCATACTCTTTTAGCAAGTGTGATTGCTGTTCCAAGCTCTGAATACACAGGAGGACAATTTAACAAGTGGCAAAGTGAATGCTTTTATTAAATGCCATTTGTTTTTTTATTGTTAAGTTATAATGTTTATGCTCATTCTTTTATATTTTTGATGTCTATGTGGTTATCATTTATGTTGCTGATTATTGTTTTATCTTTTTGTAAACCACCCAGAGTGGAGTTGGTAGCAAACCACAAATCCCCCACACATGAACTGATGAATTTATTTATTTATTTATGATATTTATTTATTTATTTATACATACATACATACATGCATACATACATTTATATACCACCCATCTTCCAAAAGGAAGTCCTGGTGGGGTACAACAAACATAAATTCCAGAGCGATAATGCACTTATTTGTGTATTAGATCTTTATACTGCCCATCTAGCCAACAAATAAGTTAATTGATTGTGAGGGATTTTTTAGGCAGCTCATGGCTGTTTTTTTTTTTTAAAAAAAATGCTCCCCTGCCCCCTCCAAAGCCACCACTCACCTCTCTCTACCTTTGTTGCAGGAAAGGGGATGGTAGCATACCTTTGCCCAAAGGGCAAAAGTAAGGAGGTGACAATCATGGGCTGTTTAAAAAAAAAAACAACCTACAAAGAGGGAAAAATAAAAAGGAGAAACATTCATCCCTTCAAATTTGTTGGGGTCTCTTGGCTCAACAAATGTGAAGAGACAAATGTAAAACACATCAGTGATATTTGTCGAATATCGTGATTTGGTTTTTTAAATTTGTCCGCATCTCTAAACTCCCATCTCATGTCCCGTATATCTGCATAAGATGGTTCAGATGTCTTTTGTGTCATGACAGATAACAGAATAAAAAGGGGTGGAAGATGCGAGGAAGAAGAGTTTGAAGTGGAAGCAACAGGAAATTGGGAAAGCCAAATATGAAAGTTACTGTCTTGAGTTTATAGGTCCTGAGTAGGGCTTTTAGTGATCTGACCTTTTGGAGGTCATTAATTCATGTGGTTTTCTTGATCTGGAGGTGACTTTGACATCATATAAAACAACTTCAGAATCTGGATAAATATTGGGGAAAAGCTTAAAGAGTCCTTATGCTGAGCTGTACAGTTCTTTCTTGTAAAGAGCCCTTATGTTTTTGGTGACCCAGCTAGTGCTTAAATACTAGACCTCTCCAATAGATACCGTGTTTCCCCGAAAATAAGACAGTGTCTTATATTATTTTTTGCTCCCAAAGATGTGCTAGGTCTTAGTTTCAGGGGATGTCTTGTTTTTTCATGAAGAAAAATATGGTACACATTTATTGTTATCTTATTATGGGAAGGCCTTATTTTCGGGGGATGCCTTATATTTCAGTGTGGGGCAAAACTGTAAGTAGGTCTTACTTTCAGGGGATGTCTTATTTTTGGGGAAACGGGGTATGTACTTGATACACTATTCACTTGGAGAAGTGTCAGACACCATTTGTTTAATTGTTTATTCAATAGAATTTATACTCTCATCTACTAGAACAGCTTTCAGAGCAGCTTACATATACAGTAAGGCAAGACACTTTCTTTCACCAGGCTTACATTCAAAGGAGATATGACATATGAGTAAAAGGATTTAAAGAAAAAAGGAAAAATGAGAAAACTTGGATATCATCTCCTAAAATCTATACAATTTTCATCTGCGTGGAGCAGCTACTGCAGTGGTTCCCAACATTATTAATGCCGCAACTTTTTAATACAGTTCCTCATGTGTTGTGGTGACCCCTTGCCTTGCTTGGAAGAGGCCACAAGCCCCCTTTGGCAGGCCACTGCTGCAGCTGCCGTAGAGAACCCTCAGCCAATCGCAGCCTCCAGTGCCATTGACTGACAGCCCCTCCAACCTATCAAGCTGTATCACTCTTTCTCCCCCTTCCTCCCCATCCTCCTCCAGAGCCAAGCAGTTTGTGCCTTTTTCTTCACCGGCTCATGGTGACCCCTGTGAAATGGTCATTCGACCCCCAGAGGGGTCCCGACCCCCAGGTTGAGAACCACTGAGCTACTGGGTGAAAGACAAGGAGATCATTTTTCCCCCAATCCCCTTCTTTTCATGGCCTCTAGGTTCATACCTGTTTGCCTTAAACTTGTTTGTTTGTGTTTATTTTTTCTGGAGATGGGGGCTGGGCAGCCCTTCAGCAACCAGTTTCTCCCTCACTCGGGCCCCCGAGGACCAGCTGTGCCCCCCGGGATGAATCCTGCCAACATGGGTGGTGTGATGGGTGCTTCAGGGATGCCTTCCATGAGCATGAACACAGCAAGGGCGCCGACCATGAATGCCCTGTATGGTGGACAACGGATGCCCCAGCATGGATATCCTGGCTCCCCGCAAGGCCAGCAGATCCCTAGGCAAAGTGTCAAGCGGGCCTACTCCAATGAGGTGAGCACAGAGCAAGAGTGGGTTGACTTGGGAGCGGTTTATCCTAGGCTAGATACATACGTGTCATTGGACCAGAATGAAACAGTCTCCTATGTTCCACAATACAGGCATATGTTACTCATGAAGTCATCTTTTATTTAGGTTTGCGGAAATGCATGCAGGAGAAAATTTGAACCAACCATTTTCTAGTTCTACGGTACCTTTATCTGGGTTCTTGCATTGGGCAGGCAGGGGTGGCCTTGATAGCCTAATAGGCCCCTTCCAGCTACATTATTCTGTGATTCTAGGACAGTGGTGGCAAACCTTTGGCACTCCAGATGTTTTGTTCTGGAACTTTCTGTGGCCAGCATCTTTAGAGGGCAGGAGCACAGAGAGAACTCCTAGTTCCCTGAGCTTCTACCCTCTGAAGATGCCAGCCCTAGAGACTGGCAAAATGTCAGGAAGAAAAACAGCCCAAAAAATCTAAAACAGCCCTCAGATCCGGGCTGTGAAATTTATTTATTTATTTATTTATTTATTTATTTATTTATTTATTTATTTATTTACCCCACCTTTCTCCTTGGAAAAGGACCCAAGGCTGCTTACAGTAATAAGGGACAATATACAGTCCGGTACAATTAAGACATATTCAAGTTTTAGGACAGGGAATTGAGGGGTCTCTTGCAGTCTTACAAGGCAACATTAATGCTACAAGAGAATGCGAACAATTAAAGAAAATAGTATAAATTCCATATAAACATGTACAGTAGACAATCTAAAAGTTATGAGGGATGGAAACTAACATTGAAAACAATTGAAAGCTTTCGAGAATACACTGTGATTATTATTGTTCTGTCTCCCATGCATTTTCTAGGGTTATCCAGGACAGCAGTACATGCAGGGTGGCCAGTATGCCTCCCAGGCTGGACAGTACGCTCCTAACGCACCGCCACCATCTGCTCCATCCCCATCGTATCCGGGTCACAGGATGCCCATGCAACAGGGAATGAGCCAGTATCTCTCAGCCTCCGGCACTGGTGGTCCGTACTATAAGGTAGAGATGGGCACGAATCAATAAAATGGCGTGTAGTTTGTCATTTGGAGGGTCCATTTCGGTTCGTTTCCATTTTTCGTGAATTTTTGCAAAAAAATCATTTTCATTCGTTTCGTTACCATTTTGTTACCATTTATTTCATTTTTTGTGATTTTTTTTTAGGATTTTAAGCAATTCACTCATATTGCAGTAATGGAAACGAAACGCACGACAAAATTTCCGGTGTTTCTGTTCGTTTTGTTTCATTTTAGAGACAAATTTCGTTTCTCATTTCGTTATGTAACGAAACGAAAAACGGAAACAGAAACGAAAAATTGTTCGTTTCATGCTCATCTCTACTATAAGGTATCCAACTTGTGATGGCAACCACTTCCCAAGCTACCTCTCTTTATGGAGGGGAGGGAGAGAATACCCAAGAAGAAGAAACTCACCCTGAGAGAGAGGGGAAACCAGGGCAGGAGGGATGTGCCTTATGTTACTTTTAATGTACACCAAAGAGATTCTCTGTCATCTCCAATGTTCTCTTTGGGCTTATCTTTTCTAGCCTACTGATCAGTTCAATGGTCAGACTGCCAATTTCAATGGAGGCAACTTCAACAATTATGGACAGACTACTATGAACGGGGTGAGTCATTTTGATCCATTGAGATTTGCCTAGTGGTGTAGCAATGATCTGGAGCTATGCGTTCTTCCTCTTTTAGTAATATTTCTCATAAAGATTTACAGTATGGGTTCGATTCCCCAGTTGGTCATGGAAACTCAATTCGAGAGTGGAACCAGTAAAACGACTCCTTAAATATCTCGCTTACTTTGAAATCCCTATTAGGATTGCTATGTCAGTTCCATATTGGCGGTGCGGAACACACCGAAAGAGTATTTCTCATGGATTGCTTTAGTATTTCCTTATATTCATTATTTATTAGTTACATCTATATCCTACCTCCTCTCTCTCCCCCCACTCAGTTCATTGGGCTTTTTAAAAAAGCAAATTGGTAAGAAAATTGTATGCCATATGCACAAGACACTGTTCCTAAGTGTTGCTTTTTCTTAACATTACCTCCATTCTTCTGATCTGTTTTTATGCATTTTCCCTCTTGCTGCAGTGTGTATCTTCTCCCTTTCCTTATTGTAAAGCTGTGCACCCAATAAACCCAACCAGAATTTAGCATAAAAGACTCAAGCCAAAATGGGATACAGTTGTTGCATCTGGATTGACAAACTGTGGTTGGTTTCAAACCAGGAAAATTTACACTATAGTTACTGAAGCTGGATTCTCTAAGCTAACTATACTCAAAATCTGTGTTGAGATATATTTTTCTCAGCTATGACTCCCAGGATCTTCTGGTCGGGCTGGCTGGAGGAATCCAAACAAATATTTTCAAACTGTATTCAAAATTAATCATTGTTCCAGATTAGAACATCACAATAATTCTGAACCTAGTCAAAACAATATTTGGAAGTTTCCGGTGCTCCTCAAAGTCACTTGAGAGACAAGAGAGAAAGGAAAGTGTGGAATCTGGAGAGCTCACTACAGTTCATTGTGGCTTGTGCAACGTATGACACTGATGTATGGCTAAGTGTGGTGTGAAAATTGAGCCGTTCTCTCCATGTTTATTAAAACTTGTGCTCTCAGCTTGCCTCCATTCGTGTACACCTAGCATAATGTTGGCTTCCCTTTCAGCCTGGAAGATCCATGCCGGGTTACCCTAGCTCCCCTCTGCCTGGCAACCCCACCCCTCCAATGACACCTGGAAGTAACATCCCTCCATACATGTCCCCAGGGCAAGATGTGAAGTCACCTTTCCTTTCAGACATCAAGCCCAACATGAATTCTCTGCATCCCTCTCCTTCTGGTAAGTGTTATGTGCCGCGATATGCGTGCTTTTAACTCTTTACTGAGTACGTAAGAGGAAACCCCAGAGAAACACAACAACTCAACGCAGCCAAGTTATAAGTAAAAAAATTGAACTTAATGTATCAAAGAGAATAGGCACTCATTGGCAGACAACATAAACACAGAGCATAGCACATTGGTTCTCAACCTGTGGGTCCCCAGATGTTCCTGGACTGCAACTCCCAGAAACTCTTTCCAGCACAGTGAGTGGTGGAGGCTTCTGGGAGTTGCAGTCCAGGAATATCTGGGGACCCACAGGCTAAGAACCATTGACAGAGCATAACAGACAGAGAAAAAAACACAGAACATACATAGAGGGCATAACCTGACTTACAACGGGCCTAGCAGAATAACAGGGTGAGCAGAGTGACCTGACATAGTATTGGAGTTAACTGACCAACATCAGGCAAAGTCTTGCTCTCAGCTACTTCTTGATATATTGACTTTCAACCAATCAAGTAGCACCACATTATTAGCTAATTACTTTTATCTCAGCTGAATTACATCTTGAGCTTTACATTGTAAACTCTTCACAGACATAGTTACAAAACTTACATACAATATTAAATTTTAACACTCAAATTCAAATTGTATTAGAAACATATATTGACATTATGTGTACTGTATATCAAGCCCTCTTCCATACTGACAAGGCATGTGGGACAGTGACTCAGAGTATCTCTTTAAACTCCGAGGTTCTATGTATATGTACATGCAGGACCATAGACAGTGTCTATAGACACATCTTCAGCCAAACCTGGAAAGCTCGAGAGCAAACTGAATGAGGGGCTTTCACAGGGCGTGGAAAGCACCCGTTTTATTCTCTTTTTGGATGAATACTAGATGAGTACAGTCACCCCCCGCCTATCGCGTGGGTTAGGGACCCACCCCACCCGTGATGCACGAAAATCTGCAATATGCGGAAGCGGGTGGGCACCTGTCCGAGGCTTCTCGGAGGATCGGGGGGGCGGCGCAGAGCGACCCGATCGCCCCCCCGCCGCCGCCCCCCTGCGCGGCTCTGAGGTGCAGGTACTGCGATCCAGCAATGTAGTGGGACCGCAGTACCTGAACTGCGAAATGGCGGTGGGGGGTGACTGTACTTCTTCAGTCAGTCCATTTGACCTGAAGACAAGCCGAATTATTCAATTAAGAGAGAACATAAGTCAGATTTGTGCTTGGAATCCTCACTTCTCAGAAAGCTGGCCGTGCTGAGGGAAGGTTCTGGGAGATAACAGCCCACAGATGTTACTTTTTCCAAACCCTTCCAAAAGCTTCAAGATACTCCCAAATTCCAAATGCCCCAGGTACAAAGGCCATTATGTACAACTCGGATAGCAGAAAGTCATTTCAAGCATTTGTTAAGCATTGTGTTCCTCAGAGTAGTTCTCTGCGTCCGGGCCTGAGATAATGGAATTATTAAAGGGATTTCTGCCTGTGTTGTCACTGGGTGATAGTGGATGAGAAGCAAGATCGCCCCTTTGAATGTATTTTTAATTTTTGTTCCTGTGGACTTGAGTGGAAGATGTTTCCTTTCTGCTCCAAGCCTCTAGTAGAGTGTTATGCTTTGTTTACAATTTCCCTCAGCTCTATCCAGCATGGCTAAGGTTCAAGGTCCAGTATGATCGGAATTACAGTATAATCTAAAGCCATACAAAAAAAAACCCTGGGAAAAATACCTTAAATCAGGCATGTCTAAACTTCAGCCCTCCAGATGTTTTGGACCACAACTCCCGCAGTCCTTTGTCATTGGCAATATAGGCTTAGAATTCTGGGAGTTGTGGTCCAAAACATCAGGAGGGCCGAAGTTTGGACATGCCTGCCTTAAGGGATGGGTGTGTTGGGGATGTGACCAAAACAAAATCTATTGGGGATTGAATGTGCGACTGACTGTTGGGACAAGAAAAACAAGACATAAGGATGGAACAGGTGGGCCATCCCACCAGGAACTGCTGGAAGCCCCCAGAATTTTGATAGCTGGAGGGCTCTTTGGCAGTTAAGCAGTGACAGTTGGATACTGGGGGGCGGGGGGGGGGGAACTAGAGATTTCCATGATGTTTAAATAGCAGCAGGTTGAGGGCAGCTAGTTCCTTCCGCAGTAGTTGGGATTGGGAAATACAGTGCTGTGAAAGAGGAAAAGGGGTGTGTGTGAAATTCCCTGTTCCACGTGGAAAGCTAGGATTGGAGCTTGGGCAATTGTTCATCTGCCATGTTGTCTCGCTCTACCCATCAGCCCCTTCTTCTGTCACCAGGTGCTTCTAATTCCTTCTTGTCTGCCCTTTTGCCAAATCAAACTGGCCCTCGTGCCTGCTTTGACACCTCCACGGTGCCATCCAGCTCCTGTCGCCTTCCACCTTTCACCAGTCTGCTCTCTTGTCTCACTCTGTCAGGGAATCCATGTGATGAATTGCGCTTGACCTTCCCGGTACGGGATGGAGTGGTGTTAGAGCCCTTTCGCCTCCAGCACAACCTGGCCGTCAGTAACCATGTCTTCCAGCTCAGGGACTCAGTTTACAAGACTCTGATGCTCAGGTGAGTTCTTCTTTACCTGTGCCACTATGTTTCCTGTATCTCAAACTTTTTTTTTTTTACATCTGGCTAAAATATATGCAACTCCCTCACCCACAACCAGCATGCATTGCCTCTATAGTTCCATTTGAAATCTGATCAGAGGTTGTAACGAAAATAACTCATCAGTCTGAAACCAGCTGTCCTCTAAATGTGCTAGATGGCAAATTCTATCATCCTCAGCCTTGCCAGTGTAGGATTATCCATCAGGAGGATGCTAGATTGAACAAGGAGGCTATAACTGATGCAGAACAAGGCTGTTCGCTTTGTGGATGATGAATTCAGGAACCATGGCAATGGTGGACAATCCATATGTCCAGAGGCATATGGAGAACCACCAGTTGTCCAACCTTTATCTATTGGGAACAGACAACTTGAGTGTTTCTAAGTCTGCGTTGGATGAAGTAAAGCTATTGAATGTTACACAGAAAGCATAACACAGCTTCAGCTCCTTGTAACCATCACACTTATAAAGATTAGACAGGATCCTTTTAAATGTTCTCAGAGGCACATATATCCAGAGCGAGCAGAGATATATTAATGGAAATTGTTCCATACATCTTTCTACTACATATCTACTACGGTACATATTATCTATTATCCATAGCCCTGCTGTTTAGAAATATTATGAGGAATCTTTAGGAAGTTGTTTTTTATCTTTGCATTTTTAAATGAAAACATTTGTTCCGAGTTTCCAGAGCAAGTCTGGCAATAAGCTAAAATAAATGGATCACTTTCACTTTGCCAGAAACAGAGATATTAAAACTGTATTGAGACAGTGACAACAGAACTAAGAGTAGAAAACAGAACTGGGGATGTCCAAGAAATTACTTTTGTTTTTGAAAAATATGGAATGAAAAAAAACAGCCAGGAGAGAAGAGATTATATAGATCAGCAGCTGACTGCTTCTACCTTGTTTGAAGCTATATGCAAGTTTGGACTATATCTTCCTAGTATCTTGATAATAACTTCTACAAGTTGCAACTAAGGATGGACAAATATTTATTTTCTGAACTAACATTTCCGTTTCGTTACCCCCCAAGATGTACTGCGAAACAAAAACATAGCCAACTTTGGAAATCTGCTCTTTTGTGAGACTTGCTGTATATTTTAAAGTACCGTACATAGATTTGAAGAATGCAAACAGCTACACCTGTTGATAGTAAAACAAAAATTACACAAACCTGTTTTATTTGGTAGAGAAAATGTCTGCTAGGAAGAATGAGTACCAAAATATGCACAAATGTTCATGTGGAAGAAAAGGAAAGCCCCGAGGACAAGAATAAGCCAAGTGACCTCGGACAAAACGCCAAATGAGATAATGAAACACTTAACAAAAATAACACCAACCAGACTTTGAAGTAATTGAATGTGAGTCCCCAACTACTGACCTGGAGACCCAGACTCAGCTAGCATTTGGCAGTGGCAGGCTCAAATGCCTTTATTCCCCACAGATAATAGTGGCCCCTCACACTTTGTCCTCTTGATTTTGATGAATCCCTCTCAGCCTTTCCCACTTTGAAAAGCTGAATAGCTCCACTCCAAGTATTCCCAGAGAGAATAGGCTTTTTAAAAACAGGAACTAGACAATGCACGGCCTTCTCTGTGCCACGCTCTTGATCCATTGTGCCGCTCTCCTGGGTGAGCTTCAGCCTTTCCAAGGGACTTTGTTGTTGTGATTTAAAAAAAGGAAATGAGGTTGTTTCTCCATTCTTGCTAGGCCTGACTTGGAGCTGCAGTTTAAATGCTACCACCACGAGGACCGGCAAATGAACACCAACTGGCCAGCCTCCGTCCAGGTCAGCGTGAATGCCACACCTCTCACCATCGAACGGGGAGACAACAAAACCTCTCACAAGCCCCTCTACCTAAAGCAAGTGTGCCAGCCTGGCAGAAATACCATCCAGATCACAGTCACCGCTTGCTGCTGTGTAAGTTCCTCCTTGGCATCTAAGTGGTTGGGAGAGAGACTTTGTACTCACAGTTGCAAAAGCTCACCGTTGTTCTATTACGGACAAAGCCCCCATTTACAGTAATGCCTTGGCTTAAGAGTAACTTGGTTTAAGAGCATTTTGCAAGACAAGCAAACATTTCTTCTAAATTTTACCTTGATCAACAAGCAATGTCTTGCAATACAAGTAACAGGAGCAGGTCATATGATCACAAGTGAACCAATGGTGGCTCTCCCTCTCTTCTGGGTTATGGGTGATTGTTTGGAACGTTCCATGTCAGAAGCCTCCAAAACAGAGAGAGGAGAGAGGAATGGAGGTCTCCTTTGCACCAGCCAGGAATGTTTTCAAAGGGAAGTGCAGGTTCTTATGAGATGCACCTGTGAAGGTGGTGGGATGGAGATAAAGGCCTCTCCTGGTGATCTTAGCACCCGAGCTGGGTCATACTGCAAGATTCACTCTTTGAGGTAGCTTGGACCCAGGCCATTTGGGCTTTGTAGGTTAAGGTCAGCACTTTGAATTGTGCGTGATAGCTGATTGGCAGCCAGTGGAGTTGCTTTCGTAGGGGTGTAATGTGATCTCTGTAACCCGCCCCAGTCAGCAATCTGGCTGCTGCATTTTGGACCCATTGAAATTTCCTGAGACTTTCCATCAGTAGCCCCACATAGACCACATTACAGTAGTCCAGCCGTGATGTCACTAGGGCAGTGGCCAGAGCAGGTTTCTCAAGAAACGGGCGTAACTGGTGTACTGGTTTTAATTTTGCAAATGCATTCCTGGCCACCACAGCTGTGACCTGGGCATCTAGGTTCAGGGAGCACCCCCAAGTGACGCTTGGTTGTAATACTATGGGAAAAGCAGGGAAAAGTCTTGCTATTAAAGCTTTCTCCAATCTGACAGTCTCTGTCTCTGCAATGGCTTCAAGTGATGAGAGTTACAGAATTTTTTAAAATTCTGTTCCACCATTTTGCTAGGTCTTCTTTTTCTTTTTCTTTTTTGTTATTTTTCTCTTCCCCCCCCCAACTGTTTGCAGTACTGTGTTTGATATTTGTTTTTATTTACTGCTTGTTAACCGCCTGGAGTTCCTTTGAGAAGATGGGGAGTATAAAAATAAAATAAGATAAAATAAATAATATCAGGTTGAGGGAAACTGCTCTGCCCATTTTTTCTGCACGTGTCTGTGTGCGAACATGGCATCTCCCTTAGTTCAGACCACCTCTTTTTTTATTTTCTTCTTTCTAGTCTCACCTCTTTGTCCTGCAGCTGGTTCATAGGCCTTCCGTGCGGTCCGTTTTGCAGGGTTTGATAAAAAAGCGCCTGCTTCCGGCTGAACACTGCATCACCAAAAGTGAGTATGTGCTCATCTCCTTCCTTGCCGGCCTGGGCACATTGTGATGGGCCCCAGAGAGCCAGGAGTCTCCTTCGTGATCCTTCAAGGGCTATCAGAGCCACAGTTAGAAGTGGACACAGCAGTCATGAAATGCTGAGGACAGAAATGCTGTGCTACTAGGAGAGCAGGAGAGATGCCATATTCGGCACCTGTGGAACCCTGTTGTGAAATTTTATGAGGGACCCACAATTAGGAAATTCAAAAAAGTAGATATAAATGTAAAACAGGCCTGCCCAACAGGTAGACCGCGGGCTACTGGTAGCCCACAAAGGGTTCAAAAGTAGCCCGCCGGCCATCAATAAAAAAAGTGAGGGGATAAGTTCTCCACTCCAAGGACCACCACTGTCCCGGCAAAGTTCTGGGTCTGCCAGCCCACTGTCTCAGCCGAGCAGGGCAGTTCAAGGGCCATGGCGCATTGAAATCTGTTCTCTCCAGAACAGATTAATTGGTTTTCAATGCATTCCTCTGGGAAACCACTGCTCTACTTACAAAAACTTTTAGTTATGAGCACGTGCTCGGCACAGATAAAATTCGTAAGTAGAGGTTTTAGTGTAGTAGCCCTCAGGCCCTTTGGGCTGGAAAAAGTAGACCTTGGCCTGTTCAAAGTTGATTGTGAGCTGCCCAGAGACCTCTGGGTAGTTGGCGGCATACAAGCTAAATAAATAAATAAATAAATAAATAAATAAATAAATAAAATAAATTAAATAAATTAAATAAAATAAACAGCCCTGATGTAAAACATACCCTCAGCATCCCTGAAAATATTTCCAATGGCAGCCCTTTGGAGCCTGTTGCCACCATTCGACCCCATGGATTGATGTCAAGTACCATCCACACCAGGTGTGGTGTTTGTATTTGTTGGGATAAACAAACGATAGTCTGCAGACTTCCTGTGTCCCTCTTGGGATCCACTGCATCGGCTAATTCCCTCCCCTTTAACTGGAAGTGTTTGTTAGGGTACATCTGGATTCCATATTTGCATCAAAGATGTTGGCCCAACATATTTGGATCAGAGCACAGAGAGTCCTCTGATATTAAGGCAAGCTATTGAACTGCACAGCCTGCGATTGGAGTTCACTGACATCTGACTAGTGCCTGAAACTTGGTTTCAACCAGTAGTTCCAAACTTTGCCATTCAGATTAGAGAATCCAGAAGTTGTAATCTAAAAAAATGTGAGACCCAAAGTTGGAAATCACTGCCGAAAAATGTAGCTGAGCATTAAGAGGCTACGTTGCACCATGTCAGATGCATATACATACTTCCCTCCCCTCCCCTTATTTGCCTGCCGTTTCTATTGTGTTGGAATGTTCTGTGTAACACAAATGGAGCAGTGACATCTGTGAATGGGAACATTTTCAAACGTTGGGTTGGAACGCAGCAAGCAATGATATGAGCACTAGAAAGGAATGCACGAGGATAGTAGAATTGTGAAGTCTTACTCATCAGAGGAGGCTTGTCTGGTTTGTAACCTGGCAATGCTATTCCCAGCCATTTTTGAAAGTGAAACATCGATCAGCCTTCTCTCGGCCTGCTGATAAACAAATTAGCTGTTTGCAACAGTATTTTCCCCTCTTAATTCCTAGTCAAACGAAACTTCAGCAGCGGCACAATCCCTGGGACTCCAGGTCCGAACGGAGAAGATGGGGTAGAGCAAACGGCCATCAAGGTGTCCCTGAAATGCCCCATCACTTTTAGGAGAATCCAGCTTCCAGCAAGAGGCCATGACTGCCGGCACATACAGGTGAGCTTCTGGTTTCTGTATATTGCTCAGGTTATCTCCTGTCCAAAAGTGAAACTGCACCATATCTCCAGCCTTCCCAAGCATGGTGCCCACCAGAATCACTAGATTACGACTTCTATTCTCATCAAGCATATGATGGGAAATGCAGTCCGACAGCTCGGGAATGGTTCTTACTATAACATCAAGCAGTCTTTGTTACTTAAATGATCAATGCAGGGGTGCCCAAACTTTTTGTAAGGAGGGCCAGATTTGGTGGCTGAGAATGTGTCAGGGGCCGGTTGCTCCCCAACCCTGCCACCCCACCGCAAGCCCCACCCACTTTCTTTTTTAAAAAATGGGGTGAAGGAGGGGGAGGGAAGGGTGGGCCAGCCAGCTGCGGGCCACTCAGAATGGCCTGGCGGGCCGGATTCCCCCCCCCCCCCCCGGGCCGGACTTTGGGCAGGCCTGGATTAATGATTGAGTGATGCTTTATTTCATAGTTAGTGCCAGTAGTTCCCCCGTCACATCGCGGTTTAATCCTTGCGGTCCCGGTATATCACGGAATGCTGGATGCACCTGCACCTGGGCATGCCTTCCCCCTCACCTCACCTGGAGAACTGACCTGCCAGGTCATGCAGCGCTCCCTCACCATTCCACACACACTCCTTACCTCTGAAAAGTGCCCAACTGGCTGAAGCTGCTTGCGCAGGCCTTTCAACACCCTCCTAGCACCTCAAGAAGGATTCCTGATGAGTCGCACCGGTCATGCATGTCTGTCTGCACCTCCCAAGACCTCCAGGAACTGACCTGCCAGTTCGGACTGCTTACACACCCCTTTCTTTCTCTCCCCTGCCCCTCTGTAAACTGACATGCCTGCTGGTGCTGCTTGCCCACCCCTTTCTACACCCTCCCTGTGTGTGTGTGTGTGTGTGTGTGTGTGTGTGTGTGTGTGTGTGTGTGTGT
>JAHTLZ010000327.1:13104707-13178035 GCA_023846285.1 Phrynocephalus versicolor | reverse complement strand
ATCTATCTATCTATCTATCTATCTATCTATCTATCTATCTATCTATCTATCTATCTATCTATCTATCTATCTATCTATCTATCTATCTATCTGATTTTATACTGCACCATCTGACCAACGGTCACTCTGGTCACATCAAGTTTGTTGAAGACAGGGTTTCAGAAATCTGTCATACACCCACAAAGTGGGTCCCCTAGGAAAGTATCATTTAGCAACTGGCTTGGGGAAACCCAATTTTCACCAAACCTGGAGAGATTATAGAGGAAAGCCAGAGGTACTTCTCTACATGTTTGGTATCTCTAGGTACCTGGGGAAAACTTTATTTGCAGCGGGCATAACTCAGATACCATATATCCAATCTTTCCCAAACTGGGAAAAATTGTAGAGAGGAGTCAGAGGACGTATTTTGAAGCTGAGGCTCCAGTACTTTGGCCACCTCATGAGGAGAGAGGAGTCCTTGGAAAAGTCCCTAATGTTGGGAAAGATTGAAGGCAGATGGAAAAGGGGACGTCAGAGAATGAGATGGTTGGACGGCATCATCAGCAACCAACATGGATTTGACCAAACTCCAGGAGGCAGAGGAAGACAGGAAGGCCTGGCGAGCTCTGGTCCATGGGGTCACAAAGAGTTGGACACAACTGAACAACAAATGCATTTCAGATTTACCTGCTCTCTTCATCAATGCTGCACTCCTGTTGCATAGGCCTTGCTTTGTTTTTGTGGCAAAACGGTTAGATGGTCAGATTAGGATATCCAGGTTCAAGTCATGAAACTCACAGCCCACTGCATGACCTTGAGCTGTGCGCTCTTTCGGCCTCACCTACCACAGTGCTGGTGCAAGGAAGAACGTGGGTCAAGAGGACAGCTACACACCTACAGTTCAAGAGGGGAGAGGTGGGTATGGGAAAGTAAAAAGGCAGTTATAGAAAGGGCCCTGGCTCTGTGATGCCTGTCTCACTGCACAAAATGCTCTTCTGTCAACATATTTAGCAACGGCGAGTGTTGCTCTCTTTCTGCAGAAGAATGCGAGTGAAGCAGAGGCGAAGGAGGTTCACAGTGAATTTGGATCTGAATCTATTTCCAACTGTATCAGACTGAGACTGCTGTATTTGAGAATCAGTATAACAATGCCATATGCCACACTTACTTGAACTGTTGAATTCAGTCTTTTTATAGAGGATTTGGGGCCAAGAAGTAAGATTGGGGGGTGGGGGAAGAATACCACTAGGTGACCCATTATTTGCAAGAAGTAATGCCACACCTGGATACTTTATATTTAAGAAACTCTGGAAAGGATTGCCATAATCTGGAATCAACTTGACAGACCCTAATAGGGTTTTCAAGGTAAGCAAGAAGTTTAAGGAGTGGTTGTTTAGTTCTACACCCTCAGCTTTCATGGCCCAGTAGGGCTTCAAACCCATTGTTTCCTAGTTCCTCAGTCTATCTACTATACCACACTCTATATGAGCAATACTTAAATGCTGTTGATTGCAACTCATGGCAACTCTTTCCAGATATGACAGATTTCTCCCGTCTTCTGGCTGCAGTTTTGGACTGTGCATCTTGCAGAATCGACACAGGCTGGTTGTTCTCCCAGGAGAAACAGCAGAAAATTGAATGTCCAACATCTGGCTCTGGATTCCAGATATCTCTCTCACTGAACCATTCCGTTTATTATCTGCTGCACTGAAATATACTATCTCAGAAACTGGAAACTCATTTTATGTGCAATATTATATCCACTAAATGATCTAGCTTAATTTATTTGTTGTTTTCCTAATGCTGTGGTCACTATGCTTTTTATACCAATAAATGGCTTAAGTAGATTTTCTGGCATTTTATAGCGGCCAGTATTTCGTAGCTCCTCCTGCTTCAAGGAAATTATACACAGTGGAATATCACTGTAATAATCTCAAATGTGTTTATGTGACCACAACCCTATGTAGTACCTCTGGGTATATTTCCGGCCTAGCAGAGAAAAGTTCCACAGCCTTGAGTCTAGGCTCATCAAATGGACTTTTGCTCTCCATGAAATTCTCTAAGGAATGTTAAGAGCGAGAGGCAAAACTGGAAGCTTTATCTGCCATAAGCAGAAATCGACTTCCATGACCGAACCTACCAGTGTGAATTACTGGAAGACACCTGTGTGATTCCCACCATCCCATCACCCTCCACAAGAAATGATTTGGCTTGTTTTGGTTGATACACAAGGTGGGGGTTGCGAGTGGGTGGAAAAGTACTAAGTGTGTAACCACAATATGAGAACAAAAAAGCCCAGTAGTGAATGGAAACTGAAGAGAAGCACCCCTTCACAGTCTTTTATGCTCATAGCGCTGTCAAACAACATCAAACATGTAGGCCTTTTGTGCTGCCCGATATTGAGTTAATCCAAAGCTTCAGCTTGTGAAAAAGTGTTTCAGTCTAAAATATAATAATGACTAAATGCATTCCTTTCTTCTGTGGGATAGGTACCTTTACTTGGCTACAGGAGCTGGGTGTGTCAGACTGAAGCAGTAAAATGCTTTGGTCACCCCTGAATGTCTGCAAGGAAAGCAAATTCTCGTAAGATTAAACATGAGGGATCTCAGCTAAAAATGGCCCGGTTACAAAATAAAATAAAATAAAAAAAATCACAAAATCCTAAAAGAGGTAAAAACTGGAAAGTTCTCATCCTTCAAATTCAAAATTAGGCACAACGGTTTAGGCACACAAATCTTGTTGTATAGTACTGTAATATATGTTTTGACTCAGCTCCTAGAAGTCTTTTTAAAAAGACCAATTAAAATATATAAAATCTTGGCAGATTTTCTAATATTCCCCATCCTTGCACAACACTAGTCAGCAAGGTTCAGGTGGAATTTAAGTTTTATCATAAAAAAAGATCCAACTTGCTTAGACAAAAGGGACACTAGCCAATAAATCAGTTTTGGCTAGCTCCCTTTTCAAACCATTCTACAAGACTCTCCCATATATAAGACAACCCCCAATTTTTCAAACCAAAATAACAGTTTATCTACTGTGTGGTTATCTCATGGGCTTATCTCCAAAAAATTGCAGTCTCAACCATTTTGGGAGACTGAAGTCCACCAAGCTGGCCACCTGATTAAAGGTCGAGAAGACACATTTACATCTTGTCTGCTCTGTTCAAAAATCATAGTATAAAAACATAAAAAATATAATATATGCTATGCCATGAAACTCCTTTCCCACTTAAAACCCAGTGTTAAGCTATAGGAAAAACTGATATTTCTACAACACCATTTCTCAAGCTTGCATGAAATGCCCCTTATCTTGCTTCACTCTTTGAAATTATCAGGATATATCTGCTGTCATTTCTCCAGCTGTACACCAGACCATCTGGAATGATCCCCTTTTCAGTCAGGTCTCAGACCATTGTGCCTAGTGTACAGGCTCGTTTTCTCTCCGTGGCAGCTCGATGCAGCTCTAATTCGTTCTCGTTACTTGAACTGGTATTTTTTCTTTTCATCTATGCCCAAGTCCTTCCCCTCCCCTTGCCCACTATGGGGCTGGGGCGAAGAGTTATTGGCCATGACCACCAGGGTGGCAAGCATGGATCGGGCCCCCCACGCCTTCTTCCTCCGTGGAGCAAAAGCGTTCCGGGAGGAAAAATGGAAGGTTCGGTCAGTGCAACGTGTAGCCTGCATAATTTAAATTGCAAACCGCCCAGAGAGCGCTTGAAGTGCTCTGGGCGGTCTAGAAGCAGAACACTTTTTGCTTCTGCTAAGGGTTCGCGGCGGTTCTTGGGAAACAGTGCCTTTGCGGAGGGGGAGAAAAAAAAACCCGTCCGCGCCATTTTGAGTTCCTCGGAGGAAAAGATTCCATGCACGAAATGCAAAGGAATTCTTTCGGTCAGGATCAAGCAGCGATGCCCATGTCCGGGTACCGGTTATTCAAATGCATCCTCTTCTGCTGCACCGTTTTAAGGCAGATTTAAAACAGCGTCTGCAAGCAATCCCGTTTGCAGTTTGCAACCCTGCAATTTTCTTATAATTCTTTACTGCTTGGAACTAAGCGTCATGCATTCGTCGCTTGGTCGCTATCAACCAGCAACCCTCCCCCAACCTCCACGGTTCTTCCTCCCATTCCCCCGCTTCCCATTCCGTGGGAGACACGACGCCAACCTCCGCCTTTCCCCCCTCCCGGGACCCTCCACCCACTGCGCGTGCGCGCCCCCTCAAAAGCCATGCCTTTGCCGGGTTCCTGCCCGCCCGCCGCGGAGGAAGCCACGCCCTTAAGCCCGAGGCGCGGAACGCCGAGGAAAACAAATCTGATTGGGCCGAGCGCTTTTCGCTCGGCAGAGCCCCCCCGTTCTGATTGGCGGGAGGTCGCGTGAGGAAAGAGGGGGCGCGCGCGCCGGCTATATAAGCTCGGGGAGGGGGAGCCTTCCGTTGCTTTTGTGACTCGGCCGGTGTTGGGGTGGTTGCTCTCTTTTTTTCCCTCTCTCTCGATATTTTTATTTTTTTATATTAAAAAAAACCGCGGCGGCTCGTTGGCCCACCACCACCACCATGTCGAACCCGATCGTGTTCTTCGATATCTGCGCCGACGGCGAGCCTCTGGGGCGCGTGAAGTTCGAGGTCCGAGGGCGGGCGGGGGGAGGGGCGGCCGCCGCGGGGGGGGCCGGGGGCGGGGGCCGGCCAAGAGCCGAGCGAGTGAGTCCTGAGGGCGGCCGCCGCCGCGGAGCCGCCATTTCCTGCCAAAGGAAGATGGCGGGGCCATTTTGGGAGCGCGGTCGCCCGTATGGCTGTGGCGGGAAGGGGATGGGAGACAGACAGGGAGGCTGAAGGGGAAGGAGGGCTGCGCGCGCACCTGGCCGTTGAGGGGGAGGGGGAGTTAACTGTCTTTGCCCCTCAGGGAGGGCGCGGCCGGGCGTCGCCTCCTCCTCCACATGGCTTCCCTGAGGGGAAAATCACGGCCTGGCTGGCTGGCTTCCTCCCTCCCTTGCTCCCTTGGGAGCCCCCGCCTTTGTCTTTCTGCAGCCGCTTCAACAATACAAGGAGTACCTTGCATGAAGGAATTAATTCGTTCCGAATGAAATGGTTCCTTAATACAAATTTCCCATAGGGCTGCATTGAAAACGGAGTGATCCCCTTTTTATGTTGGACAGATTTTCCCCATAGGCTAATGTTAAGCAAATTTCCCCGATCTCCGGAGATTTGTTTTATGTTTTACAGATTTTATGTTATACAAACTGTGATACAAAGGTCCGCTGTATCTAAGCTAGTGACAGGCGGACCTTTTAAGAGCCTACTGGGACACAGTTTTAGTGGCTGCCAATAAGGGGAAGGAGCCCAAGGCTGTCTGCTTGGCCCTACATGATGACATTTTTTGCGGTCCGAGGTAGTACCCAAAGTGCGGTTCCAAACGCACTCATTTTTTCGCATAGTGCCCATACAAGCCGTTTTAACCTGAATCCAGGAGGGTGTGAAGGGGCGAGGGCGGGTGCCCCACAGAAAGGTCTCCCAGGGCCACTCTTGGCACCCCGGGCTATAGGTTCGCCAACGCTGACCTAGACAAATCAAAAGTACTTACCGCCTCCACCACCAAGGCCCATATCTAAGGGCCCATTCTTTATGGGTTTCGGCACCTTTAAGCCATTGTCCACCTAAAGGCCTATTGAGACTGTTGTCCCCCCAAGGAGCCTATTCAGACCATGGTTCATTTTGGGAGCCTATTTCAGACTAGGGTGACAAGAGGTCAAAGTGAACTGTAAAATGGAGGAGTTGGCAACTAGCTTTCTTCAGAATGACAAAGCTGGATGAGCAGCAAAACGTTTCAATCTCTTAAGAAAAGAAGTCCAGTTGCCACATCTCAACTTCCAGATAAACTCACCTGGGTGACTGAGAATCTGCACGGACATAGTCTGCAGCCATTGCAGAATTGATCTAGGGCCCCAACAGGCATGGTTTCTTGTGCTGCCCACGCCCCGCCCGCCTTTACTGCAGTGGAAGGAGAGAAGCAGGGGCAGGAGGACGTGCACGACGGGGAGAAATGGACTTGCTGCGCTTCCATTGCACAGAAAGTCGAGGTTCGGCTGAAATCTCTGTGGGCTGGGCAGATGCTGCCCAAAAATCACCCTCATCTTTCTCTTCCCAGTCAGTTGAAGTAGAACAGTTTTCTGATGGGTCGAGTGGAGGAGGGTTTAGGTTAGGATAATCCCCCCACCAAAAAAATCACCACCATTTGTAAGGAAAAAAATCCCAAATGATGGGCTTGTGCAGAAGTTTAGATTTTCTTAATAGGTTTTCACCATTTAATGCCATGGAGACAATGCTAAAATTAGTTTGTTCTCCAAAAAGCATAGTGGAGGGTATGATTGGTTTCCCCCCTGCATTTTAGGTGCAGTATTTATTAATCAATGTATGCACGCCCAAGCCTCCGCACAAGACAGGGTTCTGTTTCTCGAAATAGCTAGAAATGAATAGCAGCATCATTTTGAAGCCCTGTTCTCCTTGCCTTGGTCCTAGAGAGGACCCTGTATAACCAGTCCAAAATGCCTGGCTTCAGGATTTCAAATAGGCTGAATGGTTGCAGCAGAAAGTAGGCTGTTGCTTCCTGTCCATTTTCAGCAATGGCATGCTTGGATGAAAAGTCCTGGATGTAAGATGCGAAGCCTTTTCCATTGGAGTTGGCAATCGGTCAGAATAGAAAGGGCTTTTAGTAGCAGATGGGGCACATGGTGGCTGTTCAGGCTCCAGGAAGTGGCTGAAACAAGTTGCATCCTTTAATACATTTTGGTGCTTGGCTCTGCCCTCTTGAGCCGGTCAGTTTTGGAGGATGGCAAAGAAGCTGGGCAGTAACAGACAGGCACTGTGTGGTTTCCATAGTGCTCTTGTGGCTTACAGTAATTCATTTTGTTTGATTTCTGCAGGCCTTACTGTAGTAAGTTTATTCCTTAAGAAGCATTTATTGGAGCTTTTTGAAAGATGCAAGACAGATTATGTCTTGTGTAAATATTGTTTTATCAGTGTCCAGTTGTTGATATTTTGTCAGCTCAAAACTGGTGGTGGAGCTGGTGGACACAATATCCGTAGTTAATTCTGGGAACTTTTGCAATAGGTGCATTTTTGCTTTTGGAAACAGCAAAAATCAGTGATACTAGTTATCTGCCAGTTAATACAGAACAAGTTGCTCCCAATACTGCAACAATCCCAATCATTAGGTTGCTGATGCCAAAGTGATAGCATAATGTACCACCAAATAGTTTAAGCTTTTCTAACAAAGTATTGTGAAGACTGATATTCTTGAACATTGTATGACTTTAAATGGTTTTTTTCTTTTCTTTTTGTCCCACAGCTATTTGCAGATAAAGTTCCAAAGACAGCAGGTTTGTAAACGTAATTCCTTTGCTTTTAAAGATATTAGTTTAAAATGATAGTCATCGGTCTAAGCAAATGTTCTGACAAATGTCTGCCTCTGATTTCAGAGAACTTCCGTGCCCTGAGCACTGGAGAAAAAGGCTTTGGTTATAAGGGGTCCTGTTTCCACCGAATCATTCCTGGATTCATGTGCCAGGTACATATTTGTTATACTAAGCTGCCTTCTATATAGTGTCATTCTTGTTTTGGCTATGTCTAAAGATCCATTATACAGTATACATTAAAATCTAGATCCACTGCTATCATTTCAGCTGTGTATATCTCTTCTTTTTACAGGGTGGTGACTTCACTCGCCATAACGGAACAGGAGGCAGATCAATTTATGGAGACAAGTTTCCTGATGAGAACTTCCTCCTCTCACACACAGGCCGGGGTATCTTGTCTATGGCAAATGCTGGTCCTGACACAAATGGGTCTCAATTCTTCATTTGCACTGCCAAAACTGATTGGTAAGTGCTTGACTACAGATTTGATGAACTGGTCCAGATCATGAGTTCCCAAACCTCCTTTTAATAAAACACTTTGTAACTTTTAAAAACATAATCCTGAGTAAGTTTAGAAAAAAAGGAATAAGGATAAACCGTTTTTGTCAAGGTTTTCTTCAAGTGGTGTTCACTTTGGCATTTCAAGTTAACATCTTCCTTGTGTAGTTGTTGCCTGCTGCATCTTGTCCAAAGTATCTGAATACTAACAGACTAGTATTCCTAAAGAAGCCTCATGGGTCATAAGATTAACAATTATATTCTGTTATGTCCTAATCTGTGTTTCTAGGTTGGATGGGAAACATGTGGTCTTTGGTCATGTCGTAGAAGGAATGAACGTGGTGGAAGCAATGGAGCGCTTTGGATCAAAAAATGGCAAGACAAGCAAGAAGATCACCATCTCTGACTGTGGGCAGCTGTCATAAAATTCCTTTGTCTTAACAATCAATCATTCCTTCTGTAGCTGGGGTCGTTCCCCTGTAATCTTGTGCTTCTGAATTACTGCTGCTTTTCTATTGGGTTTCAATTCTTCCTTCACAGGTCCAGCTGGACTGAAGACAACTTTGTTTGCAAAATGAAATAAAATGATTTAAACCACGTACTATTTTGTTGTTTCCTCCTCCCATGGAATGGCATATATCACAGTAGGGTTATGTATGTTTCATTCTAAAACAAACAAACAAAATGTGGTTTAATGACAAACCAGTCCCAGTTTTTATATGTGCACTATTTAACTCCTAGCAAAACATTCTAGAAGGCATATATTATAATTTAAAATTGTCTTGATACTGCCTTCATGTCATTTGAATGACAAAAACTGGCATCAGTAAAAAAAAGGACTGTCTAGACAGCTACTGAAAATGATCTTCAGGTCTTTGTCGAAGCACAAACAACTTGGGCTGCAAGTATGATGACACAAATAGGCACAACGGATAAGAGCCAAAAAGAACAGTGCTTCCATTAATATTGCAAAAGGTTTACTTTTTCAGGAGCAAGGGCAGGTGATGACTTTTATCAATCCTGAAAGAAACCTACATATTCTAGCTTTCCGTAAAATCCACATTAGGATCTTCTTCATTAGGCTGTACACAATGTATTGGGGGTTTTACAAAAAGAAAAGTAAAGGTCAGCAGATGTTTGTAGCAAGTCTGGCATAGACTTCTAACATGACTCAGAACCTCATTTTTTGTTTTCATCCATACCCTGTTGGTGCACAGGCTGATGAAGACAAGCACATTTGAAAAGCTCATACTGTACTTGCTCCCAGCTTTTTCAGGAGAAGCCAAAGAGGAAAGGGAAATGAAGCAATGTAGGTGGTCATTAAAACTTAAAATGAAGTGAAAAGCACAGTCTGAGCAGATTAAAACTTGGTGAGTGTTGTGCTATTTTTGATGCTAAGAATTACTATAGATCAGTGTTACCACCAAAATTACTATTTTTCCCAACTGCAGTTGAGAGCAGGTCAAACTCGAACCAACTTTTGCTGTTCCACTTGAGCTGGGAGCAGCAGATAAGTACTGTATACAGTACACCTGGTCTCTCAAATGGCACTTTTTGAATGGAGTGCTCTGTTTCCTGAAGTACAGTGCCATAATTCTATATCATAGTGTACTTCATGTCTGGTCTGTTGGGGGAAAAAATTGAATTGTGTTAGCATTTTGATGTCCCGATGCTGAAGTTCACGAGTAATGATTTTTTTTTTACGGAGTCACTTGTGCTTTTCATATTCTTGGTCACGAGTAGGATCTTGGAAAAACAATTCTAGGCTATATCGTGAGTTGGTACAAACTCTAATAAACCCATTTGATCATCCCAGAATGCAAGGTGAGCTCAAGTTTTAGAAAGCCAGATTTTGGTTGAAGGGCAGGAAAAACTCTTGGCTGATAGTAAGTCAATGGAACTAGTTTCCTTGGTTTGGACAACCGCCTAGATCCTA
The DNA here is from genome assembly GCA_023846285.1 of Phrynocephalus versicolor. Taxonomy (NCBI): domain Eukaryota; kingdom Metazoa; phylum Chordata; class Lepidosauria; order Squamata; family Agamidae; genus Phrynocephalus; species Phrynocephalus versicolor. The sequence continues at coordinate 13,168,217 of JAHTLZ010000327.1, read as the reverse complement.
GCAAATACTTTATAGGCCCCTTGTAGCCCCTGACATGATGGAGGCTGCTAGTTCTGCACACCCCCAAATCAAAAAGAATCTTGGTTACATTCTTCCAAGTTGCTCCTGGCAATGACTCCATGATGAAAGCAATATCCAAAATGGTCCTGTCTCTTGAGCCCTGCTCCGCTTTTATAGATTCAAGCTTATGGCTTCCTTTTAAGAGTGTCCGTTTCATCTTGTCCTGCCTTCTACCTTTTTCATAGTCTTTTCTGGAGAATCCTGCCTTCTCAATGTGCCAATGCAGGACAGCCTCCGTTTCAATATTTTTGCCTTTAGAGATATTTCAGGCTTGGATTTTTATAAATGCAGGATCTAATAAAGGTACAGTATCACCTGTTCCTGCTGTTTTGTTTTGAGTAGCATGGCCTTTCCTTGCCTTTTCCTTACATTTGTATAATTGTAGGGACCACACAGGCTTATCCTTGATCTTTCTAAACTCATTTGGTATCAGGATTCATTCCCCAAAACAGTTGCTGTTTGTTCTGCCTACTGCTACAGGAAATAAATTATAAATCAGTTTGTTGATTTGCACTAGCTATCCATGAGGATGTTTTCCTTTTCCCAAGATTTTTCCATGTTAGTGTCTTGTAATATTCAGTTGAATCAACTATTATTGCAGCACACCTGCAATGACTAGGAGGTGCCTGTGAATGATCAGTATTGGCAAGACAGCTTTGTCTGCTGATCATGCACATGGAGAGAAATCTGGAAGTTGAGTCATGGCTACTGGACTTCTTTTTTGAGAGATAGAAATGTTTCGCTGTTCATCCAAACAGTTTCATCGGTCTGAATGCAGCTGTTTGGATGAACAGCGAAACGCTTCTATCTCTCAAAAAAGAAGTCCAGTAGCCATGACTCAACTTCCAGATAAACTCACCTGGATGACTGAGAATCTTCACAGACATGGAAAGTTAATGTGAAATCTTTTAGTACAGTATCCTACTAGAGAAAATTCTCAAAAAGTGATGAAGCTTCAAATTTTCAGCCTTTCATCACCGTGGAATTGTAAAAAAATGTGTCTAGTACATGTTTGAGAAACCGGTTCCCCTGCAGATACTGGGAGCATTCTGACATTCGCAAGCAGCAGTTTGGTGACCATTCTAGTTTTCCGACATGTAGGGTAGGTGGGGGAGGGATTTACAATCCCTTTTGTGCTTTAAGAGGCTGGGTATTTTCCTTCAGATTGCAAAGATACCTTGCGATACTTTGGAGGGAGATGAGCAACAAGGACTGAAAGCTACTGTAACTAATCTGGTGTTTGGCCAGTTTTTAATCCATGTTCAATCTCAAACTAAATGCCTTAATATTGATATAATTAGATTAGATAAACCAACAGATTGCTACATTTTACAATATGGTTCATATGAGTTTATTTCCTTAATCTGGCTTTGATTTCTGGAGCAAATTGAAGTGGGCTTGTTAAGATCTGTATCTTGGTTCCTTCATTATGAACAGCAGCTTTTATGCAAAGGGATTGTGTGAGCCTCCTCTTGGGAAGAGCAATTTTCCACAATATTAGCACGTGTTGAATAACAGCAGCTTCTGCAGGTTAAAACGCATAAGCAAGGTGCATTGGAACGTCTGAAGCTGTCTGCGGGGATGCTGTTGCCAGTACACAACAACACAACGTCCAAGATTTCTGTCCTGCCTCTTGAAGCCGAGGGAGCACCCAAAAGGAAGCTGCTGCTGTGTCAATTACATCATCTGCTGATTCTGCTGCCCTCAAGAGCCAGGTTTGTAGAAGCAGCTTGGAATGATTTGCGGGGTGGGTGGGGGATGCTGCTACTCCCATACAGTGAAATCAAGGCTTGGTTTTGCTTTGGAGCCATGAGCTCTACCGCCTATTCATTGAATCTCACTGGTCTAGGAACTGGCCTTGCTAACAAGATAGTCTTCCAGTCAGCAGTGATACAAGATTAAATTATCACGGAGGTGCCTTATTTATACTGCCTCATTAGTGCAAGCATTACCCAGGGTGGTTTATAAGTTAAAACTTTTTTAAAAACCAGACGCCACATAATAATGCTTCTAAAGCAACCAGGATAGCTGGAGAGAATCATGGAACACCCTGGACAGCAAGAACAACCAGCTATGCCAAAGGCTTGGATTTAAGAACAGTAGTTACTCATCGGATACCGTGTCTCCCTTTAAAGCAAATTTTGAAAGGCCACTGACAAAATGCACAGTATATAACCCTAGGGCTGTAAAGTACAAATAAAATGCAGAATAGTCGTGTAGCCTCAAATTTTGATTTTGATCTCCATGCTGAGTTGCCCTACCAGAGCTCTTAAGATTTTCTCAAAAGGAGGCAGCTTCCTATGCGATCCCGCCCTCTTGATCCTGGGCTGTGTCATGTCAGGGCCTGATGCAAATGTATCGGTTATTTTACAGAAGGGAACATGACTCAGGAACTTACGGGGGTGGGGCTAAATGTCTCAAGTTGCCATTTTCTTCCTGAATAAAGCAGTTGTCTGCCCCTGGAAGCATGCATGGCCCTAATTCACTTTGGGGAGTCTGGACACCCAGTGGCCTACAGCAGAAGGGAAAAGCGGTGCGAGCGAGCGCGTGTGTGTTGCTCCATTTATTCCTGCTGTGAGAAAAACACATTTCATCCCTTTTAGGACCCCTTCCAGTCGGCGATGTTTAGCAATTTTTGGGGGGGGGGTATCATGATTACACCTTCCCTTCCTACGCATCCGCTCCCCTCCAGCTTTGAGCGCGTCGCCCGGCTCGTAGTGTGTCCGGAGAAGGCGCGCGGCTGCTGCTGCTGCGCCCCCCTTTCGTCTGATCCGCCTGGGGGGGGCTCCGCGTCCGCTGCCTGTGTCGCTCCGCAATTCAGGAGCCCCATTTCAGGGAATGGCCCGTCCGGGGATGCCTGTTGTGAGGGGTTTTGTGTGTGTGTGCGCGCGCCGGTCGTTTTCCTTCCTGGACCTTTTTTTCCTTCTGCAAGGGCGGGTTCGCCACCGCTCTGCTCTCCGCCTTTGCGCCCGCCCCGCAAAAAACTGCGGCAATGCAACACACCAAGCGTCGGCAATTCTGCTACGACGCCCCCCCTTCCTCCCGAGCCCAGCCGGGGCGAGCGGGGCACGTGGGCGTCCGCAATTTTGGTGCGGGTGGGGTGTTTAGTCGGAAGGGGGTGGCCCAAATCCGACGTGGGGAGCGGATTCCGCAACACAGGAGGCAGGGAAATCCGCAGCCCACGACGCGAGGGGGCGACACCCTGCCGGCCTCCGCCAAGAGCCGGGGCGGCACCCCAAGGTGACTCACCCGCCCCAGAGTTTGCGGGAGGCCGCCCAGCAACAGCCGCAGCCGCGGAAAAGTACCGCGCCGGTCCTCCTCCCTTCGATGGGTGTCCCCTTCTCGCTGGCTCCCCCACCCGTTTCCCCCGGGGATGTCATGCGTCCCAGGGAAACGGACGCCGCCTCGTGGCAGCTGGCGGTCGGTACAAGAGGCCGGCCGGCTTTGGGATTCGCCAGGTGGGCAGGCGGTAGACCAGAAAACGTGTCCGGGTTTGCTTGCTGTGTCCCTCCGCCATGGGAGACTTGTCCCCCTGCCTTGAAGGCTGGAGAGCTGCTGTCAGTATCGATGTGTGTACGTGTGTGTGTGTGTGTGTGTGTGTGTGTGTTGTCGTTGCAGTCGTGACCGACCCCATGTCCATGGAGTTTTCTTGGCAGGAATACTGGAGGGGTTTGCCAGTTCCTACTCCAGGCGCTTAGCTGCCTAGATGCCCTACCTAAGGACAGTGGTACCTTGTATAAAGGAATCAATTCGTTCCAGATGAAATTATGTTAAGCAAATTTTCCTTTATACAAATTTCCCATAGGATTGCCTTGAAAACAGAGTAATTCCTAATCGCCACAATTTTTATGTTGTAAGGATTTGCCCCATAGACGATTCTGTTCAGCAAATTTCCCCTATCTCCGGAATTTTTTATTATACAAACTCTTTGTTGTATGAGGGCCCACTGCGCATGCGATCTCACCTGATTTCGGAAGCTAAGCAGGGTTGGCCTTGGTTAGTACTTGGATGGGAGACCACCAGGGAATACCAGGTGCTGTAGGCGCCTGGAGTAGAAAATGGCAAGCCACTCCAGTATTCCTGCCAAGAAAACTCCATGGACGTGGGGTCACGAAGGGTCGGTCACGACTGTAATGAGACAACACACAAACCTCAGGCGCCTACGGTATCAATAGTACTAGGTTAAGAAGGTAAAAAGGTTCCCCCTGCACATGCTTGCTAGCCATGTCTGACTCTAGGGGGCGGTGCTCATCTCATTTTTTTAAGCCAAAGTGCCAGTGTTGTGCAAGTCTGCTGGCCTGGTCTGGCTGAACGCATTTCTGCCCACCGAACACTGTTTACCTTCCCACTTTTTACGGCAGTATCTATTTATCTGCTTGCATTTACTTGCAATCGCAGGGAGATGTTGCCAGCCTGTGAAGCTGCCTGTTCCCATTCAATAGAGCCTTGCGTAGCCTGGATACATGTATTAGCTAATTAGCTTGTCAAGGACTTCCTTAAAGCCATATTGATTGATGACCCACATTGCATCCATGGGCAGCAGTGCACCGTTGGTTTAGCCTCATCTCAATTGCCCAAATAAAACTGGAGGACCTAGGCCAGTGATGGTGAACCTTTTAGAGACTGAGTGCCCAAACAGCAATTCAAAACCCACTAATTATTCACAAAGTGCCAATACAGCAATTTAACCTGAATGCACATGGTTATGAAGGGGTGATGTCGGGTGCCCACAGAAAGGGCTCCGAGTGCCACCTTTGGCACCCGTGCCATAGGTTTGCCAACACTGACCTAGGCCCTCATTGGGCGCAGGGAGATTTAGAATGCTCCAACATCAACATTGATTTTAATCCCAAACTTCACAATTTTTAGGCTTGCTCCTATCTTGGAAATCTGTCGCCGAGGAGTATTGGACTATGATAGAAGCTGCTAGAGTTGTGAATGGTGCAGAGGAAGAGCAGGGATCAGTAACATTACTTTTTTTGGAATACAGTTCCCAGAATATCCCAGCTTTGTTTGGAGGTGGTATTATAAGAACTGAGATCAAAAAAGTACCTTCTCATCTCTGGGGAAAGGACACAAATGAAAATTGGCTCTCCACGTTTGCTTTATGGGAGGTGTAAGGCCAACAAAATCCAGAGGGCTGTATATTCCCCGCCCTTGCAAAAACCATTCTAAGTTCACAGTCATAGAGGACTGAAGACCAATCCTCCTTTTGGCCGATTCTCATTTCTCAACACCTAACTGAGGAGGCACAGCCTATATTTGGAGCAGGTACTTTCTATATCAGGCATGTCCAAATTTTGGCCCTCCAGATGTTTTGGACCACAACTCCCAGAATTCCAAGCCTGTATTTCCAATGGCAAAGGACTGTGGGAGTTGTGGTCCAAAACATCTGGAGGGCCGAAGTTTGGACAAGCCTGTTCTATACAGGAGGCCCCAGTGTGAGAAGGAAGGTGCGCCATTCCTCTCTCCTGGGTCCAACATAGGGTTAAAACCAGGAAAAGGGGAGAAACCATTACACTCATAGAGGGGAAACAGAAGAGAATACCAGGAGGAGGAGAAGGGGGTGTCCAGAAGAGAAAAACAGAAGGAAGGGAAACCCCAAGGAAGGGAGAAGAAAGAAACCACCTTGGGAGGATGGGAAGTCCCCAAAGTAGATAATAAACTAGAAGGGCTAGGTTTCTGTGAAAAATGCATAGTCTTTTGCTAGACACAGGTATATGGAATAATCACATGAAAAGGTCAGAATGATTATATCCAGGTGCCATGAATAATCACCTAACACTCATGTAATTGGTCAAAACTATGTTGCCAATGTGTTTAAAAAGGCAGCATTGAAATTTGGGACTGTTTTTGGTGAGTCAGCAGTTTCCCACTACTCTGTATATATGCTCTGTGTCTTATCGGCGGTGTTGGCTGATGTTAATGGGACTGGCAGTCCAGCAAAGTTTAGGTAGCCATATGTTGCTTAGCTACTGTTGACTCAATGTCACAATGGTTCATTTTTAACTCAGACTAGCCCAACGCGTCCATCATCACAGCTTCTGACTCTTCCCCTCACTCAATTATTCTTTTTCTCACTTTCCAGGGTGGAATATTAGATTGTTAATTCACCGAAGACTATCCTTGTATTAGAGGTAAGTGATCCAGTCACCATTCCTTTATAAATATCAGAACGCTGCAGAGAGGGGTTGTTTTTCTGTATAATGAGAGCACGTCTTGAAACTGTTAAAGACTTGGATGCTTAGGTTAAGAGGCAAAATACATTCAAGGTGATACTATTAACATGCTGATTGTTGTTGGTAAAAGATTACAGCCATTGACAATACATAGAAAATAATATTTTATCAGACAGTGGGCATATGTGTAATTTTCATCCAATTCTCATTTTGCAGAAACTTGGTTTCAAATCTCCAATCAGCCATGAAAGTATCTGGGGCTGTGTAAGCTGTCAACCTGACCAGTCTCCCAGATTTTTTTGGGATGATAATGTGGCAGAGGTGGAGTTGGAGATGTCTTGTCTGTGTGTTTAAATTAAAGGAAGGAGAGTATTATCTGATGCAGTTTTATTTGGGGGGGGACAAGTTTTAGGGGATAGGAGCAAGAAATAATAAATTATATTATGCAAGGCCTAGAGATGCTGTTTCTTCTAAATAAGAATAAGCTGCAGTGTCAACATCATGTCATATTCTTTTTGTCACCTTCATATACCAAAAGCTTTTCAGTGCGTAAAATAGTGCCACCTTGTGTCCTATTCCAGAGTTTACCTTAGGTATGTTTTTAATACTACTGCAAGCTTTGGCTTTCATAGTACTAGTCGGCATGTCCAAACTTTGGCCCTCCTGATGTTTTGGACCACAACTCCCAGAATTCTAAGCTTAGATTGCCAATGGCAAAGAACTGTGGGCCTTTACCATAACTACTTTTCCTCTCATCATTGCTTTGTATACTAACTTGATGCCTCTGGAAGGATGCTGTGCTGTAATGCACAGAAATTCTTTATTTACTGTACCATGCTGGATGTAACATAATTAATAATCCAGGATAGTCACTTGGACATCACCAACACGGAGGACAAAAGATGTATAATGGTGTGTAAAAACACACTAAGGACCTAATCACATGGACTGTAAGAAATCATCATTATATTTATTCCGCTGCTATTTAAAGTGTTTTATATATTTCCACTCACGTGATGCACCATTCTATATTTTTTTCAACCTTGCCAGCAAGGGCTTTTAAAAATGATCTGCTCCCTGAATCACTTCTTTCTTCATCAGTTTGGTGTGTGTGAAAATTGCTGTTCATTTACTTTGTTCCACACTTCTCCCCCCCACTTTAAAATGTTCAGTGATGTATCAATATTCCCTCCCCTCTCTTCAAAACTCTTTGCAGCATTCAAAGGTCAAACAGCTGTCTGTCAGAACTCTACTGTTACTGTACCTTTAGAAACAGGCCCTTCACTGGAAAGGTCATAGCCCTGCCAATCGTCAGGCTATTTTGGGCTGGGCTGGGAGGGGGAGTTCATTTTTGCTGGTAGGCCTCCACCCGAATGGAATGTGGGCTCCCGGATTCTCTCCAATGGCTGCCTGCTCTTGTCCATCTCCTGCGAAGAGGGACGCCGTTGGTCCCGAGGGTTAAAGTTGGGTTGGGGGTGGGACAGGGGGACAGCCGTCTAAATAGGGTGAGCACAGCCTTTCCGGGTGTGGATGGTTTACTGCCTGGTTTGAGGTCGCCCGCCTCTGCTTCCCGAAACAGACAGCTTCCCCTTGTCTCATCAGAGCCATGCCGACCCACCGGCTTGTCATCGTCCGGCATGGCGAGAGCACCTGGAACCAGGAGAACCGTTTCTGCGGCTGGTTCGACGCGGAGCTGAGTGAGAAGGGCAAGGAAGAAGCCCAGCGTGGCGCCCTGGCTGTCAAAGAGGCCGGCTATGAATTTGACATCTGCTACACCTCCGTCTTGAAAAGGGCCATCCGCACCCTCTGGTACATCATGGATGGGATAGACCAGATGTGGCTGCCTGTGGTCCGCACCTGGCGCCTCAACGAGCGCCACTACGGGGGTCTGACCGGCCTCAACAAGGCAGAGACAGCCGCCAAGCACGGGGAGGAGCAGGTCAAGATCTGGAGGCGCTCCTATGACATCCCACCACCCCCCATGGATGAAAAGCACCCTTACTATCAAATCATCAGCAAGGTCAGTATCAGCACCAACTTGGCTGGGAAAGAGTTGTCTGCTGTGGAATTCTAGATACTGGAGGCAGTGAGGTAGAATGGTTAGATTGCACCTGACCTGAGTGCAAGAACCAGGATTCAAATCCTTTACACCATGAAACTGACTGAGCAACTCTTGAGGTATACTTAGGGTGACTGTCAACATAAAACTGGGGGGGGGGAATGAGGTGGTGGGAGCTGTGCATTATGCCCTGAGCCCCTTACAATAAAGGCAAGTGGTCAATAGACTGGGGAGAACAGTTTGTATTAACAGCAAGGCTGTTGATAGCACAATATTTGCGAGGATATACTGAATGTTGGCGAAAACCATTTTCAAGTGCAAAAGGCCCTTATTGATTCTCCTTTAAACAGCTAAGATGAGGTGTGACCCTAATGGGGGGCGCCTGAGGTGGAATTGGTGGTACTGGGGTGGATAGACCAATGTTATGATTTTCTTATGTTTTCCTATGTTATGTTTTCCTATGGCTAGTGTGCAGTCCTGCAAGTGATAATAAATGAAGGCACCAAATTTTGTATAGTACTGCATGATGTAAATGGCAACTTGAAATTTTGTCATAAATCCACCAGAGCTTGTGTCCCTTCAAAACCTGAAGGTTAACACAGAGACTGTTTTAGATCAGAAGTGATGAATATTTAGCCTTTCAGGTGTTTTGGATTACAAAGCTCAAATTATGTAACCACTGGCCATACAAGGTAAAGCTAACGGGAATTGCAGGCCAAGATATGTGGAAGACCAATGGTTCTCCAATCATAATTGCACTATACCATATTTCCCAGTGCCAGTCTAAAATCTGGAGCATATGCTCTCTCTCGTTTTCATTCCAACAGTTTATAATATTTCATCTGCCATCATCAGACAATTACTGATAGGCACATAACGTTAGACATTTATTATTCTCTTCCTACTCCCATATTCAGTGTTGTTGGCCCTACTGGTTCATCCCCAAACTCGGAAGGTAGGCCTCAAGCTTCTTAGTGCTCAGAAGAGGTTAAACATTCCCTTCTTCTGGGGGCCATTCTGGGGCTTGGCCAAAGCCCCACTAACATTGGCTCTTCTGGGATGCACAATGAGGAATGAAAACTCCTAGCCTCTGGTTCTGTAATCAGATACCTAACTCACTGAGCTAGTGAGCTAGCGTTACCTCTTTGTAGGCCTCACTACTCTCCTGTCGTCGTTGTTTTTGTCATTTCGTACCATTCAGGCCCGGCGCTATGCTGCTTTGAAGCCAGGCGAGCTGCCTTCTTGTGAGAGCTTGAAGGACACCATCGCCCGCGCCTTGCCCTTCTGGAATGAAGAGATTGCACCTCAGATCAAAGCTGGCAAGAGAGTCCTGATTGCTGCCCATGGCAACAGCCTTCGGGGAATTGTCAAGCACTTAGAAGGTAAGGGCTACTTCGTGCACATTCATCGTTTTCTTGTACTTTCCTCAAGCAATCTTATTTCAAGGCTCAAGAGGTAGAAAGGTAATAATCCTGAGTAGTCAGAAAGTGTTATTTGACTTGGGCAGAAGATGTTGTAGCAGGATATTATAGATCAGAGGTAGGGTGCCAAGCAGCTTGTCCTCCACTCTCAAAGTTGGCACACGGTCTTAGGTGCAACAGAAGATACTGGGTTGAAATCCAGTAGTAAATTGCAACTAGAGTAGGCCCATTGAATCAGTGGAACTTGTGAAGTAATTAACTCAACCAGTCCCTGCTGAATCGTTGGACTAACTGGATTTGAACCACGGCCTCATTATCTGTATAGAAAGAAGGCTGAATTCCTAGCTTGGCTCCCATATGTTCAGTTGGACTGCGGGTGCCATTTTGTCCTCCACCAATTATTGGCTAACTCTTTGTTAGAATCAAATGCTACTGACATGTTTCTCAACTTGAAACATTCAACATCTATTTCAGGTAATTCCAAGAAACTATTAATTTCAACAGGTATACATTGTATCTCGGTTTTGTAACACAAAACTCCTTCTATTCCCTTCCTCTGGGCAATGTCCATTAATTCAGGGTTGGATGGAATTGATAATAAGGGCACCTGCTCTCCTCCGAATGTCTTTGACCCGTGATGTCTCAGGTCCTTAAGCTGTGAGGTCCCATGGCGGGAATCCTCGGCCCTCTCGGTTCCAGAATGTCCTCTGTCATGGCTTTCTCTTGCACTGCTCTCAAGCTTTGCTTTCTGTCTTCTCTGATCTTTCACCAGCACCCTCCACTCCCTGACCTTATTCTCACCCCTAGTATGAGGGTTTGACAGGAACCTGTCTTCTGCTTTCTGCCTCCTCCTTTGGCACCATCAGTCTATCTCACTTATAGGCCCACAGATTTTCCAGCCAGATCCACACCCAGCTGGGAGGGATAATCTTTTGTTCGTTCTCTGAGTCTGCCTGTCCCGTCTCTACCAAGTTCTCTCCTGACCCGCAATGTTCGGTGCCCACAGAAAGGGCTCCAAGTGCCACCTTTGACACCCATGCCATAGGTTCACCAACAGTGCTCTAGAGTGCAGCAAACATAGGAAGCTGTCTTATACTGAGTCAAATAACTGACCAATCAATTTCAATATTGTCTGCGCCAGTTCCCGACTCTGTGCTGTCCAGGGCTTTCCAGTCTTTCCCATTTTCCTAATCTCCCATGAGAATGGTTGGAACCTAAAACCTTCAGCTGGCATAGCATTATCGGAACTGGCACAAAAGATTTTACTGCTTGAGGTAGGCCAAAGTGGCGTCCTCCCCACCTGCGCCATATGTTCAGATCAACCAGATGAAGTTGAATGCTCTACTACAGTGGTTCTCAAGCTGTGGGTCCCCAGATGTTCCTGGACTGCAACTCCCAGAAGCCTCCACCACTCTCTGTGCTGGAAGGGGTTTCTGGGAATGCAGTCCAGGAATATCTGGGGACCCTGGTACTCTTGCTTGCTCAATGGTTGCAATACAGACTGTGCAGCACAGAGGGGATCAAGAACAGGTGAGGGACCGCTGATGCCCCTCCCCCACACCCCATCTAAAGCCACTGCCTCACTCTGCCTACTACTATGGCCAGGCTGACTATAAAAGTATAACTTCTCTCTTCAGTTCTCTCAGCGGTACGAGCAGACATAAAATGGTGATGCTTGCAGTCGCAGATCATTCCTAAGGCCAGGGTACCAGCAAAGACGGCTGTGCCTTGGCCATCATGAAGAACTATATCACTTACAGGTGACCTTTAGCTGGGCCAAGAGCCAGGCCGGTGGCTTCCCGGCTATTTATGCACCCAGTCTCCTTCCTGCTTGAACATTTATCATTTCTGCCTGCCTTAAAAAAAAGTATAGACTGTCTTCGGTGTTTACAAAGCAGTGTTGAGAACTACTGAATGTCTGTCTGGAAACAAAAGGTAGCCATGTTGAATTTGAAATAATTTTTTTAAAAAATCGTAATCCATGCTAACACAAACACTATATTAGGCCAATCAGAAGAGTACAGAAATGTGTGGAAATCTGCAAAAAAACCCAGATCTCTCTATTATGTAAGATGTTACTAACCCACGGTTTGGAGAAGGATCCAACTTGATGTTGGTGGACTAGTGTCTGTCTGATACCCTGAGATGGAGAAGGTGGGGAAAGGTTTGTAGATACACAAATGAAGCTTCATCGCTGGAATGGGAAATAACTCCCACGAGCCCCAGCCACCATGGCCAAAGGAAAGGGAAAATGGGTATTGTAGTCTAAAAGCATCTGGAAAGCTAAGGACTTGCACCTGTATGCTAGTAGGTGATGTGACCGTTGTATGCTTTACCTGGAGTAATTCTCAGGAGTAAAAAGGCTCCACACACACAGAGTTTTAGCAGCACTGGGGTGTGGGATGGTCCTGATCAAACCAGAGTCCTTTGCCATTGGTAAAAGAGCCGACTGCTCTTTAACGTACAAGCTTCTGAAGGTTGTGTTGCTATTTCTAGTCTGGAGTCACATTACAAGCCTTAAGGTGAGGGAGGTTTCATTCCCAGGCTCAGCTCCTGCCATCTTGGTCTTAGGCCCTGCTAATAGTCTTTCTGTCCGACATTTCTGCCCCAAGATTTTGTTTCTCTGACCTCTGTGAATGTGCCCCATCCCAAAGGCCACATAATTCCAAAATGGAATTCAAGATAAGAGAAGGCAGCAAATGTTAAGAGGTCAAGCAAATTCTCTCTTGCTCTCTTGCGGCTTCTATTATGCCCCCTGCTGGTAGCTGCCGTGATTACTTCTCTGGGAAGTCAAAATTTCCTGACGCTGCAATATGCCATTCATGTTTATAGCTTGCAATGAAAAGGAATACTGTACATCTGTTTCATTTTGGATGTTGCATGGAATGCTATTTGCTTTATAGAGACAAAGCTCTAGAAAGAAGTAGATATTTTTATTTTTGATCCTTTATTGGTTTTTGACTTGATTTTTGGTCTTATATTGCTATATACTTTGTATTCCGTGATTGCTGTAAACCGCCAGAAGTTCCTTTGGAAGACGGGCGGTATAAAAATGTATAAATAAATAAATCTCCACAACATCCTGCCTTCAGCAGTCCTGCTTGCAAATTGAACCCTGGGGTTTCTTTAGGGAGTCAATCCGTTTTCCTCTTTCCCCCTAGACTTCAGCCTTTCCCAGCAGTCCATCTGGTCAAGGCTTAAGCTCTGTCAAACACAATGCCAGAGCTCTGTGTTTACTGTTTTGAACAGGGCCCCCTTGCCAACATTCTGACTGAGGGAAACTGGAGATTATAGTCCCCCAATTAAGGACTTCAAGATTTTGTACTGTATTGCAAGTTCCTTCAATAGTGTAAAACTGTGCAGGTTAGAAACAGCGGTGAACTTGACACACCTGGTTTTGAGAGCAAGCCAAGGGATCTTCTACAGTGGTCCCCCGCTCTTTCCCGGTTCATATACTGCGGTCCCGCTATATTGCGGGGCCACAGTATATGAAAAAAGGTCCCCTGGGGTAAGGGGCAAAGGCCTGTTTCAGGCTTCCCGTATTTACCCCATGGACTGGTGCCACCCCAAACAGGCCTGCAAGGGCCTCCCTGGGCCTTCTGGAGGTGCCAAAAGGGCCTCCCTGCAAACTGGAAGAGACTTCCAGTAAACTGGAAGTGACTTCCGGATTGTCAAAAATCATTTCTGAGGCCTCTGAGGGCCTTTCTAGGACTGTCAGAGGCCTCAGAAATTATTTTAGGCAATCTGGAAGTCACTTCTGGTTCGCAGGAAGGCCCTGGTGAGGCCTCCAGAAGGCCCTTGGGGGCCCGTTCAGGACAGCACCAGGCTGGGGGTAAATGTACAAGAGCCCCCAGCTAGGACCCCAAGCCCGACCCAACCTGCATCCACATATCGCGGATTTTCAATTATTGCGGGTTGGTTTGGGTCCCTAACCCCCGCGATAGGCGGGGGAATCACTGTACCACTAGGTTCCGCCTGACTCATCTTCTCCGCTCTCCCCCTTCCCAGGGATGTCTGATGCAGCCATCATGGAACTGAACCTTCCAACTGGAATCCCCATTGTGTATGAGTTGGATGACAAGCTGAAACCTACAAAGCCCATGCAGTTCCTGGGCGATGAAGAAACTGTGAGGAAGGCCATGGAAGCGGTGGCAGCCCAGGGCAAAGTCAAAAAGTGAGAGGAAGAGGAAACGGGCATTGGGGAAAAAATAAAACATTTGAAAAACCCACTTTTTTGCATGAAATCTGTCCACTTAGTGCTGTCTTGTAATTATTGTAAGAATGAAATGGGAAATGACTGGGTTTGGAAATGGATTGTTTAACAAAGGCTCTTATTAGAAGATTGCTTCTGGGCTGGAGGCCTTTGGTGCTGCTGAAGCATTGTTTTTCCACAACCAAGAGGGAACATAATTAAATTAAATCAACAGTTCCGCAAAAGCACTAACATAAGCACTGTGTTATCCATGTTATACTTCCTCATGGGAAAAATCCTCATCTAATGTTTACCTACAAGTAACTCTTGTTTGCCAAAAATCCTGTAAAACTTTAGCTTTTCTTTCGGTGTGAAATTCTGCTCCCTTTCCCATTCTCTGTCACCTAGGTACCCTAATCCAAATTTGGAAACTGACTTTTAGGAGGAATGAATACAATAACAACTGAAGCCATCCATAATAGGACAATAGCAGGATAATAACATTCTAAGTATTCTCCATAGCGACACTGCTAAAGAAAATACATAGATGCAGGCAGCTGTGTTTATCTATATAAAAACAGTTCTAGCAGTTGTCTTCTTAACCATAAGCAGGTATTTTGCAAAGCTAATAGGTCTTAATTGCCTATTTGGATATTTTTATTCAGTTATGTATCCAAAGCCTATTTAATACAAAGCCACACCCAGATACTTTGTGTTACAACATGGATGTGTGTGTTGTGTCATTACAGTCATGACTGACTCTTTGTGCCCTTATGTCCATGGAGCTTTCTTGGGAGGAATACTGGAGTGGTTTACCAGTTCCTACTCCAGAAGCCTACAGCACCTGGTATTCCCTGGTGTTCTCCCATCCAATTACTAACCAGGGCTGACCCTGCTTAGCTTCCAAAATCAGGCAGGATCGGATGTGCTTAGGGCATCTAGGGAGAGCCACACAACAGGGTTAGCTCACAACAACATACTGTTGCTACAAAACTTTCACCTGTTTTGTTATAATGGGCAGTTTTGGATTAGTGGGAACCTCAGAAGGTTTATCATGACAGAGTTTCTTAACTCATATAGTGTAAAAATGTGTTTTACATAGCAGCTTTCCAATTCAACACACCTCTGCTAATCAAAAACGGGCAGAGCTCTGATCTTATGTTAGCTGCAGACCTTCCTGGCCTTTTATAGATCACACTGTAAGAGCTAAAGAAATAAATATGTTAGACTTTTAACCTAACACAATGAAGTTAGCAGAAGCAGTGAACAAAATAGATCCCAACATTATGATTGCATACAAAAGAATATAAACTAGTTACAAGGCTATGGAGTTACACATTGCAATATACAAACACAATTCGGGGTTCAACAGCAGAAGATATAATACCTGATATCAATGGCCAAGGTCCATAGAGTGAACAGAATCTGTTTTTGTCTTCTTTATGGCCAACTGTACTATGCCTGTTTTCTAGAGCCGTCTCAGGGCATAAATTCTCAAAGCTAGGCAGCTATCACACAGGTTCAGGGATCCTCCATGAATGTTCTCTGCAGTGATCAGTAGTGCAGCTGTCCTGCGCAATTGGGTGCTTAGTTTACAAAAATGCAACACCCAGAGGCAAGAGTTCTGGAACATATAAAAAGTAAAGGCATACACAGGGTACAAGAAGGAACTTCTAACAATATTCAAGAGCACATAGCAAGATTTTCTGGAGAGCAGAGTGGTGTCTGGACTAATTTTGAAAGGCAGCCAGTGAATCTCAGGTACATTATCAATCCAAAGACATACTGCAGTCTGGCAATATTCTCAGCTCACTTCCTTACATTTTGATTTCAAGTCACATAAAGCAATTTCTTAATACACAAACACCCCCCCCACCAACAGTCACCACAAATGAAAAGTACTTCTTGCCATCTTGCTCTGAAATTCTACAAGAAAATGAGAGCCTGGTGTGTGTGTGTAAAACAAATAAAACAAATAATAACAAATTCCAGCGGTGAGCAATGCTCCAAACAACTCAGCGCGGCTAAAAAGCGATTTGCTTCCGTCTCTCCAACCTTGCCTGTGCCCGCGGTGAGAAAAACCTGCAAATCCCGCAGCCGGAAGTGTCTCTGCGCAACCAGGCGGTCTGCAGCCCTTTAGACTCTGGGGGCGGGGAGGGGGAGGAATTCCGCCGACGCGGCTCTGAACAGGAAGTTGCCGGGGGGGCGCCTTTTCGCAGCGGACCGGGGGGACAGGAAGTGCTTGGATCTCGGGTTGCCGTGACAGCGGAAAACGGCCCGGGTTGGGAGGAGGTTTGTTGTTGTTTCAAGACCGGCCTCCCTGAGAGCCTTGCCTCGCTGGAGAACCCCCCTGCCGTTTCCCTCCGGCCCTCCGCGGCCCCTTCCTCCTGCTCGCCGCCATGGAGCGCGCCGCGGCCCTGACGGACATGTACGACCAGGCGTTGCTAGGCATTTTGCAGCATGTAGGCAACGTCCAGGAATTCCTCAACATCCTCTTCGGCTTCTTGTACCGCAAAACCGACTTCTACCGGCTCCTCTTGCAGCCGACGGACCGGCTCGGTTTCCCTCCCGGTGTGGCGAAGGCCATGACCCTCCGGGTGAGTGCCCGCTGGCTCCCTCCTTCGCTGCCCGACCCCTGGCCTCGCGCTTAAAACAAGCTACTCCTGTGTTTGGGGACCGTCCTTCCTTTATTTGTTTTATCTTTCCTTTGCACCGAGGAGGAGGGGTGGTGGTGGCTGCCACAAATACTTCCAACACAATGTTATTCTCGAAGGTTTTCACGGCTGGGATCTGAGCGTTGTTCCATACCACATTTTTTTCATTAATGTTATTACAGCTTTCAAACAAACATTTCTAAGTTTTGAACATTATGGCTGAAATCCTTTTGCAAAAGTCCACAAAAAAAACTGCACCTAAAACCTATCAACTAGTTAAACTTTTCCATAACATAATTAACTCCACTATCTTACTCTATAAATTATCTGAAGTCAAACTATATTTTGTATTCTCAAAGGCTTTCATGGCTGGCACCTGAGAGTTGTTGTGAGTTTTTTGGGCTGTTTGGCCGTGTTCTGGAAGTTTTTCTTCCTGACGTTTGGCCAGACTCTAGCTGGTATCTTCAGAGGGCAAGGAGCTCAAGGGACTAGGAGTTTCTCTCTGTGCTCTGTTCTCCTGCATAGGACAAGTTTCCTTTTCCCCACAACTTTAAAAAACCTCACAGTCTCACTCACTCTATACCCCAGAGCACAGAGAGAACTCCTAGTTCCCTGAGCTCCTTGTCCTCTGAAGATGCTGGCCACAGAATCTGGCGAAACGTCAGGAAGAAAAACTTCCAGAACATGGCCAAACAGCCCGAAAAACTCACAACAACTCTTTCCAACGCACCTTCCTTTTAACATGCCCTGTGAGGGCAATCTGGACAAGGGGTGTGATTATCAAATGAAGATGTCTTGACAGATCGAGGGATTTAGAAACAGATTAGAAGACGTAAAAACATGGGAAGGCATCCTTTGATTTGTATTTCTGCATGGAGCAGAAATTACCTGATGCCACCTGACGTGTTTTTTGTAGAGATACTTCCAAGAACATCTGGGGATCCCAAGTAGTTTGAGAACCACTACTCTAAAAGAATTGCTGGCACAGTCTGGTAGAAAGATAATCATAAAACTGCTAGATCTTCATCATGCTATCGAGAACCCTGCTGGAACATTTGACATGTTTGTTCATGTGGGTTGTTTTGTATTATTTGATTTTATTCTACATTGATGAATCCAAAAGGGTTCCTCCAGGGGTACTTTGAAAAAACAGTTAGCTATATCATTGTTCTCTGTCATATTCTTGAGGCATAGATAACTAATGATAAGGGGATAAGCTGCCTGGATGCCCTAAGCACATCCGATCTCGCCTGATTTCGGAAGCTAAGCAGGGTCGGCCCTGGTTAGTACTTGGATGGGAGACCACCAGGGAATACCAGGTGCTGTTGGTGCCTGGAGTAGGAACTGGCAAGCCACTCCAGTATTCCTGCCAAGAAAACTCCATGGACATCCCATGAAGGGTCGGTCACGACTGTAACGACGCAACACACACACACACACAAGGGGATACCTTAGATGAGTGACATGCCCATTGCCACACTCAATATGCCACCATGTGTTGTGGACTGGTATGCCCATAGCCCCTCCAAACTGCAGTCCAATTTGTTGTCTCTGGTTCCTTTCTTCCTTATTGCATCTAATTACCCCACATGTTTTGCCAGTTGTATGGTCACTCCCCTGCAAGCACAATCCTTACTCCCAATGTTCTTCTGAAGGAGTCTTCGTTTGTTGTTAGAGATAGAGATACTTAAAAGCTGGGGAATCTGCTTTGTTCTTCTTTTTACCACAACTTGGGTTTGACCACCTAGAATCCATTGCAAGTCCCTAGATGCAAAATGCTGTTTAACTGTGTGAATCGTTTTCTGTAACATGAACAGATGCTTGTAAAAACAGATCTACATCCAGATAACTACAAATCGCGATTATAACAGAGCTCTAAATTAGGCTAGGACAGGCCTGTACAATGTGGGGACTGCGGGCGAACAGTAGCCCGTGGGGCCGTTAGAAGTAGCCCGCCAGGTCCCTGCCAGCCTCCCAACCCACCGCCAGTGGCAGCGTGTTCAGGAAAAAAAATGTCCCAACAGCCCACCTGGACATTTGGTCCGGATTTGTTCCCTTACCTTACCTTCTGCTGCTACGCCATACCCCCACCCCCTGGTTGGCTCCTCCATAGGAGTCTCCACCTTCCTACTCTGGAGCACTGGTGAAGTGAGGAGCCATGGCCTGCACTAGCACCACTTCCTTGAATAGCTGGCCAGGTGGCGCATGTGCACGCATGCCTCTGTAAGTAGACCGCGGGGACATTTGGCAGTTTAAAGGAGACTGCAGGCTGTTCAAAATTGGACAGCTCTGGGCTAGGAGAACCCCAGAAAGATGTCAAATATAGTTGCTTTACAGGAATGAGAGAAAAGTGATGGGTTGATAGCAGGCGAAGACCTTTCTCATTTTGCATATGGGATGAGGGCCAACTCATGGCAGTTAGAAGAGAACAGGCCTTCTAAGAATGGAACGATGCTGACTTGTCCTGCTCCATCCTTGTACCTTTTGTACTATAGTCCCTTAACATCTAAATTTTCCTTTCCATACAAACAGGAGACAATTCCAGTGTTCTTTGCTTCGGGGAAGTGGATACCGCTTCTCTGTTCCAAGCAAAGAGGTACAGTGGGCTGTCAGTGGAGGTGTCGAGCGCTTTGTCCTTTCACCAGCAGCCTGTTTCTTGCCGGCACACAATTTTTTGTTTCCTTTCACAGCTAGAGAAGTGATCAGATAGAAGGCTTCGACAACAAATATTAAATTACACATGCATAGCTTACTATTTTTACTTTGAAGGAACAGCTCAATTAATATGTTAACCACAGTCACAGTATGGGGGAACTTTTGAGACCTTTTTTGCCTGCAAGTGTTTATAGACAGCATGAGATGTAACAGGGATAACTTCTACACCTAGGGGCAGAAACAAATGCACCGTTACAAGATGAGAAATACTAAGTGCTGTAATACTGTGAGCAAGAAGGATCTTGGAATTGTAGCTCACAAGCTGAATATGAGCCAACAGTGCTGTGTGGCTGCAAAAAGGCCAAGGCTATTTTAGGCTGCCTTAATAAAAGTATACTGTAATCTCCAAATCATGTGAGGTACTAGTTCCCCCCTCTGGTTAGGCCTCATCTAGAGTACTATGTCCAATTCCGGACACACAGCATTCTAAGAAGGATGCCAACGAACAGGAACAAGTTCAGAGGAGGGCAACCAGGATGATCCGGAGACTGGAAACCAAGCCATGTGAGGGAAGGCTGAAAGAATTGGGCATGTTTCACCTTAGAGAAAAGAAGACAGGGGATATATGATAGCATTTTTGACTACCGGTCCGGTACTTGAAAAGCTGTCATATGGAGGAGAGGGCAGGATGTGTTCAATCATCTCACTCCTGCTGTTTAATATCTACATGAGGCTGCTAGAGGAGGTCATTTGGAGATTTGGATTGTTGTGTCGCCAATATGCAGATGGCACCCAACTCTATCACTTCTTTCACATTCTGAAGTGGATGCTGCTCCATCCCTTGAGCACAGCCTGGAAATGCTTCTAGAATAAACAAAGGGGAAACAGGCTGAAACTAAATCCAGACAAGATAGAGGTCCACCTATTTCCATCTCACACAGATTGCACAACTGTATCCCTTCCTTGCCACCAGGTCCCTCAACATGTTGGCCCACGCACTAGCATTCTCAAACATAGATTGTTGCATAGCATTCTATGTGCGGCTGCCCCTGAGGCTGATGCAAAAAACTGAGTAAACATACAAATAAAATAAATATGACAATGGACCCAATTACCTTGGGAAGTGGTGAGTGCTGCAGTGCTGGGGGCATTCAAGAGGAACATCAGACAATTGCATACTTGGAGTTGGGCACCTCTGTTGAGCTTGACGGCATTACCAGTCCCTTCCAACTTTATTATTTTATGATTCTGGAAATATCTGGTATTGTACTAGGCACATCTATTTAGTTCATTGTGGATTTTCTTTCTTCCTTCAAATTAGTGACCCTTCTTCCCAAGTATTTGAACTCTGGGATGATGCTAGATGCCCTAAGCCAGGCATACTCAAACTGCGGCCCTCCTAATGTTTTAGACGACAACTCCCAGAATTCCAAGCCTGTATTGCCAATGACAAAGGACTGTGGGAGTTGCGGTCCAAAACATCTGGAGGGCCGGAGTTTGGATATGCCTGCCCTAAGCGCATCTGATCTTTCCTGATTTTGGAAGTTAAGCAGGGTCAGCCCTGGCTAGTACTTGGATGGGAGACCACCAGGGGAATACCAGGTGCTGTAGGCGCATGGAATAGGAACTGGTAAACCTCTCCAGCATTCCTGCCAAGAAAACTACATGGACATGGGGTCACGAAGAGTCTGTCACGACTGTAATGACACCACACACACACACACACACACACACACACACACACACACACACACAAATTTAAAAGCATCAGCATATGTTTTGTACTCAGCGCTATAAGTGATATTGGTTGTAAAGGACCTTTGCAAAGTAGTCTGTCTGGTAAAAGGGAAGTACCCAGCTTGCTGGGGGGGGGGCAATGTGTAGCCTGCACGCTGTAATTAAAATTGTAAACCGCCCAGAGACTACTTGTAGTGGTATGGGGCGGAATATAAGCAGAACACTGCTTTGCTTTGCTTTGGTATTAGTATCCTACCTCTGAAATGACTAACACATTTCCCTGACCTCCAGTGATTTTTTTTCCTGGTAAGGTAATTATCAGGTTGACGGTTTCATGTTTTATTTATTTCAGGCATTCAAAAACTTTGAACTTCTGGCCCGTCAAGATGATGAGAAAAAACAGCAAGAACTTGAGGGAAAAATGAAGAAAAGAGAGGAGGAGGATGTGGCAGCTGCAGGAGAGAGAATGACGGTGCCTGCTGTAGCGGAGGAAGTTGAGATTCATTCTGGAGTAGAACCCGGTTGTGCTGGCAGGTCTGCAGAATCACAGGACCCTGTGGCTGTCGAAGAGAAAGCAGAGGCACAGGCCACCAATGCAGCAGCAGAGGTCCCGGAGGCAGTTGCTGCTCCCGTAGAAAATCAGCCTGCAGAACTGCCCAGGTGAGTGTCTGTTAGGGTGCATCAACCATGCGGAATGTTTTGCTTCTGTAGAGCAGGGCTCTCCAGCTTTGAACAGGCCAAGGTCTACTTTTTCCAGCCCAAAGTGCCTAAGGGCTACTACACTAAAACCTCTACTTACGAATTTTATCTGTTCCGACCATATTGCTCATAAGTAAAAACTTTTGTAAGTACAGCAGCAGTTTCCCATAGGAATGCATTGAAAACCAATTAATCTGTTCTAGAGGGAACAGATTTCAATGTGCCATGGCCCTTGAGCTGCCACGCTCGGCTGAGACAGTGGGCTGGCAGACCCAGAACTTTGCTGGGGCAGTGGTGGTCCTTGGGATGGGGGAGGGAGGGTGTGAAACAGAAAAACAAGAGATTTACAAAACAGACGTTGACCCGTCCGCGGAAGAATGCCAAGAGCAGAGTCAAGTTAAAAAGGAAGAAATGAAAGGAATAGAGATGGAAAAACAACCCGACCAGGTGGTCCTTGAGGGAGGGAGACTAAATACAGCACGAGGTGACAAGGAAGACGATAAGCAGGCACAGACCGGGAATTTAGTGGAGGGTTATTTGGCTGTGATAGAAGTGGAAATTTGGGAAATGATAAGAAGGGATCTAGAAGAAACAAGTCTGGAAGTAAGAAATAAGGGAATACAAACAGAATATGGAGGGAATGACATGAAGAAAGGGAAATATATTGGGATTCAAACCGAGGAAGGGAAAAGAATGGGGAGGTCCGTTGATATATAGACTAACATCATTATTAAAAAGGATATAAAAACCCAAGCTATACAAGTAGGGCAAGTGAAGGACAAGTATATTGTTGGCCAATCGTGGCATATCGAGGTGCAGGTAAATCTAGATGACATGAAGAAGATGATGAGTATAGGAATTCAAGCGGAAGAAGGAATCAGAAAGGTTACAGTTAGGGAGATGGTGGTCCAAGCTGAAGGGAGAGAATTGAAAGAACCTAGTGGGAGGGGCCAGGAGGGGGTCAGAGGAGAGAGAGGAACCGTTGGGGGGGATAACGGTTTTTAGAGAGAAGGGGAGTCAGACTGAGGGGTTCCCATTGGAAAGAAAAGAGGCGATCCTCCCTGTGCCCTATCCGAGAGGTCAAAATATAACACACAGAAGGAATAATAATTGGGTATATGACTATCTGAGGACTCCCAGGCGAAGTAACCCACCAGGATGGATTCCTGGGTGGAGCTGGGAACACCATCTGCAAGCTCCTTCTCCCCAGTTCGAGAAGGTGGTCTAGGGAGAAATCGCCTTAAGAGAATGTAAGAAAGAATAATAACCCTTTTACAAGAGAAGAAACAGTTCAATCTCGAAACAGTTCTCCGTATGTAAGTTTACCGTTGTTAATGCCTAATGTTCCTAAGTTTGGTGACAAGAAAAATGACAGCCCGTTATGTGAAGTTTTTAATAAACGTTTATTGGATTTATCAGCAAACAAACGTTGCAACATCCTTCATTCATCTGATCCGTTAATACATTTTGAAGAACCCGCACAGAGGGGTGGAGAACTTATCCCCTCACTTTTTTTATTGATGGCTGGCGGGCTACTTTTGAACCCTTTGCAGGCTACCAGTAGCCCGCGGTCTACCTGTTGGGCAGGCCTGCTGTAGAGTAACCTGGCAAGGTTAAGCCTGCAGATGGAGGAGGAGTTCATCTTTGCTAACGAGGAAGGCCTGTTAGGGAAACATACACATTTCTTGCTAGCTGCTCTACTGAAGAAGATAGGTTTATGTGGTCTTCTGGAGTTAGAGACACCTGCTTGTATTTTTATGAGAATATATTTGTATATATGGTAAACATTTGAAAGACCAGCCTGGGTATGTTCTGAGGGAGGCTTAAGATGTGGCTCTAGACAGTTTACCTGCCTGAAAGGAACAGGGGTTTCATCTGTGAAGCAGAATAAGGTGGGAGAATAGACTGCATTACAGTTATATTGTAGACATGGTGAATGTGCCTTTTGTTCAAGTGCTGATTTACCAAGCTAAATGTTGTCCAATTAAAAAAAAAATAGCAGGTTTGAATTTGGGACATCAAAAGACATATTTTTAGACTCTTTATTCAAATGCTTGTTTTTTTTTTTTAAAATAACCCTCTAAATAACAACCCCCACGGGACAGGGTTTTCATTGTTGCTGCTTCGAGATTTTGGAACTCCTCACAAGAGGCCAGGCTGGCCTTAACTTAGTTGACCTTCTACAAGCAAAGACCTTTCTCTTCAGGCAAGCTTTCCCTTCGTGACTTGCTGCCTGGGTGGGGTTCTTAAATGGATTGTTGTGCCTTGTTGCTTTGAATGTGTTTTGCTTTTATTTACCACTTTAATGTATGTTTAATTCTTTTTTAGTATTTGTATACGTATTTGTTTTAGTTTTATATATTTTCTGTGATGTAAACCGCCTTGTGTCTTTTTTAAGGAGAAAGGCAGGGTTAAAATATTTTTAAAAAATAAATAGGTTTGGTTTTAAAAAGAGTTCTACTTTGTTTCAACTCCTTGCAGTGAGATTCCTAGCTCTTTCTGTCAACTGTGTAATC
Source organism: Phrynocephalus versicolor (assembly GCA_023846285.1). Taxonomy (NCBI): domain Eukaryota; kingdom Metazoa; phylum Chordata; class Lepidosauria; order Squamata; family Agamidae; genus Phrynocephalus; species Phrynocephalus versicolor. Next base: position 13,144,045 of record JAHTLZ010000327.1, on the reverse strand, counting down.
GTGCTAATTCTAAATACAGTATACAGTAGATATATAGGATGATGCATAGATACATATTATATATATATGTTGCTCAAGGGAGTATTTCAAATGGCTGCATGAACCATGAAACATTTAACTGAGTTATGGGCTCTGTGCTTATTTCTTAGTAGTGTATAGTTGTATTGTTTACTACACTTCTATTGCTGATGGACGTTTGAAGGATGGAGGGTTTCTTACACTGTTGATGTAGCCACATGGTTGAAGTCAAGTGAAAAGGAAGACAGGTTCTTGTGCTTAATAATAGTTGGATGGAAGATGGATTTGAAATAAATGTAACTTACCAAACTGTGAGATTCTGGCAAGCCCCCCACCCCCGTTATGGATCTACAGTACCTCCTTTCACCAAATCATTATACACAGACATTTCTTCTCATTTAACAGGTTTATTAAACTTTTCTGAGGATTCTTGTGGTTTCCAATCTCTCCCGTCTGGCCCATCAACTTCAGTCTTAACATTTGAAACTACATCAACAAGCCTTTATGTTCCCTTAAACAAGTAACAAAACATCAGTCCTACATGTTGTAGGTGTCAAGCTTGGGCTTATGGTCATTAGTGATGCTTCTATTTGGCATTTTACTCCTAAGGCTTCTTGCCTGGGGTTTTAGCAAATCGGTGGTGGGAAGTACCTCCTCCCATGACTGGTCCCACAGGAAGTGAGGCATCTCTTATTTTCTCTGTTAAGTCTTCCTCTTTCGAAAAAGGCGTGTTCCTTTTTACACCTTCCTCCTCCATTTTACCCCATTATGGATGGTGGTTTCCATGCTTTCTTCTCTACCCTTTTTCAGATAGTTTGAATGTTACCCACTTCCCCATCCAAGGGTCTTCTTTTACCATCGCCAAAAGCTCCTCCTCCTCCTCCTCCACCTCCTACTTTACCTCCTTCCCCTAACATTCTCTGGCCACTCCCCCATGGCTCCCAGCAGATCCTCCTCCTGGCTTGCGAACAGAAGACAAAATAGTCTGATCATTAATTGCCCGTAGAGGTGTCGAGAAGAAGGTATTTGTTGAGAGGAAAATAGTATTCTTTATACAGAAAGATCACGAGGTATTTATCATCTTTATTATGATAAATGAGGTTGGTATTTTCAATGTCCTGGCATAGTGTAAATTGTGAGCTCGGATACAGTTTTTTTCTTGGCTTTTAGCCGCACTTAAGAAATCTACTGCTTTGTCTGGAATATGGGAATGTGATGAAGTGCTGGATTTAGGTATCTGATTGTGGAGCCAGTGGCTGGGAGTTGAATTTCTCACTGTGCTTCTGTGACAGGATACCTTCCAACTCTACAGCTCTAAAATGATGATGCCGATGCATGATGCCGATAGAAATGTAAAATTTCTAGAAATTTTGAAGCCATGGGGAAAAAAAACTTTGTAACACCTCATAAAATTGGGGGTAGAGGGAACAGTTTTTTCTACACAGACACAGACACAGACACAGACACACACACACACACACAGACACAGACACAGACACACACACACAGACACACACACCAGGTTTCCAGAAATTTCACATCTCTAATGCCAGGTTATTATAACAACAGTGAATTAATAATTGTAGTGAATGTGTACAGGAAATAGAATTGGAAAATTTCACTGAAATTTTCAGTGGGCCCTGTGGGGGATTCTTAATTGCAACAAGCAGCATGATAATTGTAGATTTTGATCTGCCTGGATGATGCTTTTTAATTTCCAGGAAGAGGTCATACAGTCTACAGGTTCTTCCCACGTCTCTTTAGAGACAACCTGTACCATACTTCAATTTGTGAGTAATCTACTATCTCATAAATTCTATAAATAACATGAATATCTTTATGCATTGAGTAAACAATGCGCTCATTTCATGTACTTTAATATATTTTCTGAATAAACATGAAACAAACATGTCCTTTCTTGTGTTCCACATGTATATATTTTTCAGGTACTAACCATGGAAGATTTGTATCAGAATAGCATTTTATACCCATGTAGTATAGATGTACAGTGGTGCCTCATAAAATGAATTTAATTTGTTTTATGGGTCATTTCGTAGTACGAAAAATTTGTCTTACGAAATGCGGTTTCCCATAGGAACAAATGGAAAAACCTGATTTATCCATTCTGGAGGTTGGAAAAAAGGCCAAAAAAAAAGCCGCCGCCACCCAGACCTCTTTATAACGTGCACTTTAAAGGAATGTAGAGCTGGCACCCCCCCCCCAGAACATATAAGCGCAAGCAGCAAAACAATCCCCAGCCTGTTCCTGCCAAAAGTGCAATGAAAAACAAAGCAAAACCACAAAAGAAAGCAAGGGAACCTCAGCTCCCTACCTTTCCAAGTTCTAAAAGTCCAAATACTGCTGCAAAACAATGTCCAGAATGGCTCAAAAACTTGAAAAAACTCCTCCCTCCCCTCCACAAACTATGTGGGCACAATGCATCTTGGGTAACTTGCTTCAAAATGAGGAACAGATTTGTGTCTTGTGAAGCATCCCATAGGGAATTTTTGTCTTTTGATGCAACCCTATTTCCAGAAATCTTATTCGTCTTCCGAGTTTTTTCGTCTTACAGGACATTCGTCTTGCAAGGCACCACTGTACAGGTAGAGTGTTCAGTTCCCTACTGTGCTTTCTTAACAGGGGCTGGACTCTGTAATCCCTTCCACCTCTACAGTTCTAAAATGATGATGATTAATTTGAAACAAACTATTTTTTTAAAAAGAAGCCATTAAAGGAATTGGAAGAGATAAGGAAAGGGTTTGTAATAATAGCAAGATATTTTAATATCTACCTGCAATAATTGAAAATCCACTGTAAGTGGATTCAGGGTGGGGTTGGGTCTGGGGGGCCTGTTCCAGGCCTCTTGTACTTACCCCAGGCCTGGTGCTGCCCCGAATGGGCCTCCAATGGCCTTCCCAGACCCGTCAGAGGACCCAAAAGTGCTTCTTGCCGAACCAGAAGTGACTTCTGGAAAACCGGAAGTGACCTCCAGATCACTAGAAAACACTTTGGGGGCCTCTGGGGGCCTTTTTAGGCATGTCGGAGGCCTCAAAAATGATTTTCGGTGAACCCAGGGGGTTACTGTACTCCAGATTCGATTCTATGCCCATATATTTACATATTAAAATTTTGTTCTTTTTCTGTTTGTTATTTAGTAAGAACATATTTTTTTTTAAAAAAATGCAGTCGATATTTCATTGCTGGCAAAGTCAGTATAGCTAAGAAATGACATAATGGTTCCTCATTAAAAAGGAACCATCACGGTGCTGTATTTCCTCTGAACTTTTCCTGTTCTTGCTGTTTCATGCAGTGTGTCTCACCTTAAAGCCATTTTCTAAGAACTATCCACATTTACTGAATTTAACAAGACAGCACTTTCATGGCCCTGGTAATCTTGCCAAAGCCTGTTAATTTGGCTTGCATCTGTAAAAGATCATTTGCAGGATGTGTCACCATCTGATGCTCACATCTCCTTCTGGAAAAGATTAGAGCTGAGGAAAGAGCTCTTTATTTTTGTGCCATCTGGTTAGTGTGGGGCTGTGAATTCTACCCGCTTGTGCCCAGATATTCCCGTCTGCCTTGACAAGCCGCTCTTGGCCTCATTCTTGATAGCGGAGCTTAGGTTATTTTTGAGAGCCTGGTTTCTTACTTGACTTCCTTAGATCTTGCTCTGCATAATTTGCTTCACAGTGTTTAAAATAGCACCGCATGTGCCACAAAACAGTCTGTCTTCTTGATTCTGGTTATACTGCTTGAATTAGATTTTCAGTTTCAATTTCTCTTTCATGTTTTACTTTCATGTACATGACTAAATTCTCTCACTTTCCTTGTTCTTTGGTCAATATGACTCATACAGGGGACCCTCGTATAACAAACGGTTTCTATAACATAAAATCTGTACAACATAAAAAATTCTGGAGATAGGGGAAATTTGCTTAACAGAATCACCTATGGGGCGAATCTGTACAACATAAAAACAGTCGCAATTAGGGTTAATCCATTTTCAATGCATTCCTATGGGAAATTTGTATAACAGAATTTCACTTGGGATGAATTAATACCTTTATACAAGGTACCACTGTATATGGAAGTTTGTATTTTTTTTTGTCTGTGCACAGAAGAAAGAAGAAAACTGAACCTATTCATAGGGATGGTTGTTTACACGTTGTCTGAAAACCAAAAGGAAGAAAAGTATCATATATATTACTGACATAAAATTACATAACTATTATACCACTTGGCTAATGACCAGTGAATCCTCAGTGTATTTAGTTATGGAAAATGGGCATCTTATTTATAAATATTGGACCACTGTACAGTAACTCCTCAGAGCAGAAGGAGTTGCTGTATATTGAAGCATGCTCATACTTCATCTCTCTAATCCTGTTTTTTTTCCATCCTGGTGCCTTCTGGAAGGTTTGCACTGTAACTCCTGTCATCTTCACCTGCCAGTCAATGAACAAGGATGGTGGCAGTTCCAAGACCAAGAAAGAGGAAGCTCTTTTTGTTTTTTAATTGTAAAGAGAATCTCTTCTATTTCAATTCTTCATAGACTTCAGTAACTTGTTAGGCCAAAAACTGATTAAGTGGGGTGAATATTGAGAGACATGACGTACAAAGAAAAAAAATCTGAATGTCTTTCATGTTTTATTTGTCCCCCCGTTCTTTTGGCTTCTGAAGTCTTTAGGCATTTTAGGAAACTAGAATCAGGCTAGTTTGTTCTGTGCTGCTATAACAACTATCTCCATGGCAATGTAGATCCAATGAGTGAACTTCTGTAAAGTCAGTTTTGGCACACACCACCTCCCCATATCTTTGCTCAATTTCAGAAGCTGTTAAAAAGAGAGCTTCCGATCCAGATCTTTCAGTTGTCTTGCCACAGAAACCATTTTAGTGTTTCTCTGTGGCTGATCTAGTGCCATTCATGCATCAGATTACAGCCTGGATCATACCTTCCATAGTAGAGCTTTCATTTTGGTTACATGGCTTAGACTCACAATGATGATACGACTGAATAGAGGGGGAATTAGCTCCTCACAGGCTTTGGAGACTATATTTCTATTAATCCATGCTAAAATAGCATTTGCCTTTTTTCTAGCCAGATAACACTGCTGGCTCATATTCAGCTTGTGATCTATGACGATTCTAAGATCCTTTTCACTCATAGTAGTAGTTAGCCAGGTATCCCCCATCTTGTAACTCTGTGTTTGGTTTCTTTTTCCTAGGTGTGGTACTTTGCACTTATTCCTGTTGAGTTTCATTCTGTCATTTTCAGCCCAGTGCTCAAGTTTATCTAGATGATGCTGTTGCTGTTTTTGAGAGAAATAAAGATTTCCAGAAGGCTAGTCCTTCTGGAGACCGCTGGATCTTACCAAAGCCAATAAAGCATCCAACGCGAGAGAAAATCCGAGGAAGTACTGAGTTTATTGGAACCAATAAAAGCAGTAGGTGGACACCCGCCTTCCAACCAGGCTAAGATGTCCGACCCAGGACGCATGAAGAGCCCCAACTTTTATTTATTAGTACCCCCCTCCCCTCCCTGGGTGGCGCCAGACCAGGGATTGGCTGAGGGCATTTCAAATGGCCCAATTAGAGTGATCCGGGGGTTGGCCGAGGGTGGCCCGGGGTGGCCCTGGCTGGCCGAAACCAGGTGCCTATGCAAATGCTAATAAGTCCAGGTGTTCCTTGATTAAACCATCCGGGGTAACACAATTGGGAAGGGGAACAAGGCATTGTTTTCTGGATGTAGGCAAACAGGGAGAATCAAGGGATCAATAGGAGGTGAGAGGAAACCATTATCACGAGGGAATTACAGAAAGGTGTCTGGGCAGATACAGAAATACAAAGATATGAGAACATAAGTCCTTTTCAGGTGTAGCAGATACGACATGGAGTGTTGCCCCAGGTGATGATAATCATACGGGTGTACGTGACAGGGAAGTTGAAACAGCTGCAAGAGTACGGGTTGAAAATCCAGGGAAAGATGGAGTCCTTTTGATGATTCTGCCAGCTTCCACCGCACTGCCATGATGGAGTAGTCTTCTTTATATCACCATTGCCCTTGCCCCGGTGGATAGAGTATAGAAACCGCAGAGCAGAACAAGGAACAGGGAGGCGAGAGAGAAAGATGGAGAGAGAGAGAGAGAGGAAGAGAGAGAGGAAGAGAGAGAGAGAGAGAGAGATGAAGGTGCTCGGTTGGGTGGGGAACTGTCGCCTGACAGAGGCAATAGGGAAAGAGGGCGGCTGGACCCTAGATGGTAAGGAAGCTTCCCTGCCCATGGGGATGATGGTGGATGATTACTTCCCTCATAGGCTAGAGCGGGGAGCAGATAGTCTTTCGACTGAGGATCTGCCCTGCCTTGGCTGTATGGCAAGTTTCTGAGGTGGGGAAAGGAAGCAAGGGGCAATGAAGGGGTTAAACGGTGAAGGGGGACAGAGGTCCGGGGGCGAGGGGCCAGGCGGCAGGGCTGGGTCTTTTGCGAGGGGAAAACAAGGGCGGGTGGAGGAGAAAAGTCAGGGAAAAGGGTCAGCACACTCATGAGGAAGAGCAGGAAAGAGTTAATTACTTGCGGGAGAAGGGCGAGAAAAGGGTTAACACATTTTGGGGGAAGAGCGAGGAAAGGGTTAATAAATGTTGAAGAGCGGGTATGAAGGAGTTAATACACTTTGGAGGGGAAATAGGTTCGGGATCCCTAGTTCTGGGCCGGCCAGCCTGTCAAATCGTCGAAAAAACTGGAGGCAGCAAGCTGCCGGTAGAGGAGAGTATGGGAGCAAAGAAAACCCCATTGAAATGCATTGGGATACAAAACGGATACAAATCGGAAAGGGCCGTTTAGCAGCTATCTGATAAGTTAAGGGTTTCCCGCAGCGCCACCGTCTGGCCGAGATTAATTTGACGGTGATTGATGGGGCAAAGGCGCTGGGGCGGCGAGGGCGCTGATTGGCCAGGACGCGCAAGGGGCTTATCTCGCCCTCCTGCTGCACTACTGAGTCCCAGCGGTAATTATGTGCCGCAGAGGCTCATTATAATGGATACATTTTGAGTGGGTGAGAATTTTAAGCTTCCGTTTGCCAATTTTCGGTTCGCAAGGCTTCTTTTCGTCGCGGAAAAGGGGCGGCTCACGTTTTGCCCGATATCTCGGGTTGGGAGTTTTTGAACGGGGGAAAAAGTGTGATGCTTGTGATGGTGTGAGGGCCATTTTGACGGTGCCGGCGGGTCTCGAAACCGGCTCGGTCGCCTCTGAATTGTTATTTTTTTTCGTGACTCTACAATGCCTTTGAATTTTGTTTCTTACTTCTGTGATTAAGTTATCCCAGATAGTCCAACAATTGACCATGATGGCTATGGTATGCTAGGAGTAGCATTTTTTTAAAGTAGCATTCTCCTTCTCTGGTTTGGGAGAGCACTAAGGCTTATAACGCTTAAAATATCTCTATGGAGGTGGGAACTTGCATTCTAAAACAGTGAAATCAGAATGGAGCGCGTTCAGTGGGGCTTGGAATGGGTAGAGGGGAGGATAGAAAGCTGGGTAGAAAGCTGAGAGACATTGATGAAATCAAACTGAGTGCCTGGATGCTTGAGCTACAGCGTTTTATATTGCAACATTTGTTGCCAGTCCCAATTACATATTTTATAGCGATAATTGATTTTCTTCTCACTTGCTCTTTTCATTTACCTAATAATAGTGTTTCATTTGTTTTACCAAATTCCTACACCCCACCCCCCCAGATTCTCATCATCTTTTTCTTGAAATTCAGAAAAGAACTCCACTACATAAAGGAAGCCCTTTGATAACATTCATGGCTCTGTCATTGAACTATGTTAAGAGCTCCTTTTCCTCTCGAGTGCAACCTACTCATTTTCCCCCATTTTTAATAATAACAACAGCAACAACAATATTGTATCTAGTTCTTGTAGTACGCTCTAGTTGCTTCTTGAAATGATTTTAGGTTTCAAATGATGTTTTAGCTCCCATCTCATTTTATCTACCATAAGAAAAAACATTTTCTTTTCCTTCCTTCCTTCCTTCCTTCCTTCCTTTTGAGATATCCAGTTGATTACAGCTTGTGGCAATCATTTCCAGGGTTTTCTAGCTATAAAGTATCCAGTGGTCATTTGCCAGTCCCTCCTTCTGTTGGTGCTTTGGGGCCACCTAATATGCCCCATGGCACATAGGTTAGTTCTTCTCGGAAGCTTCTGTTCCATAGCTTCCTGCTCCAATTCACTGGGCTTCCTTGTCAGTACTTTTCCTTAGAAACTGCATAGAATTGTTAGGTCCGTCTGTGTAATTTTTTTACCTGATTCCGTGACCTGGTATGTCAAAATACACTCATCTATCGTATTTAGTAATTTCGTTACCATCTTGATCTGGCGCCATCTAATTGTTTTAAGGGTAATTGATGTCACAAGCATTATATTTTTCACTTCTGTAAATATTGTCTTCTTACTATGGCAGACAGACTTTTGATTGAGGGTGTGACTCTTTGGGCATACTTTTTTAAATCCTATAATAATTATGCTAATAACTTCTGGTTCTAATTTGTTCAGCTCTGTACCTTCCTGGAGACACAAAATAAATACCTCTCAAACACAGCCTACTCATTTTTTCTTACATATCCAGGCATAGCTACGGAAAGTCCCATTTAATTTTTTATCCAATATTCCTACACATACTAGTCACAGGGCATTGTATGAAGGCATATTATGTGGGCATTCCTGCTAACACTAAGCAGATGGTCTAAAATAGGATTTGATCTTGAATGGGAAGCCATCTGGAAAACCTAACTATGCTGCTTTGAGTTTCACGAAAGAAGGGCAGGATACAAATGTATTGAAGATGTAAATTAACATCCATATTTTGCAAAGATCAGACATGGTAATCTGTATTGGATTTCAGTTTTTTTAGAGCTGATGCATCAACCTAAAGATACCATCCATGTCTAAACAGCGATCAAGAGAAACCCCACAATCCACACCTTTAGCGTCTTGTTTGTATGTCAATTACATAAGTATATTGTTGTTCTGATTCTTTTAGCACCCACATTTTTTCTGAATTAAGTAAGCTAATTTCTTCTAAAAATTGAGTGCCATGTTTTTAAACTGAAATATGTATAAAACTTGAATGATTATATGGTTTGTCTTTCTCCCAGTTACTGTGATACTGTTGAAAACACTTTGCATGGTTTACACCTGCAGGTAAACACTTTACACCTCCGGGTAAGCACTTCCCTTACAAGCCTTCCGGGCTAGGTGAAGATCAATGGGACAGACCTATTGATCTTCATGCAGGCCAGGAAGCTTGCAAGGAAAGCAGTGGTGACTTGTCCAAAGAAATTGTGGAGCTATCTTCAGGTCAATGACTTAGATCAAACACTGCAGCTTTTGAACTGCATCTTTTCCTGATTTTTTTGTTTGTTGTTCCTTGTTTTTGTCTTTTGTTTTTCTTAATCTCATGCATTTGATACTCAGCCTCTTGCTGTCTTCTCCCAGGAAACAGGAGCAATTCCAGACTAATCCTGACAGTTACAATGGAGCGGTGCGGGAGAATTACATCTGGTCCCAAGACTACAGTGACCTGGAGATTAAAGTCTTGGTGCCCAAGCACATTGTGAAAGGCAGGCAGGTAAATCCATGTCCAAATAGTTCCTATCCAGTCACAGTATATTTTCCGTCTAATGCTTTCTGGCACTCTGACTTCCATGGCTGAGGGTAGTGATGCTGGTCTGTATTATTACAAATGGAGTTGGGCATGGATTTTAAAAGGAATTGCAAAATTCATTCAAAAATTGGTAATTCATTGTTTTTTTTTATTCATTAGTTCATTGGGCTAGAAAATGGTCCCCAAGGCATCTGGAGACACCAAAATTACATGGTGCATCCCCTGACTCTTCTCCATAATCCCTCCATGTTTGGTGAGGATTGGGTTTCTAATGCCTGAGGTTTGTGCCCTCCAGTAAAGTTCACCTGAGTCACCTAAGGGCTCCAAACTTGCCAAGAGGCTTCATTTAAATCTCCATATTTGGTGAAGATTGGGTTTCCCTAAACCAGTTGCAAAAGGACAATTTCATAAGGGCCCCCACTTTGTGTGCATATAACTCAGATGTCTCAAACCCAATCTTTACCAAACTTGGAGGGCTTGTAGAGGACAGTTGGGAGAACCTTCTCTGCAAGTTTGATTTCTCTAGGTGTCTGGGTTCACTTTCCTGGGGAGGGCTCTTTGGCACTTCAAAACATGGCCATCCAAAAGCCAAGCAAAAGCCGAGTGTGCTGCTTATATACTGCCCCATAGCACTTAAAGCACTCTCTGAGCAGTTTACAAGTTAATTATATAGGAAATAGATTGCCCCCCCAGCAGTCTGGGTACTCATTTGACCAACCTTGGGAGACTAGAAGGCTGAGTGAACCTTGACCTTGCTACCTGGAATTGCACCCCAGGTCATGAGCACAGTTATGGCTGCAGTAAGCAGTTTTAACCACTGTATCATGAGGTGCAGTGTTTAAACCCAATCGTCACCAAACTTACAGAGTTTATAGAAGAGCTGAGGAAGCATGCCTTTAATTTTGGTGTGTCTAGGTTCTTGGGGGTGTTTTATAGGGTTTCAGGTTGGTTATTCATGATTTGTCAACTTTACCGAATCACAAAATGAAATGAATCACCATTTTTCTGATTTGTGCCATTCTCTAATTGCAAATGGGCTTCTTCTTGTAGTTGATTCAAACTATCCACCAGAGGGCCACGCTTAATTAATTTTCAGTTGAAGCAATTTCAGGTAAGCATGGAGGAGGAGGAGGAGGAGGAGGAGGCGACTGAGTAGTTGAACTGTTCCTACGTCTTGTACCTGATTCAGAACTGCCAAACCAATAACCAAATTAATAAAAATACATATAATATGTGTGCTGAAAGACAGTGCACAGAAATACATGCATTATAAGAACTTACTCAGAAAAATGCACTCTGTGTGTGTGTGTGTGTGTTGTGTCGATATAGTTGTGACCGACTCTTCGTGACCCCATGTCCATGGAGTTTTCTTGGTAGGAATACAGGAGTGGTTTGCCAGTTCCTACTCCAGACGCCTTCCAAACCAATAACCAAATTAAAAAAAAGATATATAATATGTATTTTAAAAGACACTGCACAGAAATACATGCATTATAAGAACTTGCGCAGAAAAATGCACTGTAGGTGGGAAAATTGCCTGCAAAAATGCATTTATTTGGGTGGGGGAGTTGAATGTCTATGAATGCATACATTAAAAGTACAGAAAATACAAATTATTAGGCAGACTTTAGAATTCATAAGAACTGAGAATGAAAAAGCCTTGACATTTGGAAAAAAATGAGAAGCTCCTATATTCACGTGGTCCTTCAGGCAACATGGAGGGATCGTTCTGGGAGTGCTGCACACTTCTGAGGTCTACTCCACAGTCTACCCCATGGCATTTAGATTGGCAGCACTTAGCAGGTAGAACACTCTTACTTTTAGGTGTAAAGCAAAGAAACACCTAGTTTTTTGTAAGCCTTCCTAGTGTAATTCCCTGTACTGATTTTATGTATTGTTTTATATTGCATGATTTATGATTATTGTATTCCTCTTTGAGATCTTTGAAACATTCAACACCAACTAGGACTGAAATGGACAGATTTGCCCGTTACTAACTGGAAGCATTTACCTTCAATATAATTATGGAGCTTGTTGTAAACAGGCACAGCAGGAAAATCCTCACTCTTTCGGCTCTTCCCACTTATCCTAGCATTCTCTGTTTTGTTACCTTTCAGCAGAAAATCTTGCATAGTTTCGCTTTTTCTTCTGCCTTACCTTCTGTAAACGCATGCGAAAATGAGCTTTCATCCACAGATATGAAAAGTAGGGGAAGGATTACAACCAAATTGTAGACCAGAATATCTCAGCACTTACTCATAAAAGTCCCAGGCCAAAAAAAAAGTGGCTACTTAAAAACAACAACAAAACAGTAAAGGAGAGGAAGTGTCCAGACACGCCTTTTCAATTTCTTTTTGAGGATTGGGCCTTATGGGATAGCCCTAACTTCCTTAGTAGAATTTTAGTTTTAAATTGAGGGTGGTTGGGTATTGTGGGGTGAGGGGATATGGGGACATCCATGAGTAAACAGTCGTGTGCTATATAGAGGCAAGCATTCTGAGATGGCAGAGAGCAGCTTGTGGTAATATCATTGCCCATATTTCTGAGCCCCAACATTGGTCAAGCACAAAGGAAACTGAAGGCCTAGGAGGGCTGCTTGACCTGTTATTTCCCGGCAGTCCCCAGGACCGAAGCAGATACCAGGATGTGCTGATGTAGGCAAGAAGGCCAGAGCAAAACAGGATGGCAAATAGACAGGATATCAGGATACATCTGCTCAGGCCCAGAAAGCCCCTTCCTGTCCTTATCAATAATCCCTCACTAGCTAGGGAGCATTTTCCCTCCCGCCCATGGAATGTATTTCCTCTGCCATTGTGTACTTGTTTACTGTGTATGGTCTCACAGATAAGGCGTGCATTCCCCTCCCACTGAGGGAACGTCCTCCTGTATCTATTGTCCTCTCTTACTAATAAAGACTGGTCGCTCAGGCAGTAGGAGAATCATCATTACACACTCACACACACGCATGCCCACACACACACATGCAGACATCCATGGAACAGGAATGCTGCCTGAGCACCAGATGATTGCACCCCAAAACTCTGTGTCCGTGTGATCCGTAACGCAACAGTAGCTTACCTTTCTTCCGTGCTAGTTTTATAGCTTGCATTTATAAGAGGCTCTGAGATTATAGTGATTTTGCCCCTACTTTTCCTTTTTCTCCATTCTCTATTTCTTTTGATTTTTGTTGGGAAGGGGAGGAGGGAGAAGAATGATGTGATTGGTTTTGTTAGTCTGAGACACAGAGATCTCTTTTGCAGACCTGTTAGTGAGGAGGTGGTTGGGAAGCCATACATGTACAAACACAGTAACTGATGTGGTTACAGGGGGATCTTTTTTTAATTTCTTGGTGTCAGAAAAGCTGAAGCTTTCTGTGTTTTCAACCTGGAAAATGTGTTCTGTTTTTCCCCTCCTTGTATCCAGGGCACCTGAATTGAGGACATCTATTTTGCACCTCAGATGTGAGAAATGTTCTGTTGTTGCAGGTGCATTCATTGATGCTGACACTACAAACCTAGAACCTAGACTTAGTTGGGATTGTTAGCTGTAGGGATAGCAGGGAAAGGAGAAAATACAACTTGAAGAGGTTGGTAAGAAGAACTGTGTGCCAAGAGGTTGTATTTAAATTTTGAAGGGCAGGGGCTCACACAGTCCTACGTTACATGTGTGGAGTGTGCTTATAGAACAGTGCTGGCGAACCTATGGCACAGGTGCCAAAGGTGGCCCTCAGAGCCCTTTCTGTGGGCACCCGGCCTTGCCCCTTCACATCACAGCCACCTGTATTCGGGTTAAATGGCTGTATTGGCACTTTGCAAAATAATTAGTCACAGTTTGAGCACTCAATCTCTAAAAGGTTCGCCATCATGTTATAGATCTTTCAGTGAGTTACATGTACTGTTTATACAGTTGCATCTCCATTTTTTCCTGTTCTTTCTTAACGACCCTGTGCTTTTCTTAATTGCACCAGAGCCTGGAAAAATTATTGTTTAGGGAAACAAGACAACATCAAACTTTGATTAATAATCCTTTCTTGTTTCCCTAAGGCATGATGCAAACTACTATAGTTAGTGGAAACCTAAGCAAAATCAGGTTGAATAAATTGCCACTAATTTACTGGCGGAGAGGGAAAGGGATAGGCGCACAAGATCCAAAGTCATGTACTGTATTTCATACTAAACGGTGGCTTAACATACTTTTGTACTGGAAGAATGGTAGGATATAAATGAAATATGTTATGGGAAACTGTAGTTCTAGTTTCAGGTTGCCTGCATTTGCTGTCCTATTGTGCATGAACTGATAACATACAGTCTGGTTCACCATCCTGTTTCTTGTAGAGAGCAACCATTAAAAAAACCCCACAGTATGTCAGAGTCCCTATCTGCCCCCACAAAGTGATTTATTGCCTTTGGATATGGATATCTCGTTAAGCTGTTTTGGAGAATGAGCTATTAATAAAATTCTCCTCTATAGCATAATATGCCATGAAAGCCAATGGCTATTATTGTATCATGTAGTGGAAAAACTTCATAAACAAAATATAGGTTGCACAAAGAATTATTTTCTCTACACTCCAGTGTTTAATCTACACAAAATAATCATGCTTTGCTTAGCTTATTGGGCAGAGATGTCTTGGTTGCTGGGTTGGGTTTTTTTTTTTACTGTTATTGTGTTTTGTTTTTTTAAAGCAGCTGGGCATGAGCACTGAGCATGCAAACTGTCCCCGAAAGCCACAGTTTGATGACTGTTGCAATCACTTCACATTATTTTCTATCTCATTTTACTTTCTGTTTCCCTAAATATAAATCCATCTGCCAAGTCAGTAGCCCAGTTTCACTGCAGGAAAGGCTAATCTTCATAATTAGGAATTCAAACTCACTTACTCTGTTCTTTTAAGAAAACTAAAATTTAGTTTAGTACCCAAGCTAAACTGATTTATCATTATCTCATTTCAGTAATGGTTGGCTTAGTATCTTAGAGACATGTTTGGGTAATAGAAAGTACAGTAGAACAGCAGACAGTAGCTGATGTTTCCCCTTTTAAAAATGATTTTAAATTTTATGATTCTGATTATTTTTTTAATATCTAAATTCTATGAAAGCTTAAAAGTAGAAAGCACAGCTAGCTTCACAAAGTATATGTCTGTCTCTTTACAGGAGAACCTTTTCTCAGATTGTTCCTATGCTTTCAGTGGGTATTTTGTGCATGATTTTTTGGTTTAAGAAATTGACATTGAAAGAACTCAGTGGAAGGCTTAATTTTGAACTCTCCAGAGGAAATAGATTTTTTCTTTTGCAACTTTGATGCCTAAGTCTGCATGATAGGCTATGTAACAGAAATGCTTTGACATTTTTCATATTTTGCCATGTTTTGTTAGAAGTGCAGCAGGGTTCAATGCCCTCTTCCAGATGTGCACCATGGCATTAATTTGCGATGGAACTAGAAATTAATTTGAGATGGAACTAGAAATATTCCCAGACTAGTGGCTTGTCTACTAAATGGACAGAGTATATGCCTAAACAAAATATGAAATAAAAATGGCACCTGTTGTTGTTCAGTCGTTCAGTCATGTCTGACTCTTCGTGACCCCATGGACCAGAGCTCGCCAGGCCTTCCTATCTTCCACTGCCTCCCGGAGATTTGTCAAATCCATATTGGTTGCATCGATGACACTGTCCAACCATCTCATTCTCTGCCGTCCCCTTTTCCTTTTGCCTTCAATCTTTCCCAACATCAGGGACTTTTCCAAGGACTCCTCTCTCCTCATGAGGTGGCCAAAGTACTGGAGCCTCAGCTTGAAAATCTGTCCTTCCAGTGAACATTCGGGGTTGATTTCTTTCAGGATGGATAGGTTTGATCTCCTTGCAGTCCAGGGGACTCTCAAGACTAAATAACGCACCTAAATAAGGCACCTAATTTAGCATAATTTAGAGGTACTTTATGCAATCCTTTGTTAACGCTCTTGTCTTTAACTTTGTGTGTTTTCCCCAGGTTTCTGTGGACATTAGCAGCAGTTCACTTAGAGTAGCAATACAGGAAGGAAACGAGCATCGTGTTCTCATGGAAGGCACCCTTACGCACAAGATCAACACAGAAAACTCTGTCTGGAGCCTTGAACCTGGAAAATGCATTCTAGTAAGTGCTGTTTCACACCTTATTACTAGAACTCCGGAAGATGGGCGAGATATAAGTATAATAAATGAATAATAAATAATAAATAACTCTGCATGCATGTAATCTGTGCATTCTATTTCCTTCCCACTGGATTTGCATTCCAAAAACATAGGGAAAGTAATGGCTGCCAAACCCTGACATAGACTGTAGATTGGATTAGGAGCTACCATCCTGGAAGTGCACATACTCGTCCCTGACCCTTGGTGTGTCATCTCAATTATTTTATTTATTTATTTATTTATTTATTTGCTTTTTATAGCACATCATCTGCCCACAGTTGAGTTTCTCTTGGTTTTTACATTTCTCCTGCACTCTCATGCAGTGTTCTGTGTGCTTTCCTAAATATTTCATGTACAGTCACTACATGTTGGCGAAGAAGGCTTGAGTGGCTCTACTGCGTAATAAGTGTCAATTTGTTTTTTACGTGGCAGCAAATGGTTTCTGACATATGGTGTCCCTATGAATGAGCCCGACACAGCTCTTGCAACTAAAGTTGGCCACTTCCTTTATGAAGTCAATCCATCCCATACAGTTTTCGTCTTTTCCTACTGCTTTCCACTTTCCTAGTATTATTGTCAACAAATCTTGTCCTTTCACAATGTGCCCAAAGTATAACTGCCTCAATTTCATTATTTTTTGCTTCTGGAGACGGTACAGACTTGATCTAGGACCCACTTGTTCACCTTTCTAGTGATCCAGGGTATCTGGAATGCATCTCTCCAGCATCGTTTTCAAACAAATTATTTTTTCCTGTTGTCTTACAGCTGCTTCACTGTCCAGCTTTCACCTCTGTACATAGTACCATATTTTTCTGTCTATAAGATCCCACCTTGAACAGGACACCCCACATACTTTCTGAACCCTAGATTAAGAAAATGAACAAATCCTGGCAGAAAGGAAGGAAAACAGGTGGGGGAGAACCCAGACTGATGCCATTGAATGAGCTGAGCAGAGTCCCTGCCCTGCTCTGTTTTTCCTTCCAGTTTGGGTTCTCTCCCCCCCCCCACACACAGAGTTTCCCCTTTCCTCTCTCCCTTTCCAAAATGCTTCTCCGCTTTTTTTTTTGCAGAAATCCAAGCCATCTTTGTCTTTTCTGCAGGGAAAGCCAGGGGGTGGGGTGGGGGATTGAGCAGCCTATTAAGAAGTGCCCCCTCCAGTTCTAATTTCTCCAAAAACAAACAAAAAACAAAGTGGAGAGGTGTGCAACTGTGTACTGGCCTTTTGTCTAGCAAGCAAATTAAGTCAGTTCACATAAAAATGTCGACCAAACAAAATTTCCCTGCTATCATAAAAAGCCTATATTGGATAAAATGGTGTAGTGGTCAGAGAATGTATAAATCCCCCCCAGCACAGAATGGCCTATCTTTAAGTGGTCAAAGGTAATCTTCTAGTCTTATGATTCCATTTCAGAACTGTAAAGAGTGAAAAATAAATTGAATTTAAGCATGCAAGTAGAGTAATGGGGTGGGGGTAGTTTGTAAGCATAAGGTCTGTTTGTGTAACATTGAGTGACATTTTGTGCTACAGATGGGATAGTGTAATATTTGGAATAGTGACAGCAGAAACCTAACTTTTTCACAAATGGTGCATTGCCAGCTTCTGCTTTGACAGTCTGCTTAACATTATTACTGGTTTAGCTTTTGGGGCACTTTAGTAAAAGTGACATGGTACTACAAATATCTTGAAGCCAAGAGTTCCATGTTTGTACTCTACTAAGTGCTATAAATGCTTGCTAGAGGAGGTTGAATAATTTTAAGGCTGCAAAATTCCTGAAAAGTTGCGTTTTCAGTTGAATTTGGAGAAACCACTTGAATCACTTATTGTGTTGAGCTATTTCAATTGCTTCTGTTTTATTTGTTCATTGTAAACAGCTGTAAAAGTCTAAATTTTGGCAACAATAATTTTGATTACAACTGGCTCAGCTGTGTACATTGCATTCACTATAATTTGGGAAGTTTTCCGTTCAAAACTTGTTTCTGCCATGCTGGGGAGTTGGCACAGAATGTTCACAGATATGCCAACTGTTCAGAGAACAAAATTGTCATCATGTTTAATGTTCTTTATTTGGGAAGTAAAAGAAAGCCATCCACTTGACTGCAATTAAAACTATACAAAGACTTTTTGGGTGGGAATCAGGGCAGGCTGTGAAGAGACCCAGGAGACAGAGGAATGAAAGTCCAGGGAGTCTAGAGATAAGGATGAAAGAGGGATATTGATTCGGCAGTAGGATTGCAATTAGAAGGGGCTCTGAAATCCATCAGCACAATACAGGCCAGGAAGTTCAGTGTGCTGGAAGAGCTTAGAAAAGCTGGGCGGGCTAAAATATCACGAGCACGGAGTATACCTAGGGTTTAGATTAAACTATGTAGTATTTCTGCTCGTTCTTGCACCAAAAAGGTTGAAAATGCAACTATGTGTTTTAAATTGGTCTAAGGACTGTAATAAATATATATGTCTGTCCGTCCGTCCGTCTGTCCATCCCTAGGCTTGAAAACCCTGCTCAGTCCTGATGCTCATTGACCCTAACCCCCACCCCCACCCCCCTTTCAGCCTCCTCTGCTTCACAGGGTTATAGTAAAGATAAAATAAGGCAGACGCAAAATACACCTGCTCAGGCTCCTTGGAAGAAATGCAAGGGATTTTAAAACAAGCAAACAAAAACCGGCAGAAGAAGTGAGCCAAAAAATATTCACCGAGTTCCAAAGCAGGAAACTATGCAGAGAAAGCAGAGATGGGGAAAGAAGTGAAAAGGAAGAGCGGCACTGAAGACTGAAGCTGTTTATGGACAGTCGAAAAGTAGCTGTAGTACATCGTGCATAGTGAATATCCTTTGACACCATATCTGAAGAGAATGTACAGAACCAGTGAGGTGGCAGTTTCGAGCGAGGGTTTCTTATGCTCCGTTTCCCATTGCTTATGTCTTTGTGCCGTTCCTTTGACGTTATGGATCAGGATGGCAACTGATTTCTGGACTTTTGATCTTCCCAAACAGGAAGAACCATTTCCTTTTTTTGCTTTGGAAAGGCTTCTGCCAATTGTAAGCAGCAAACTCTTATTTTTGCAGAACACCGGCCTTTCCAGCTAGATCCTTTCGATCTTGGCACCTCATCTCTCTCTTTTTTTACGGTGCTGTGAGAATGTTGTTGTCTAAACCTTATCTTCAGTTTTAGTTTGGTGCATCACCCTTATTCTTAAAAAAAGGGGGGGATTAAGCTATTTAAGCTGCACAAATGTGTCATTCCCCTCTTAATGTTCACCTCTTCCTTGCAGCATATGGAATTGGTAGCTTTTTGCTCTCCTGCCTCCCAGAGAGAAGTGTTTTTCCCCTTGCAACACTACATCTTCCAGAATGACTTTCCTTGTTGTCATGAAATAGATTCTTGCATCTCTTGGGGGCACCGAGGCCATACAGCCCAATCAAGGAGGAGGCGGTTGCTAAATGCGTCACACATTTCAGCCTTGTTCCCTCCTATGCTTATATGCTTGATTTGAAATTTACAGAAACGTAGTGCTTTGCTTGGACAAAATATTTCAGGTGCTGTGCATAAGTTGGTATCCATTCCTCTTTTAAATGGCCCTGCAACACCGCACTGAGGTCCAACTAGTTTAGGAGTCCTACAAGGATGGGAAAGCTTCTCATCAGAACAGATGTCATGGTTAGTATCCAGGCTCCCTTGCCTCCAGTGTTCTTGGTCAAATTGATCTGCCTGGCCCTTTTTCATCATGTTCAGAAAACTTAATTGAAATGAAATGCAAGAGGGACGACAGAGCTAATGACGAAGCTTGTAATTCTGATATCACCTGAACATGGAGTTGATTTTGTTGTCATTATTTTTAATCTGATGTCTATCTGGCACCCATTAACTTGTCTTTACAGCTTTAGAAACACATATATTATGTCAGTGACTCCTACATGTTAACCGTGCTCTTAGTGACAGAATCCTCCAGTTAGTATGACTTTTCTTTTTTACCGCTTTATCCTCATAACTTTCTGAGCTAGATCAGGCTGAGGAAAAGTGATTAGCCCAGTTTCATAGGACATCGGGGATTTGAACCCACATTTTCCAAATCATTCTGACATCTACACCCTGCTGGCTATTGAGCGTGTCCTACTAGAGTACCAGTCAACATTATTAGGTTACATGTACCCACAATATGAAAAGAAGAGGAATTCCTTTTCACCAATTAGAAGACACAGGGTTTTCTAAGTGAAATTGTCTTGACTATGTTAACCTTTCTTCCAAGAGAAAATGCTACAAGATGTAGGTGATTTGAGTCATTTCCCCAATATGTTTCCCAGTTCTGTAATACCCTTTTCTAGATGGCTACAGTAGGTGGAGGATTATATTACTGACTGGTGCCAAGAGTCAATTGGGTATCTCCATTTGTAGTTCAGTAACAGGTGAAATGTTTGTCTCCTGCCATTGTCATAACTTAGAGCTATACAGTAGTACCTTGCCTTATGAGCATGATCCGTTCCGGAAACATGCTCGTAAGCCACTCGTAAATCAAAGCAAATTTATCCATAGAAATAAATGAAAACTTACCCGATCTGTTTCGGAACCTCTTGGCGCCACCACCTTCACAATCAACCGCACCTGGGCTATCTGCGTTGGAGACTGTGGAGACCACACAGCCCTGGGGTACCTGCCCAGGCCATCAGCCTCGGTGGTGGAAGAGGCCGCATGGCCCAGGGGTGCCTGACCATGATATTAGCAGTGGCAGCAGAGGCTGCGTAGCCCTCAGCAGTGTGGACCAGGGATGTCCCCTGGGGTCTCGGTGGAGGTAGCTGCAGTGAGGCGCTGTCCAAAGCTCCCGAGCCTGTACCCATCTGTTGTCAGGGAGGCGGCAAACGGATATGGCACCATGGTGGGATTTGCTGGGGCAGTGGTGAGGGTCATCAGGGCACCTCTGCCATCTGGGTGTCAGTACTGGTGGTGGGCGCTTGGGGTTTGCTGCGTCTTCCTCCACTTCTTTATCCTCCTGCCGATGGACCCACCTGCGGCCGGCACAGCTTCTCCTCCAGGTGCAGTCCTCCAGCCACTGACAGGGCACCCACCCCACATCCCAGCAAGCACAAGGAGGAGGAAGAGGTGGCCATGAAGGAGGAGGTGGCGAGGTGTCGGCCAGTGGCCACGGTGAACAAGAATCTGCTGGCCGTGGCGGCCACCAGCTCCTTGCCACTGCTCAGTGCTCCAGTGCTCGTTTTGCAAGACGATCTCGTAAACTAGGACAAAATTGTTTCAAAATTTTGCTCATCTTGCGAAAGGCTCGTAGACCGGGGCACTCATAAATCGAGATATTGCTGTATATTATTTAGGTAAATTTATCAGGGTCTGAAAATTGTAAGCTGTACAGAACTGGGTATGAATGTCATTGGGAACCAATCATCTGCTTGAATTGTATATCAACAGTTTGATCATTTTCTGGACTAGTAGCACCTATTCAGTTAGTGCCTTAATTTATATGGTGTACAGTGGAAATACTCTGGTGGTCCTGCAAAAGATCCTATTATGTTCTATGCTCATGGTTTGGGACTTAAGAGCTTAAACCAGAGCATAGAAGCCCCTTCTATAATGTCTGCTACTTTTATGGACCTTATAATTGTCCCCAGCAAATCAGGATGGGCATCAGGTGGCAGAGGTCCAGTGTTGAAATTATCTTGTAAGGCTGTGCCTTCAGAGTTCTGGCTTGGTACGAAATAATAAATTCACAATGTGGAAGAGTGACAGTACTCTTAGCCAGCAGAACTAAGAAATTTATTTTAGAGTTACAGTCACCCCCTGCCATTTCGCGGTTCATGTACTGTGGTCCCGCTATATCGCGGGATCGCAGTATCTGCACCTTGGAGCCGGGCAGGGGGGCGGCGGCGGAGAGTGATCCGGTTGCTCCCCGCCACCCCCGGCCCCCTCTAAAAGGCCTTGGAGCTGCGCGGAGGGGCGGCGGAGAGCGATCGTGTCGCCCCCCGCCGCCCCCCGGGCCCCTCCAAGAAGTCTCGGGTGGCGCAGGTGGGCGGCGGCAGGAGGTCAGATCCGCAACACCGCCTATTCGTGCCGTGCCAAGACTTCTCGGACAGGCGCGCAATCGCCCCCCCCCCCCGTTTCCGCATATTGCGGATTTTCATGCATCGCGGGTGGGGTGGGTCCCTAACCCCTGCGGTCGGCAGGGGGTTACTGTATAGTAGAGATCGCTGTGACTCTCAGGATATTCTTGTAACAACTAAGGAGGCCAAAAAACTATCACAAGGAACCAAGCTTTCTCATTTGTGACCCTTTCTCTCTGGAACAAGCTTCCTACAAGGGTTCCCCGAGCACCATCCCTCTCTGTTTTTAGGAAGCGAATAAAGACTGGATTATATAAAGCTGGCTTTGCTAGGATAAACTCTCCTGAGACATTCTAATGGATTTTACTTTGTGTATTTTTATTTACAAGTAGGCTTTAGCTAGCACCAGGATTTATTTGTATTTTATCGTCCTTTCATGTTCATTATATAGTGTTTTAGTCTATAATTTTATTGTAGATGGAGAACTGTACAGAGAGTGTGACCAATCATAGGTGTATGACCATGCATTCTATTCCTGACTGGAGTGGCAACACTAGTTGGGCAATAAAGAAATGGAACTCAAATAAATAAATAAATAAATAAATAAATAAATAAATAAATAAATCCAGGCCCGCATTTGGGTGCTCTTGGTTGTCAAGCCTTGTGCTACTCAGGCCCGCCCAAAGTTCGGCCCAGGGGGCCCCCCCGCGCCCAAATCCGGCCCACCAGGCCATTCTGAGTGGCCCGCGGCTGGCTGGCCCACCCCTCCCTCCCCCTCCTTCACCCCATGTTTTTTTAAAGAAAGTAGGTGGGGCTTGCAGTGGGGTGGCAGGGTTGGGGAGCAACCGGCCCCTGACACATTCTCAGCCACCAAATCTGGCCCTCCTTACAAAAAGTTTGGGCACCCCTGTGCTAAATGCTGTTTCTGCATCTTGCCAGATTAACCTGAACAAAGTAGGTGAATATTGGTGGAGTGCCATCTTGGAAGGAGAAGAGCAAATTGACATTGGCAAAATCAATAAGGAACGTTCAATGGCTACAGTGGATGAAGAAGAGCATGCTGTGCTGGATAGACTGTCCTTTGATTACCATCAGAAGCTACAAGGCAAGCCACAGAGTCATGAGATGGTATGTTGGTTTATGTCCCCCTTATACATCACCTGGAAAATAGTTTTGATTTGTTGATTATATAGTTCCATAGCATATTTTTTTCATTAATGTTATTACAGCTTTCAAACAAACATTTCTAAGTTTTGAACATTATGGCTGAAATCCTTTTGCAAAAGTCCACAGAAAACCTAAAATATATCAACTAGCTCAACCTTTCCATAACATAATTAACTCCACTATTTTACTCTATAATTATCTGAAATCAAACTGTATTTTGTATTCTCAAAGGCTTTCACGGCTGGGATCTGATAGTTGTTGTGAGTTTTTTGGGCTGTTTGGCCGTGTTCTGGAGGTTTTTCTTCCTGACGTTTCACCAGACTCTATGGCTGGCATCTTCAGAGGGCAAGGAGCTCAGGCAACTAGGAGTTCTCTCTGTGCTCTGTTCTCGGGCATAGGACAAGTTTCCTCTTTCCCACAACTTTAAAAAACCCCACAGTCTCACTCACTCTATACCCCAGAGCACAGAGAGAGTAGTCTAATCTTGAGATTACCAAGGTGTGGATCACCATGGTAAGGGACCTGGTGTCAGGGTAGGGATGCTGATGACATCATGCAGCTTCTGCTGCATCATGTTACTTGAACAGGATTTTGGCCCCTGAATTACAGTGGCTTCACGATGTTAAGGTTTTGTTGATATTGTCAACAATAATAAATGCGAGCTTATTCAATGAAGAGTTTGCTTTAGTTTTCATCCTGAAACACCAAAGTTGGCTTGTGCAGCCCATAACACTGTGCAAAGTTCATAGGTCATGTTTTCACATCTCACCAAGCAGACTTGGAAACAGTGCTGCCACATTTCCATATTAGCTGGGAAACACCCATTTTGATTGTTTTAAAAGGCTTATTGCAGTCTGCTACTGGAATTTGTCTGTAAACCACTATTGTGCATGTAAAGCAAGCAATATTTACTTGAAAAATGGACTTCCCACACAAAGTGCTACTGTAGTCCAGGTGAGTCCTGGGAAGAATTGGACCCTGAAGTCAAGGAGGTTGCCCAGCACTGTTATAATGAAATAAAAGGTTATGCTGTCAACAAAGTATGACTTTACAGTAGTACCTTAGTTTAAAAGCATAACTCATTCCGGAAGCATGCTTGTAAACCAAAATGGTCGCAAATAAATAAAAACAATATAAGAACTAATTAAAACAGAAATAATTAAATACAGTTTTCTGAAATTTTTGCTCATCTTGCAAAATACTCGTACACCAGGGCACCCGTAAACCAAGGTATTTGGACATTATGCCAACCTTGGTACAATGATCTTGTGGCACAACCTGGCACAGTGGTTAAATGTCTGTCCAGGTAAAACTGTGCTCACAACCTGGGGTTCAGTCCCAGGTAGCAGGCTCAAGGTTCACTCAGCCTTCCATCCTTCTGAGGTTGGTAACATGCGTACCCAGCTTGCTGGGGGGACAATCTGTAGCCTGCATGCTGTAATTAAAAAGCTGTAAACCGTCCAGAGATTACTAAGTGGTATGGGGCGGTATATAAGCAGAACACTTTTTTTTAATCCCAGGAATGCAGATCAAAGTTCGTTCAGCCTTCCATCCTTACAAAGTCAGTAAAATGAGTATCCAGCTTGCTGGTGGACAATGTGCAGCCTATGCTGTATAATTAACTTGTAACTTGCCTGGATAGTGTTTTAAGCACTGTGGGGAAGCCTATAAGCAGCATACTTTTTTGCTTTAACTCTGTTGTGCCTTGTGAAGATGTCAGATTTCACAGATACCAATTTTAAATCCAAAATTCTCAGGTCCCTGGCAGGATGGTGAGGCCAGGAAAAATAAAGATTTCGCAGTGAATATGTACTGTCGGCCGCGCAGTGACCACCCTAGTCCAATTTACTTCAATTTGATTGGCTGTTCCTACGTGCTCATTTCCTTCTCTTTTTGGCAATGCAGAAGTTCAAAAACTTATTTGCTTTCACTTTTTATCCACTGCATCATTTTGTGTTGTCCAGTCCTTACAAGCTGCAGCTAACTGTAACTGTGTTTTATTTGGGGGGGGGGGGAGCCAAATACAATCAGTACCATTATGGCTTCATGGAATACTCTGACAGTATCTCACCACAGGCACAGTGGTTAAATGCCTGTACTGCAGGTAAAACTGTGCTCAAGACCTGGGGTTCAATCCCAGGTAGCAGGCTCATGGTTGACTCGGCCTTCCATCCTTCTGAGGTCGGTAAAATCAGTACCCAACTTGCTGGTGGGGGGCCAATGCATAGTCTGCATACTATAATTAAAAACCGTAAACCGCCCACAGACTACTTGAAGTGGTATGGGGCGGTATATAAGCAGAACACTTTGCTTTGCTTTGGTACTGACTGGCCATTGTCAATTAACCAACGTGCCTGTTTGAATTGGGGACAGCCGTACTGTTGGATTTCTGCACACTCCCTCGCCTTACCCTGACTCTTGTTATCTTTCAGAAAGTCCATGAGATGCTCAAGAAGGGCTGGGATGCTGAAGGCTCCCCATTTCGAGGCCAGAAGTTTGATCCTTCCATGTTCAACATTTCTCCAGGGGCAGTGCAGTTTTGATGTTGACCATGAGATAGGGAGAATTCCCTCACCTGGGATGAAACTGATGCCACTGCTCGTTCTTTTCTCTCTCTCTCTCTCTCTCTCTCTCTCTCTCTCTCTCTCTCTCTGTTCTCCTACCAATGACATTATGGAGCTCTTTGGTCCATGAATTGTAAATTCTGGCTTGTTATGTAAAATGACAGGTTTTTTAAAAATGGCCAGTTGTGTAGGTTTGGTTTTTGTCGAGGGAACAGAAAGAGTCAATTGAAATGTGAGCATGAGTGAGTCTGTACTTCCTTCCAGTACTAGGTTGGTGTGTTTGATATGTTTGTGGGGGAAGCCTGGCAAAAGGAGCATTACGTACTGTGTCACCATGGCAACCAGCAGCTGCTGGTAGCATTTCTTCTTCTCTCTAGTTAATGGATTCATTTGCTGATGATGGTGATGGGGGAGGTTGGTTGAAGGCAATTCTCTCCCTGCCCCCTCCCCAATAGATGTAAATTTGATGAAATGCTGGCAGGTTCTCTCATTTATTATTTGAAGCTTCCTCCCATATCCCCACCCCTACCAAATTTCACCTTTAAGAAACCTGATCTCACAACAGCCTTAAGTATATCCACCCTCGTGAAACGCTTACCATAAGAAATCAATATTTTTTCCCCCAGTGGTATCAAATTTGTTAGGTTTTGTGCTTGAAGCCCTTGCAGTGGGAGAGCAGTGTTGCAGACTCAAGTGAAAAGAAGGCAGAAGAGAAGATTACTCTATATCTGTATATCAAGGGTGATCTTGTGAATTGCGAGCCCAGGCTTATGACTAGAAAGATAGGGAAAAAAGAGTGAGAAGCCAGACTCTTTCACCCTTTTTTCTGGTTGGATGACTTGCTCTTTAGAGAGCCATAGGTTTTCCAGCTTTTGCTTGTTGCTTGTTTTACGGTGGTGCCTTGTATAAAGGAATTAATTTGTTCCAAATGAAATTCTGTTAAGCCAATTTTCCTTTGTACAAATTTCCCGTAGGAATGCATTGAAAACGGATTAATCCCTAATCACGACCGTTTTTCAGTTGTACGGGTTCGCCCCGTAGGTGATTCTGTTAAGCGATTTCCCCCTATCTCCAGAAATTTTTTCCTTTAAGCGGATTTTCTGTTAAACAAACCACTTGTTCTACAAGGGTCCACTGTACTTACATGTCCTTGCCCAAAGGCTTCTGGTGATATAAATCCCCGTCTCTCATTCCCCATGGCTCCCAAAATCCATTTCATGTGTGTCTTATCTTCAAAAACAACAACACACAAATGGGAGTGGATGAGGCAGTTAGCTGGGAGGTGAAAATGTGCTATGATCCTGACCAAAAAAAAAAACCTCTATTCCCCAAGCTGCTCTTTGTCCCCCATTGGTTGCTTTCTTCCACAGGGCTGTGGTATTGGATATTACCAACCACCCAATCAAGGAGAAAATATGAACGAAACCTTTGAAAAACAAATTGCGAGGATTCACAGAGACACAATATAGTAGCGATGGGAGGTTTCAGCTATCTTTGGAGGTAAATTCTGCCTAGTATGACCCTTTCAAGAAATTCCTGGCTTGTGTGAGTGATACTTTTCTCCTACAAAACCTGGAGAAAGAAATTAAAGGACTAGCTACCTTTTGTTTGATTCTAATCAGTAGAGACAACTTGGTGGGGAAACAACTTTGTAGCCTAGTTCTGCATTGTCGGAGAGAGCGGCAGTAACGCTGGATGAGAATGACCATGTTCTACTTAGAATTCCTGATTTCAAAGAAAACCAAACTACATAAATGCTGGCAATTTTTAAAAACTATTTTAATAAACTGAGAACAAAGATTAGTACAGTTCCATGGCAGAATATCCTAGCAAGAAAAGGAGTCCAAGAAGGGCAGGAGTTTCAAAAACAAAAACAAAAAGGAAATTCTAAAGGCACAAGTACAGTCTAACCAAATTCTACCCCCACACACACACACAAAGAAAAAATGGAGACTTTTGGAGGGCCAATGTGACTTCACAAAAAGCTCAGTGAGGACTTGGAACAACTGTCCAGTGGGTGTACACAGGTAGTTACAGATTTGTACTCAGTAGGTATTGGCAAGAATGGCTCCTTTTCAAACTGGGAGGAGATAACAAGTGGGATACTCTAGGCTTCAGTCATGGGTCCAGTGCTCTTCAACCTTTTTTTTTTAAATAACCTGGGTTTAGGGGATTTAGGGAAAGCTATTTATTTATTTATTTATTTATTTATTTATTATTGAATTTATACCCCGCCCATCTTCCCAAGGGAACTCTGGGCGGCTTACAGGCTGAGCAGTTCAGCAACAGTCAGTATTACAAACACGTAGAAACACACAGACAAATCATAATATAAGTAAAAACATATGGCAGCCTTGTAAAACCATATCTCGTTCAGAGGGATCAGATAGTGGAGGGAACCACAACAGATGGCGGAAAAGAAAAGAAAAACTTTTACAGAAACTATTTAAACTATTTAAACTAGGTCACCAAAGGCCTTGTGGAATAAGATGGTCTCCACCGCTCTGCGAAAGGCCAGCAGGGACTCTGCAGAGCGCACTTCGCTGGGAAGGCTGTTCCACAGTGAGGGGGCAGCCACCGAGAAAGCCCGATTACAGGTGGAAGTTCGTCTGGCTTCTCGGGGGGTGGCTACCCGAAGCGAGTGCGCCCGCGACTGCCGAACTGGTCGGGCCGAGGTTGATTGCTGGGTAATCCGCTCTGCCAGGTAGTCCGGGCCCAAGCCATGGAGGGTTATATAAACTAAAACCAGGACCTTGAATCTGATCCGGAACGCAACGGGCAACCAATGCAGCTGAGCCAGAACTGGGGTGATGCAGTCAAAGCGATGCGCACCCACCACCAGTCTGGCTGCCGCATTTTGTACCCGCTGCCGTCTCTGGAGGAGAGTCAAGGGCAACCCCATGTAGAGGGCGTTACAGTAGTCCAGCCTCAAGATCACTAGTGCCTGTACCACTGTTCTCAGGGAGTCGCCGTCTAGGTACGGGTGGATTTGGGCAATCTTTCGTAGATGATAAAACACGGTCTGGGTCACGGCAGCCACCTGGGCATCAGAGATAGTGCCGGATCCAGGACCATGCCCACATTCCTAACCCTATCTGCCAACTGGAGAGAAACTCCCTCCAAGGTGGGGAGAGGGCCTCCGTAACCAGACGGCGAACTCCCAAAGAACATCACCTCGGTCTTCTCGGGATTGAGCCTGAGCCTGTTGGCCCTGGTCCAAGCCATGACCGCCTCCTGGTACTGGTCGAGGGTCCGGACAGCTTCCACTGCAGAGGTGGAAAAGGAGAGATAGAGCTGTGTGTCATCAGCATACTGATGACAGCAGACTCCAAATCTCCAAATGACCCCAGCCAGCTGCCTTACGTAGATGTTGAACAGCAAGGGGGAGAGAGACGACCCCTGCGGAACTCCACAAGGGAGTGTCCACGGGGCCGGCAACTCTCCACCATGCTGCACATACTGCAGCCGACCCTCCAAGAAGGACCGGAGCCAACTGCGAACAGTGCCCCCGATGCCTACCTCAGAGAGCCGGTCCAGTAGGATACTGTGGTTGACGGTATTGAAGGCCGCTGACAAATCCAGGAGGACCAACAGGTTGAGCAACCCCTGTCGGCCGCCCGGATTAGGTTATCTTGCAGCACGACCAGAGCTGTCTCGGTCCCCCAGCCAGGCCTGAAACCAGATTTGCAAGGATCAAGGCACCGCTGTTCCTCCAAGAATGACTGTATCCGAATCACGGCCACCCTCTCGATAACCTTGCCCATGAAGGGAACATTGGCAATCGGACGGTAGTTCGCCAATTGGTCCAATGCCAGGCCCAGTTTTTTCAAAATGGGCTTTATCACCATCTCCTTCAAGTGGGAGGGAAAGACCCCCTCGCTGAAGGAGGCGGTGGCGATGACAGAAGCCCACTCGGGCATGCTCCCTCCGGCAGTTTTTATAAGCCAAGATGGGCAAGGATTGAAGGGGGTGGACGCAGGTCGGCAGTGGGCTATCGCCCTGGAGGCCTCGGAAGAGGAAACAGGCCCAAACTCAACCAGACGAGGAGAGCGGGTGTGTGTGTGAAGCAACTGGGGGTGGTGAGGCAGGGCTAGTGCAACTGGATTCGAAGCTGGCCCGGATGGCCTCAATCTTAGATCTAAAAAAGACTGTGAAATTCTCACTACTGAAATCAGTAGGAGGAGGCCTGGCCAGACTAGGATTGGTGAGGTCTCGAACCACGCAGAAAAGTTCCGCCTGGCGGTTCGAGGCCTCATCAATTCTCAGGGAGTAATAAGATATTTTAGCCTCCCCGATCGCTCGCGAGTAGTGCCTAGTCTGGATAACAACAGCAGTCTTATTAATGACCGTCCGGCTTCATCTCCAGCTGCTCTCTAGCCTCCTCCGCTCATGCTTCATCACTCTTAACTCCGCCGTGAACCACGGCAAAGGTCAAGCTCTGCCATGGAGGAGGCTCTTGGGGGCGATTTGGTTGACAGCACAGGAGGCTGACTCAAACCATCGGTCAGCTATGGCCTCAGTCGAATCGTCAGTCAGGCCACCAGGAAGTTCCCCGAACGCTTCACGGAACCGGGAAGGGTCCAGAAGCCTTCGGGGGCGGGCCCAAACAAGGGGCCGGTGGTCCCCGTGGGGGGGCGATTGACAGGGAAAAGGACAACAGGTAATGATCTGACCATGACACAGGTGAGGAGACAATGTCCCCCACCTCCAGATGGAAAGCCCCCGACACAGAGGTAAATACCAGGTCCAAGGTATGCCCACAACTGTGGGTAGGGCAAAAAACGTGTTGAGATAGGCCCATGGAGGTCATAGACTCCATGAAGTCCAGAGCTGCACCAGATAGCCCATTGCCGGCATGCACGTTGAAGGCCCCAACGACCAGAAGCCGGGGGGACTTCAACAGAGCCACAGCGATGAATTCCGAGAGCTCCGGTAGGGATTGTGCTGGGTGGCGGGGAGCACGGTAACCCAGCACAATGCCAAATCTATCTCGCTGACCTACCAGCAGGTGGAGGCATTCTAACCCCAGACTGACCAATGTCGAGGACCTGGTCACATAAAGTGTTTCCCTGTAAACAATGGCAACCCCCCCTTCTGACCCTCCAATCTGCCCAGTCCCTGAACCAGGAACCCAGGTGGGCACAGCTGGGCGAGAGAGGCTGCCCCCTCAGCGCCCACCCAGGTTTCTGTAATACAGGCTAGGTCGGCCCTCCCATCAATGATGGTGTCATAGATGTTGGGGGTTTTATTATGGACCAACCTGGCGTTCATAAGGAGACAGGACAGATTGGAGGCACTGGTGGGATGACTCGGGGACATGTGACAGTGAGTTGGAGGGTCAGAACATGGGACAGGCACCAACTGCCTGACCCGAGTTCTTCTTATCCGACTAACCCTCCGACTCCAAGCGGATCGGCCATGGTCCGACATAGTTGGTATGGGAGCCCCTGCTAACATGGTGACCTAAAAAAAAAAAATAATCAGATTGGGATGGAATACCTAATACACAGAAAGTCAAGAATAAGATTCAAAAGGATTTAGATAGGCTACATTGCTGGGCTGAAAACAACAGAACAAAATTCAACACTGCACCTAAGGAAAAAGAAACCAAATATAATCACAAGATGGCAGATCCCTGGTTCAGCAGTACTACGAGCAAGAAGGATATTGGAATCCTATGAGCCGACAGTGTGATGTGGCTACAAATAAGGCATGTGCTGTTTTAGGCTGCCTTAATAGATGTATTAAATCCTTCAATGTACTAGTTCCTTTCTATTCTACAACTGTTAGGCCTCGTCGTGAATACCGTGTTCAGTTCCAAATAGTGCATTCCAAAAAGGATGCTGCCAACCTGGAAATGAGAAATTTCTTGAGACTGAGAGCCATTAAATGGTGGGACAGCTTGCCTCCCGATGTTGTGGGCACCCCACCGCTAGAGGTTTTCAAGAAGGGGTTGGACAGCCATCTCTCCAGAATGGTATGAGGTCTCCTACCTTGAGCAGGGGTCTGGACTAGAAGACCTTCAAGGTCCCTTCCAACCCTATGACGATTCTATGATTCTGTGAAACTGGAACAAGTTCAGAGGAGGGCAACAAGGATGATTAGGGGGCTGGAAACCAAGTCTTGAGGAAAGACTGAAAAAACGGGGCATGTTTAGCTTCGAAAAGAGGAGACTAAGGAGAGATACGAGAGCACTTTTCAAATACTTGAAAGGCTGTCATATTGAGGAGGGCCAAGCTTTGTTCTTGATTAACCCAGAGTACAGGATACGCAACAATGGGCTGAAGTTAAGAGAACCCAGCATTCGGCTGAATATCAGGAAAAACTTCCTAACTGTTAGAGCAGTACAACAATGGAACTAATTACCTCCAGAGTTGGTGAGTGCTCCAACACTGGAAGCATTCAAGAGAAATTTAGTCAACCACTTGGCTGATACCCTGTCATCTGTATTCCTGCCTTGAACTAGATGGCCTTTTAAGTCCCTTCCAACTTTATGATTGTGTGATCATCTCTGCATGTTACAGTTCTGATTGCCTTCCTCTGGCTTTAAAAAGATAACAAAACCAAAACAACAACAAATACCCTCAGTAGCTGTATCAAACACATGTTTTGTTTATCTGCTTTGATTCTTAAATGTTACAGTTACTCTACATTATGTTAAACAGCTGATGGAGCTGGTATGTTGAAATTCTCGGGTGTCACCCTTTATTTGACTCCTCTCTTACATCAGAGGGAAGGACTAAGGACTCTGCGAGCCTCCAGACAGATTTCCCTAAGAGGAAGCAAGCTGCCATCTTGTTTCTTCTCACTTACTTGGATGACGAGTGCTGGTCTGTTGGAACATTTATACTGGTCACTGCCTTCTCTGTACAATAATGAGGGTTTTTTTTTTTTAGTCCTTCTGATCAGACTAGGGCAGTGGTTCTCAACTGTCCTAATGCCGTGACCCCTAAATACAGTTCCTCTGGTTATGGTGACCCGTTGCCCTGCTTGGAAGAGGCCACAAGCCCCCTTTGGCATGCCACTGCCACAGGTGCCATAGAGAACTTCCCTCTACAGGCACCTTCAGCCAATCGCAGCCTCTGGTGCCATTGACTGACATCACCTCCAACCTATCAAGCTGTAACTCACTCTTCCCCACTCCTCCTCCAGACCCAAGCCATTTGTGCCTTTTTATTCACTGGCTCATGGCAACCCCTGTGAAATGGTCGTTCGACCCCCAAACGGTCCTGGCCCCCAGGTTGGGAACCACTGGACTAGGGCTAGGAGAATTAAAGACATTTTGCAGTTTCATGGAATTTGACTGTTCTTCAAGCCCTTTACTAAATACTCTGCTCTCTGACCGCTGCTTCCAATGGACTATTTTTGTTCTGCCAAAAATTGGGCAACAAATTGATTAAAGCTCTTGGGTTCGGATATAAACAAATTTGGTACTCTGCTTCTTCAGATAAGTTGGAAACAATCTGAAGAAATATATTTTAGTCCAGCATTTCAGCTGCAGTCTATAAGTACAGACAGCTCTGAAGAAATTTGATCATGACAGTCCAATAGGGAAGGTGGCATGTATCTGACTGTCACTTAAAATTTCTAGGGAGTGAAGAATAGCTGGCAGTCTCCTCCCACCCACCCACCCATCACTGTCATTGTCTCCACATATGATATAACAGCAGACTGCACACTCAGGTTAAAAAACAGGATGAACTTGCTATTTAAGGAGGTAAAAATATTGCCTGAAGGCGTTAAGTCTTAGACAAGGTTGCACTAGACCTGAAATGGCTCAGATTATTTTTACTAACTTTAGTTGAATTGTAAAATAGTGAGAATTTAGATTACAGAAAAATAATTCTGTGCAACTGAGCTTACTGCCCCTTCAGCAAAAATTAGTTTGTTATTGCTGTATTTCCATTCTTTCCCATCCTGCCTTAACAAAATGGTAAAATGCACAGATTGAATTAGCCAAAATGGAGAGTATCCTAGGTAGCTGAATGGTGGTTTCTTGGCTGATTGGTTAGTTTGGTTTTGGTTTGTTTTATTTTGTGTCAGGCAACCCACCCATTCCCTCCATGAAGGGGCAGAGGGGCGCGGCTTAAGCAAAGAACTGAATTGCCTCAGGCATCAAAAGAAACAACTGCACACATATGTTGTTGTTGTGCCATACAGTTGTGACCGGCTCTTTGTGACCCCCATGTCCATGGAGTTTTCTTGGCAGGAATAGTGGAGTGGCTTGCCAGTTGCTACTACAGGCACCCACAGCACCTGATATTCCCTTGTGGTCTCCCATCCAAGTACGAGCCAGTCCCGACCCTGCTTAGCTTCTGAGTTCAGGCGAGATCGGATGTGCTCAGGGCATCTAGGTATCTGCACACAGATAGTCCTTTGTAAAATCAGGCCCAGTTCTTTCTTCCTACCTTCACGTGCATTGACAGATCCATGTTCTGCTAGATAGCCTCAGCCATGGGGCACTCCCCCAGATATAATACAGTCTTAGGTGCCAGAGAATTATTTCACCCTCCTTCTCCTCAGTTACTGTCCCAGCCACCATGAGAACATTGTGTAGAATTCTGGTCACCACGTCTCAAAAAAGACATAGTGGAACTGGAAAAGGTGCAAAAGAGAACGACTAAAATGATTACTGGGCTGGGGGACATCCCTTATAAGGAAAGGCTAAAACATTTGGGGCTTTTTAGTCTGGAAAAAGGCGCCTGAGGGGGGATATGATTGAGACGTACAAAAGTATGCAGAGCATGAATAAAGTGGATAGAAGGACGTTCTTCTCCCTCTCACAAAATACAAGAACTAAGGGACATAAACTCAAATTGAGGGTTTTGAGAGTGAGAACAGACAAAAGAAAATGTTTTTTTCCAGCGTGTTGTTAGTCTGTGGAACTCCCTGCCACAGGATGTGGTGATGGCATCTGGCCTGGATGCCTTCAAAAGGGGATTGGACAGATTCCTGGAGGAAAAGTCCATCACAGGTTACAAACCATGATGGAGATGTGTAATCTCCAGGCTTAAAACCAGGGTACTTCAAGGGCCAGATGCAGGGGAGTGGTATCAGGAGACAGACGTCTAGTCTTGTGCACTCCCAGACACATCTGGTGGGGCCACTGTAAGATACAGGAAGCTGGACTAGATGGGCCTTTGGCCTGATCCAGCATGACTCTTCTTAAGTTCTTATGTAACAAAAACCTCTTTCTGTTAAGTCTGTATGTCAGTATTGTGCACAGCAACAGCTCCCAATAATAACTGAAGAGAGAGGCAGGCAGCAGAAGGTGATGAGGGAAAGGGGGAATATGGCACTCTCTCTACCAGGCTATCCCCCACATGGCTTAGCCCATGGAGACCTTTTTAGAATTGCTGTGGTCTCCCGACTGTTGCTTCCCAGCTCACCTCAGCAGCCTTTCTCCATGGAGTAGTAAATAGTTAGTCCACTCCATGGGCACTTTGTGTCTGCCTGGTGTTCCTTCTCCTGTTCCTCCACCAGCCTTTTATCTTCTCTTCATTCATCGCAGCTGTGCTTCTGTGGGAGTTGTCAGCATTTTTCTGTTTTTCCCACGATGACCACCTGTCTGCCGAGGTGATACACCCATCAAGGCAGCAGTCTCAGCCGGGGCAGGCTCACATTTTGGTTTTGGTTTTGGTTTTTGTTGTTGTACTGATCAACTTCATCAAAGGGAAGAAGTTCATTCTTCCCCTACCGTTTGAGCAATATGATTTGCAGTTTTCCTTCACTTCCAGGAATACTAGAATAACGGAACACTGGTATTGTCCAAGGTGGCCTGTTGGAATAAACTGTTCCCAAGATGAATTGTGAGGAGTGTCCTCCTGACACACAGATTCCACTGGCCATGCATGAGAGACCATGCTGTGGTATGCAAGTAGGTGCCATGCAGTGAGGTTACCTTGGCAGCAAAGGGCCATTCGGTGCTTTCTCATACTTTCCATGCCAGTGGGCAGCAGCTGCCTTGCTACCAAACCAGTCGCTGAAATGGGCAAGTGTTCAGCCGTAGTGTAGGGCTGGAATTCTCGCCCGCTACACGTGAAGGTTGTGTTATGCTTCTATTTAGAAGGGGCTAGCCCAGGCGTGTCCAAACTTCGGCCGTCCTGATGTTTTGGACCACATCTCCCGGAATTCTAAGCTTGGATTGCCAATGGCAAAGGACTGTGGGAGTTGTTGTCCAAAACATCTGGAGGGCTGAAGTTTGGACATGCCTGGGCTACCCTCTGAAGATGGAAAGGGATTTTGCATTCTGCTTATTGGCAACCATTCCTGAATAACCTGATTCATAAAGGAAAAAGTAAGCAAATTGCCAAGCCCAAATTAGGTTTTAAGGGAAGTCAGTGTAATTTTAGTGCCTGTTTTTTTGGTGGGGTGCTCTTATGGATTTGTTTTCTTTTTTTGTTTTATGGTGGGAATAAAAGCCGGTAGAAAAATCACCAAATATTCTTGTTGCTTACATCCAAGGTAATGTTTGTTTATCACAAGCACCATCCCTTGTATTTTATGATTTTTTCATATTTCTGAATTGGCTGTTATGTGCTTGTGATAGCACTCCTTCCAAACCTCCCATTGTAGACAAACCAGCATCATTCTGTAGCTAACCTTGAATGACGTACAGGCAACTCTTGGTGCTTTCACTGTTCTAGTATTCCCAAGAAAAGAGGGAAAACAGCTGACAGTTTTCTGTAAAGGGAAGGAAAGTAGGGGGTAAGGGGGTTGAGCTACTGATCAGCATATTTCCTTTTAAAATAATAATTTATTATTTCAAGGCATCTAAAAATCAAGTAAGCAAGAGTTTTAAAGATTCCTGAAAGCACTGTGGGTGGTTCCCCAGCAGCCTCCTTGCTGTGAAGATCTTAGTGAGCTTTGGAAAGAGTTTGGCCTTCCTTTTATTTTTTTTCAAAAGCATTTATATTGCAGTCCCCCCTCCTAGTTTTACATTTTAAGAGCTTGTTAGTGGTTGTTCAGATGCAGCTTCCTCAGTTCCTCTAAAAACTGCAAGAGTGAACTTTAGGATCAGACTAAGGAGCAACACAACCATTGCACCCTTGTGCCTCTAGAAATTGAAGTCCCAACACTGCACAGCTAGAACTTTCTTCCCCTACCCCTCAACTGCCTGGCAGCTCTTGACACTGCCAAAGAGTTTTATTCTTGACTTGGAGGAACATGGGGGTACATCAGGCTGGAGATCACACTTTCATTTCTACTGTTCCACCAGCAAAAGACCGGTACTCAGTATTGGGCTAGGTTCACTCAACTCATTTGATATTTCTCATCCTGTCTTCCCTTTTGGCATTACCTCTGCAGCTGTTCTGATAGTAGCTTTATTCCATTTTGTTTGGCTCTTCAAGCTACAGTTTGCATATGCAGCAGGGCAGAACTGAGCTAGGGGGCAGTGCCCTAGACCTGGCATCAGAACGAGGTGTGGCACATTCTCTCAACCTGCTTCCAATTATAAAATAAAAACGGAAGTAACCGTGTGTGTCTGTGTGTGCGTATGTGCGTGCCTCTTTATCTGAATCTTAATATAGAGGACCCTCTTGGTACTTCATACCTTGCAGCTCTGTCTTGGTGTTCTAGCTGTGACACTTAAGAGAGGGGAAAAAATCAGCACCAGAGATTTTATTATTGGTCCATCAGGCAGGCTGTCGTGTTCAAAGAGGTTTCTTGAACAGCCTGCCTCACAGAATTCAGAGGTGAAACAATGCAATCAAATCCATTTATTTACATTTGTATGCACCACCTCAGTTCTGTTTCATGAGACATCTCTCCCAGAAGCTTGAAAATAAGAAGCTGCTTTTTATCATCATCCTGTTAATCCATCAGGTTCAGTATTGCATACTCTGACCAGTACCTGCTGCTTGTAATCTCATGTAAAAATCTCCGCCATAACAAACTACCCAGTCCTTTTTAAATAGAAGAACTATGTGCAGGAGCTATGGGAGAAGTAACTGTCACTGAAAATGATTGTCAGACTGGAGAAGCAGCAGCCTCTTGTCCTCTCAATTCAGCCCTGTCCAGTTCCCATGATCAAATAAGTAAGACATTCCAAATCTGAGTGCTTGCTGCCTGGGCCTTGTTATTTTGAGAAGAGCTGCATACTTTGTGTTCCTCCTTATCTAACCACAATGGGGAAACATTATGGGCTTAGTGAAAGCGACTGTGGGTTTTGCATAAGTCCTCTGGACATGAGCTCTGGCTGATATTCAAGCAGTTGACATGTGTCGAGCTTGATGGGACGAGTTTTCAAAATCCAAATAATTAACAGCCTTCGCTTGCGAGTTAGCAGCAAGTTGTTTAGCAGTACACCACCAGACAAAGAACTTTGTGTCCCTGATGTGTGTACAGTTATTACAACATTTCTCAGAAAGTATCAATATGTCTCTTCCTACCCACCTTTCCCTTCTACCACAATAATAGTTCCGAATGCTGTAACTAGGGATGTGTCCAGCAATTTCTTTTGTGTGTTTTTCAATTCACATTCTATTCCAAGATCACCTTTTCTGCCTGAATAACCATACCACTATTGCATCTCACTCTGTTTAAAAATGGCATATATAGCACTGCTGTTTTATTTGCTTTATTATTATGATCCCGTCAAAAGATCTTGCAGAACTGCGGAGAACTCTGTTACTGAAATACACCCATCTTATATGCAGTGCAATTATTTGCTCCTAGAGTGGAGAAAAATAATTATTAAAAGTTGGTTGTGGCGTTTTTGTGGCTTTTGAGATAAAGACACCTCTAAAACACACACAACAAAATAACTAACAGCACCCTGAGCTCACTACATGAGAATGTCCTCAGGACTAGCGGTCACATCAGCAGAAGAGAACTGATAGTTCCAATAGCAAAGGGGACAGAGTAGTACCTCCTGGATGGCAACAACTGGACAGCAGTGTGGAAGGTGACACTGGCAGACGATTTTTCACTTACAAGCACAGCAGCTTTTTTTAAGTGCTGTGCAAAAGAAAGCAGCAGTAAACCACATTTAACTATTTCTTACCTTGAAAACTCATGATGAGACAACCTAAACATTTATTAGGAGCCACAAAAATGCTGCAAAGATGTGCAAACATACAGGTTCTTCAGAATTCTTAGTTATGATCAGCAATTGATAAATTAGGCATCAGGGGAAGAAGCAGTGAGTCCAAAATTTGGCCAGAGGTTGTAGCCACAAAGTCTGGACTTCACACTTAGTGCCAATGTGAGGATTGGAGACAGAGAATCGTGAGCAAGTGTACAGATATCCGATTACAGCGGACCCTTTTATAACAAAGGGTTTGTATAACAAAACATCTGTACAACATAAAAAATTCCGGAGATAGGGGAAATTTTCTTAACAGAATCGCCTATGAGTCGAATCCGTACAACATAAAAATGGTCACGATTAGGGATGACTCCGTTTTCAATGCATTCCTATGGGAAATGTATATAAAGGAAAATTTGCTTAACATAATTTAATTTAGAACAAATTAATTCCTTTATACAAGTTACCACTGTACATGCAAAAATGCTTAGGAGACAAGGAGACAGTGGTGGGTCTTTGGTTTTAGAAAACAGAAGGCTAGTTGCAACTCAAGTGAGCCATTCCTACAATTCCTTTTTAATATTTTTACATATATTTGCAAATTTTATGGAAGAATTCAAGAGACTAAATAAAAGGTACTACTTTTTAAAAAGTCAGAAGTGATTTGATGAGATGTTGTTGTTGTT